>JAGXOD010000021.1:18575000-19265646 GCA_020368025.1 Brachyhypopomus occidentalis | reverse complement strand
CAGGCGGCCGGTCAACAAAAAAAAAAATTTTTTTTTTGTCGGACGACAGGCGGCCGGTCAACAAAAAAAAAAAAAAAACATTTTTTTTTTGTCGGACGGTCAACAAAAAAAATTTTTTTTGCGGTCGACAGGCGGCCGGTCAAAAAAAAAAAATTTTTTTCGGACGACAGGCGGCCGGTCAACAAAAAAAAAAAAAAATTTTTTTTTTTCGGACAACAGGCGGCCGGTCAACAAAAAAAAAATTTTTTTTTTTTCGGACGACAGGCGGCCGGTCAACAAAAAAAAAAATTTTTTTTTTTTTCGGACGACAGGCGGCCGGTCAACAAAAAAAAAAAAAAAAAAAAAAATTTTTGTCGGACGACAGGCGGCCGGTCAACAAAAAAAAAAAAAAAAGGCGGCCGGTTTTTTTTTTCGTCGGACGACAGGCGGCCGGTCAACAAAAAAAAAATTTTTTTTTTCAACAAAAAAAAAAAAATTTTTTTTGTCGGACGACAGGCGGCCGGTCAACAAAAAAAAAAAATTTTTTTTTTTTGTCGGACGACAGGCGGCCGGTCAACAAAAAAAAAAAAAAAAAAAATTTTTTTTTTGTCGGACGACAGGCGGCCGGTCAACAAAAAAAAACAAAAAAAAAAAAAAAATTTTTTTGTCGGACGACAGGCGGCCGGTCAACAAAAAAAAAAAAAATTTTTTTTTTTGTCGGACGACAGGCGGCCGGTCAACAACAAAAAAAAAATTTTTTTTTTGTCGGACGACAGGCGGCCGGTCGGACGACAGGCGGCCGGTCAACAAAAAAAAAATTTTTTTTTTTTGGACGGACGAGGTCAACAAAAAAAAAAAAAAAAAAAAAAAAAAATTTTTTTTGTCGGACGACAGGCGGCCGGTCAACAAAAAAAAAAAAAAAAATTTTTTTTCGGACGACAAACGACAAGGTCAACAAAAAAAAAAAAAAAAAATTTTTTTTTTTCGAACGACAGGCGGCCGGTCAACAAAAAAAAAAAAAAAAAATTTTTTTTTGTCGAACAGGCGGCCAACAAAAAAAAAAAAAAAAACAAATTTTTTTTTGTCGGACGACAGGCAGCCGGTCAACAAAAAAAAAATTTTTTTTGTCGGACGACAGGCGGCCGGTCAACAAAAAAAAAAAAAAAAAATTTTTTTTTGTCGGACGACAGGCGGCCGGTCAACAAAAAAAAAAATTTTTTTTTGTCGGACACAAAGGGTCAACAAAAAAAAAAAAAAAAAAATTTTTTTTTTGTCGGACGACAGGCGGCCGGGCGGCCGGTCAAAAAAAAAAAAAAAAAAAAAAAAATTTTTTTTCGGACGACAGGCGCCGGTCAAAAAAAAAACAAAAAAAAAAATTTTTTTTCGAACGACAACAAAAAAAAAAAATTTTTTTTGTCGGACGACAGGGCCGGCAACAACAAAAAAAAAAGGCCTGATACATGGGCCACCAGGAAATTATCTACTCTTACCTACCCACTTATACCCAGCCATGCAAAAGATGCAAGGAGACGCTTCCTTACTCGGACGACCAGATGAAATCCTGAAAAGAAAAACAAAGGTGATCGCCACATAGCTTTACTACAAGTAAGAGCGACACCTATAGACAATTTACCTTCACCAGCCAAACAGGTACACCGATGGAACAACATCACAACCGCAGCAAAGAACTTCCTCCGCTTCAAATTGCACAGCATGTAAACATATGAAACAGAAAAAAAAAAAAAACGCACATGGTACCCAGCAGTTGTCAGGGAAAAGTCCAACGAGCCAGGTAGCCATCTAGTAGAAACACCAAATGCTAATGTGATTAGACGCAACAGAAGTCACCTGTGTGGACCGTACAACACATACAACTGAAAATAATTTGCTTTGCAGAACAAATAACAAAGGCAACGAGGATCCTATGAGCAAACACAGAATGCACGGTCCTGTGGACCCGAACCAAAGAAACCAGACCCCAAAAGTCCACAACCAGTCCGTACACGAGTCCGAAGAGTTGGGATCAAACCTGTTAATATGAACATACTTTACTCTGATAGTTTTCTTAATTTTTGTGTACAAATTTGCATATTCAAACAAAATAGAAAAACCCAAGATTTATGACCATTACTTCATACACTGCTTCCCTGGTCATGTCTTGGTCATTGGAAGTCTGAGGAAAATGCGCATGCGCCAAGTGTTTGCACGAGATTAGGAATCAATGTCTAGGGGAGACTATTATTTCAGTATGTGCCTTGGGTTTGGGGTTGCAGTGTGTTTGATTCATTTTTTTTTATACATTTCTTTAACGTTTCTTCTTTATACAATGTCACTGTTTGCAAGCCACAGAATCCAACAGCAGAAATGAATCCCCGACTCAAATCCAAAAGAATGAATGTTTTCGAAGTCATTGTCATGAAAACCAGCTCACCTCATTTTTTGCTTTGCCCTTTAACAACCTAATGCTTAGTGCCAAGATAAGATGTCCATCCTGTGAAGGCAGAACAAGAGTAGAAGGTCTGTCTAATCCCAGGGGGCATCCAGAAAATCCACAAAGTGATACAAAACACAAAACAATGTTAAATGCCATAATAGAGGATGTATTCATTATTTTTTCACTTCAGCTGAACAGAAGATCTAACCACCAGATCAGCAATCAGTCACTGTTTGCAAGCCACAAAATCCAACAACAGAAATGAAACCCTGACTCAAATCCAAAAAAAGGATCCAAACAAGCTTTACCGCTCCGATGATGTTTGAAGTGTTTGGTCCCTTAAGATGCCGTTTTCCCCAGATAGGCCCAAATAGATTCCAAGACGGCCCAGCACAGTAAAACTTTAGCCTTTAGGCCTCAGATCATGCAGATAATTTCCTGGTGGCCCATGTATCAGGCCTTATTAGTCAAATGTTTAAAAGTTCTGTTGTAATCCAGTAACATCCAATATAAAACAATCCCTAATTGAATAAGGATACTGTTTATGGAGAATACTACTAATTAAAGCCTGAATGTTGCAAAAATGTGCATAAAAACAGACAGATAAACAGGTAGACTAACCCACTGCTGCCATCTTAAGTGTAGTAGTATTACAACATCAAACAGCAAGGAGCACAGGCCTCTGTGTAGTGTGGGAACGGCAGGCAAATACAAACTTCAGAATCTCTGGTATTCCATTTTGATGAGTCCTGGTTCATATTACAGCTGCAGGTCTAGGCTACAGACTAGCCACACTACAATAGATTCATGGCCTACAGGATTTGCTTCAACAAGAGGGGAGGCCACAGACCAGGCCTCAGTCAACATGTAGCAGTTAACAAAACAATTACAGGGCAGATGGTTTGGCAGTTGATCCTCAGAAGCAGAGTCTGAAAATAATTTAAGCAAAAAAGTTAAGACAGACATGGAACAAACAAAGGGACAAGCTGCCATCTTGGAATGATGGAAATAACCACATGGATGAATGGACTGTTGAATTACAAATGGAACACAAGCATGATTCATTCAGACTAGATACTGGTGTGCAAGCCAATAAAATTCTTTACAGTTTACTGCAAAGAATAGACAGACAGACAAATGTCACTGTCGACTTACACTGGAGACAAAAATGTGCAATTGGACAGTCAAATACAAAAAAATGTTTTGTTTTGGAATTCATTGTCACAAAAACCAGCACCAAACCAATACTTGGAATTGGAATTCAGGAATGTGAAGAAATGCAGCTTATCAGCAGAGTGAGGACACTGAATAAAATAAATACATAGGCTGCCTAGAGGGAAAAACACACCATTTAAATTGATACTGAACTCAATAAAGAAAAGCGCAAGGTGAGCCTAGAGCAAATTAAATATATAGGTCACATTCACAAAAGATTGCTTGAAACCAGATCAGAGTAAGATTGTGACTCTAAAACACATGATGCTTGCATTTGTTACTTGGGTAGATTCTCTGCTTGTAAGGTAGGCTTGTCTTGAATATACTATTAACTAGATATTGATAGATCTCTTGGCTGTTTGGTTAGTCTAGATATCTTGCTTGTTCATTAGTTGATTCAGGTGTGGTTTCGGTCTAATTCAGTGGTTTCAGTTGATTCAGGTGTGGTTTCGGTCTAGTTGAAGTGTCCATAACAGGAGTGGAGCCTGTAATTCTAGATAAATTAAGTCGGCATTCACACAGTAATCAGTGTGTTTGCATTTGTTACTTGGGTAGATTCTCTGCTTGTAAGGTAGGCTTGTCTTGAATATACTATTAACTAGATATTGATAGATCTCTTGGCTGTTTGGTTAGTCTAGATATCTTGCTTGTTCATTAGTTGATACAGGTGTGGTTTCGGTCTAATTCAGTGGTTTCAGTTGATTCAGGTGTGGTTTCGGTCTAGTTGAAGTGTCCATAACAGGAGTGGAGCCTGTAATTCTAGATAAATTAAGTCGGCATTCACACAGTAATCAGTGTGTTTGCATTTGTTACTTGGGTAGATTCTCTGCTTGTAAGGTAGGCTTGTCTTGAATATACTATTAACTAGATATTGATAGATCTCTTGGCTGTTTGGTTAGTCTAGATATCTTGCTTGTTCATTAGTTGATTCAATTGTGGTTTCGGTCTATTTCAGTGGTTTCAGTTGATTCAGGTGTGGTTTCGGTCTAGTTGAAGTGTCCATAACAGGGGTGGAGCCTGTACTTCTAGATAAATTAAGTCTGCATTCACACAGTAATCAGTGTGCTTGCATTTGTTACTTGGGTAGATTCTCTGCTTGTAAGGTAGGCTTGTCTTGAATATACTATTAACTAGATATTGATAGATATCTTGGCTGTTTGGTTAGTCTAGATATCTTGCTTGTTCATTAGTTGATTCAGGTGTGGTTTCGGTCTAATTCAGTGGTTTCAGTTGATTCAGGTGTGGTTTCGGTCTAGTTGAAGTGTCCATAACAGGGGTGGAGCCTGTAATTCTAGATAAATTAAATCGGCATTCCGCTACAAACGGACACGTTTGTAGCGGTTAGTATCTCCTCGGCCAGCAGTAGACTAGATTTTATTAGGATACACAGAATGTGCTTTTCCATCCCTGTGCTCACCTTGAACAACACCAGAAGATGGAGATGCCAGAGGAGAAACCGCAACTCCAGTAACCTCATCTACCCACCTTGTTCATCTGTACCAAAGGTGAAGGTAGCAGGGGGACTCTGGAATTGCCACTCTGCAGTTCAGAAGGCAGACTTCATCTCAGCCTTCGCATCTGCTAAGTCACTCGACTTCCTGGCTCTGACAGAGACATGGATCACTCCAGAGAACTCTGCAACTCCAGCTGCTCTCTCTACCTCCTTTGCCTTCTCCCATTCTCCATGGCAGAACGGCAGGGGTGGTGGCACAGGTTTGCTTCTCTCTCGCTCATGGCGCTTCTCTGTACTCTCATTTTCTTATCTTAACATTTCTTCCTTTGAATTCCATGCTATCACGGTGTCTTTCCCCACAAAACTTCACATCATTGTTCTCTATCGCCCTCCAGGTCCACTGGGAAACTTCATAGATGAGTTGGACATTCTTCTGAGTGCTCTCCCCTTAGAGTCATCGCTTGTTCTTCTAGGGGACTTCTACCTTCCAACAGAGAGACTACATTTGTCCTGTCTTCTTCCACTGCTGTCATCATTCAATCTTGCTTTCAAGCAGTCAACTCCAACACACAGAGCAGGAAACACACTGGACCTGATCTTCAGTAGACCTGCCCCAGTGTTGGATCTGACAGTAACTCCTCTTGACTTTTCTGATCATCATTTCTTGTCCTTTTCACTCTCCCTTCCTGCTTCTTCTACCACCTACCGCAACTTTCGCTCAGTTTCCTCCTCTTGTCTGGTCTCTACTATTGTCTCCTCTCTTCCACATCCTGAATCATTTTCTTCCCTCCCTCTGGAAACTGCCACAAACACATTCCTTTCATCCATCTCCTCTTCTGTCGACCATCTCTGTCCTCTCTCTTCCAGGGCAAGATCCTCTCTGTCAACTCCTTGGCTGACAGATGTTCTCAGAGACAACAGAAGAGTACTGAGACTGGCGGAAAGAAAGTGGAGAAAATCTCAAGATGATTCAGATCTCCACTCCTACCAGTCTCTTCTCTCAAGGTTCTCAACAGAAATAACAGCGGCAAAATCTTCCTTCTTCAAGGAGAAGCTGGAAGCATCAGCCTCTGATCCACGCAAGCTCTTCAACATTTTCTCCTCTCTTTTAAACCCTCCCACTCCCCCACCGCCCTCTACTCTCTCCCTGAGGATTTTGTCACCTTCTTTGAGGAGAAGGTTGATAGGATTCGCAGATCCTTTTTCTACTAATATCCTTCCTACTGAACACCACCCTCCATCTCATTCCCTGTCTTGCTTTTCTCCTCTTTCCACAGATGACATCATACAGTTGGTCTCATCCAACAATCCTACTACCTGTCCACTGGACCCGATTCCATCCACGCTATTTCAGACAATAGCACCTGACCTTCTACCTTTCATCACTCATGTCATCAACAGCTCCTTGTCAACAGGCCATGTACCAGCTATCTTCAAGACTGCAAGAGTGATCCCCATCTTGAAGAAGCCTACTCTGGACTGTTCTGACATCAGCAATTACAGACCTGTATCTCTTCTTTCTTTCCTATCTAAGGTCTTGGAGCGTTATGTTTATAACCAACTGTCTCTATTTCTTTCTCTGAACAACCTACAGGACCCGAACCAGTCTGGCTTCAAACCGGCGCACTCTACTGAAACTGCTCTCATCGCAGTTACAGAGAAGCTGCATGCTGCTAGATCTGCCAAACTGTCTTCGGTCCTAATTATGCTTGACCTCTCTGCAGCCTTCGACACCGTTAACCACCAGATCCTCCTGTCTGTCCTCAGAAGACTTGGAATCACTGGCACTGTCTGGCAGTGGTTTAAGTCTTATCTAGATGGGAGATCTTACCAAGTATCTTGGCAGGGGGCCACATCTGCTCCTTCCAGGCTCACCACGGGTGTCCCACAAGGCTCAGTGCTCGGTCCTCTGCTCTTCTCTCTTTACACTCGTTCTCTTGGTGATGTAATATCCTCCCATGGATTTTCCTATCACTGTTATGCTGATGACACTCAACTTGTCCTTTCCTTTCCACCTTCTGACACACAGGTTTCATCTCGGATCTCGGCTTGTCTTGCTGATATCTCATCTTGGATGTCGGCTCATCACTTGAAGCTGAACCCCAGCAAGACTGAATTACTGTTCATCCCTGGAACTTCAAGTCCTCGCCAGGATCTTTCCATCTCTTTTGAGAACTCGCTGATCACCACATCTGCTGAAGCTCGAAGCCTTGGTGTAGTTGTGGATGACCAGTTATCGTTCTCAACCCATGTTGCAAACCTGACTCGGTCATGCAGATTTCTCCTTTACAACATTCGGAGAATTCGACCTTTTCTGTCTAGCGAGGCTACTCAAGTGCTTGTTCAGTCTCTTGTCATTTCAAGACTTGACTACTGCAACTCACTCCTGGCTGGTCTTCCTATGCGTACTATCAGGCCCTTGCAACTGATCCAGAACTCGGCGGCTCGACTTGTCTTCAATGTTCTTAAGTTCAGCCATGTTACTCCTCTGCTGCGCTCTCTTCACTGGCTTCCTGTAGCTGCCCGCATCAGATATAAAACCTTGATGCTGGCCTACAAGGCTAAGAATGGACCAGCACCTCCATACATGGTGGCAATGGTCAAATCCCGATCTGTACCCAGAGCTCTTCGAGCTTCAAGCACAGCTCGGCTTGACCCACCATCTCTCAGAACACGCGAAAACATGCATCCAGACTTTTTCAGTTCTGGCACCTCAGTGGTGGAACGAACTTCCCCTGAGTGTCCGAATGGCAGAGTCTCTTGCTGTTTTTAAGCGAAGACTGAAGACACATCTGTTTCAAGAGCACTTAAATTAAATTTTACTACACTAGCATTTATTAAATATTTGTGACTGTAATGACTTTTCTTGCTTTTATCTTTTAAGTAGGGTTTTTTCAGTATATATTTGAGTATATCTAGGCGTCCATACTGACTGTATCTAATAATATCTTTGCTTAAAGTTTCTTCCTGATTTTAGCCTAAACTAACTAGCTAGAGACTTTGTTCTGAGTAAAACAATGAAGCACTTTTTGTAAGTCGCTCTGGATAAGGGCGTCTGCTAAATGCCGTAAATGTAAATGTAAATGTAAAACAAAATGCTAACACCACAATGCAAAAGAGATGTGGAGCAATTTCTAGATATGGTCACTTACCTTGTAAATTTCATTCCAAATACAACACACCGAGCCATTACAAGGTCTTATCAGGCATGGTTTCTGCCCTGCTCCCAATCTCCCACTTATTCCTTAATTGCCCCTCACCTGGTACTTGAGGGGGAAGAGGGAGGGAGTGCAAACAAATTTGAATTCCACAGCCCATTCTTTCTTTTACAACCAATTAGGATAGGACACATCTCCACTATACTGCACACACATGTCTCAGCCAATCAGTGGAGGTTATATCTCTTCCCCACACATGCTTTGACTGACAGTATATCAGCAAATGGAAGGGACTATTTGTGGATAGTTTTCCACAAAATGCTAGGACAGACTTCTAAACTATTTTATCAAACTTTTTTCCACCATTATGTCACCATAATAAATATATTTGTAAAACCCAGTATGAATAAAAGAAAAGATTGAATAAATAAAGAAGTACATACATAAATAGGAAATAATTACATACATGAAGAAATAATAAATAGAATAAAATATATATATATAATAGGAATTTTGGCCTCAATAGGCAAAAAGAGGCCCAAAAGGTCTTTTAGACCTAAAAGTGGAAAGAAGCTATTTCATAAATACATACATGAATAAATGATTGTGCAAAAAAGATTCAATTGAGGCATAAAGGCCAAAAAGATCAAAATTCATTGTATTGGCAAAATGATTTAGATCATAGAATTAAATCACATGCTGAGATTAGCTTTGTTTCATGTAAGCAATACGTTTCAGTCAGTTCCAGTGCTTGGCCAGTAGATGGAGCCAAAGTACTACCATACTGATAATACAGTATTGAAATAAGAAAAAAATACACTGCAGCTGGAAATGTAAAATAGCCAAACTGAACCAATGTTAAGCGTTAAGTGTGAGAACCAGTTATTTTTTTCTAGGATATTCACAAAAATAATTAACAATTGTCACCCAAACACAATAAAATACAAAAAGACTTAAGTTGCAATTTGATTGCTTACCGTGAATCCAAGAGGGAAAAACACTAGCAGCACAAAATTATGGCCGTGCGCTGAACGCTGACATGAAGGCACATGCGCGGAAGCAAACGTGCTAACCACCAAGCCACCGTGTTGCCCTTTACCTGGGAATTTTTTCTGTTTAAGCATGCTTTCATAAATGTGTCTCTAAACATACTTAATTATAGCATTTTACACACATATTTCATATCAAAATGTTCAGAACAATCTCAGCTCTCATCTGAATGAGGTTACATTTGACTTAAGAGTATTGGTAGTACAGTATGGTAGTACTTTGGCTCCATCTACTGGCCAAACACTGGAACTGACTGAAACGTATTGCTTACATGAAATAATATGGTCCTAAACCTGAAAATATGAAGTCAGATTTTCAAAATCACCTTTACTGAAAGAGATCAATTATCTTGATGTTTGAAATAAGTTTGCTAAAGTGTTGGCTTCACGAAAATAGTTAAACATGTAATATATACAGTGGAGGAAATAAGAATTTGATCCCCCACTAGGCATAAAATTATGACACGTTTCATTTATTTTTTTGTATTAAAACTTTTAAAGTCAGTGGGGGATCAAATACTTATTTCCTCCACTGTATAGTAGTATAAATATTTTTATGGCCACTTATTGCATAAAGGTGTGGTCTGAGATAAAATGTGACTGACCAATGATTTTTTTTATTACATATCAAGCTTCATGGAGTATCAAAACGTCAAACCTTCATGTGTGCAACTGGAACAAAATTACAGCAACTATAAAAAACAAAAACATACAAACAAAAACTGCACGGAGCAGTGATCAGCATAGCCAAAACATATCCATTCATCTACATTATTAAGTTGGCTTACTGTTCTTCTTCTTCTTCTTCTTATTATTATTATTATTCCTCCTCCAAAAAAATTCAAACGTTATTTTGTCCACAGCTTTTAAGATAGAACTACCAAACTTTGTAGGAACCTCCGGCCATACCCGATTAAGTTGCTTGTGCTTTGTAGAAAGATACACCACCTTCATCCACCCTTTTTATGCCTCCAACCGAGCCATTTTTTCCATAGACTTTCATTGTCCAAATTTTCAAAACGTTCTCATTTTGTCAGATTTCAAGATAAATCCACCAAACTTGATATGCATGGTCCAGTGATGGATAGGACGAATAGAACAACTTTTCAAAACTATATCACTCTTTTATCCCTTCTTTTTCACCCTTTCATTCATTTTTCAATGCCTTATAGCTCGTATGATTTTTATGATATTACTACCAAAATCACTAGATATAGTACATCTGGTCTGATATCAATAAAGGTCCAATAATTTTTCACCACTCATTCTTTATTCATCCTTTTTTCATCCCTCCATCCTCCCATAGGAATACATTGATTTAATAACTAGTGTGTATATCAGCTGTGTAGATAGTGCAACTACATCTGCTGTACTGACTCAACTGTATATATGCTGAACATGGTGTTATATGATGTTATCTGGTCTAAAACAGTCTTTTATTCATTCTTTTTTCATCCCTTCATCCCTCCATCCTCCCATTGTAAACCACTGATATAACTCCATCAGATATAGATAGAACAACTAAATATGCTGTACTAACTCAACTGTATATATGCTGAAGATGGTGTTATATGGTCTAAAACAGTCTTTTATTTTCTTCTATTCATTCTTTTTTCATCCCTTCATCCCTCCATCCTCCCATTGTAAACCACTGATATAACTCCATCAGATATAGATAGAACAACTAAATATGCTGTACTAACTCAACTGTATATATGCTGAAGATGGTGTTATATGGTCTTATATGACTCAATAGCTGATGCATAGCACTACCCTGATTATCATATTGATGCCAACAGTCTATCCATCCTTTCTATCATTTCATTCATCCCTCCCTCCTCCCATAGAAACTCACTGATTTTATAACTCCCTTAATTTTTAAGCTACAGTGATCAAACTTGGTGAAATGACTCAGTAGCTGATCCCTAGCACTGTACTGAATATCATATTGATGCTACTGTTTATCAATTCAATTTAATTTTTATTTATATAGCGCTTTTTACAACACATATTGTCACAAAGCAGCTTTACAAATTGCGTGGGTCATATCCCGGGTCCACCATAAAAACCCTTTGCCCATGAACCCCTGGATCTGTTACCTTATCTAAAGGGGCACATTAATTACCAAATGCTAGATCAAACAAGTAAGTTTTCAACCTAGACTTAAAGATTGAGACTGTGCCAGAGTCCCGGACACATTCTGGAAGACTATTCCATAGTTGGGGGGCCTTATAAGAAAAGGCTCTTCCCCCTGCTGTTACCTTATTAATTGATGGAACTAATAAGAGGCCAGCACCTTGGGATCGTAGTGGACGCGGGGGTTCATAATAAGAGATAAGCTCTTGGAGGTAGTCAGGAGCAAGTCCATGCAGTGCTTTATAAGTCAATAGAATAATTTTAAAATCAATACGGAATTTTACTGGGATCCAGTGCAGGGCCGATAAGACTGGGCTGATATGTTCAAATTTCCTAGTTCTAGTTAGAACTCTGGCTGCGGCATTTTGAACTACTTGAAGTTTATTTATATTCCTATTTGAGCATCCTGACAGTAACGAGTTACAATAATCTAATCTGGAGCTAACAAAGGCGTGTACTAGTTTTTCTGCATCATGCTGGGATAATGCATTTCTTAACTTGGCAATGTTACGGAGATGTAGAAAAGCTATCCTGGTAGTATTATCTATGTATTTATCAAATGATAGGTCAGAGTCGAATAAGACACCGAGATTTTTGGCTACCGAGCCAGGAGTAATGGGGTAATCTGCAAGATTTAACAATAGATCTGGTATTTTCTGTCTTGTGGTCTTTGGGCCCAGAAGGAGAACCTCCGTTTTGTCACCATTAAGGTGGAGGAAGTTTAGCGACATCCAACATTTAATATCACTTACGCAGGCCTCAATTTTTCCTAATCTGGATTTGTCATCAGGTTTGGCTGATATATAAAGTTGGGTGTCATCTGCATAGCAGTGAAAGTTGACACCATGTTTATTTATAACTATTCCTAATGGTAACATATATAATGTAAATAATAGTGGTCCTAGGATGGAGCCTTGTGGGTCTCCATATTTCACTTCTGAGTGTTTGGAGGGAATATTATCGAGCTCTACAAACTGATAGCGATTGGTTAAGTAAGAATTAAACCATGAAAGGGCTGTACCCGAGATTCCAACCCAGTTTTCTAACCTTTCTAGCAGGATCTTGTGATCTATTGTGTCGAAGGCTGCACTAAGATCGAGAAGCACTAATAGAGATACATAACCTTGATCAGAGGCAAGAAGGAGATCATGTGGTGGGGCCTAAATCCAGATTGGAACTTTTCAAATATGTGGTTCCTGTGCAGATATAAGCATAACTGTTTGGCCACAGCTTTTTCTATGATCTTGGATATAAATGATAGGTTCGAGATGGGTCTGTAGCTAGATAGTACATTAGGATCAAGATTTGGTTTCTTGATCAGGGGTTTAATGACTGCTAGTTTACAGGATCTGGGCATGTGACCCATTGTGATGGATGAGTTAACTATATTTAAAAGAGGTTCGATTACAACTGGTAAAACCTCTTTGAGTAATTTAGAGGGAATCGAGTCTAATGTGCAAGTAGTAGAATTTAAAGATGAAATTATTTTCTCCAATTCTAGTTGTGGGAGTGGATGAAAAGCTTCAAGCTTTTCTTCTAATGCTAGATTTTGTTCAATAACAGCCAATCCAGATGACAAACCAGATGAATTACCTATAAAAGGATTTATATTTAGTCTAATATTCTCTATTTTATTATCAAAGAAATCCATAAAGACATTACTAGCTAGGTTCCCTGGAATCTGATGTTCAGCGCTGGTTTGATTTTTTGTAAGTTTAGAAATAGTACTGAAAAGAAATCTAGGATTATTTTTATTTTTTTCGATCAGTGAGGCTAGGTATGTTGACCGTGCTTTAGTAAGTGCCCCTTTGTATTCAATAAGGCTATCCTTCCAAGCACAGTGGAATACTTCCAGCTTAGTAGAGCGCCAGTTCCGCTCTAATTTACGTGCTACTTGTTTTAAATTACGAGTTTGGTCGGTGTACCACGGGGCGAGCTTTTTAAGTCTGACCTTTTTATGTTTGAATGGAGCTACTATATCTAGAGCTGATCTACAAGTATTCTCTAAGCAGTCGGTTAAACTGTTTAACTCCTCTGGATCTGTTGGTGAGTCGGCTAAAGTAGTTAAATCTGGGAGGGTTTCAGTAAACTGTGTGGCGGTTGACGAATTTATCGAGCGTTTTAAACAATTCCGAGGAGACTGGCGGGTATTTAGGTTAAGATGTAGCTCGAATGAGATTAGATAGTGATCGGAGATTGCTGTGGTTTGCGGAAATGTATTTATATAAAGTATGATTGTGATAATGAGTAGGTCCCGTGACATTTTGAATAATACCGACAGAGTTCAATATCGAAGTAAATGCCCTTTTCAGCGGATCCTCTGCCTTCTCAAAGTGTATGTCTGCTACCATTATTATTTTGTCATTACATACTGCTAAATTTGCTGCAAAATTACTGAAATCGTTTATAAAGTCTGAGTAGGGCCCTGGCGGTCTGTACACATTAGTGAGTGAGAGAGCATCATTGTTTGTAGCCGGATTAGTTATATTAATAGATAGCATCTCAAAAGACTTGGAGAGATCGTGTTTCTGGTGGACTTCTAAAGAATTTCTGTAGATTATGCATATTCCTCCTCCTCTGCCTAACAATCTTGGTCTATGAATATAACTGTATCCCACAGGTGTGGCCTCATTTAAAATTAAATATTCGCCAGATCGAATCCAGGTTTCTGTGAGACATAAAATATAAATTTTCTGGCCGTTTATAATCTCGTTCACAATAGCTGCTGTAGAATTGAGCGAATATTGAGTAATCCGATTTTCAGATCGGTTATATTGCTACTAATAATCGGATGCGAGGTTTGAATAGTAGTTAAAAACTTTGGACGGACTATTTTAATTTTCCTATTATTGAATTTAACGCGGGGCACAGACACAGTCTCAATCCTATAGGAACTTGGTGACGCCTTTTGGCAGCGTGCAGACAGTCGGGTAAACCGGTTTGTCTGCGGCCTGGTCGGGACTCTGGATTGTCAGCAGCTCCTAATACTACTCTGCCGACTAATTAACAGGCTATGGGCTATGCTGCAGGAAAGCAGGGCGGCGCCATCCCGAGTGGGGTGGACACCATCCCTGCCTAAAAGACCAGGCTTGTCCTCAAATATTCTATAGTTATCAATATAGCCCACATGATTTTCGTTACACCACTATGTGTAAAAAAAAATTTTTTTTACCCATTTCTTCTTCCACTTCCTCTTCCACTTCCAGGAAGTAGAAAAAAAAAATATTTTTTTTCCACTTCCTCTTCCACTTCCAGGAAGTGGAAATTTAAAAAAAAAATTTTTCCCCTTCCTCTTCCACTTCCACTTCCTCTTCCACTTCCTGGAAGTTGAAATTTTTTTTTTCCATTTCTTCTTCCACTTCCTCTTCCACTTCCTCTTCCACTTCCAGGATGTAGAAAAAAAAATTGTTTCCACTTTCTCTACCTCTTCCACTTCCTCTTCCACTTCCAGGAAGTGGAAAAAAAATAAAATTTTTCACTTCCTCTTCCACTTCCAGGAAGTAAAAAAAAATTATTTTTTTTCCCACTTCCTCTTCCACTTCCACTTCCTTCCACTTCCAAGAAGTGGAAAAAAATTTTTTTTTCTACTTCCTCTTCCATTTCCACTTCCAAAGTAGAATTTTTTTTCCCACTTCCTCTTCCACTTCCACTTCCAGGATATATATATATATATTTTTTTTCCACTTCCTCTTCCACTTCCAGGAAGTGGAAATTATTTTTTTTTTCCTCTTCCAAAAAATTTTTTTTTTATTTCCTGGAAGTGGAAGAGGAAGTGGAAGAAGAAGTGGAAGAGGAACTGGAAGAGGAAGAGGAAGTAGAAATGGAAGAGGAAGTGGAAATTTTTTTTCTTTTTTTACTTTCTGGAAGTGGAAGAGGAAGTGGAAGTGGAAATGGAAGAGGAAGTGGAAGAGGAAGTGGGAAATTTTTTTTTTTACTTCCTGGAAGTGGAAGAGGAAGTGGAAAAATTTTTTTTTTATACTTCCTGGAAGTGAAAGAGGAAGTGGAAGAGGAAGTGGGAAAACTTTTTTTATTATTTCCTGGAAGTGGAAGTGGGAAAAAAAATGTTTCAACTTCCTGGAAGTGGAAGTGGAAAAATTTTTTTTTTCCTGGAAGTGGAAGAGGAAGTTGAAGATGAAGTGGAAGTGGAACTGGAAGTGGAAAAAAAATTCCACTTCCTGGAAATGGAAGAGGAAGTGGAAGAGGAACTGAAAGTGGAAAAAAAAATTTGGAAGTGGAAGAGGAAGTGGAAGAGGAAGTGGAAGTGGAAGAGGAAGTGGAAAAAAAATTTTGGAAGTGGAAGTGGAAGAGGAAGTGAAAGAGGAAAAAAACATTTTGGAAGTGGAAGAGGAAGTGGAAGAATTTTTTTTGTCCGTCCGACAATAAAAAAAAATCAATTTTGGAAGTGGAAGAGGAAGAGGAAGTGGAAGAGGAAGTGGAAGTGGAAAAGGAAAACCATAGGAAGAGGAAGAGGAAGTGGAAGACCATAGGAAGTGGAAGCGGAAGAGTCCATCTGTCCGTCCGACAAAAAAAAAAAAAAATTTGGAAGTAGAAGAGGAAGCGGATGAGGAAGTGGAAGTCCGTCTGTCCGTCCGTTTTTTTTTTTTTTTTTGTCTGTCCGTCTGTAAAAATAGAGAACTAAAGAAGTGGGAGGATGTGGGCGTGGCCTGTCCATTTCTCTTTGTTTGTGGGTGTGGTTGCCCATTTCTTTGTTTGGGGGTGTGGCTTGTCAGTTTCTCTTTGTTTGGGGGCATGGCCTGCATGTTTCTCGTGGCTGAAACCTCTATTCATATTTCCAAGTCTAAATTACAATGTGTTCACAACCCTGAGGTTGTGTGTTTTTGTTGTTTTTATGCATCACTACATATTAAACTTAATAAACAGCAGCACTTATGATTGTATACTACGATATTGTCCTTAAGGGGAAACAGAGACCTCTCTGCCTTTGGCCAATAGAATCCTCCTCAGCAAATACATACAGTCTATTTCTAGCACAGCAGATTCCCCTTTACAAAATCTAGATTTGACTATATTTGACTTTGGGAACTCTAGCAGTACAATGTCCTGGATTTACTGGTAGCTATGAAAAAAAGAAATGAGGCAATGCAAAAGTCTGTAAATAAAGGTGATATTTATTCAGTTTGAAAAAAAATCTAAACTCATGCATTTCAGTTCAAAATCATGTAAACAAGATCACTTGGAGAGATGCTGAATGTTTGCACAACAGCTTTCCACATTTTTTGAAAATAAAAAAAAGAATATGTTTGGGCCATTTAGACTACATAAAACTGAACTGAATGTGTAAAACGGAGAGGACACAAACACCAGAATATTCATTTCACCTGGATTGGACACAGATTACACGCATTTGCTTTGTTTTATTGCTGTAGGGATTAAGACGTCATCTCACTCACGCACACCAGCGCACGCATTCACACACATGCACACATGCTCGTGCACACATGGACGTGCACACATGCTCATGCACATCCACACAGAAACAGGCACACGGTCACATGGTCCCTGATGCAGAATATGCACACAAACCTCTTTTGCAGCAGCACAAGAAACCTGTGGGAGGGGCAGTTCCAGCACACTCAGATGAACAACCATAACTATTCTGAACGTTAGTAAGACAAATATGAGTGTAATTACATAACCATGCCCAGCACATAAAGCAATGCCTTCCTACTGTAGACTGTGGAGACGGTGGTTGCTAAGAGTCAGCTTTTAGCTTTCTTGACAAGGGCATCCACAGTGTATGGGATTTAGAAATGTCAAATTGAGTTAAAAAGAAGGAACGACATTATTTGGATTGAGAGATTGTGCAAGCAAGCAAAAGCACTGATGGGACTTCTACTGTGTGTGGCAGGCATGCGTGAACTGGACCAGGATGGAACCTCATGAGGTAATGAAGGCATCATTGCAGCACTGCAGGATGGTTGCCATGGCACCAGTTCACACACTTTCCACAAGTCTTTCAGGAATGTCTGACCATTCAAAACTGGTTTAAGTTGTTCTGGTTCTAGATGTATATCGAGACTGATCCTGACCATTATAGGGCAAAGCAGGTTTTCCTGATCTGTTGTACGGAGCTCCCAAAGTGACCTGCCAGTTCTCAGAGGAACGGCGCAAGTTTCACCATAATCAGATCATAAAATGGGGGGAGATTCATCATGAACCGTCATGGGGGAATAAAGAGAACAGCTAAGAGTCCACGAATAAACCACGATGCTTTCATATGACTATGGGCTGCTGTTTACACAACTATGCTTTCTGAGGCTGGGCTTTCTTCCAAATGCAATCAAGATACATCATTCATATATAATTTTTCATTTCCTGCAATTACTAGACCATAAAAAAAAATATATATATATATATATATATATTTATATATTGCTGTAATTCTAAGCATATAAATGAGAGTCCCAGTATTAACACTTGTAAAACAGGCACAATAGTGTCACCCTGGACAGGAATGTAAGAGAAGAACAAAAAACCCTAATCTCCCTTTTGACTTAGCAACAGAATACATTACAACTATAGCAACAGAATACATTACAACTATAGCAACAGAAATACATCATATTCCATGGTCATCTAAAGAGGCTAATATGGATAGATTATTGCTGCAATCATCATATCTTAAAAAAATCTACCCCATAAAAATAAGAAAAACAAAAGTCATAACTTTATACAGCTTCAGTAGTATTAAACTGCAAATTCTCCCACACTCCTAAATTAATGTGGAGACCACATATCCAGCACAGTAGTATATAGTAAGGCCTCAATTGTTGGCAAACAGACAGAGAGGAAGAGAGAGAGAGAAAGAGGGAGAAAACATATATCTGTCTTAATTACACCATAAAAACCTCATTATGTGCAAATGTAAATCTTACAATTTGTGGAACAGGTCAGTGACAAAAAGGACAACAGGAATGAAATCGACCACCCGCAAGGACGGGGGGGGGGGGGGGGGGTTGTGGTGCCATATGACGACGGGAGGGGTTTCCCGGCGACAACCTCTGACAGCCAACCTCACGTCGCTTGTACCAGTTTTTTTAATTTTTCTATGTCCAGCTGCAAAATGGGGAAGGAAGCAACATTAGTTGTTAAAACGACATGGTTGACTGCACTAACAAACAACCCACACGACCATCTTGTTTACATTATCATGTTTGCTAATCCTCACCAGGAAAGCTCCAACTGAACTTCTGGACACTGTTCCAGACAAAAATGCTATACCCAAAGTAGAACAGGATTCTGATTGTGTTATTTACATAACACATGCAAGTATAAGCAAACCATTTACAGTCTTTAAATATGTTACCGATGACCAGTTCTTTTAAGTAATAATCTCAACAGTAAGATTGCCTAAACTGAATCTGAATAATAAAATATCTCAAACTGAATCTGAGCAGTGAGATAGTACAGATTGTGTTCTGGAGATGCTGTTTGATCAAAATCCCTCACGATAATGATATGAATAATTGGGTTTATTTAGCCACTTAGACTGGAAGGTATCATTGTCCTTAAGACTGTAGGATCCCATATCCCTCAGCTCAGAAGCAGCCACTAATAGTCCCTAATGAAGACAGGCTTAACACAGGCTTAACACCTACCTGCAGTGCCACACGCTTGGTACGCTCCTCCTCCAGCTCAGTCCTCAGCTCAGACAGCTCTCTCCTGTAGTGAGCAGAAGCTTGGGTTACATCGCAGATACCTACACCTCTGCCTCACACCTGAACCTCTGCCTCACACCTTTCTATCAGGGTGGTGCTAATCCTGCTCAGTTGTATGGCTACTGGGACTTGTTGTGGTGCCCCTCTCTGTGATATTCTGAAGGGTACTGTAAATCTAAAAACTCTAAAATGACAGCCTGGTCCTTCTCGACATTGTGAAGAAGGGTATGTGGCATTATTAGCAAAACATCACTGTTTATGTACATTCTACCTTAGCCAGTGCGTGGTGGCTACAAGAGGAACAGACATCGTCACTTAGCTAACTGATGAGATTTTTTCAAGGCTACTCTTCAAAAAAATCTCACAGTAATTCAGCAATGCTGCCTGAGTCCATCTATAAATCTTAGCCACAAAGTTATGTAATATGAACTATGAGAGGAATTCCTGTCCACACATGCCGCCGAGTTCGGCCGAGCGCAGACACATTCTGAGGGTGACTGAGCTGCATTTTGGAATGCATAATTATAATAATCGCACATACATATCCATGTTAAAATGTTGATATAAACAGAAACCCTTAAACACTGGACAAGATGGAATGCATGTAAGAATTAATACAATGCTACTCAATATGAGGAAAAAAACTGGTTTGTAAAGCCTACAGACTACAGGAACAAGTGAGAAGTTTCCAACAGAAGCTGCTACTCGCGGGCCGTACGTTTGTTGTGCCTTCAGCAGCTCTATGGTGAGCAGGAGGTCCTTCATCTGTGTCCTGAGCTCCTCCAGGTCACCTCCTTTCTCCTCCTCCACCTCCACCTTCACTTTGGGCTCAGGGGTGGTGGTGCGGTTGGGGGCGGGGTTGGGAGTAAGGGTGGGTGTGGCTTTATGTGCAGTAGCTGATGGTAGCGCTGAGGGAGACGGCTGTGCAGACACACACACACACACACTACGTGAGGCTTCACAAGTTCAGTGACACAAATGCACAAATGTGACTTAAGTTGAATACTTATGTATGCATGTTTTACTTTAAAACAATATAAAAACAGACAGCAGTAAACAACAAATAAATAAAACAAAAAGAAAATGGAGAAAAAATGTCCTGCGACACTCCTCAGCTTGGATCCTTCGTATATATCACTTCACTGAATGTTTGATTAGCAACTCCATTTGATGACCAACTGATGGTTGACAAGACCACTTACATCTGAAGTTAACAAGGAAGTGCACTGCAAGGTCATGGCTGAGATGGATACACCGTATGATGCAGAAAACCTGCTGTCAAAAGTAAACCGCCAATGAAGCAGTTTAATCAAGCGATGCTAAAGGCGTCTTTAGAAGAATGACAGCAAGTCATGTTTAGCTCAGCGCTGTTGCTTCCGTCATCGTGCTTGAAGCCCATTCATGCAGAAGTGTGTCCTTTTACCAGCCCAATCCTCATTAGTCTTCCTTTCTTATCCTGAAAGGGAGCACTGGAGTCGACTAATGACGCCTTTTCACCTTTTACCGTGCACATTCTATTTGGTGGACACTGTCAAAAGAATGTCTGGATTTTATCATGTTGTATTATTATTTCAGGAGACCTCCTGTTTAACATGCTCCTCTGGAGTCCAGGGTCAGGATTTATGATGAAGTATCGTGCATTGTCTGATTTTGCCTTCATCAAAACTGCATGGTGTGAAGTAGAGTAGGTCAATAACCTTTGTCCTCAGAGTCCTGAGGGGTTCATGCTTCATCTGAGTCAGCAGAAAAGAATACCAGGAAACACGAATCAAAGGTTTCAGAAGCTACCACAGCGTCAGCTCAAACGACAACACCGATTAGAACAAGATAATCAACGATGATGCAGATTAGAAAAAGATAATCAGATTAGACAAAGGCCATCAGCGTGGACACAAACTGGGAAAAGACCAACCCCCTTGACCGATCATAACCACAGATTTATAATGTACAAATGTTTGTACAGCTGATCTGCATGCCAGAAGAACAAGTTTGTGCGTTCTAGCGTGTTCTTGCATGCTCTAGCGTGTTCTTGCATGCTCGTGTGTTCTTGCATGCTCTAGCGTGTTCTTGCATGCTCTAGTGTGTTCTAGAGGATGTGGTATATGCTTTAACATGGCGCCCACTTTGCAGCCTACCTTCCAGCTATCCAAGGACTTGGGCTTTGAGGTTTCCTCCTCTTCTGTTTTCATAGCTTTCTCAGCACCTTCCTTGCCCGGCTGTGTGAAACAACAGACTGCATTTGAGTGAAGAGTGGAGATACAGATTTCTCACCTGTGTGTGGTGAGGCTGTATCCAAGACACCTCCGGGTGGTCTCTCTCCGTTCCAGATGCCTAGATAAGGGTAAGCTGCCTGACCGTGCAATGCTGGCTATTACACATATTATTGTGCTTGAATGTTATGGAATGTGTGAACCTTGTAAAGTGGGTACATGTCTATGTAGCTCTGTCTTCTGGAGCTGGCTAATATCGACACAATCAATGATTACTATCAAAAATAAACATACATTTTATATCTTAATGGAACATTAAGTGAAATTTTTTTTTTATTTAAATAATTTAAAATGGTCATTTTCCCACAGCTGTGAATTCCCTAGTGTGTCCCTAATAAAGGATCACCTCATCTGATCTCATAAGATAAGGCTCACTTGCTTTTACTGTAGTTGTCACATTTATCTGCATTTACGTTGTCATGACAACAACATTTACATTTACATTTACGGCATTTAGCAGACGCCCTTATCCAGAGCGACTTACAAAAAGTGCTTCATTGTTTTACTCAGAACAAAATCTCTAGCTAGTTAGTTTAGGCTAAAATCAGGAAGAAACTTTAAGCAAAGATATTATTAGATACAGTCAGTATGGACGCCTAGATATACTCAAATATATACTGAAAAAACCCTACTTAAAAGATAAAAGCAAGAAAAGTCATTACAGTCACAAATATTTAATAAATGCTAGTGTAGTAAAATTTAATTTAAGTGCTTTTGAAACAGATGTGTCTTCAGTCTTCGCTTAAAAACAGCAAGAGACTCTGCCATTCGGACATTCAGGGGAAGTTCGTTCCACCACTGAGGTGCCAGAACTGAAAAAAGTCTGGATGCATGTTTTCCACGTGTTCTGAGAGATGGTGGGTCAAGCCGAGCTGTGCTTGAAGCTCGAAGAGCTCTGGGTACAGATCGGGATTTGACCATTGCCACATGTATGGAGGTGCTGGTCCATTCTTAGCCTTGTAGGCCAGCATCAGGGTTTTATATCTGATGCGGGCAGCTACAACAAATAACCTGTCCTGTATTTGGACCACCTCTGCAGAAGAGACCATGGCCACTGCAGACGGCAGGTTCAAGACGCTGCGCATGCTTGTGTGACCAGCAGATCTGATCATTAACATATCAGCACTGGAAATGCTCCTCAAAAGCACCCGCGCCATGTGTGTGAGCAGTGTGTTTACGTGCTGGCTGTGTTGCAAGACCTAGAGCTTCCAGTTAATTCCAGTGACTATTCTTATAGAGTGTTTCTAACCGAGTGCTGGTACCACTGGTTTGGGACCAGTGTCTGCTGGAGGCGGACGGCTCTGAGCTGGTACATGGTTTGGCCTTCACTCACCGACTGGACCCCACTGAACTGGGCCGGCAGACGTCTACCAGGCATCTTTGGTCTGCTTGCAGTCGGGTGAGACAGTTTCTCCGAGACAGAGGAGACATCATCGAAACTCAAGAGATCTAATAAAGCAGCAAGAAAGGTAGATCAAGGCCGAGACAGGTACAGTACTGCTGTGCTCATGGACTATAGAAGAGAAAAATGATGTTGTGCAATCGAGTTTTTGCTGCTAATGTACAAAGTCAATAGTGGTCAACCTTTCACTCTGTTCATTGGAATCTGATTCATCCTTAACATAAACAGCATGCGACTCTCAATTTTTTTATTAGCAATTACTGACAAGTAAATACTCTGAAGAGTGTGAGGGGTCAGACATCAGACATCCTTGGTGATGGAGTGCTGGTGTTATTAACACACACACACACACACAGATAATCACTGCACATACGTGGCTCACACAAGTCTGTGGTGAGGCAGGTGTGGTTGGTGTGAGGAACTGCTGTACAGAAGAGTGACACACCTGAGTCTGTGTTCTTCTCTCCCCAGTCACCCGACAGTGTTTTTGGTTTGCTGGGCACTGTTGGTTCAAATTCCGACTTTGGTCGGATATGAAGAACCTCTCCATTGTGTCTGTGAAAAAAGAAGACAGTCACTGAAGTCACCTGACTTCATACGTTCTTCAGCGCTCCTGCCAATCCCACTTATTTACAGCTGCTGTGATTGGTTGGTGGCCAGCTGGTCTGAGCCAATCGCCTCCTGGCAGTTGTAGCAGACCAAACTGTTTCACACAATGTTACGCATCACTTACTTCGCTGCAGGGGTGGGGGCTAGGGGCTTGTCGGTCCGTTTAACCTGCATGGACGGCCGGGGCAGTCCTCTGCCTGGGGGAGGGGCGGGCTTTTTCGGGGGTACGAGGGGGGCAGCTGGCTTGGCAGGCTTCTCCGGCACATGCCTGTCCACTGCAAGGAGAAACAATGACTTTCATTTTACTAATTGCACTTATTCTTGTGTTAGTCTGAGTCCAAGTAAGTTTAAATACTGTGGATAACTGGTTAATTATCCACAGTATTAAAGCTTTTGAATTGTTCCAAGATAAAAAAAAAAAAATGTAATTTACTATTTAAATTTATTTGCATGGTATCCTTCAAACAGAAAAAAGTAATGCAGGTAAAACTGACAAGAATCAAGCAAATAACTTAAAACAACATATAATAATAAAAAAATTAATAATAATAATCTGGCACGTACAAATCTGGTTCACCTGCAGGGTTTTCTGTACGTGACACAGTAGTTTAACAACCAGCAGGACTATGCTGAACTAGTCTGCATTTCTCAGGTTTCTTATTGTAGTTTCAGCATTTTAAACTAATCACTTCAATCATCACAAACAAGGCCACAAATGTGCCAGTTCAGTGAAGAGTCCATGTAAGGTAAAGCATACTAGCAGGAAGTCTTCAGCAAAACCACCATCACGGAGTTAGAAAACCCTCAGACTGATTCTGTTTTATCACGCGACATCCTGCACTAAACCAATGATTGTGTTCTAGAGGAGCAAGGTTGCCGTGGACACAGTCGACGACGTCTCGCCCACTCACACGGCACATCCTCGCCACTGTGGAAACTAAAGTGCAACCTCTCAACTGCAGCTAGGCATCGCTGCTGCGCTTCCCTACTGGGGGCACCTGTTCATCTCTATAAGAGTTTCCATTCACAGCGGCTATTCAACCGTTCAGATACAGAAGTGTAATAAATCTAATACATTACATTAAAACAAACATAAAAATATTAATTAAATAAAAAATAAAATGGTACAATTACACTTAATTACAAAATAAATGGGCTGAAGATCTTTAAAATGTAAAAATGGAGTTAAAAACATTTCAAAATAAATATGACTCAGAAAATATTAAGTGCATAAAATCAAAAACAAATATTCAACTAAAATTTAATTAAAATGTAGTGCTTAAAAGTTAAAAACGCAGTGCTACAGATGAGAAGAAGCTCTCGTTCCAGATTGAGCACATCTGAGACTCGGGACACTGTGGACCAGTGGTCCAGTGTCAGAGATAAGAGAGGAGGAGGAAGGAGGAGGAGAGCCTTCATCTCTCTACTAGAGATCACAGAGAAGGCCAGGGCAGCTGTGAACACTGCTGCTTCTCCAGTGCTGCCTCCTGTTCTGATGTTTGAACGACAGGCTGCTGTTCGGATGTTTGAATGAACACAGGTTGTGTGCTTGCGGCCCCTGACCTGTCTTCAACCGGCATCTCCACCTGAACAGTCTCCAAGTGTTCATCATCTCAGCAGCGGTGCATAACTGCCTAAATAAAAGACTTCCCTCAAATAATGGAGCCCTGCACCGAGCACATAGCCTGAGGTCTCTCCCAGGTCCAGGGTACTGCAGGGGCCTCTCTGCACAGATATGCAACTGATCTAAATTCACTCATTTAGTCTGTCAGTCCACCCCACTGACACGGGGGAAAAAAAAACTCCAAAAACTTCTTGAAAAAGAATAGTTCTGATTATTCAGTCATTCCCATTATGCACTTGTAGACGTCAGTCTTCTGCTAGCATTATGAAACAATGTCAGCTTTAATGAGAACTGCACATGCAGGTTAGTGACTACAGAAGCTGTGCACACACAGGTGGGACTGAGGCTGCTCTTTTGCAAGAGAAAAGCGTCCACGCAGCACTAAGAGATTATGCCCCAACAGCAGATTCAGTTCTTCCCTGTAAAACCTGAGAGGCTTAACTTTGACTTAAGAAATACATTTGTAAAGCTCTATCCTCATATACTTAGTTTCCCAATAAACGTACTAACTATTGCGTCCCTTATGTTCTGATGAAACAAACAAACGAGAACATACGTCCAAATGAGACAAAAACCGGAACGTGTGTCAAACAACAGTTTGATGATGCTCTGTGGTTCACGGTGGTTATGGCAGGACTCAACCGCTATCAGAGATGATACTGCTGCATGCAGGGGCCCAGATTCCCGACATGGCCAAAGTCACAGAAGCCCATCTGTCTTACCTTTGTCCTCGGACCGCGCCTGTGTGGGTTTCCTGTCACTGCTTGGGGCTTCTGGCTTGGGGACTGAAAAGCGAAACATGGTTAGTCAGCGAGCCTGCTTTCACTCCAGCCTAGCTCAGTGTCGCCGCCACACAGACGGTTTCCGACAAACAGGAGAACAAAAGAACACAACTACACGCAACCCAGGAAAGGTGCAGACACACAGTCAGCTTCCTGTGTGGGCTGAACAGACAGGCCAGAAATCATTTCTCTTCTTATCGCACGTCTGCGAGGTTACAGTACAGCGCAGACCACGACAGAGCTCTTATAGTCCCTGAAAAGCACGAACCAGGACGGTGGGGAAGCCACAACCTCCAGCTCGTGAAGAGGAGTGGATCTGTCATGCAGTGGTTCAAGACGAGAAATACCAATAAGCTTCAAGTGTCACAGGAAACTAAAGACGGCCCAAGAACAGAGAGCCAGGATTACTCTGCTGAACAGATTATTTTTACTAACGACATGGCACAAAAATGTCTAAAAAAGTTTCTAAAAATCTTAGCGGGAAAATAATTTGTCAAGGAACTAGAAATGAGCAATGCCATTAGTGAAATACGGTGGAGTCCTCAGGGTACAAGGAGATCATATGGCCTGCCCACTCACGCTCTTTCAGCCTGAGCCACAGCTGAATTCTTGGATGAAAGACTCCTTCAAACTAAATTTTAAACAGCTATCCTTCCACACTGCCTCCAGAGAGCCTCAACTAAATGACATGAAACACACTCACAAAAGAAAGGTTGCTAGGATTTTCTAGCAGGTCTTGACAGACATGATGAACCACTGCCTGCCTGCTAGGTGCACTCGATAATGAAGCAGCGATTCTTCAACTGCATGTTGGCAGGAAGCTGCTGCCTAAATCGATAAATAAACGCAGTACGGAGAGCAGCCTGGTGTGGTTCAGGGTCCCTGCCCTGGTCAGCCCTGCAGCACGAGTCTTTAATACGCAAAGGTGTTTCACACACAAAAGCCTGCAGGGCAACGGTTCACATTAAGGTTTTAAAAATAGAAATATACATATGAATGAATATATAAGTGAGAGAGAGAGACCTTGTAAGTTCCATCATACCTGAGGATTTTGATGGTGGGGGTGGCTTCTTTGGTTTCTATAGAAAACGGAAAGAAACAAAAATGATAGTTTCTACATTTTACCCATCAAACTAAGCTGTCATAAATCACCCAGAGCCCACTGGGCTCCATCACCCAGAGCCCACAGGGCTCCATTACCCAGAGCCCACTGGGCTACATCACCCAGAGCCCACTGGGCTCCATCACCCAGAGCCCACTGGGCTCCATCACCCAGAGCTCACTGAGCTACATCAGTAAGCACCGACATCAAATGGGCACTGGATGGATATTGCAGTGAGTGGACAGTGCACTGAACGCATGGCGCACAACTCATGGCCGTGTGTTGAAGGCTGTGAGTGTGTGTGTGTGTGTGTGTGTGTGTGTCATGGCCGTGTGTTGATATGCTGATGGTGGTTCTCATCCCCTCCGCTCTGAGCTCTTGTGTCCTGGCACAGTGCAGGAAGAACATGCAGCCTCCAACTGCCCCCTACTGCCTCCTACTGCTCCTACAGCTTCCAACTGCCCCGTACTGCCCCCAACTGCCTCCTAGTGCCCCTACAGCCTCCTACAACCATCCTGCTTACACTGCTCATTAAAGATGTTCATGCAAATGACCCTAACCCTAAATTTAATAAAAACATTCCTCTTAACATAAACACCACTGCAGAAACATGGTTAAGCGTTAAAGGAGATTCTAGGAATCCGCATATGAGGCAACATAACAGCAGGTTTCTACTATTGTTTTCTTAGTTGATACTGAGGAAAGCATGTCGTCTGAAATACCCACAATCCCCAGGCCATTCTGGGAAGCACCAACGCAGTGCACAGATGTAAGTGTGGACAAAACATCACACGCTGGAGAACGAGATAAACCAGGACAGCAAATAAGGTGGACATTCAAGAAATCGACATGCATTACTTTGGCTTCCTGACGACAAGAGGCAACATGAAGCAACATGAAGCAAAAAAAAAACATCCATTCACACTACATTTCCTGTTTGTTTGGTTTTTTTTGGCTATTAAAACACACAACCAAATTGAAATGCAACAGCAATTCCAGAAGAACCCGCTTCTTAGAAGCAACTCCACTGCTGTGTCGGGCAGCATTCCACACAGCTACAGACATCACCGTCAGTTCTGCACCAGTGACAGGAGGACACACGTGCCTACGATTGGCTGTTCAAGACATGCATCAACACGCCATCGCTGCCAAACTGCACATCATCTGCTGCTTCATTGCAGCTACAATGTGCTCAGTCTGCTTAAGGAAAGTCCAGGTTCCTCGTCATAACTCACCGATAGCTTGAGTTGCCACAGTGTTGTGGTTTACACACACACACACACACACACACACACACACACACACACACACACAGGCACACAGGCACACAGGCACACAGGCACAATGCTTGTTTTTAAACAGCCTTCCGGTCCCAGGGGGCATATTGGACAGATGCCGGGTCACACGCCCCTTCGCTGATAACTGTGTGAGTGCAGAGTGACCTGAGTGTTTGGCATCAGGTAGATGACCACCCTGCTCTCCCCACACGAGCTCACCGACTGAACAAAACCACTTATAATAATAATAATAATGAAACCACTGCAGGGCCGTCCGTGTATCTGGTGTTGGGAGTTCGCAAGACAAATGGATCTCTGTCAAGAAAGTTATTACACGGCATTCACAATAAACAAGACGTCAGATGAAGCTATGAGAGACGGCAAAGAGAAATAAGATTTCCTTCTCAAGAGACTGCAATAAAACTGCTCCTTACCTCTTCTGGTTCCTGTTTTGGCTTAATGGATCCTTTGGATACAAGTGCCTGAATGTGACAACCACAACACGAAAAAGAAAAATAAATATACAAATTCCAGTCTTAACATGCATTTACATGGCTCCACTGAAAACACACGATAAGGCCATTTGAGGTGAACAGAGGTGTCCACTGAGCAGACAGAACACCTCCCACATCACTGGTCAGCAGTACTTTACCTCTTTGTCTGTGTCGGGTATGAGCACCACAAAGTTGTCAGGAAACACTCCCTCTCTGCCGCCCAGCTCCCCTCTCCACCAGCCGGGCTCCCCCGTGTCCTGACACCGACACACATCAGGAGGGTAGTGAGTGTCACTGCACCACATCATTCTCTATGATGACTGCAATATATCAGACTGTTATATTGTTATATCAGAGATTCCACCACTGAGGTGATTAGTTCTCCTCACAGAACTTAGCACTGTTGTTCTAATGCTGACCACTAGGTGGAGGTAGAGCTTAAATAACAAATCCACAATGAGCTTCTGCACTTCCCCTTTCCCCTTATGAGTCATTTTTTGAATACCATACCACAGACCCCTGCCCCCAATAACCGGCCCGTCTGCTGCCGGCAGCCCCGGTACTCCACCCAGCATGTTCCTCCTGGCTCTAAAGATCCGACAGAGGCCAAAGCCCGAGAAGCTTCCGGATGCCAGGAAACCTGGAAGCACAAAGGCTGCCGTCTTCCTCCCAGCGCCCATCTCACATCCTCTGGTCACTGGCTGAGAGGGCGGGCAGGACACAGAGGTTCCCCGTCCGCGGGCCGCCCTGCGTTTGGATCAAGCAACGGTCACAGAACCATGGCAGGACCATATGGGTGCATCAGGTGACATGGGCTGTAGGCTCAGCTGACTTCTTCACAGGGACCACCTTAACGACACCTTCACAACACCTTAAAGGGTGTTGCTCTGAAACAACGTGGAACAATTCGACCCCGTGTGGACATTCCAGACGAAAGAAATCAAGTGATCTGAGCCATTCCAAGGTCCAAGTCAACACAGGTGTCTCAGATCGCCATCATAACAGCACCAGCAGGGGGAGCTGTTTCATGTGAATACGGGTGATGTGGGGGGCAGACAGCTAACCCATGTGACACAGAAGCAAGACTAACCTCACCACCGCTGTGGTGTTCTCAGATTCCCCGTGCAAAGTCCACGCATCATGCACTCACCTTACTCAATAAATGGATGATGTCACCCTCCTTAATGTCCAGCTCATCCTGGTTCGTGGCCTCGTACGTGAAAGTCGCCCTGCAGTATTCCTTCACTGTGGGCAGCACAAAAAAGAATGAACCAGAACACAGTTAGGATCATCAGCTGAGAGTGTATTTGTCACTGAAGCAGTCATATCCCTATTACAACTATTACAATATCCCGCTAATTATTTCAGTACATATTAAAACGGTGTGAAATTATCCTCTTCAAAATGACCAAAAAAAAGTTGTTAATTCAACAAGTCAAATTCAGACTTTCTTACAAATTCTGATGTTTGAGTTTTTTGAGTCTGATCTATTTGTGCAGTATATCTCCGTTTGCACCCCATATATAAGGCAGCCACCAGCCTCCCCCCAGCTGAGCACCAACCTTTCGCTTTGCTCTCTCCATCTTTCTCCACTTTCAGGGCGTCCGGTGGGCCTGAAGGAGCTGGTTTAGCAGCAGCTGGGAGGGACGGGAGAGGCTGAAATGAAAGCAGAACATGAGGGCTCGGCGTCATGGTAACTAGACACAAACACTGAACAAACCAAACTTTGGAGTGCCACACTAATGTTACACAGCTAATGTGCATATTTACTAGGAGGGCGGGAGGGAGAGAGAAGATATCAGAGGGAAGACAGCCAGAGATGCACAATTACTGCTTCTCTAGGTTACTGGTAAATCAATGTGTAAATCAATGCATTACAGAAAGCAGAGCGCAACTACTGTGAAGCAGTAGCTCACTGTATTAAGTTATAATTTGACATTTTTAGTGCCGTTGCAGAGATGATTCGGATCAAAGAAGAGCTCGGTATGTTTGTAAACACTGCTCCGAGCCCGGTCCGGACAGGACACAGGTACATTACTCACTCTAATGTATTCATTCCACATTATTACATTTCTTTGGTCACACCGTTTCTGAAATGGTGCTATTCATCCGGCTGTGAGAGAAAAGAAAAGAACAAAGGAAGGAGAAGAGAAGACTGAGACGGTGGGCAGCAGACGCGCAGAAGTGGCGGAAAACGCCACCTCCAAAGCCCACTTGCAGCACTGGTGTGATTACACGGAGCTTTTGGGCTCGTATGATTGACTCAGGCTTTGGCACAGATGGTGACTCAGGGATTACAGCTGGTGAATGCTCAGATCTCCACGAGACGCTAGACGCACACAATGTGCCCAGGCAAATCAGATCGGCGATTTGTAAGGTTAGCATATGGCAAAGTTCAGATTTGCATTCTGAAATGCATTCTGTTTTTTTAATGACGCGCTACGCCTCAAGATCAGTTTCACTTCTTTTTCTTGGCATGCTGTCAGTCCATGCAGACCTGGTTGGTTGGCAGGGTGTGTTGGTGTAACCCTGTCGTCAGTGCGGATATATTTACTGTACAACACAAACACAACAGTGTCTAATGTTCAGCACTGCAAATACAATTCAAAAGAACTCCTAAAATTCTAGTAAAAATCCCACCTAGCTCCTAGACCCTAACCCTTAGACCCTAGACCCTAACCCTAGACCCTAACCCCTAGAGTGGAGACAGAAGACAACACATAACAGTTGAGAACTGCCATGATAAACAAGTATACTGGACTGAGTGTGGTAAGGGTACGTGTGCACTGGTCCCAGCACGTCAGCGGACACTGGCTTGGCACGGTGTCATGCAGTAACACCTGTAATCACCCAGCACGCTCCAGGACACACATGCAGCAGCAGTGGAGCACACGCGTGCCCGGGCAGCGCCACTGTTCCATCGACACATGCCGAACTGCCGTTCACACACTATTGTGATGTAACAGTGCTCAGGACCCAGAGACACACAGGCTGCTTTCTGAGCATCGTCATGGACACCAAAATGTGCAATCCGTATGTAAAATGTCCAGAGTACAGCTCTACCTAATAAACCCCTATGGGACTGATGACTGGAGTAAAGCAGCCACCCTGAGGGGCCCCAGCACTGCACAGGTGGAGCAGGTGGAGCAGGGCAGCGAGGCCCGTCTCACACAGCACTCTCCACCTTGACCCGAGTGCGCTGGAGCGGGCGGAGTTCACCTTTTCTTTCCTCTCCTCGGTCTCTGATGGCAGTCGCAATTTCAGCTTCACTGAGCCTTCTCGGAATATATCGCCAAAGCCGACCCCCTTGACCTTCTTGGGCTGTGCGATGACCCCGTTTCCAGGGGAAACTGGGCTGGTGATCTCATCTTTGCCATCTACACAGACACACATACATGCGCACACAAACGCACGCACGCACACACACGCAGAGAACACACAAGCAGAGGCAGATGTGAACACAAGCACAAGCACACACATGCACATGGGACACGCATGGACATGCATATGCACACACACACACACAGCAATATAATAATGGCTTTCTTGATGGATCATATGATGTTGATATGACAGATCACATCTGCACAAACATATCAACATTCATTTGAGAGCACATGTTCAAAAACATTACAACCATCAAAATAATACGCAGCTTCTGTTAGTCCAACATTTATCCTGGGTTGAGAGTAATATTATACATGATTTGAGATGTTTCTTTAATTGGTCTCACATTTTCTCAAACATTCTCAAAAGGTTTGCTCAAGATTACCCAGTGAGCAGACATAGCGCATGATTATAAAACTCACTTCTCCACAGAAAAATAAAATCTTAAGACAACAAAGATTGGCCAAGGAACTGGAATAGCCAAAATGAGTGTGTGCACACACATGCAGGCACGCGCACACACACACACACCCGATCAGCCAACAGAAGGGCTGCTCTGAGCAGGTGCGTGCTGGGACCTGCCCTGGCTGTGGAAGCCTCAGCGTACCTGGCTCGTCCTGCACCTCACTGCTCTCGCCCTCCTCGCTTCCCTCGATTTCTTTCACAAAGTTGGACGGAAAGAGGCCAGACTTCCCGTTCATGGTTCCACTCCACCAGCCTTCCTCCACCTACCAGAGACACACACTCAGCATTATCCACCCCTGCTCACAGCAGCAGACTGCTGCCACTCCAGAAATCACTCACCCAAAACAATGACAACCAACAAGAGGAAAGGAAGCGGATGAACTCAAACGCTCCCCTCCGAGCCCTGCAGGCTACCGCCGAGACTCTCTAAAGGTGAAACGCTGCTAGAAGAATCAGTCACACACTGTAATATGCATGCTTAGTGGGTGATCTTAAAATAAAAACAGGAATTGCGGTCTTAGCCACTATTTTGGAAAAACCAATCAAATTAAAGGTAAAATTGGTTGTGTCATACATGAAGCCTTATTTAAGTTTTGCTTCATAGTTAAGTATATTAATAAACACAACAGAGATCACATTATGATTAATCTATATATTAATTGTGTGCAATTTAACCCCAGAGCAGTCTAGACAAGCAAACATACTTTATAACGTCTTTCAGAGACATGTATTTTCCCAAAGCACTAAACAGACCCCATTGGGAATACACCAGCGTTGTGAGGACCAGCGTTGTGAGGACCAGCGTTGTGAGGACCAGCGTTTTGAGGACCAGCGTTTTGAGGACCAGCGTTTTGAGGACATGTTCAGCTGACAGCAGAGCCCAAGCGTGACGGCAGACGCTCCTCACCTCTTCAGTGATGTCGATGACGTCTCCTGCCTTCAGCTCCAGCTCATCCTCATTCTGGGGCACATAATCGAACAGGACCTTACACTGCCGCTTCTTCAGTCCTAAAACACACACACAGAGCTCTGAACAGTCAACAACAGCTCCGTGTGTTGGGGTTGACTCCAACACCCCGCCTACAGACGGCTCAAACAGCATGGAAAAAAAGATGCAGGAAATGGAGCTCAAAGCCACACACACGCATACAAACACGCACACACCCACACCCCACCCAGTCAAGGCATTTCTCTGGTGATTCAAACTCCTGAGAAAGCATGTTAGCATGCTCCACTGATGGTCCCATGTGCAAACACTTCTCTCAGCCTGCATTAGATAAAATATCCAGGAAACCAACAAGGACTATGCAAGAAGAAAGCAAATAAATAAATTAATTAATTAAATAAAAAATAAATAAATAAATACAAACTAGTTCACCCTGTAGGCCAAAACAAAACATAAGGTACTTTAGGAAGGTTTTTAGTTGATTAGGTGAGACTTCTCTAATCTTAACCTTTGTTTTCATTCAGACTTCATACCAGACTTCCCTCTGCCTTGGGATTGAATTTTTTTAAGAGTTAAACAAAAGGCAATTTGCCAAGAAGACATGTTGCCTCATGTAATAAAAATCCGATTAATTTTAACGGCATTAAACAATACTGCTGCAACAATACTGTGGCAATATTAGCAGACACCCAATTTATTTCTCCTAAATGCAGAGCTAGCCAAGTTTTAGAGGAAGTGAATGTAGCTACGTTAATTAGCATAAGAGAATGCTGTTGCCCCCTAGTGGTTGAAGGAGCAGAAAGAGCCGAAGGACGTTATGGGAGGTGCAAGCCACCTTGCGTAACAGACCAAAAGATTTTCTGTTCTCATTTCCTGGTTTTGGGTTTAACATCACATGCCACATGGCGTAAAGGAAAGAGACAGTGTCAAGGATCTCATGGTGTCACTGTTAGTCTAGGTGTATGAACCTTTTCCTCTGTCAACGTTTTCAAAATACCAAATCAGATCAATTTCCTTTTCCATCTATTACTATCTGCTGGTTAATGTTTTCCTTACACCAGTGGTTCCTACTCTGTTAATGTCCTGCAACATTCAGAAACACAGACAGCTGTTCCATCCTCTGGATTCTCCTTAAATCATACCGCCAACAACCTCCATGTTTTTCTCAGTACGGATGCAGACTGGAAAAGCCTTTATCAGAATAACCCACTATGTACTTAGGGTTATGGTTAGGGTTAGGGTAGGTAGGTAGGTACCCTTACCCCAACCCTAACCACTATGTACTTAGGGTTATGGTTAGGGTTAGGGTAGGTAGGTAGGTACCCCAACCCCAACCCTAACCACTATGTACTTAGGGTTATGGTTAGGGTAGGTAGGTAGGTACCCTTACCCCAACCCTAACCACTATGTACTTAGGGTTATGGTTAGGGTTAGGGTAGGTAGGTTAGGGTAGGTAGTTATGGTTAGGGTTAGGGTAGGTATGGTAGGTTAGGGTAGGGGTTATGTACTTAGGGTTATGGTTAGGTAGGTAGGTAGGTAGGTAACCCCCCACCCCTAACCACTATGTACTTAGGGTTATGGTTAGGGTTAGGGTAGGTAGGTAGGTACCCCCAACCCTAACCACTATGTACTTAGGGTTATGGTTAGGGTTAGGGTAATGTACTTAGGGTTATGGTTATGGTTAGGGTTAGGGTTAGGTAGGTAGGTAGGTACCCTTACCCCAACCCTAACCACTATGTACTTAGGGTTATGGTTAGGGTTAGGTAGGTAGGTAGGTAGGTACCCCAACCCCACTAACCACTATGTACTTAGGGTTATGGTTAGGGGTTAGGGTAACCACTAGGGGTTAGGTAGGTAGGTAGGTACTTACCCCCAACCCCTAACCACTATGTACTTAGGGTTATGGTTAGGGGTTAGGGTAGGGTAGGTAGGTACCACCCCAACCCCAACCACTATGTACTTAGGGTTATGGTTAGGGTTAGGGTAGGTAGGTAGGTACCCCAACCCCAACCCTAACCACTATGTACTTAGGGTTATGGTTAGGGTTAGGGTAGGTAGGTAGGTACCCTTACCCCAACCCTAACCACTATGTACTTAGGGTTATGGTTAGGGTTAGGGTAGGTAGGTAGGTACCCTTACCCCAACCCTAACCACTATGTACTTAGGGTTATGGTTAGGGTTAGGGTAGGTAGGTAGGTACCCTTACCCCAACCCTAACCACTATGTACTTAGGGTTATGGTTAGGGTTAGGGTAGGTAGGTAGGTACCCTTACCCCAACCCTAACCACCAACCCCAACCCTAACCACTATGTACTTAGGGTTATGGTTAGGGTTAGGGTAGGTAGGTAGGTACCCTTACCCCAACCCTAACCACTATGTACTTACGGTCATGGTTAGGGTTAGGGTAGGTAGGTAGGTACCCCAACCCCAACCCTAACCACTATGTACTTAGGGTTATGGTTATGGTTAGGGTTAGGGTAGGTAGGTAGGTAGGTACCCTTACCCCCCCAACCCTAACCACTATGTACTTAGGGTTATGGTTAGGGTTAGGGTAGGTAGGTAGGTACCCCAACCCCAACCCTAACCACTATGTACTTAGGGTTATGGTTAGGGTTAGGGTAGGTAGGTAGGTACTAGGTACCCTAACGACTAGGTACTTAGGGTTATGGTTAGGGTTAGGGTAGGTAGGTACCCTTACCCCAACCCTAACCACTATGTACTTAGGGTTATGGTTAGGGTTAGGGTAGGTAACCACCCTTACCCCAACCCTCACCACTATGGTTAGGGTTATGGTTAGGGTTAGGGTAGGTAGGTAGGTACCCCAACCCCAACCCTAACCACTATGTACTTAGGGTTATGGTTATGGGTTAGGGTAGGTAGGTAGGTAGGTACCCTTACCCCAACCCTAACCACTATGTGTACTTAGGGTTATGGTTTAGGTTAGGGTAGGTAGGTAGGTAGGTACAACCCTAACCACTATGTACTTAGGGTTATGGTTAGGGTTAGGGTAGGTAGGTAGGTACCCCAACCCCAACCCTAACCACTATGTACTTAGGGTTATGGTTAGGGTTAGGGTAGGTAGGTAGGTACCCTTACCCCAACCCTAACCACTATGTACTCAGCCCTCACACTGCAGCTCTGATGATTACACATGATATCTATTCCACTCACAGGACACTGCATGGATGACTCAGGACTGGGACGTCCTTTGCCAAATGCAACATCAGATTTATTCAGTTATTTTATTTTGTCCTTTACTCATTTAGCAAAGAACCTGGTGTTGTTGATGGTCTAGTTTAGCACTTTGTTTCTGTGAGCCTTCAGGACACTTCTTATATCTGTACCAATTCAAGGCAAAGAAATGGCATTTAATATTTGTAAAGGTAAAAGAGAGAAAATAAAATGCAAATCAAAACTGTGCCAACTGTGTGTTGGCTGGAACATACAAACATACATGCCTGTGCAAAACCATTAGTCCCCCATCAGATTAGTTGTTTTCGCAACGGTGTAAGGTATAACGGTATAAGGACCACCGTATATAATTATTAGTGTATAATTATTACGCAGATGTAATGGTTGCATTAAAATCAATCAATCAATCAATCAAAATGTATTTATATAGCGCTTTTTACAGCGGTTGTCATAGCAGTTGTTTACAGCGGTTTAGTGCGACCTCCCTTTACCCTGGAGAAAAAGCAGGAACATGGCTCTTATACCGAAATGGAAAGGAACCTGAAGATTAATGCAGAAACCTTCAGGACCGTCACGTCAATAGACGTGACACCAAACACTCACTTTTGCCTACAGAATCTTTTAGCCACATTTCCTGTATTTTGTTTGCATCTTAATCAGAAAGAGGACAGCGACAGAAACAGTCAGAGAGGAGAGAGGGAGAGAGGGAGAGAGAGAGAGAGAGAGAGAGAGAGAGAGAAAGAGAGAGAGAGAGAGAGAGACTCACTCCTTTTTGAGCTGCGCGGCTGGAATCCCAGGCCCCCTGCTGGGATGCCGTAGGTACTGATCCTCTGTACGAGACTAGCCACATTCCCAGATGAGCGCCGTGTTAACAGGGGCTCCTCCCTTGCCTCCTTCACCTCCGTCTCCCTCGTTTCCTTCGTCTCCCTTGTTTCCTTAGTTTCTTTGACCTCCTTCACCTCCTTCACTTCTTTCGTCTCCTTCCTCACCTCCTAAAGGCAAAGAAATGGAGCGAATTAGAGGCACCAGGGAAGGACTTCAGCTGCAAATACAGAGAGCGTTAATATCGAAATCCACAATACCCAGCTTAAGAATGGGGATATAAAGACCAGAATGAAAGGTTTTTATATGAACAGTCATTAGCTAGTTAATAACAGAACATGCTTCTACATTCATAGACCCTTTTCTTGTGTCATCAAAAGTCATTAAATGGTGAAAGAAGCTTTCAAGTCTGATGGTTCTGGTGCCTCTCTATCCCGTTGAAGTTGCTCACTGTCTGATGTCAGATAACATGTCCTCACTACAGCAGGATGACACAACTTCTCCAACGCCACCTCTTGTGTAAGGTAAGGTTTCTTTAATGAAGTTTGGGTAGGGAGTAAAAATGAAATACTTTACGCTACATTTCAAACAAAGCTAATGTTTTATGGACTCCTAATGACCTCAACCTTCACGGACTGCTCAGCCGTGGATTAAGTCAACTTTTCCATATGTAAAACCTGAACTAAAAACACCATGTGGAGCACCATGCATGTTATAATGGTTATGCCAAAGTAGCGTGCATGTTATAATGGTTATGCCAAAGTAGCGTGCATGTTATAATGGTTATGCCAAAGTAGCGTGCATGTTATAATGGTTATGCCAAAGTAGCGTGCATGTTATAAGAGCTATGCAGTGACCTATGAGAATTTTGATATGAATGGATCATGCTAGTTATACATAACATTATAACATTAGTTTATTTAGTCACATATCATTGCTTCTTACAGACCTTCTGCTCATGGGTTGATTGTGTAGTTCTGTATAAAAGCAAAATATAACCCATTAACGTATTTCCTTTCTTCACTGTGGCTAGACCTAATCATTATGTGGTCTGAAACAAATACAAGAATAGGACACTAAATACTCAGGTACAGGATACTTCAAAGCATGAGACACTAAATAGTCATTTTCAGTTTGTTTCAAAGCATAGGACACTAAATACTCAGTTACAGGATACTTCAAAGCATGGGGCACTAAATAGTCAGTTAGAGTATATTTCAAAACAATTGTGTTTCAGCCATTTCTTCCTGTGCTTTGGGCACTGTTGATTGACCTTGGCTCGACCTTGACTCTCATGATCACACATTCACAGGATCTGCAGCATGATGGAACACGACTCCCTCACAAAACGCACGAGAGGGAATGAGGAGCCGAGATCCACAATGCACCACACACAGCAGTGCCAGCAGCCCTGTGCCACAAGCTTGTGGTTAACTGTACACAACAGAAACTGCACACTTGGTTTTGTTTTGTTTCTTTTCATTATTTACATATTTATTAGCATTAAAATGTAAACAATTTTAAATGACTGAAACCACAAGTTTGTATGTAAAGATAATTTTTATAGAGATATTTATTTTTCTTTTTAATAATTCGCTGATTATTCCCCTGTAACCATAATATTAGCCACCTCCTACTGAAATAAGAACTTGCAATCATCCCACAAGACAGAGCTGTTTCCAGCTATTTCAAGTAAGGGGAAATTAACCAATGACATGGCAAACAAATCCTCTGAACAAGCAAGCTTCAAATAAGTCTGCTTCAGGAAGCCGCTAGACAGACACATTCTCAGCTGGTCTCACGTTACCCTTCAGGCCAGCCTCCTGCTAATACAGGCAGTCAAGCAAAACAAAAACCGAAAAAGTCAAGTGGCCTGGGTTTCCTGGAGCAGGAGGCCGGAATGAGGAACGCCGTGGTCCAGATCCTCTGGAAACCCCCCCCATCTTCCCTGCTGACTGAGCACTTCTGCAGGCCCTCTGCTTCCTGCTCTCCACGGCCACATAAAGCCAGGTACTCCCCACCTCGGAGGTGCAGTAACCACCAAAACACACACACTTCCGACATCAGGACACCAACGAAAAGGAAAAAAAAAACAAAAGACTCAGGTACTCCCCAGACATAACAAGTCCTCCCCTTCAAAGAAACCTTGTATTATAAATATACTTCTAAGATGTATTCATTCTGGAAAGAGTATTTCCAGCTCTTTGAACGCTAGTTTTCGTTACTACGCCACCTGAGCTCTTGAGAAACAAGAGGAGCAATAAAATAAAAATTGTGAAGAAGAGTCCACACCCACAGATAAAACAATCAAAATGTGTATTAAACCCAGACACACATGACACCGTTTACAAATTTAGACACCAAACATGAAGGAAAAGTTGTAGTTAAAGTCCCTTGCCTGTTCGTTATCCATAACAACTTGAGTTTGGACATGAAATTCCAATCTGTAAACTCCATCCGGGAGCAAAGTTCAGTACAGTGTGCTAAGACTTGTACATGTAGCTACACCATACACACAATAGACAGACAGAGGGCAGTAAGTCAGTAATGACAACATGGCTGGCTACTGGATTACAGCTCACTTACAGCTAACTGTTTATTACAGCATCTCAAATGACTTTTCTACCATGTCCGCCTTATAAAACACATGGATCAAAAGTGTTGATCTTAATGTCAGAAGTTTGATTAGGTTCAGGGTGTCGCGGCATGTCGTCACACACGCCAATAGGAGATCCAAGCTTGTGTTTTTGCATGTCAAGCCTGATCCTACCACGGTAAGATGCAGGTGCAGTGAAAGGTTTTGCATAGCTGGGATCTTTTCCAGGCCAGTACACTTCATGACCTGAGAACAGTTCTACAGACGCAGCTCAACGGCAGGTATGAGACTCTGTGGAAGTGGGAATGTGTGGCAATACCTCACTGGTGTCAGTCAGGATGATTCACATGCCACATACCCTCACACTGCAGAACTGCACCCTGAATGCAGCGTTTAGTTCAGGAAAACTAATCTGGAAACCTTCAGGAGCCTTCAGTCCAGAAATAATGTCTGAGTCTGAGGACCTTTATCTTGAAAAGTCCACATGCTAATGATTTGGAAACAAACCAAAGAGGAAAAAAAGAAGCATATTGATTGTGAGTAATGAAGTCTGCAGGTGCTCAGTGCCACTGTATCCTGCACAGCGGGTGTGTCCCGACTCCCTGCACAGCGGGAGTGTCCCGACTCCCTGCACAGCGGGAGTGTCCCGACTCCCTGCACAGCGGGAGTGTCCCGACTCCCTGCACAGCGGGAGTGTCCCGACTCCCTGCACAGCGGGACTGTCACGCTACCTCTGGCTGTCAGGACTCAAAATTCTCCTGCTGTGTTAATTCCTTAATTTTGACATACCGCATGCTTCAGGCTATGTATGAAACCACATTCAACCCCAATGTGCAAAGGGAATCAACCTAAATGCAAACCTAAATCATTATGAGTAAACATTAACACAGAACAGTATTAGTCTCTGCATTAGTAGGGTTCTAATGTATTAGATTACAAGGCTACAGACTGCCCAGCTAGATAGACAGGATAAAATGCACATTGGATACAAGTGAGATTCAGTGAACAAATCCTAATCTGTGTCATATAATCATATTCATTCATAGATTTGAGTACAGACATTTCCAGTCTTTAGAATAAGGTGTTTATCTGCGGTACCAGGACATAAAAGCAAGATATCGAGTTGAAAAACCTCAACAACTCCAATGCTCTACAGGAAACAAATACACCACTAACATACCTTAGACTTAGAAAACGTTATACTAACTCTTTGGAATTCTGTAATCTGCACAAGTACATCTTTTGCTAATATGGACTAGATTTATTACAACATGAGTTTGGACTTGTTCTTTCCCCGCCAGGATCCAACACAGCATCGGATATGAGGCTGGTGCCATCGCCCAGCTCAGAGCAAACACCATCCCTCATGCTGTTCCTCAGCTTAGACTACATGTTAAATCTGATTTTTCATGACACAGGTCCAGCTCTTTAAACAAAAGAAGAAAAAAGAATTTCCTTAAATTACAGTGTGAGCGTCCCACGAGTCCATCCTGTGTGCAACTGAGTTTTGCTACCCACATGCAGTCATGGCGTTCCCAGTACAGCTCACACACACACACATGCAGTCATGGCGTTCCCAGTACAGCTCACACACATGCAGTCATGGCGTTCCCAGTACAGCTCACACACATGCAGTCATGGCGTTCCCAGTACAGCTCACACACATGCAGTCATGGTGTCCCAGTACAGCTCACACACATGCAGTCATGGCGTTCCCAGTACAGCTCACACACATGCAGTCATGGCGTTCCCAGTACCAGTCACAGCAGCTCACACACATGCAGTCATGGTGTCCCAGTACAGCTCACACACATGCAGTCATGGCGTTCCCAGTACAGCTCACACACATGCAGTCATGGCGTTCCCAGTACAGCTCACACACATGCAGTCATGGCGTTCCCAGTTCAGCTCACACACATGCAGTCATGTACAGCTCACACACATGCAGTCATGGCGTTCCCAGTACAGCTCACACACATGCAGTCATGGTGTCCCAGTACAGCTCACACACATGCAGTCATGGCGTTCCCAGTACAGCTCACACATGCAGTCATGCAGTCATGGCGTGGTACAGTGCAGTCATCCCCAGTACAGCTCACACACATGCAGTCATGGCGTTCCCAGTACAGCTCACACACATGCAGTCATGGTGTCCCAGTACAGCTCACACACATGCCCCAGTGAATAAAGTCTGAAGGTCTCACCTTGACAAAGTTGTCTGGGAAAAGGCCTCTTTTTCCGTTCAGGTCCCCTTCCATCCATCCCTCTTCCTCGATGCGTCGCACGTTCCTGATTACATCTCCTAGCCTGAGCGTCAGCTCATCCTCGTGCACGGCTTCATATTCATACTCCACCACCACCTCAACTACACAAAGACACACAGAACACCACGGGGAGGGACAGGGGATTCGTTCAGGATTCACGTTCATGAGAATGGCTCATAAGAGCATGAGCATGACACAAACACCATCACCCTTAACACATACCCTTATTATGAAGGATAATATTATAAATACATATCATACCCTTATTATGAAGGAGAATATAATGAATATATACCATACCTTTATTACAAAAGATATTATGAATACATACCATACCCTTCTTATGAAGGATAATGTTATGAATACATATCACACCCTTATTATGAAGCAAAGCACAGACTTCTTATGCTTACAAAATCCAGTGTGGGCTCCTCCTTGGTTAAACAATCACCCTCTCCTCTCCGTCGCAGAACCTAAAGCTAGCGTTACTGTCTCTGAACTTCATGAAACTACAACCCAACTGCATACTTCACAGTTGTTTTTTCCAGACATAATTATCTAGCATGGATCCAAAATATCCCTTATTTGTCTTCAAAGCACAACCTAGTCAGACTGGATGTTGGGATGGTTTTCAGTCACAATTCGATTCACTTTCATTAATGTCAGGTCAGTTTGATTCATTTCAAAGGTTTATTAGTTAGCCTATTTTTAGTTAGCAAATTTGTGCTTCAGTGATAAAGACACGTATATGGAGTTAATCAGGTCTCATGAAGATCTTTGGCTGCGCGAGGCTGGACTACTGAAGCATGATCACACCTTCAGTTCCTGCCAGAGTGAGAATGATCTCAGTTTAGTGCCCCTATGAAACACACAGCACGCTAAAATTAGGGCCGCTGAACAAACATCCATGGCCTTCACAGAGCAGCCCAAATAAACAATAACCAAGACTTCCATTAACACGCCAGTGGGAACCTAGAAAATGTCTCACCTGATTTATAACAATGTTACTTTAATCCAGTATAAAAAAAAAAAGTAAAACACAAAATACAACAACCTCACTTGTCTCACTCTCACCACCTGTCTCACTCTCACCATGCACCATCCTAGACGCACATGAGCGAAGATGTCGCTTGGGTCTTCACTGCAGGCTCCAGACCCAGAGCATCCTGGCAAAGTGCGGCCACGCCCATGGAACCGGGACTCGGCCCTGGTCTCCCCATGGAACCGGGACTCGGCCCTGGTCTCCCCATGGAACCGGGACTCGGCCCTGGTCTCCCCAAAAATTGAGGAGACCCTCAAACCAGGACCCTCAAGAATTGAGACAAGATCCACGTGGTCCAAATCTGGAAACCAGACAGGCTGCATTCAAAGTCCCACCTGCTCTGAAGGTATTTCACACAGAAATGCCAGAGATAACAAATCCAGTCAATAGGGGGAGGTTAACAATTACAAGACTTGAATTGTTCCAAGATAAAGTGACTGATTCAACTGAAGCAAGACTGGTTGTGGCTTCGGATGTCTACAGATCATTTAATCAAGCTAGCCAAATCAGTGGTAGTAAGTCCTCATATACACTTGAACATCCACAGTAATACTGCAATACTCAGGGCAATAGCTTGGATACTATACAATACAACCTTATTTTAGGTATAGATTTGGCTTGCTAATCTAGTTTAACTTAAAGCTAAAAACCCTTTATCTGAATTACTCAATGGACTGTACTAGTCTGCCTGCGATTCTGTCACAGGGAAACAACACATTGGTCAGATTAAAATAGATCCACGTCACACATCCAAAAGTGCTCAAAGCAGATCTAAGATTAAAGCTGAACTCCAACACCTTGGGTATAAATGGCCATAGACAGTTAAAGTCCATTTCCTTCATCACCATGGAGCACAGCGCGACAAATCACGCATCCCCCCACACTCTGAGAGAGACAGAGAATGAGAGAGGGTGAGAGAGCGAGGGAGAGGGAGAGAGAGAAAGATAGTCAGGCTTTATCGGATAAAGCCTCTGTTCTTCCTCTCCGTGTTATTCACACCTGTAGATGGTCAAAAACAAACACGACTCATTTCCCTCCCAACTGGGGCTTGTTAGCTTGTTCTGGGCTAACCTGAGCTATGAATACCTTCTCGAAGAACGTTCCTGCTGAGGACAAACTTTACTTGCTGACGTCTAAAAGGGAAAACTAACTAAGTTTGTGCGACTGCATTCAGCCCAAAATGTGCATCTGCGTTTAAGATATTTAAATGTATGGCTCTGTAATTTGTCCACATCATAACACTCACTCAAAGATGAATTTCATCGGGAGGAGTCAAAACATGGAAATCAAAAAAGCTGAACCGTTTTACAGTGAAACTATAACTGAAACTGTGTCCAAGTGAAGCTCACATGGAAAGAACAATCACCAGTTAGTCATAATCAATTCAGTGTTTGTTTCTGTTCTGTGAGAGATTAGTTTCACTATGATTATTTGATTCATGAGAAGACCTCTACATTTCACTCAGCCTGCCTATGTTACTGGCTATGCTACAGCACAAAGCCTCTCTGTAGATCTGCAGTCTGCTAGTCATGGTCCGGTCCAGTGTGCTGACATAATGACGGGCTTAGCCAAGCACTGCAGCCCTGGCGGCCAGAGCAGCCCACAGCCGGGCGCCGGGCCAGAACCTCAGACTGCAGTCAGCCCCCTTAACGAGTCAGCCTCCTTAACGAGTCTCTGGGCCTCTGTATTCCCACCGCAGCCATTCGGAGAGGAAAACAGATAAGGCGATTGCTTCTCCTCGCCCCGATAGCACAAGATGGTAGAGGCGCTCTTCCAAGCATCGTTTATAATGGGCTTGTTTCCCATTATAAACTAACTAACTGCAGAAAGGCTTTGCGTCAGCGCCACCAAAGAAAGAATTGGGCTCAGAAGGTTTCGCGCTCAGGCCGTTAATAAAAAGCAATCAGGATCAGCTGTTACAACGAGCACGTTCACAACGATCCGAAACAAAATCAAGCCGCTAAGTTGCGGGCGTCTTTCTTTGACCTTGCTGCTGGCTCTACAGCAGTCGGCTGAGCTGAAGGAACATTTCCCCTGACTCAAGTCAGCTTTGTGGAGAAAGCGCTTTGCGAACCGTTACAGCTTACAGGCGGCCGTAGGAGGAGGGAAGCACGACGCAGCTATTTCTGGGCTGCAGATCGCTCAGGTTCACACTGAGGAAGGAAGATCTGACCTCTAGACCATAGTGCCCTCACTGCCATAGCAACCACCTTGACCAACCTTGGGAGTGTTTGAAAATAACAGCAGTTCCCCAACTACCACAAACTGGATTAGGTCTTATTATGAAACAGCCGAGTATTCTCAAAACCATGCAAAAAGTATGAAATCAGGCAGGTGACATCCGTACACCGCAGTCAGTCATCCCCTGGTGCATTTTACTGCACAGAAAAAAATAACCACATTTTGTCCTGAACTGTTTAAAAAATCCTCTACTTGTATTAGCGGTATTAGGATTAGTATTATGTCTAACACTGATTAGCACCATAAGCAATCAGTGTGATGATCAGTGTGATCGTAACTGTGAGAGCAGATTGTAACCGTGAGACGGTAACTGTGGGACACTAAACCACCTACACATGCACATGTGATGCACAAGCAGATCTACCTGTAACATATGTTGTCTGTCAGAGAAGGTACTAGTATAACTGCACAACCGCAAGGTAAGAGGGATGCCTTCAATTAAACGGGGTCAGCAGTTTAATAAAATAATGCTGGCACATCCACAGTCTCTTCTCAAGCGTGTGTGAGTGTGTTTTTGTGTGTGCGTGTCTGTGTGCGCATTGGCACGCTAATCAATACCTGGGAAGGCCTCTGAAAATAACAGCACTGTGACAGGATTTCAAAAATAGTCTGGATGAGATTATTCTGTTTGGATGCAGCACTCCACTGGAAAGGGTTCATTGAAACCCGGTCACAGTTAGTCACACCAGTTCACATTAAGTCACACACACACAGAACTTCTGCAATGAGTGCAGTTGCTCCGACTGCTTTGTCAACAGGCAGTGGAATGAGTGAAATGTCTACGTGGACTGACCAGAAGTGCAATACTGCCTGAGGTGGGAATACTCTGAGTGTCGTCCATCTTTAAAGTAGACACACATTCTCCATGAATCAGGTCTTGCAGACTGCTGCATTGCTAGCACCCTCCTGCAGGTCACCGTCTCCAATTCAACACATACCTGTACTTCATGTTTTTAAACAGATCTGAGCATTTGGATGCGTGTTGTAAGATAACAACGTTTACTGTAAGACGTTTTTTGCCAGCTCGGACTGGTAGAACAACAGATGGCTTGTAGGGAGAGGTTGTTTGGATTCCTCGCATATTTTCTACACTTAAAGGCTTTCTGACGCCATCAGAAAGCGTGAGGAAAGAGTGAGAGGGGGAGGTCCCGAACAGACAACTCCTACCGCGCTCTGTAGTATCTGTCCAATATTACTCACATAACTTTCACATAATGTTTTGATGACTGATCTGCATCCACAGGCTACACTTTGGAGATGTTGATACTTACGCTGCCTTAGTACAAATCAAAGGTCACCTGTGCATGGGAATCAGGCATCCTTACTTCTCCTATACACAGTCACTCCTAAGTGTAAAGTGCCTGAGTGTAAAGACACTGACAAACATCTGTGCAGCCCAATCAGTCTGGGAGCAGTGGCAAAAGGAGACAATCCTTACACATGTTACTCCAACAGGGCTGTGCATTCCAAGTCTACGCCTTTCATAAACATAAACCCACGATGTTTAGCTTGTGTTTCCCTTCGTGACACTGATGGGAGAGATAATCATTATGTCTTGAGGACTTTATATAGGGATTTACAGATATTTCCTAGAGAGCTTTGCATATCGAAACCCGATCATTCACAGACAAACTTATGAGACAGCGTAGCACCAGGACCACAGCTTTGTTTACGCTTTGAGATTTTGAGCACATTTCAACATTTAGTGCCTTGCTCACTCGCACAATTTCTGACGGGAGCCTTTTTTTCAGTGGAATGCTTACATAACACTGTGACACCCTGATGTACGACTGGGGAGAGGGGAAGCACTCAAGGCCACGCAGGCGACCTGCCTGCCAGCCGCCGTTTCCCAGCAGGGCTGCTGGAAACATGACCAGCTCTTGGCTACGAGGAACCTACTGGCTCGTCTCAAACCTACAAGCAGTTCACCTTGAGAATAGTTGTAGAGGCAAAATAAAGAAGTTGCACCAAACAGAAAGCCTCTATTCAGGTACCCGGTGACATGCCCAGACATATCAACTTGTGACCCAACTCCAAAAACGCTACTCTACACAGCCATGCCAGCTAGTGAACTACCTGGAAGAATTTCCAAAACTTAATTTCTGTCTTCTGCAAGACGATGGGCGTGACGTCATTCATCGCCTGGCGAGCGAACGTGAGTGTAGTAAATCTGGAAATGAAGCTGCATTCCAGATCCAGTTTCCAGGAGGAGAGGACCTACAGCACACAACAGCACACCCGGTACCGCCGCTGACCAGGGCCTGGCTCGCGGCTGGATGTGTTGACTCAATACCACCCAGAACTTTTTTTTTTTCACGAATAGGACACGACTCTTCCAGAGCTGTGGCCAACATATAACTTTGCTCAGTGCCGTCACTGACGATATAGCATTGGTGAATTATTTTCTAACAGAACATTTTGTGTAAACCTTGTCTGAAATGACCGTTTAAGCGTCCAGCGCAGTGGCTGCACGGGAGTATTCCCGACGTAAAACAGCCTACTCGGAATTTTCTGGTTAGGACAAGCCTAGCCATACAGTGACGTTCAGCCCCAAGATTCGCTTGAGATCACACACCGTTGCTCTGTATACAAAGTGTCTTCGCCTCCACTGTAGTTTTAAAACAAACTCATTGTAACATATCGCTCAGCATCATAATCTCTAACAATTACATTAAGACCAAGAAAACTCACCCATACTGTCCTTCGAAGCAGGACCGTCTCCCGTCCTATAGCTGACGTTAGCTAGCAACCTGGGCGCTAGCAATGTATACAATTATCCTGCTTGGGTGTGTAATTGTGCTGATGAATTTCTTACATTCAAGTTTATTAGCGAAATAAATCCATCCGCCTTCACTTTAATGACGGCCTGCCGATTGTTTCTGAGGTATAATTGTACGTGTAATGTGCAGGAAGTTATCCAGAAGTCTCCACCTTTCTTGGATTTTCCTGAAACTAATGCCACACATATACAAAACAGCGAGAGACTCCGCGATACTTCAACCGGGGAATCGCGCGAGAGGCGAGTGTGAGCGATCCACGCTGGAATGCCAGCGCCACAAAAGTGAACCTGCGTTACTATCTCGTGTAATTTACACATTTATTTGTTATTTGTAAAGTTTGGTCAGCTGTTGCATTGCCGTGGATGTCGTTGTTCTTTCGGAGACGTGTAGAGAAACATTGGGTGGCTTGTTTACTGAAAAATAAAATAAAATAAAATAAAATAGAAGAGAGTGAAATAAAATGCAATGCAAATAATTAGCACGCTTAAAATGTAGTCAGTGAAATGGCAGTATTGTTGCACGAAGTGTTTAAAGTTCCACCATCTATGCGGCTAAACTGATTTGCATGCAATTTGACTTTCAAGCTGTTGACAGTATTTCGAAATTACTCCAATCAACACTGATCGTCAAATTGTTTCTGGAACTTTACTGCATTGTTAAGAAGAAATATCAAAATGCTTTTCAAATAATACTTTTAAATACTTAAAAATCTTCTGGTATTTGCAATTATTTTTGCATTGATATTGCAAAAACAATGTTGCTTACTTTGAGTTGTTTTCTCGGTAAGAGAACTGTTCGAAACTAACATTTGTTTTTGTTTGCAAATTATTCAAATGTCATGTGACAACCTAGCAGTTCCAAAATGTCATCCTCTAGTGGTCCAGGGTTTCAAAGCACAGGGATTACGAGTTTCTTCTTTGGTGTAGTTTAGAGAGCATTATCTATTTCCTGTTTCCTACTCTCCAACATTCCCTCTCCTTCATCCATGTAAATCTGCGCTTACAATATCCACTGTTCAATATGCAATTTTCAGTATGCAATATACAATATGCAAATTTAACAGTGACGGAGAAACAACAGTGACAGCGATGTTGGGGTTTTGGAGTAACAATATGTACAGTAACAAACGCGCTCGTACATGCTGTTAAACCTGTTCAGACACTGAAAGGTTGCTAAACCTACTTACCAGATATGAAGTAAACCTCGTGATTTCACACATTATACATATAAATTTTTGTGTTTATTCGGCAAGTTACACTGTAATTACTCAATTACTGAGGGTGGGTTTTTCTTGTTTAGGCTATGTTTTTACATAGTTAAAGATCACATGATCCTTTGTGAATAGTGATTAGTGGGTGGATATCAATCCACAATATGAGATGCAAATGTAATAATATTTTGTGTTTTGGAAAATTAGATCAGACTCTCTAGAATGGAGCCCAGCAGTCGGAGACACGAGGGCAAAGTTGTGAATTTGTTTTACACATTTCCCATTATGCTTTCTTAATGCATGTACCACCTTCTGGTTCACAGACAGTGGAGTGGGAATCAGTCAACAGTGAGTGAATCGAATGATTCAGTGCAGACCTGGGAACAGCTAAAATACTGTGCAGGACCCTCCAGCGCCCAGACCTCTGGACCCAAAGACCGCCAGAGGAGATTGAGTGGGTAATTTTTTATAAAATACCATTTTGCACAGATCTATAACAAAAACTAAAACGATAAATTCAACTGTTATGGTATGGGAGCAGGACATGGGAGCAGGACATGGGAACAGGACATGGGAGCAGGACATGGGAGCAGGACATGGGAACAGGACATGGGAGCAGGACATGGGAGCAGGACACGTCAACCCTCAGCACTGCTGCACATCAGGACTCCCACCCTGCACCTCTCTCCTGCTCTCCGGTGAGGTCACTCTAATCAGATTTATGCCCATGACAGATGAGAAACTGGGCATCTGTCAGGCATAATCTGTGAGGTCTGGTTTGTCAGGTCTGGTGTAATCATAATACCCTGGATTTTATCATCTAACAAACACAAGATGATTGTAGATCTCAGGAAGCAACTGCCCTCTCATCTTCCGCTGCTTTTTGCAGAAATGTAACCTCCTGAAGGCAGAATGTAACCTCCTGTTGGCAGAATGTTACCTCCTGAAGGCAGAATGTAACCTCCTGTTGGCAGAAATGTAACCTCCTGAAGGCAGAATGTAACCTCCTGAAGGCAGAACGTTACCTCCTGAAGGCAGAATGTAACCTCCTGAAGGCAGAATGTTACCTCCTGAAGGCAGAATGTAACCTCCTGAAGGCAGAATGTTACCTCCTGAAGGCAGAATGTAACCTCCTGAAGGCAGAATGTTACCTCCTGAAGGCAGAATGTAACCTCCTGAAGGCAGAATGTAACCTCCTGAAGGCAGAATGTTACCTCCTGAAGGCAGAATGTAACCTCCTGAAGGCAGAATGTTACCTCCTGAAGGCAGAATGTAACCTCCTGAAGGCAGAATGTTACCTCCTGAAGGCAGAATGTAACCTCCTGAAGGCAGAATGTAACCTCCTGAAGGCAGAATGTTACCTCCTGAAGGCAGAATGTAACCTCCTAACATGGCTTGTACCAAAACATACACATGAAAATTCTTGACCAATAAAGCAATCTTTGGCATTTGTACAAAACATCTGTTTCTTTTCTTTTTTTCTTCATTTGTTTGTTCATTCATCCACTGTTTCATTGATTCCTTTATTCATTCATTCATTCTTCTTGAATGAATTTTTCAAATTGAAAAGCTGTTCTGCTGACAGTTTCATTTTCAATAGGAAATATCCTAGAAAAAAAGTCAAAACATTACAAGATATACTATACCTAAATTTACACTAATTATTGTTGTAATGTGTATAACAGCAATAATAAACAATAAGGACTTGTCTAAAAATAAAATGAGTCTTAGGTTTACTGGACCTGTTGTTGCTCACTCAAGGAAATCTAGACTCCCGTGACGGTCAAGATAGAAATCTCCTTTGCCCTTGAGAATCTGCAGCTGCTGTGTGAACCATGCACGCTTTTCTCAAAGAAAGTGGAGTTGCAGTTTATGCATGAACAATATGGAGGTACTTCAACAAAAACATGTTGCAAAGTAGAGTTGTCAGAAATAATGCAACCACAGCTAAAAAAACAAACAAACTAATAAACAAGGAATTAACAAACCCTGAAAAAAAGCTAGACAGCATGTACACCTGAAGTAAAATAAGACCTGGAATAAAATAATATACATTCAATCCATTGAAGCAATAAGTGAACTTTATAGTCGCAGTTAGAGCCACTATGTTGAGTCAGCAAAGACTATGAAAAGAATCTGTTTCCGGGTGTGTGAACCCCAGTGACTCTAAGAGCAAGATGAATGCAGAAGTTTATCAGAAAATCTTCAAGGAAAATGTCCACTCAAAAGCTTCAAGGCTGCTGAACTCCTGGACATTCCAGCCGCCATTTAAAACAAAATAAGCAGTAGCTGAAGGTAGTGACCCTCAATGTCCCTGAGCCTTAACACCCCTGAGCCTTAACACCCCTGTGCCTTAACACCCCTGAGCCTTAACACCCCTGTGCCTTAACACCCGTGAGCCTTAACACCCCTGAGCCTTAACACCCGTGAGCCTTAACACCCCTGAGCTTTGCACCTTAACACCCCTGCACCTTAACACTCCCGAACCTTAACACCCCTGTGCTTTTACTCCCCTGATCCTTAACACCCTGGATCTTTAACATGTCTAATCCTTAACACCCGTGATCCTTAACTCCCCCGATCCTTAACATATCCAAACAATAACACCCTGAGCCTTAACACCCCTGAACTTTAACACCCTGAGCAATTTAGTGAATTTTGAGATATGCATCACATACCAGACAGCTGAAGAACCTGCAGGACCTGAAAGCTTCTCATGAAGATTGTGCACCCAACCATGTCAAGCGATACTCAGAGATGTTCAAGGGTAAACAGACAATGTTTGGGACCAAGGGGATGTAAATTTTGGAATAAAATCAGGGATGGATTTCCCAGAACATTGGTAGGACTATGTGCTCATACTTAAGAACATTGCTACATGTATGAGCATTTATGAAACCCTTCGTAACTAACATACTTAAACTCATTTGTAAATGTGAGAGTACTTCTTAAAGTACTTTAAGTTCATGTGCAGTTCTACCTCAAAAAGGATAGTGGCCACTTAATTTTAACTTTTTTTTTTATTTCTTCCAACATTAGAGTGAATTGTGTTTAAAAAATCCGTTTGTGTATGTTTCTGGACTAATGCATAAAAGATTAATCGAGTGCCTATTTATAGGTTTATTTCGCATTACGTATTACGCATTACTATACAAATTCAACACATTGCTGGTGACCTGAGTTTTCTGACGATCACACATCGCAAGAAATGTATGTTACTATGGTATCTGCTGCTCCCTGCTGGATGTTATTTGAAATTATTTATCGTTTCTTCTGGAAGAAATCTGCTATAACATTAAAAGAGATGGGGATATTAACTCTGTAGAACACTCATATTTCCAGTATTTTCACAGGGCTCACCGAAGATCATGATCCACTGGTGTGCCTGATTAGGAGTGATGTTTACCATGTTTAACATACATATATGTAAATAAATGTTATGTGAAACGTAGAATGGTATAGCAGTTACCATAGTATAACAGTATGAAAACAATGCCCTTTTTTTTGCTGGTTTAACTGAAATATTGGGCATTGTCCATACATAAAATATATCATTTCAAAGCCCGCTATGTTCCACAGTATGGCCATAGTGTTCTGATTTCCAGTACCAAATTACACAACGATGATTGTTCTAAAACGATACACACAAATGATGACGGGTATTAAGACATGGTTCACTTCACTTCACTGTACAGTTAAATCTCACCATGGAACTTCAGACCATTTCTTTCTAATACACTGTTCTCTTTTTAATATTGTTCTCTTTTTTACGCTGTTTGCATCAGCACTTTTGAAACATTGTTCATAATGAATTCATCATCACACACACCAAAAACAAACAAAGTAAAAAAAAAACACAGCCATCTCTTAACCAGCAAAGCACACTGGGTTGACAGCCATGTTGACATCACATCACTCTGAGCCCTAGCTGGATGAACCTGGTCCAGACTCTGTCTGTCTCCTCGTCTGAGGCGTGCAGGGTTGTCCCCGGAGCAGGGGACAGAGCAGTGCTTTTGAGGGCTGTCCCCCTGTCTCAGCCTGCCGACTCACACACCTGCCACACGGTGTCTCCCTCACCTGCTGTTCCTTTGGCACATGTGCTGCTGGTATAACTGCGCCATCCTTGGAATTAAGGTGCAAATGTAAATAAAATATGTAAAATATCAGATGTGATTGTAGATGTACATCTATTTTATCTATCTAAACATTCTCAATTATTCTCTAAATGCAGGTAACTAGAATAGAGAATAGATATTAAAAAGAATAAAAAAAACAAGCACTTTGGACATATGACAAACAAAGATGATGGGGTGTCAATGAACACTAGAAAGTGAGATTTGGTCTGATAAAGTTTCCACTTCTAACTATTCATCTGCATGGACATCCAGGGCTCATTTCCATTGATTTTAAGTCTTTGTGAGTCATTTCGAGTTGGGTCTGTGTTGCTGGTTTCACCATGCTTCTAGTGAATGGATGAGTCTAGCACTCTTTTGCATAATAAAGGTTTTTTTTGTGCCATGACAGAAGGTTGAGGTTGGCCTTAGCACCATAGGCTTAAGTGTAGGAGACAACGGGAGGCGTTAGACTCTTTTGTTCTGTGGCTTAGATAATGTTACAAATACCTGCAACCAGAGCAATACTGAACAATTTAAGCAATACACAGATGTGTGTGTGTGCGTCCTCATGGATTGAGCTCTTCTGTATGCACTAGCAATAGCTATCTTCCGGGAAGCTGTCTCGCAACAGGCCTCCGATACGGTCTCTGGCTCCGGCAAAGAGCCAGTGTTTCGGTCGTGACGTCTGTCGCCAGCACCCGCCCAGTTCGGACAACAACCAGGTGTTACACCGAATTCTGTGACCGTCGAGTTTTGTGACCACAGAGGGCGTTATTTCACAGTTTCTGTTCACAGTCACGAGCGCTTTACGAACGCTACGTAAACTACGCTGATGCGCTTTCTTTTCTCGTTTTGTCTCTGTCCGCGAGCCAAAAGATGACATATGTTTGTATTTACATTTTATCGTCTCTTAATTACATAAATGTACTTTAAACAAGAATGTTTCGTTACAGGAAACACGAAAATAGCAAGCTTCATCGTAAGCAAGCTTTGTAAGATGCTGTCATTACTAATGGTATTTCTGCCCCGTTGGATAAAATGTTTAAATATAGACTAATAAAAGGTTAGCGTTATTTTTTCATTGTTTCTGTTATTGTGGAGTCACGGTGGGGTGATATGTTTCCATTGTGAGGTGAGCCTTTAAACTGGGGTCACAAATTCTGACGGCCGCCATCAGAATATGTGACCCCAGTTTAAAGGCTCACCTGTCTGTCTCTTTCATGATTTTTATTTATTTATTTTATTTTGAAAAAGTGAAGTGATAGTAAGTCTCCAGGAAATATTTTTTAACAGTAACAAACCTGAAGATTCAGTGCGGTCACATTTTCAGATGGCAGCTGTGTTAAATGATGACTCGTGTGCAAGGACGTATGTGCAAAACCCAGGCATTACATAATTCTCGCAATTACCTGCGTAACTATGTTTTAAAGATCTGACGCAGTTTCATCATCTACAATGGAAACATATCACCCCTCTAACCTTTTATTAGTCTATATTTAAACATTTTATCCAACGGGGCAGAAATACCATTCGTAATGACAGCATCTTACAAAGCTTGCTTACGATGAAGCTTGGTATTTTCGTGTTTCCTGTAACGAAACATTCTTGTTTAAGTACATTTATGTAATTAAGAGACGATAAAATGTAAATACAAACATATGTCATCTTTTGGCTCGCGGACAGAGACAAAACGAGAAAAGAAAGCGCATCAGCGTAGTTTACGTAGCGTTCGTAAAGCGCTCGTGACTGTGAACAGAAACTGTGAAATAGCGCCCTCTGTGGTCACAGAACTCGACGGTCACAGAATTCGGTGTAACACCGGCTTTGCGGCAGAAGTCAGTGCAACCTGGACACGCCGAGCCAAGACTTCGGTCCTCAGATCCATCATCGCTATGGGAATTACACCGCTCATACGAAATGAGCCGCCCTTTACTTATTATCCGAAGCTCGTTCAGTTCTTAACAGGGACTATAAAGAGCTGCGTCCGAAGGGAGGAATCGCAGCATTAGAAGAGAATTGTCCAGTTAGGGACAACTGCAGAATGTGGGTGTCCTCTTGATGCAGAGATGTCCCACCTATATTAGAGAAGTACGGTTTGTGTGGGCCTGGGCATATATAGATAAGAATTATTGGGTCTGAAAACGGTCAGAGAAAATGTCTACGATCTCTTTGTGTCTAACGGTAAGTAACGGATACCTTCATGCTTTTCCTTCGTCATATAGTCCACGCGTAGTCTATTGTGAAAACATTCTTGTTAGAGCGTTTAAAGGGGCAGCATCTTTGTTGTCTGCCCAAAAGCCTGTCACTAATTTCAGGATTTTAACAAAAGGATTATATCGCAATGTTGTCAATGTTATTAAATTACCTTATAAAAATCACCTTATAAAACTGCATCTCACAGCCAGCGTGTTACGACGTAATTCAGAAACGTCCAGCTAAACATTAACGCTGGTTTAGTGTTGTTTTGCTGCTGCGACAACAGTTCTTGTGAGCACCCTAGGGCGCTCCTTCAGGCCACCGCTTTATTGGTTCGTTTGTGTGGTATTCCCAATAGATGGGTTCTGCTTTTAATAGGTCAGCGGATTTTAACAATTTTATTTACTGTATTAGATGCACATATGACTACTTAAGTTATTGTGTTATGATTAACCGCATAGTCTGTAAAAGCTGATACCTTATGTGGCCCAATGTGAGCCCAGGAATGATTAATGTATCACATTATTCATTTATCAACATCCATTAGCAAGTTATGTTATCAAGGGACGGTCTCTTTGAGACATCCACTAGACATCACAAGGTCTCCTCAAACTGGGTGACATTATTCTGTGAATATCTGGCTAAGTAAATTATTGTGCCAATGCACATATCCAAGAACGTACCTTTGTTTTGAAAAGTGCTGGACACAGTGCTTACATTCGCGTTCTCGAATTCAAGACTTAAGGCACGCGCGATCACTGAAAAATCAGTGATGGAACTGAAAGTAAGACGTTCAGTATAGGCTTAAAGGCCACGTTTATCAAAACAAGAAGAATCTGCACTATGTTTAAAAATGTATTTGTAATACCACCGTTTCTGTTCATTTTGAAATAACTTGAAACTTTGAAATAACGTTTCACGAAATGTCAGTTTATGAAGTACTTCAGTTGTTCAATTATAATACGGGTAATAATATGCTTGTACATAATGACTGCAAGTGGAAAGTACAGCCAGCTTGTAGAGGAAACATTAATATTAGAGCTCACTTTAACAAAGTGGTGAGACAAAATCAGCCATTTCAGAAGGCGGTGGGGACATGTCCCCAGCGTACCATGCAGCATAAATTATGTCTGTGTACATAATACATATCTTGTTTCTCCTAGCAAACAAATAGAGAGTGTGACTGATGGCAGTTTGCTTTTTTAGGCTTACAGGCATTTTCAGGAAAAGCTCGTCCATTTACGCAAATGATCTGTCAGTTGGTGTCTGTATTAAAACTGGGCCTGATGTTCTGTGATGAGAGTGATGTTCCGGTCCTGAGAGTGATGTTATGTGATGAGAGTGATGTTCCGGTCCTGAGAGTGATATTCTGTGATGAGAGTGATGTTCTGGTCCTGACTGATGTTCTGTGATGAGAGTGATGTTCTGGTCCTGACAGTGATGTTCTGGTCCTGAGAGTGATGTTCTGGTCCTTTGATGATATGACACTATATTAATATATTACTGCACATATAAAGTGTGTGGTGTTTTGGTAATGATTAATATATTACTGCACACGTAAAGTGTGTTTTTGTAATGATTAATATATTACTGCACATGTAAAGTGTGTAGTGTTTTGGTAATGATTAATATATTACTGCACACGTAAAGTGTGTTTTTGTAATGATTAATATATTACTGCACATGTAACGTGTGTAGTGTTTTTCTAGGGTTAGATTTTGGAAGGCTGGTCCTGGTGTCTTTGGGAACCTTAGTACTCACATTTATAGGATGCACACTGTATACTATGAAAGCTGCAATAAATAGTGTTGATTTGCATTGACTGATGGCAGTATTACTATGACACACTATCACTGTGACACACTATCACTATGGCAATGTCTTATCATTATGTCAGATATGAAGTTAACAACTGACATGTCATTGGTTAAAAGGTTTGAAGTGCTTAAAAAAGAGAAGAAAGATCCAGATAACCCCTCATGTAGAGAGTAGAGAGAAGTGAGAAGAAGGCAGGCCATCCTTTCCCTTCAGCAACTACACAGCACCTCAGCGACATAATAGATGGGGGGATGTTATTAACACACACACATACATTGTGAGGAGGGGGCTGGGGTCTCAGACTTGAAAAACAATGAAAGAGGTGCAAAGTTCCAAGATGTGGGGGAGCAGCTACATGTCGTCATGATCACTGTCTGCTTATGTGGAGACGTCTGCAGGAAAACCCCTGGGGCAGTGAATCTCAGGTGTTCTGGGAATATTTTTGTCCTGCCAAGATGTTCATAGTACTTGCCCTCCTCTCTTGAGTCATGTCATAGGGTTAGGTTTGGGGTTGGGGTTAGGGAGCATCACTGTGTCAGCACTGAGTCATGTGGAATGTGCTTTTTATTGCAGAGGACCTACAGGCCTAAGATCCGATGTCCGTCAGTAAAACTGTCCCCGTCTGGGACTCCAGCCCTTTCCTCTCTACACAAGGCCTGCTGTCTTACACCATTACACGCCTGTGTCTTGTGGTGTGATTGCTGCTGGGAAGCTCAGCTGAGCCTAATTATTATTCACACCAAGCTGAGCTACTCCAAAGCCCCCCCCCCCCCCCCAGAGCCCCCCAGCCCCCCGACCCCCCTGAACTCTGATAGACTGAAAGAGTATCCATCACCTCGCAGAGAGCTGTGTCGAACCCTGTGAACCAGGCCTGGGCCTTCCAGCACTCTATGATCTCATTTTGGTGTCATGGCTTTTTATGAAGCATCACAGAAAACTGATCTGGATGATCTGTCCTAGAGCGGTTACTGCATGATATGGTTGCAGTGAGAGAGCCAATCCACACCACCATTTCCTGCCTGTTTGAGTCATCCACAAGAAGGCTGCATGCAGGGAGTGCTTTGATGCACTGCAGATTACACTGCACTGCCCTCCCTGTTCCATTTCTGGCAGGTAAAACAGGGCTGAAGAATACAGTTACCCTTTCCAGCCAAAGCCTTGTTTAGATGAGGGAATAAACTGTATACACTAACATACAGAACTTTATGGCCAGTCAGCATTAAAGTGTGAAACTGATGTAAGCACAGGATAAGGGAAGTGGAAGGCGGCTGTGAACTTGGCAGTCCTGCTGCACAGTACGTTAGTAATCACTGCATTCTGCTAGCGCATTTATGACCATTGAAATGTTGTCAACAAAAGTGATTTTGAAGGTCATCTGTCATGGTGCAATGTGACCTTTTTGACCCTTTCCATTTGTTTTCATGAGAGGTTTAATATAGTATTAGTTCTATTCCTTTGCTAGAGCTATAGCGTAAAGGCCTTCTGATCAGTTCAAATGCCAAAGAACCTCTTTTGCTTTCTTGTGAGGTCCGAGACAGCCTGGAAAACAGCGTAGAAAGGCTTTAAAGTAAAAGGCTAGAAACAACACTGCCGGTTGTTGATTGATAGAGTGACATCCATTATGACCTCACATTAGCCTCTGGACCTTCTTTGAACAGACCAGATACTTCAATTCAGACGTTTAATAATGCTTTAGCACTCTAATACACCTTTAAATGTTGTTGCTATGTCTTTGCTGCTGATGTGGTATATTGTTGGTTATGCTCTTGGTGCTTCATGGTGTTGTTGGCTTCTTTCCCTTAGCTGCTGTATGCTCTGGCTGCTGAGGTCTGGGCCCAGTCCTTGACCTCCAGACCAGCTACCCAGGCACCGCTGTCGTCTCGTCACTACCAACACATTGACCCAGCCACCGGCAACCAGCTGGTGTGTGACAAATGCCCAGCGGGTACCTACGTGTCGTCCCACTGCACTGAGACAAACATCCGGGAGTGTAGCAGCTGTCCGGAGGGCACCTACACCCGGGGCGAGAACGGTGTCCAGCAATGCCACCGCTGCCAGAGCCTCTGCCAGGCCCCGTTTACTGAGAAGTCCCCGTGCACGACCACCACCGACCGGGTGTGCGTGTGCCCACCGGGTCACTTCGCCCAGTCGGGCGAGTGCCGCCCCCACTTGCTCTGCCCCCCCGGCTGGGGTGTGCGAAGGCGTGGGAGCGAGACCGAGGACGTGCGCTGCCGCAGATGCCCGCGTGGCGCCTTCTCCGATGTGGCCTCGGACGTGCTGAGGTGTCGCCCGCACACAGACTGCCAGGCGCTGGGTCTGGCACTGGAAATGAAGGGCGATGAGGAGAGGGACAGCGTCTGCACAGGTGCAGCAGCAGCAGCAACCCTGACCTCCACCCTGCAGGGGGAGCCCTCCTCATCAAACCACACCTCTCCAGGCTCAGCACAAAGAGGTAAGAGTGGAAGCACCTGCAGGTTGGCAGTACCCACCTCTTTGATGTCAGACGGTACCCATAATTGTATGCGTTGAGCAATGTAGATCTCATTTGCTTGACTAAAGCAAGCTAGCTGTACGGCTAAAGCAAGCTAGCTATATTGCAGCATTTTTAAATGACTGCAAGTAGAAAGAGAATGCTACCTGCCTTAAGTGTTTTTCCTTCAATCTGTGTAACATCAGTCAGCATGAGAGTCATGATTAGCAGTAAACAACAATTTGGACACCCACCTTGCTCATGGGATCAGGTGTAGACATCCTTCTAGAGCGGAACGCTTATACGGGTTTGAACACTTATATAGTGTTTAGCTGATCGGCATAGCGCTTCAATATAACTGGGAATCCCTGGTCAGATTCAGTTGCATTCCAGCGGTGTTGCTTTGTGAAGCTGTGAAGGTAGCGCCCTGTTCTTGGACAGATAGGGTGGAGCAGACAGGGTGGAGCAGACAGGGTGGAGCGGTTTGATAAACTCAGGACAGGGTGTTCTGAGGTAGCTCAGGGGCCGGAGGGACACCACCTCCCCACCATCTCTTTGCCAGTGGTAAGATGACAACTGACCACATTCCACTTGCACATTTTCTTGTGTAAAGTGTCGTTGTTTGGAGCTGTCAGGGGAAGTGTAATCGGAAACGCGCAGACCTGATGTTCATAGGGAACATGCAGACCTGATGTTCATAGGGAACATGCAGACCTGATGTTCATAGGGAACATGCAGACCTGATGTTCATAAGGAACGTGTAGACCTGATGTTCATAGGGAACGTGTAGACCCGATGTTCATAGGGAACGTGCAGACCTGATGTTCATAGGGAACGTGCAGACCTGATGTTCATAGGGAATGTGTAGACCTGATGTTCATATGGAATGTGCAGACCAGATGTTCATAGGGAATGTGCAGACCTGATGTTCATAGGGAACGTGCAGACCTGATGTTCATAGGGAACGTGTAGACCTGATGTTCATAAGGAATATGCAGACCTGATGTTCATAGGGAACGTGCAGACCTGATGTTCATATGGAATGTGCAGACCTGATGTTCATAGGGAATGCGCAGACCTGATGTTCATAGGGAACGTGCAGACCTGATGTTCATAGGGAACGTGCAGACCTGATGTTCATAGGGAACGTGCAGACCTGATGTTCATATGGAATGTGCAGACCTGATGTTCATAGGGAATGTGCAGACCTGATGTTCATATGGAATGTGCAGACCTGATATTCATAGGGAACATGTAGATCACGTGTAGGGAACGTGTAGATAGAACTTTGTAGATCTGCTGAAAGAAGCTAAAGGAGACCACATGGTGTTGACATGTACAGCAGATGGAAGGAGGAGGGTGTCCCAGAGAAGCTACCACTTCCCCTCTAGTGAAATTTGCAGCACTCTAGTGAGTGAGAGACTGACAGTCGAGACACTTGTAGTGGGTGAGACAGTGAGAGTGAGACACTTGTAGTGAGTGACACAGTGAGAGTGAGACACTGGTAGTGTGTGAGACAGTGAGCAGGATTTTGGAGTTGTTTTTCCTCCTTTAGTATTGCTCTCAGGAGTTTGCCATTAACATAAAGTTATAGCAGAATGTTTGTGATTTTGAAATTATGACTAAGCAGTTTGTTTTACTTTCTTTCCTTTGTTGTTTGTGTAACTGTGATCACACCAAATAGAATTCCAGGCTTTAAACAGCTCTTACAGTGAAGTCATCTATGGTTACAAAGTCTCAAAGGTCCGATTACCTTCAGTTTATGGAGGAGGAAAGTCCCTGAATCAGCTAGCAGAGAAGACGCTGCATTAGTTCATTATGCGTGAGATCATGCTTGCAGAACACACTTTGCTGGGATTAAATCTAAATATTCTCCTGTGGGCTTTGTCGCACTAAGCAGATCTTTAGACACGGATTAAATTCTCTTTAACTTTCTATTCTGATGACAGTCTCTCCCACACCAGAGGCAACCACAGCTCGGGCATCTGCAGCCAACCAGCACTCAGCATCCCTCAGTGGCTTCACGGACACCCCTGCCCCGCCAATACCCTCTAAGACCATCCAGCAGGACGCCAAGACCCTGTCCCCACCCGCACAGGACCCCCCGCACCAGCACACCCCGCCACGCAGCCGCCAGCCGGCCGGCCATCGGACCACTGAGGCGGGGTCAGAGGTCAAGGGCCAGTGGCTAGCCTACAGGCCCATCAGGAGAGGCTCCCCACGGCCCAGCATGCACAATCACTTTGACATCAACGAGCACCTGCCCTGGATGATCGTCCTGCTCCTGCTGCTCGTGCTGGTGGTGATCGTGGTGTGCAGCGTGAAGCGCAGCTCCCGCGTCCTGAAGAAGGGCCCGCGGCAGGATCCCAGCAGCATCGTGGAGAAGGCCATCCACAAGAAGCCCAGCTCCCCTGCTCACGCCCAGGAGAGGTGGATCTACCACGCCTGTGGACAGGGTGAGGCCCACAGCACAGCCCAGCCTCCCCAAGGTGTCTCTAGATGTCGAAATCACATTTCAAAATTTAATATTAGTTTGGGAAATTTATATTTATCTGTTATTTTGCAAACAGGTTAAATGAACAAAATGAGTTTTAGTGACATTTTTATGTGACCCATGGTTTGAAGTAAGTGTTTAAATAACGGAACAGTACACCATTTATGTGGAACTTAATCTGTATACAGTTTAACCACAACTCACCCGACTTCAGATTTTAAAGGATAAGTCAGCAGGCAGTGCATGGTTTAATTACTAGTTCATATATATTATTTAAATGATAGTTTCTGTGAAATTCACTGAATCCAGATAGCAGTACTCTACTGACATTAATGTGGAATTGGCTGTTGATATTTGCTGCCTAGGGGTTTGTATGGAATAGTCTTGTTGTCTCCATGCCAGATCTCTCTCACTGTTCACGCCACTGTCTCTGGGACAAGGGTGGATTCATCCCGCATATTCAGAGTCAGAGAGCATGACACAGTACAGGACACGTACAGAACAGGACACATACTGTATAGGACATAGACAGAACAGGACACATACAGTACAGGACACATACGGTACAGTTCACATACAGTACAGGACACATACGGTACAGGACACATACAGTATAGAACACATACGGTACAAGACACATACGGTACAGGACATACAGTACAGGACACATACGGTACAGGACACATACAGTACAGGACACATACAGTACAGGACATACAGTACAGGTCAAATAGTGAACAAGTGGGGGAGTGAGAAAATACCCTGAACATCTTCCCTCCTGTCTGGCTTGTTCTTAAAACATGTCCAAACACACACACATACACACAAACACACTCACACACGCACACCCACAAGCACACACTTCTCATTGTCTCTTTCCCATCATTTCTTTGTTCTTGTTTTACTTACTCATCCCCCCCCTCTCTCCCTCTCTCTCTCTCTCCTTCGCTCTCTCTCCCTCTCTCCCTCCCTCTCTCTCTCTCTCTCTGGTGAGCTCTCCGTCTCATTCTTTTGTATCTCACTTTTTGTGTTGTGGTTTTCATTTCACCCACCCACCTACCCTTGAAACACACACACACACACACACACACACACTTTTCTTCTTCGTTCAACCTGTGACCTGTGACAGTACAAAGTTAACCACACAGCATTGGGGGCTCCTAGGTTAGAGAAGTCAGACAGCAGCACTGCAGTGCCAAGCACTAACTGATCAGATATCTGTGTGTGTGTGTGTCTTTGCACTCTGGATCCAACATCAAGCAGTTTAAACCAGATTACACCAGTTCTGTGAGGTTTTGAGAGTGGTTGGAGTTTGGCAAAATGTCAAAAGTATGGCAGGGTGGTGAGAGGAAGCAGCCATGGGTGGGGTCTGGTTCTGGGGTCTGGTTCTGGTGTCTGGGTCTGGGGTCGAGGTCCATGGGAGGTGTCTGGTTCTGGGGTCTGGTTCTGGGGTCTGGGTCTGGTCAATGCTTCTACACATAACAGAGAGACTCTAGATCCTGAGAGCAGTTACTGCTTGGCTGATTTAAAAAAGAACATGCAGTAATACAAAAGGGGAAAAAGACCATTCCGACATGAAACAGATATAAAGAGAATGACCAAAAGAGGCACTTCAGCTAAAAACTAAAACTTTTATTATATTTTCCTTTTCTTTTCTTGGACATCTACAGTATGTTGTGAGAAATTAGAATAATGCACTAAATATCGCTAGAATGTTTATCTGAGATGAAACTGTTTTCTCCAAAACACAAAAGCAAAACAAAAGTCATGCCGATATCACGTCTTTAAACACTTCCACAAGCTTCAAAGCTCTTGAGGTCAAGTGCCCCTTTTACCGAGATTTTTTTCTCCTCTTTTGAATTCGCCTCTAAACTTCAGAGCAAACAAACGTTTATGACGTTCACATTCGACCACAGGCAAAACCTTTAGGGATGCATCCTGGGCTATGCAAACTGTACCGGCATCTGAGCCAAGACATTTGCCTTAGCTTTGCTTCCCCGAACACAACATAAGCTGTTGTCTTAATGTATTCCAGGTGTATAATTGAGGTGCCTGCAGGTATGTGCATCTCTTTACTAGAGTAATTAAATGCCGACCATAAAGGGTTGCACGGGAAACATAACATTCTTTCACTAGAGGCCAAACTGGACCTAAAATGGCAGAGCTAAACTCACATAGTTCAGATCAAAGTAGGGGGTGGGGGTTATCCACCCGTGTGAGTGGCCCCACAGTCAGAACCCCCCCCATATGTGTTGGCTATTAAAGCCTGCTGTGCAGGGTCCGGGTGGCCCTGTGCCGTTTTATATCAGGCAATTAGGAACTTCATGGGTGAGTTTTAGTCAGGCAGCGTGTGTGGCATAGTCAAGGAAGCTCGATAACTGCTGCAGTGTTTCCCTTCAGTGAGGGGTGGGGGGTGAGGAATACCCTCACAGGTGGTCGCAGGTGTGGCCGTCGTCAGTCAAGCCATGACATTCACATTTAGGGCATTTAGCAGACGCTCTTATCCAGAGCGACTTACAAAGTGCTTTGAATCATAGATAGTGGCATAGATAGGTCAGAATTCAAGATACCCTTGAGCCAGGCTACAACTGAACTACAGGAATCAATGCCATTACCTAGTATTCCAATTAAACAGGCTCGCATAAACAGGAATTAAAACGTCTACCAAGAAGCACAAATATAAACATACAATTTAAGGACGAGGACAAGTGCTGTGTGCTGAGTTAGTGGTCATTTAAGTACACAACAAACAGGTTATGAGATAATGACTCCTGCTCAGAACGATGACACTGGTGTTCTGATTCCTACTCAGAACGATGACGCTGGTGTTCTGACTCCTGCTCAGAACGATGACACTGGTGTTCTGACTCCTGCTCAGAACGATGACACTGGTGTTCTGACTCCTGCTCAGAACGATGACACTGGTGTTCTGACTCCTGCTCAGAACGATGACACTGGTGTTTCCTGTAAGGCAGATGGTGACGCGGGACAGGGAACAACGAGCCCATGTCTACTCTGCTGCTATTACTAGACATTCTTTCAGAGCCACCACAGAAACCCTTTATGAGGTGCTTCGGGGAAGCCCCTCTACGGGCTGCCTTGTTTGCTGGCCTGGCTAGACCTGCTGCAGCTGGTGTGGGTGAACTTTCATTCTCAAATGAAAGTGTTATGGCTTTGCATCTTGTGTTATGGCTTTGCATCTTGTGTGAGCAGCCAGTCACCCCATCCTGTATATGCACCATTATTCGTATCTGCTTCCACTCTTAACTTCTATCTGAATTCCATCATTCCATTCCATTCCATTGGGTGGAGGATAGAAGGTGTGGCCAGGGGGGATGTGGGTGGGGGAGTGATGATGATGATGATGATGATGATGATGATGATGATGATGATCATCATCATCATCATCATCATCATCATCATCATCATCATCATCATCATCATCTTCCAAGCAGTTTAGTGCAGTTTTACCCCTCTTCTGGTTAATGAGGCTGAGAGTATGCAGTTGCACTAGTACTATTAGCACAAGTGCTAGTAAAAACATGAAGTGGCCTTTACAGATAACTTGACGTCTCCCAGAATCAAATTCCTCCTTTTGCTTATAGGAGAATGGATGTGGTATCAGATATCCTCGAAAAACAAAAAACAAGCTATTCTTAAAAAAGAGAGAGATTCTCTGTTCGTGACGTTTCTATAAGTGCCATCCTGAGCTGAAAACATTTACTGGCTAGAGGCTTCATAAACAAATGAGTCAGCAGACACTTTCGTGGAACTGGAACAGGAAGGCTTGCAAATGCCCTTTGAACTATTTTATATGCAACATACATTCCTAAGTACAGTATCAGTTTAGAGTGTGGTTGCACACCCTAACCCTGCTGGTCCTGGTGTGAGTATATCCTTGCAAAAATCTTTTACCATGGAAAACATTTCATGCAGTAAATGTTGGAACCAAAACATGTCTGTGTTTAAATCAGGAAGGTTGAATTTATACTGTCAGATTCCTGTGTTGGTTATGCAATGTTATTTGATGCAGCCCTGTCCATCCATCCATCCATCATCCTTACCGCTTAATCCCTTAATGATAAATTAATGAGAAACCCTGCTATGCACACCATCAAGTCCAGCCTAGCAAGTCCAGCCTAACAAGTCCAGCCTAACAGGACCAACCTAGCAAGTCCAGCCTAACAGGACCAACCTAGCAAGTCCAGTCTGACCTAACAGGGCTTCTCCAGGACTTGAGCACTGCATTTGCATACAGCAGCTACTGGCTCCTGTACTCAGAGGGATTCCATGGACACATGGTGTTCAAGCCAGTCCTGTGCTAATAACAAATATTCCCGTATTTGAACATGTCAGTGTAATTCTGTATGTAATTCACGTCTGACAAACGTGTAGTTTATAGTACCCTTTGAAGTGTATTCATCTCATCACAGATGTAAACGCGTGTGAGTTGGGGTCATGCATCACATTTGGTATTTCCGGTGCTTAACCGAGTAGACACCATATAAAACATGTATTTGTCCCATGACTTATACTTTTGAAGTTCACATCCTGTTAAATTAAATGTGATCTATCAAATAAAATGCCATTGTGGATTTAAAATAGGTAAAGAGGTCTGAATTTGGTCTCCTACAGTCCTACAGCCAAGGTCACCTTTACTGTCAAGTTTATATGTTTATTATTTATATTTATATTAAATTGTTTTCAGACAGAACCCCCCACCCCCCACTCCCCAACCTGAACCCCTGGCCAAACTACACTAGCTCTCTATTGACTCCTGAATACCTTCCTGAGCTTCTCCACTCCAACACCTCATCTCATACTTTCCCATCCACATCTGCCTTCTTCATGTTCCGAGGGTTCACCTAGTCCCTGTGCATGATGTATCTTTCCCTTTTGTGTTGCTCTGGTCTCAGGTGTCGATATCCTGAAGCTGGTGGCAGCCCAGATTGGTAGCCAGTGGATTGATGTGTACCAGTCCCTGGCAAACGTCACGGAGCGAGAGGTCGCCGCCTTCTCCAATGGCTACTCGGCCGACCACGAACGTGCCTATGCGGCACTCCAGCACTGGACCATCCGGGACAGCGACGCCAACCTAGCCAAGCTGATCAACGCCCTCCACCGCCACCGACGCATTGACGTGGTGGAGAAGATCCGCAGCGTCATGGAAGACAATCGTCAGGTCAGCAGAACTTACAACAAGCTGTAGCTAAAAGTAAATAATTTGTGCGACTTGTCGGCTGTGCTCAAGGGAGCTACGACCTTTCAGCAAGCGTTCACTGAGTGGTAAGAAGTGCACACTCAGCCACACTCAGTCCCAGCATGCATCAGGGTTTCAGTTTTTGGATTTTATTTCCAACATGGGGCCCAGCATGAGCTACAGTAGCTCATTCATTATTTTCAGTGAAGACAACGGTTAAAAATGTCCATATTAACAACAAATCCTGAGAATTACAAAGAAACAAGTAGCTGTGCAGAAACACAGCAGTTTGTCATACGACGGACGACAACATCGCAATCATCAGTGACATTTTACTGTAGGGCACTGTTAATGACCTCATTACGACAGGTGACTTAGAAATACATAAACACTTATAAATGCTTATACCAACAAGCATCAGCTGTCATCAAAGCTGCTTTTGTCAATGTCCCTGTAAAGTTGACTTCATAACTTCAGAGGGTTTGAGAGTCTTAGTGACGTTAGGATGTGTCATGGCACTGTTTGGGCTGACATGACATAGCACTTTTAATAGAGCCTTCTTTATAGCTCCACAGTTTTTTTTGCTGTCAGTTTGATATAATGCTGATGATACAGCACAGCTTGCCAAGCGAGAACATTAGGTACATTTGAACAAAACCGAGGCCTTTTAAAAAGATGCTGCGTAGCGTCTCAATGTCGTAACAATGACATGGAAACTCATATCTTGGTGATGGTTTTGACACTAGCTCTTATATAACTGCCACGATCACCCAGAAAGCCTACCTGTGTTCCAGATAATGCCACGATCACCCAGAAAGCCTACCTGTGTTCCAGATAATGTCTTAAGCAGGCAAACGCACCACGTGGACGTCTTGTGACTTTGCTGCAGCAGTCGGGCTGTGTTATTTACGGCTCAGGCCTTTTGTGCTTGTGCGGGATAGTCACTCATCAGCTTTCATCTCAGAGCTCCGGGCTGCGTTCACCCTGTTTTCCTGTGTCCAGCCTGGTGAGGATACTGTACTCTCCGAGTCTTGCCCTTGTTTCAAGGGTAGACGGAGGAGATAAGGATTTCTGGTCTAGCTCAATGTTACCGTGACACAATGGCCAGGCCGTTTGTCTCATGCGTTCACCTGTCAGCACCACTTAATCAGACCTGCGTTGGAGCCCATGGCGAAAGGTACAAGCCAGTCAGGTTCCAACCCAGGAGAGAACATTCGTTATTCATGAACCATCTGTGCTGAAGCCTTCTCGTTAGTGGCACAAGTCACGGTAGTTTCATAATTACAAACCAGGGGACCAATTCCCAAAATCACTGTAGTGTTAAGATCATCTTAAATGAGAGAGAGAGAGAGTGTTCAGTGTAATACTCACTCTGCCATCTAAAGATGATCTGTTTTACGATGCCTACAGGAAACCCAGCCCAGTCCTGCTGCTGGTTGTGGTCTATGTGGACGAGAACTGATTGCGGAAGTGGGAAAGGAACCCTGTCATTAGTGAACTGGTGACTAACAGCCTTGTGCAGCTAACGTGATATCAGTCACCAAGGTTTTCATAGCACTCAATATTGTTCAAACATACAGAAATTAACATAAATAATACAAATTAAAATAATTTCATAAAACTATTATGAACTAGTCACTGTGGGCCCTGGGTCCTCCTGGCTTAGGACAGCTCCTGGCCTAAAGTGTCAAGAGCGTGTAAGCACTTCCTAGATGATAAAGGCACTGATGCCATTGACAGGCCCTCCCGTTCCCCAAGTCCTGAACCCAATTAAGAACCTCTGGGATATTCTGCACCAGTGCCACAGAGAGTCCAGGAGTGCACAGCCTGACGGCCTGATCCAGGTCTGGGAGGAGACCCCCAGGTCAACAGCCGCCGTGTCCCCCCAAATGTGCCCAGCTGTTGTCATGGGGTGCATATAGACATGTGGGGGGCAGACACGCTACTGAGTCACAAATTTATGAGTTTCCATAAATTGGTCCAACCTGCGATTCAAATGTTTGACAATGATTTTCAGAGTGCGAAATCCTTCAACAGGTTGATGATTTTGGTTTCCATTGACTGTTGTTGCATTATTTTCTTCTTAATGAATACATTTCATTCTTATTGAGCACAATTTTTAGCTGTAAAAGTTTTCAACTTTGATCTTTGATCATTCATTGAGATCCATTGTGTGATTTAAGCGCTGCCTTAATTTTTGTTTTGAGCAGTGTACTTTTGAGAGAGCAAAAAGAGAGAGAGAGAGAGAGTGGATACTTCGTTTAATCTTTTCCCTTCGTTATACATGAAAGAGAGGACAGCTTGTCCATCAGGTCCTGCGTTTGACCACTGGGACTTCTCAGTTTGACTGCCCTCTTAGCTCACGATTTACTTGATCTGGGTTCTGAAGTGTCCCAGCTCTGCTAAGTCCTGGTCACTCCTGCTGGAACTGCACATTTGAAACGGAACCTGAGCCACAATTTCCATTCCTTAATTCCACGTGACTTACACATTAGATTTGGTGTCATTTACAGTTTGTTAATAGAGACTTTTCAATGTGATACCTAATGGGAATTCAGTGTACAGTTTTGGTCTCAATGGTTTTTGTTTTGGAAAAAAAACAAACAGCAATCAGGTTATTTTCGGAGACGTCTGCACTGCTGCTGGAGGCCTCTGCAGATGAATCACATACTGCACAATCACCATATCACATCACTGGTACTCTACATGGTGGCAGCTCGCAGTGTCTCCAGCTCCACTGTAGACAACGCTCACACAAATGTGAGCAGGGCCGCGTGGTCTGTGGGTGGTGAATTCCTGGGCTGGGAGAGTGGACAGAACTTCTTTCACCCACCTCTCTTACGTACGTCTCGTTTGACGCACAGGGCTGAGCATGGCCTGGGTCTGTGTTGGAGGGACCCTTTGTCCTAACTCCACTCCAGACAGCAGGAACCTCAGCCTTGAACAGCTCTGAACCGACTCCGCTGTCACCGCCGGCTCATTCATTATGGGACGCTCTGTGACAATATCTGTTAAAAGTGTTGATACAGATTGAAATCAGATTATTTTTAATATATATTTTATATACAGATGCAGTTATTGAAAGTAATTTTTCAAAAAACGTACAAACACAAACTAGATTATAAAAATTATAAAAATAAACATAAAGACAAGAATTCTCTCCTGATTTGATTTAGTGCAGCTGTGACGTGGGACAAAGAAACCATTTATGGTACAAAAAACCCCAAAACTCCCTCATTTGCATTTAGCAAAGCAAACCTGAGCAGATTTGTTTTTCCAAAGTGCACATGTGTAGGCTGAAGCACTGCTGTAGAACCTCACATGCCAGGACAAAGCAATGTGCACCCAGCAAACAGGACACACCGCAAAACCATGAGGGAAGGAAGTTTCAACACTGAGGCAACAACACTAATCTGCCTTCCAAACAATTTTGAACCATTACCACTAATTCTGGCTTTTCTTCCTTGAACTGCTCCGTTTTCAAACTTGGCTCACACAAAAATGTAATTTAATTTAATTTAATTTAATTTACAAGATTGGCTTGTTACATCCCACACAGTGCGTGCCTGCTTCTGCCAGGATGCAGTAATGACAAGTTGAGGAAATGAGAGTGAAATGGAAAAAAATGCAAAAAAAGTCCTACCCACTAACAGACTTCTGCTGTTGTGTCCATGCAGTTTGACCTGAGTCAGCTGATGACCTCTGTGAAAGTAAGCCAGTCCTTCAGCCCCAGTCATAAGACTGTGGAGGTGCCCAGTACACTAGGCGATCACTCTCCACTGGACCGCACCAAAGCCTTCTTCCCCGACGAATCAGAGCCACTGCTGCGATGTGACTCTACCTCCAGCAAGGACTCCGCCCTCAGCCGGACAGGTTCTTTTATTACCAAAGGTAAGACCGAGAGTGAGGAGTGGGTGTATGCCAAGACTCAGTAAAGAAAGTGACCTTTATATTCTGCTGCTTTGAGACCACATACAGGCTTATACAGACATATACAGACATATCACGGTTTACTCTGATGTCAGTTTGAGCTTGTAATCTGCCTGGTGTTTCACAGTGTGACAACCATCAGCCTTTCTCCCTTTTTTAACAAAGCTGAGCTAGTGATTCGCAGAATAATTAGCCGGGAAGCTTTGTTAGAGAGAGGAACATAATGCATCCCTGCTGAGCCCCGTGGCGTAATCTATCGTAGAACAGGAAACTCGAGGCTTAGAGACATCAGTTAACTTGGCTTTGAGTGTGCTGCCACCTTCAGGACACTTTCTACCCAAGCACATGTTCGGTTTTACGGTTGACAGCCTCTCTTCTCAGTAATATCATACTGATTCCTTGTAAATGGAATCAGTATGGATGATTGTTTCAGTTTCATTATATATGTATCTATACTTTATATAATGAGCTGTAGTGTAGTGCTTTGCAGTTAATGACCCGTAAGAGTCAGTGACCTTATGACCTGTGCAGTTGACACAGTGAGTTCCTTCCCCCAACAGAGAAGAAAGACACGGTGCTGCGGCAGGTGCGTCTGGACCCGTGTGACCTGCAGCCCATATTTGACGACATGCTGCACATCCTCAGCCCGGAGGAGCTCCATGTCATCGAGCAGATCCTGATGGCCGAGGACAAGCTAGACCGCCTGTTCGAGATCGTCTGGGTGAAGAGCCAGGAGGCCAGTCAGACCCTCCTTGACTCAGTATATAGCCACCTGCCAGACCTCCTGTAGACCTGCCACCCTGCTCCTTACAGAAGGGCCGCACCTTCCCTGAGAATCTGCACATGCTCCAGTGTTAAATGCAAACATGCTGAATCAAGCTCACGGCTGTGCAAGGGTCTCAAGCACATTAAAAGCCACCGTTAGCCTGAGCGCCGATGTAGCGGTCCCGGCCTGTCTCCACGCTTCTCATTTGTGTATTTGTATCTGGTTACAGGCATTTGGTGATGCTGGAGCCTCTATGGCATACAGCATATTCTTGCACAAAGTCCAAGTTACTTAAAGCATTAGTTTTCCGATTTCCCAACTTCTCACTCATTCACTGTCCTGCCAAGATGTAGCAGGCGTTTATGCTGAAACCTGTTCTACTAACTGTAAAGCGCTAACCAACGGTTTGTCTTTTGTCTTAATTATCTTTTGTCTGCATTTATTACGAACATTGTCATTACAGCTTTGCATATTTATGATTTGCACTGGCTGTGTTCCTACGATTTTATGGGCATTTAAAAACAGAACCTTTTTGGTTTTGATATCATTCATAACCAAAGTTATGCATCTAATACTCTACTTGAATTAGTCTGCCACCCTCTGGACGTGCTTCTAGACCTAACAAAACATTTACCTGATACCTTCTCTCAATCCCCGCTGGGAATAGTGAGAGTAACACCTCGCTCTGCTGTCTGCAGCAGTCCTGGGACTTTAATAAGCTGATGCAAAGGACACAAAAACAAACCACAGCACCAAAAGGGAATTTCGGTATTCCCATTTCAGATACGGCGGAATACTGAATGTTTCTAGTGTGCTTGGCCTAGCTATCTAATGAGTTAGTCATAGCGGACCACTCTAGTGCCAGACGACAAATATGGGAGTTGGCTTATCTCTCGACAACAGGGTGCACAAGGTTGTTTAACCTCTGCTGACCTTGAAGGACAAACGTGGGTGAGACGGTTACAGCGGCTGTGACCTCTGCTGGACTGTGACGGTTGCCGTACTGTATTCAATGTTTGCTGCAAAATCAAGACAGGTGTCAAATACGAATGTCCAAAATATGAACAATGTATTTTGGTGGCATATTTAAGACATAACACGTGTAATCAGTACATTTATTATTATGTAACATGATACATCAACAAATTAAAAAGAAAACATTTCTTACAGAAACATTCTTCTGTCTGCTGGTGCCAATGTTTTCCTCCTGACTCAATACACATGATGTGTTCCTTTGAAAATTCAAGCGCCTTGAAATGACTAGAGGGATCATTCCAGTGCTTCTTGAAGAGGTGGGGCAACATTTAAAAACCGCAAGAGACTCTGATGTATACATAGGTAGTGACAGAAAAGAGTCTCGGGGCATGTCTTTCATTTCTCTGCAGGATTGGGGATTCAGAGGATTTGGCTTGGCTCCTCTGCCTCATGGGTCCCATCCAAACTCCAGCACATGATCGGGACTACTGATCCAAGAGGGTTGTGCCCACTCTCCAGGACATGTGTACCAACAGGAAGTCAGGAACCATGCCAGCACAGACACAACTGTTCCCTCTCTACCTGCCCCTTCTACCCCACCCCCCCACCCCTCCCTGCCCCTTCTCCCCCCCCTCCCTTCCTACACCTCCCTGCCCCTTCTACCCCCCTCCCTCCCTTCCTACCCCTCCCTGCCCCCTCCCCCTCTCCCTCCCTTCCTACCCCTCCCTGCCCCTTCTCCCCCCTCCCTCCCTTCCTACCCCTCTCTTCAGGCTGCAGATTCAGGGCCATTATTATTATAATAATAATAATAAAAATAATAAAGTTTAATTTAGATATTGCCAGCAGCTCTCTGGTACTGTAGGTTGCCAGTTCAAGCCCCATCCATGCCAAGTTGCCACTGTTTGGCCCCTGAACAAGACACCTAAACCTAAAGCCATCAGATAAATGACAAAGTATAAATACCTTTCTTATAAATGCCTTTTTCCATCGTCTTCAGTGTTCTGGTTGAGCCGAGTTCGCAGTACTCAAACCTAGTACCAATCATTATGAGCCCTAGCACACTTAAATAACCTCCCCCTCTCATAGCCAAATGCTACTGTTCTCATGACACCTCCTGGACACAAGCTCCTGTGGTTAGAGCCTGGACTGCCTAGATTCCGTCACACTACGACCTGCCATCACCGCTATGCTACCCACATGCCTTTAACTGCAATAAACTCCTCGTGAAATTCAATCCTTCCGTGTATGTTTTCTCACATTACACACTTGTGCATTCACAAAGGCATCTGTCTCAGATTTATACCTGGTAAATAAATACGACCGTGATTTTGATTAACATAATATACTGCACATATCACAATCTCCATATGTGGTTACACGGGGTCGTCCAGTATTTTGGCAGTCTGGACATATATTTTGTATTTGTTTTTCAAATGTCTCAAAATTTTATCAAACCCTGAAAAATATTGCAATATGACTTTCCAAGTAGCATTTATCCCCAAAAGCAGTAAAAGTTCTGCTTTTGCTAAAGTCAAGCATCGCCACTATGATCGTCCAGCATCCTTGCTAGATCGCTTCTTGCTCGGACGGTTACCTCAGGAACATTGCTGTAATCACCACATAAATTAATGAAGATGTATGTAGGTACGATTGACCACAATAGATTATTATTTACTAAGTAGGGGATAAAGTAGCTTTTTATACAGTTGGAATTAAGGGACTCGTTATACAGTTCTAATGAGAGTATTCTCTATTTACTATGGAATTAAGGGACCCTTTATTCAGTTCTAATGAGAGTATTCTCTATTTACTATGGAATTAAGGGACCCTTTATTCAGTTCTAATGAGAGTATTCTCTATTTACTATGGAATTAAGGGACCCTTTATTCAGTTCTAATGAGAGTATTCTCTATTTACTATGGAATTAAGGGACCCTTTATTCAGTTCTAATGAGAGTATTCTCTATTTACTATGGAATTAAGGGACCCTTTATTCAGTTCTAATGAGAGTATTCTCTATTTACTATGGAATTAAGGGACCCTTTATTCAGTTCTAATGAGAGTATTCTTGTCACGGTGAGGGAGCCGGTCATCCACCAGAGGGCGCGTGCTCAGCCGGGAGAACACCGGCAGAGTCACATGACCAACACAAACACGCCCCCTAGACACAAGACACTTCCCCGATCCCAATCACCGGCATATTAATCACCTGAGTCCAATTATCACTTACCTTTATATTCCTACAGGTCCTGTCATCCGGTGTTGCACATTCTACGCATTCGTCGCTCCTACTGGACCTTACCGGCTCCTCGCGTCTCTTGTGCCTTGGCTGTTGTTTTTTCTCATTTAGCTGAATATACCTACCTTTATTTTTGTTCTTTTCCTTATTTGTAAATATGGAGAATAAAGATATGCATTCGAGCTCCTTGCCTCCTGCTGCTGTTCAACCCCCGTTACAATTCTCTATTTACTATGGAATTAAGGGACTCGTTATACAGTTCTAATGAGAGTATTCTCTATTTACTATGGAATTAAGGGACTCGTTATACAGTTCTAATGAGAGTATTCTCTATTTACTATGGAATTAAGGGACCCTTTATTCAGTTCTAATGAGAGTATTCTCTATTTACTATGGAATTAAGGGACTCGTTATACAGTTCTAATGAGAGTATTCTCTATTTACTATGGAATTAAGGGACCCTTTATTCAGTTCTAATGAGAGTATTCTCTATTTACTATGGAATTAAGGGACCCTTTATTCAGTTCTAATGAGAGTATTCTCTATTTACTATGGAATTAAGGGACCCTTTATTCAGTTCTAATGAGAGTATTCTCTATTTACTATGGAATTAAGGGACCCTTTATTCAGTTCTAATGAGAGTATTCTCTATTTACTATGGAATTAAGGGACCCTTTATTCAGTTCTAATGAGAGTATTCTCTATTTACTATGGAATTAAGGGACCCTTTATTCAGTTCTAATGAGACTATTCTATATTTACTATGGAATTAAGGGACCCTTTATTCAGTTCTAATGAGAGTATTCTCTATTTACTATGGAATTAAGGGACCCTTTATTCAGTTCTAATGAGAGTATTCTCTATTTACTATGGAATTAAGGGACCCTTTATTCAGTTCTAATCAGAGGTGCTACTTGTAGGTGAGAAATGGGTGTAGTGTAGGCAGTTGATGCTGATTTATCAGATACAAGGTGATCTGCCAAATGATGGAATCAGTTTAGAAAACTTGACCCTGCCGGAATTCAGTTTAAAAAGGGCAAAACACAGAATCTAATATGCTCTTCGGAAAGACCCTGACATAGTAACAATTTTATTTTTCCCCCCCATTTATCTTTCTTTCATTAATTTATTTTCTCTCCCTGTAAGTGACTGGAGCTTTAAGTGAAGTTTCAATTCTATCTTTTTATCTTTTCACGCCTTGAAATGATTCAATAAATTACATACTAAATCATGACACCCGACAATATTTTCTTTTTTTGTTTTGTTTTACACCACATGTCTCATTTCAACAAGGAAATCCACACATCATCTCATCACAGCTGCTATGACACTGAATGAAATGTTTTGAACTTGTATATCCCGTTTTGATGCAGTGCTCAGAAAGCAACTGTGTTCCCTATCTTGAACTTCCCAGTAATCTGTTGAATGACTGTGCGTGACAAGAATGTATTTGAATACAGCGGGAGATGTTTTCCTCATTCCTCAGTCTGTTGTTCTCTCCTGTCTCACAGAATCCTGTCTGTGTGTATTGTCTCTCCTGTCTCACAGAATCCTGTCTGTGTGTATTGTCTCTCCTGTCTCACAGAATCCTGTCTGTCAGTATTGTCTCTCCTGTTGCGCAGTTGGAGTCGAGCAAGACGCTTTATTTCATACCAACTTGCCTGGTTGTCTCTGACACAGTATGACTGAGAAATTCCACTGCTACTTAAAAGCCAGCAGAAAGAAATATTAAATTATTTCTGAAATGAATTATTTTCCATTAAAAGTTATTTAAGTACAAAACAAATACACTCCTTAAAATATAGGCAATTTTAAAGAACTGTGACATTTTTGGAAGCACAAATGAAGCATAAATCCATGTTTATTTGAGGAATGCAAGTCACAAAAGACAACAGCTGTATAAACAGAAGTGGTAAATCAGGCTTTCACAGTTTTTGGAGCATTAAGGACAGCAGAGAGTGCTGAGGGCTAAATGTCAGGTGAAGGCTAAATGTCAGATGAGGGCTACATGTCAGTGCTAATGAATGAGAAACAGGTGAAACGGCACTAAACAGAGCACATACGAAAGGGACTCGCAAAGACACACGATATATACGCAACACATAATGAGCCCTGCGTGTAACAAATTAGCACTAAACAGCTTAGCACACCCTCCCAGGGAAGACAGGGGAAAAGACGTTAGACAGCACAGGGACGTTAACAAAAACACACACAGGCACATTTAACACAAAAGGGAAAAAGGGATTGGGGAGAAACACAGGGATGGACAAAAACACAGGCGCAGACACAAATAGAAACAACCCACGTCTACTAAGATCACAAGATGCTGGCTTCTTGTTAGTTCCAATGCCTTTTCTTATAAGGTCCCCCAACTATGGAATAACCTTCCAGAATATGTCTGGGACTCTGACACAGTCTCAATCTTTAAGTCTAGGTTGAACTTACTTATTTAGTTTAGCATTTGGCAATTAATATGCCCCCTTAGATAAAGGTACAGATCCAGGGGTTCATGGGCAAAAGGTTTTATGGTAAGCTGGGGCACTCGTGCTGTCATCCTGTCACTGCACGTGGTCACGTTGGTTGACAGTGCAGTGGATGGATGCCAATGTCTCAGGATGCTTCCAAGTCTGTGTTACCTCCTGGTTCTGCCCTTTTAGCTAGGCTGCAGTAATTTAATGCTAGGGTTGCTGTCACACTCCAGAAATGTTACATTTCCTCTGTCCCACATATAATTCCATTCAAGCTAATTGTCCCTCTTTCTTTTCCAAATGGCTGCCCTCCTACCCAAGAAATACTGAGGGCGGAGAGACGAGCCTTTCCTGATATCCACCCTAGGCTGCCACCTCCTGCCCAACCAGTTATGGATGAAGCATCAACCCACTGCCCTGGCCCCTCCCACCACCCCGAATTCTCCCCTGCTATGACTGCCCACGGCCCAGGACTACTATTACTGACCATCAAGAAGTCTAGGACTCTTAACACTGTATATAAGAATTACAAAGAGAACACACACACACACAAACACACAAACACACACACACACATATATGTATATTAATTATATATATATTAATCATTCCCATCACTTCTTTGTTTATGTATCTCTCCAATTATTGCTGTCATGGTGAATCTTGGTTCCTCTCCGGGTTTCTTCCTTTTACTCTTTTTCTTTTTTTCCTTGCCACTCTCACCCTTGGCTTGCTCACTGGATGCTTGGACTCAGACACTTGTAATGCTGCTTTGAGACAACAACTGTTGTAAAAGGCGCTATATAAATACATTTTGATTGACTGACTGATTGAAACAGCCCCCAGGCTCCTTACAACATAGCTGCGAGCAGGGGCACTCCTGGGGCTGCAGGAGCTTCTGCAGGAGACATCCCTCCTTGTCCAGGGGTCAAGCTTGGCGCTCTGGGGGAGCGTGCACCGGTGTTAGGTTCCATAGGAGTGCTTGCAGTCCTCCTAGGACCCCTGGGGCACTGACAGTGAGGACACTTGCAGTCCTCGAGTTCCCACTTGGGAGCACGCACCGGTGTTGGGCGCTGCAGGGGCTTGTACAGTTCCCCGGTATGCCACCAGTGTGTACCGGCACTCAGTGTCCTCCGAGTACACGAACGGAGAGGAACTGGCTTCCTCCCCCCCGTAATACTCGGTATCGGCCAAGTATACCGACGGCAGGGTTTCTTTCCCGTCGTAGAACTTGGTATCCTCCGAATACACTGAAGGAGGGGGGCTGCCCCCTTTGCCGAGATAACCCATAACCTGTGAACACAACGAGGGAACACTTCCTCTTCCTCGTCCCCAAACTCGTTCTCTGGAGGGGTCTGTTTCATAGCTCCTGTGCAGAGCGCAGGATAGAGACTCTGTACCCGTTAGAGACTCATCAGGCAGGGGGGAGGACTTATAACGAGCCCTTATAAATGCCTTTTTCCATCATATAACGAGCATAACGAGCCCTGCGTTAGACTGGCGAGACGTGTGAACACATACACAAACAACCACACCCACAGGAACTCCTGTGGTGCAGGAAATTTGTTATTAAATTTTCTGTAATTTGTAAATAAATTTATTTTGTGGTGTGATATTTAAAAGGTTTCTCATCCAGCAAGATGCCAAGGTACTTCTATTGTGTAACTCTTTATATACTGAACCATTCTATATACAGGCATACTATAGTCTATAGTACTGAACTTAATTTTGTTTGCATTGAGAACTCATTTATGGTTCTAAAGTGCTATCTGTAGGGCAGCCGAGTAGCACTGCAATGTTGTAATGTTTGTAATGCAGTATAAATGTCACGATGAGGGAGGCTCCCCCTACCGGTCGCCTCCGGTACAGCGGCAGTTGTCCTGTTGTTGTTGCGTTGTGTGCGTCCCTCAGGTGGGTGGGGCTTATTAGCTCCCTCACCTGATGGTCGTTTGTCTGTCTATATATGTCTTGTCCTTGTACCAGTTGACTGCTGGTTATTATATCCTTAATCTGGGTCGCGTGCACGGGTTTTTGGTTTGCGCACGTTATTCATTAAACCCCTCTTTTTCTCTGAGACTTGGCGTGATCGCTTCCTTTTCGTTTGCACCTCCTGCCCGTCACAATAAACATGAAGATGTACTGTAAAAGCTGTTGTAGTGGGAACAATATAATTAATATAATAATAATAATAATAATAATAATAATAATAATAATAATAAAAAATAATGATATATAATTAATATAAATTGCAAAGACAGTAAATTGAAAATTAAACTGGGCATAATTTTGAATCATGTGGGACCCATTCAGTTCTGAGGTAAGTCAGGTCCCTAGTTGTACATGCTGTTGTCTATAAGAGGAACAGTTCTAAAACTATTAAACTGCATTTTGGTAATTCCCAACATTGAGTGAATTTTGTAAAGCAACATCCAAAATAATGCTATGTACAGTAATAATGCTGCCTTTTTTACAGATTTAGCAAAATGTTTTGATACAGCTGATCACTCCTTGTTAAAAAAAGGTTACATAATCTAGCAATTTTATTATAAATACCATGTAAGCATACAGTTGAAGTTTAGTATGTTTGTGTTAGCCATATTCTAGTCTTGCATCTATGGTTAGCTTTGACCACAATATGTAAAAACATGTTTTAAAGAGCACCACATTACCATTACAATATACAATACCATTACCAATACCATTACCAATACCATTACCGATAACAATACCAATACCAGTAGAGTAAATTCTGTTTAAGACTCTAAGACCCAAACACTAGCTGAATGAATGAATGAGCTAGAGGGGGTACAGGCTGGCTACTGTCTATAAGAGAAGCTAGCTTGTATGCTGAACATATATTGTATTTACAGAAGTCACATTGAAAATTTCACCATAGCACAAAGAATTCAGATTGCTGACACTACTATTATACTAGCAGATACAAACTTATAAGGTGTTCTTCCTGTAATATGTGCTGCACTTTTTAACTGGATACCACTATGTATTCCTTGTTTGCATTTTACTAAACGGTTCCATAAACAAAAGAACAACAGGTAATTATATGTGCCCTGGTTACGAAACTGCATTCCGTATAACAGGATTTGATTGGTCCAGGTGGCTGTAGGGTTGGGCTATGGTGAGCATGCAACAAGATCTCAACAAGATCTCATGCATTAGTCTCTAATCCTTAGTTAGAACAGAACACCTGATAACTGGTAAGTATGTATATTTTTGGAGGACTGGGGTTGTTTTTTCTGTTGGTTAAATAGTACATGCAGTGTATGTATGCAGATGAGTGACAAAATTCATTCCTAACTTAAATTGTACTCAGTTTGTAAGTTGTCTCTTCTGCTTAAGAAGGGTAAAATGATCTAGTGGCATCTAGCGTAACCGAAGATTAAACAAACAGTCTCACAGTCTCGTAGTAATTCTGAGGAGAAAAAAATATAGAGGAATGTATTTCAGTTTTATATGCAAATTATATATATATATATATTATATATAGTGTATATACTCACAGAATATGTGTGTGTGTGTGTGTATATACATATTCACATTTGAAGACATTTATAGTCAAAGGTTTTTAGGCAGCTGTTGAGCTCAACTAAATTGTTTACGAGTTGACATGGTGACATAAAGCATGAATTGTATATTTGAAAGCAGGTGACTGATACTATCATGTATGTGGGTTTCTGTTGTCTTCAGAGATCAGGGATGCTGAGGAATGGAAGCGTTCTGTACTGCTCACACAATGGAATAAGGAAGCAGGACAGAAAACCAAACTGGTCCAGCAAGTGGAGCTCACCGCTCTGTTCCACGAGGCTTGAGAGAGGCTTTCAAAGGAAGCTGTCAAAGGAAAACGGCCCAGACAAACATGGCACTTAATGATTACCTAACTGTTAAACTGAACTGTTAAACAGATTACTACAAAAACCCTGCAAGCATTTTAAAATGAATAACATGGTTAATATAATATCCATATTACTCAAGAGAAGGTATCTTAAACCGTTTAATGTAAACTGTACACACTGAGTGATATATTGCAGTAGTTCTGATCAATACACCGACTCGCTGCTGTACCTTTAATATAAAGTATTTCCTCTCTGCAGCACTGAGCACAAACAAACCTGAAAACACTTCTACAATATCTGGAACTGTTGCAAGAGTGGCTTAAGTATTTTTCCTCATTGTGTTCTTGAACACGCTTATATTCAATGTTTCATATTGATTGAAGATCACACCTTTGTTTTTTCAAGAAGAAGAGTTGCATACAGTGCTGTGAGAAAATATTTGAATGTGTCAATCAGTTTCGGAATATCACATGGAAACACTGAAGTCATTCTAGCATGGATGACAGGTTTAACATCTCCATCATGGGCAGTAAGGGTAAGTTATTACTCTAAGTCATGCAAATAGCAATATTCTCTATAGTTGTTGTTTGGTAAAAGGGTTAATGTGTTGAATGTGTTTTAATTACTTTAATAAGGGGAAACGATTTCTTTAAATGGCCATAACATCTGCCCATAGAAAACAAAATACAAGATGTTTTTACAGCTCTTATTTCTCCTAATCAAAACTAAACATTTTGATGCACAGTGGTTCTCATGCACCTTTTAATAACTTTTGCTTAACATTACTAAACCAGAGATTTAGACAATAACCCACAACATAACAAGCACAACACAACTTAATCCAATGTTGCAGAAGATACATGAACTATACATAAATAAACACCTGCATTAAATTAATATTTATATAATAATTACAATACTTTTTTATAAAATTTTGCCACACATTACAACAATAATGATTTATATTTTTCCTTTACTTTATACTTATACATTCTTTTTAAATTCAGTTTCTAAATTGATTCAAAGGGATACTCCCTTAATAGAAATACATCTACTAAGGACTAATACAAAAACCTTTTATATTAGTCTTTTTCTAAACTTTCTTAAACATACAAACACCCCTAAAATTATAATTACTTTCTCTATGTAACTAAGTAATTTTTTAATACAGTGTGGTAATAAAGTATTATTTGCCTTGTACATTACAATTAATGTTTTTAGGTCTTTTTAATGTTTTAAATCTTCATATTTTTTTATCTAAATTAATAAATAGTATGTTTGTTGATTCATAATAATATTATAGCTTTTTTTAAGCAAATATTAAGTTCAGTACGATAGCTATCTTACACATTTTTGATGTAAACACATTTAAAAAATATATTCTTTTTAGTTTTAGATGTGTTCCCCCATACCTCCACACAATAACTAATGTATGGATGTGTGGGAGTACAATACAAACTATATAATGAATTTTTATTTAGAAAATATTTTTAAAGATTATGTCAATTAAAATTAAGTTTCTGTGACCCCAGAGCATTGTGGAGCGAAGAGGCGAACACAAACGCTGAGAAGAGCGAAGTTTAATGAAGGGCAGTCCAAAATCAGGGTCATACACACAGGCAAAGGTCAAATCAGTTAAAGAGTTCTACATAATGATATCACCATGACTAAACCAAACCAAACAGCAGTCAACTTACAGACAAGGACAGGGCTGCAATAGGGCTGCAATACAAACAATGGAACAGCACAGACTACATGAAAACTAGGGTTTAAATACACTGGACTAACTACTCGAAACATGTGGAAATGGTAACCATGGGGCGGGGTTACAAATGGGAAGGAGGGACAAACAAGCACGGAAAAACCCTGAGACAAGGCAGGCGAGGCAGAGGCGGAGCCAGGCACGACAGATTCATCCCTTTTGTTCATTTACCCTTCAACACTGTGACACTGATTTTAACAGGAATCTTAATTTTTCTATTTCCAAAAATGATATATTTAGCCCCTGTAGTCTAGAGCTAATAGCCGATATGTCAGAATATTATATCTGAATGTTTTTTTCCACTTTGGGAAGAGTGTTAGAACCATGTTAAAAGCCCATGGCAAACCCTTAATACCCCCAAAACACCCCCTTAACAACCCCAAAACAGTACTTTTACAGTTACTTTTTTAAAGTTTATATTAGGAATAGTTATCCCCAGAAATTCTGTCCTGTCTGAACAGATTATGATGAAACATGCCAGAATATTAATTTAATGCTATGTTGGCCTATATAATATCTATGCTGTTAAAATAAAAGAAAAAACATGCTTCAATCAATACAACTACATTTACAGGGATTACATTAAAATTCCTGCTGAGAACTGTTACCATTTTGCTCATCCACGCGTGTGTGGTGGACTCACATGGACTTCCTAATACTCCTGACTCTCTTACAGAGGTAAAGCTAATGTTTACTTTGACTTCTTCAGTAACAGCAACTATAATGATAACTGTGGTGATTGGGAGAAACTAATGTAAAACAAACAAACAAATAAAAATCCCTTAGGGGGTTTACCACATGATGCTACACACACTTAGGGTCTTGATGTTAATGATGGAATGAGGAAATGACTCTACTGCTATGTCAGACCTTTATAAGGGTATGGAGGTAATTATAAAGACAGATCACAGGGGAGGAGGACTCATTAGCACCTTATTGGGGTGGTTCATTAAACAAATGCCCCCATTTCTGGCCCCATAACTCCAAGTTTGGATGTTGTGTATGTTGAAGACAGAGATGATACCTGTGCTGTATTCTAATCAGCTTTATGGTTTCATTTTACGATCACACTGTACAACTCTTCTCCTGTGTTGGGACATTATTGTTTACGTTACTCATCCTTTAAAAATACGTGTACAGTAGAGCAGGGGTTCTCAACTGGTCTCATCTCGGGATCCACATTTTCTCATGGTCATTAAGTTGCGACCCACTTTTATACAATGCACATGTTATAACAGATTAAAAGGGTAAACAATTGGTGGTTACCATGGCAACAAGAATGGTTTGCATGTCTAACTCGTGCCTCTCTGTCCTTTTTTCAAGATAAAAGACAAGTACAAAATCAGAAGAGCATTAATTATTATTTTTATTTTTTTTTACAAGCTGTCCGTGACCCACCCAGAATGTGTCTGTGACCCACTTTTGGGTCGCGACCTACCAGTTGAGAATCACTGCAGTAAAGCATGTATACATATTGCTCACTGAATGTTTACATGGCACTGACATGTTACCTGTTATAACTTGTTTAATATTATTGGCAGTTTTCTTTAACCTTTGTTATATATTTTATGTGTTTTATTCTGCGGTGTTGCACAATGTCTTCTTTGTGTACCTCAGGCTACTGCAATATGTCAATTTCCCTCTAGGATTAATAAAGTGATCTACATATCTATCTATTTCAGATTAACTATACAGATGGACAACTGGATCACATAAGACTAAAAAGAGATGGTACAAACCCTGCTGTGTATATATATATATATATATATATATATATATATATATATATATATATATATATATTTATTTATTTTTTAACGCAGGATACTTAAGTCTGAAATGTTTTTTATGAAAGCATTTCATGTCACCTAAATAACCAAAATCTGAATTTGTCTATTATTCACAGTCAGCACAAATCAGCTAACATATATTCTAGTGGTGGAGGTAAATGTATCAGCAGCAATTTACATAGAGCAAATGAAAACATCCTTGGACTCAATAAGTCTTCCACTTCAAGTAGACAACACCACAGACATTGCTGCCTTAAACATTACAACAGGTGAGCTCATTTAATCTATAATTAAAGCAAATAATGTTTCAAATTCATGACATTCATGATGTTTATTTTGTTGTTTCTGGGCTGTTCATGGAGGCTCTTTGGTATCTCACTACGGGAATCATGTCAGACATGTCTGACCTTAGAAGCACCGATGTGTCCATGCCTGTTTGTAGGCAATCAGTTTTTCTCCTCTACTGTATATAACCAGCTACTCTGTGAGTTCTCTACCTTAGCTTTTTTAGGATACCTATAGCATATCTGAATTGTTCACTGGTCGTGCCTCAGCGCTGGTCTCTAGAATTTTTCTGCAGCTGGTTTACTTGTTCTGCTAACACTTCCACTCATCCCTGGACTAGTTTTTGGGCTCATGCTACCTCAACACCTGGCACCAGAGGTTCTAGTGAAGCGAAGGAGATTTCTGCATTCTGCATTTTGTTCATGGTTAGATTTCCCCTTCTAAATGCAAGTCTTCAAAACAGTGCCAGGCTCCAATGGCAGCAGCAATAGAAACAGTACTGGAGCAGAGACTAGTAGCAGTTGAAACTGTACTGGAGCAGAGACTAGTAGAGGTTTCTGTATTTCTTTACACTGCAATATCTGCACCTCCATGTTACGCCACCAGAGGGTGCTACTATGCATCCTTTTGAGCATAGTCCTTAAAAGACACCTTCACTTCATGCAGTGAACTGGCCTGCATGTGCAGCTCACTCATGGGTTCTGTCTACAGGCACAAGGGATTACAGGCTTTAGATCACAGCCAGATCATTCATTGTTGATTACAGAAACCCAATGCATGTGTTTGTCATTTCCCAGTGTGCCTTCCGAATAATACAGAATACCAATGCAGGTGTGAGGATCAGTATTTCTGGCCATGTGACAAGTGCTTAATGTATCAGCACTGTGATGACATCATCAGTGGCACATGTGGTTGCCTCAGTGCTATTCCAAAAGATGGACAGTTCTGCCAACCAATGACAGACCTAACTAGTACGTACAAGCTTAACCATGACAATGAGCAGATTGTGAAGGTGTATTTTTTATTGCTGTTGTTCGATTTGCATTAATGCTAATGGCCCACAACTATCACCATGCCAACATCATCCACACAGATGTCCACACCAACAATCATCACCATGCCAACATCATCCACACAGATGACCACACCCGCAATCATCACCACGCCAACACCATCCACACAGATGACCACACCAACAATCATCACCATGCCAACGTCATCCACACAGATGACCACACACACAATCATCACATCGCCAACACCATCCACACAGATGAGCACAGCCACAAATATCACAACACCAGTATCATCTACACACATGACCACACCCATAACCATCACTACACCAACATCATCCTCACAGATGACCACACCCACAACCATTAGAACACTAATATCATCCACACAGATGACCACACCCATAACCATCACCATGCCAACATCATCCACACAGATGACCACACCCGCAACCATCACAACACCAATATCATCCACACAGATGACCACACCCACAACCATCACCATGCCAACATCATCCACACAGATGACCACACCCGCAACCATCACAACACCAATATCATCCACACAGATGACCACACCCACAACCATCACCATGCCAACATCATCCATACAGTTGAGCACAGCCACAAATATCACAACACCAGTATCATCTACACACATGACCACACCCTTAACCATCACTACACCAACATCATCCTCACAGATGACCACACCCACAAACATTACAACACCAATATCATCCACACAGATGACCACACCCACAACCATCACCATGCCAACATCATCCACACAGATGAGCACAGCCACAAACATTACAACACCAGTATCATCTACACATATGACCACACCCATAACCATCACTACACCAACATCATCCTCACAGATGACCACACCCACAAACATTACAACACCAGTATCATCTACACACATGACCACACCCATAACCATCACTACACCAACATCATCCTCACAGATGACCACACCCACAAACATTACAACACCAGTATCATCTACACACATGACCACACCCTTAACCATCACCATGCCAACATCATCCACACAGATGAGCACACCCACAAACATTACAACACCAATATCATCCACACAGATGACCACACCCACAACCATCACCATGCCAACATCATCCACACAGATGACCACCCACACAACCAACACAACAACATCATCTACACAGATGACCACACCCACAACCATCACAACAACATCATCCTCACAGATGACCACACCCACAACCATCACAACAACATCATCCACACAGATGACCACACCCACAACCATCACAACAACATCATCCACACAGATGACCACACCCACAACCATCACAGCACCAATATCATCCACAAAGACACCCACAACTATCACCATGCCAACATCATCCAGACAGATGAACACGACCACCACAATGCTATCATCAACCATACAGATGACCACAACCAAAAGTATGATTACAAAACATTTGTACCCTTTGTTAAAGTCAATCATGACACATCATTCTGTAATACTCATTATGCTCTTTTCATTGACCAAAAAGTGCCACCTATATATTTCTTATGTATTTTGTGAGAAATTTCAGGTCTTATATCATTGTTTTTACCGACACATTACTAGTTAATGTTAATGACATATTAGTTTGTACTAACTGGAAAGTTAACATGTAATTCATGAATAAGTGTAGATTTTAATATGATTTAGTATTCCAAATGATGGACAGTTCTACCAAAAAATGACAGAGCTAACTAGTACGTATATTGTAATAAGAAAATGCGAAGTTTTTTTTAATTATATGGTTAGCATTAATGCTGCTAAAGAACAATGATAACAATAATGTGATGTGATTGTGCTATTTGTTAATTTCATAGTTAAAACAGTATTCAGTTATTCCCCCTAGTCTGAGTTTATTTAAATAACATTCACTTTACAGTGTTTTTCAATCATTTCAATGGTTGTATCTCCTTTACAGATATCTCAACATGTCCAACTCCATCACCATCAACAGGTAAACATATTGAAGTAACTAATGTTTAATTAAATGAGTAATTAAATGGTTGACTTTTCTTGTACAAGAGGTAGCAGTGACCTCTCTTCGTCCTGATATGGTACTGATATCCAGAAACAACAATACCATCAAACTAGCTGAATTTACAGTACCTTGGGAGGACAGGCTAGTTAAACAGGCTAGTTACACAAACTAGTTATCTCATGTCAACAGAAAAATGCAAAATATCATAATTTGATTGATGAATCAATGGATGGCATGCAAACACTCTTCCCATCAAAATAAGTTGTCGAGGTAGCAACTTCGGGGTGCTACTTTGTGCAAAAGCTCAGCTTGGAGCCGAGGCACTTGAAGAAAGCCATCAGGGAAATAGGCCTGTGAGCAGGAACCAGCTGAAGATGGCTGTGGTTAAAGAGAGCATACAGGAACCCTCCTGCAGGTGCAGGTGAAGCCTAACTGAGGTGCAGGCTAACTGAGATTAGTTAACTGACATTAGATAACTGAGATTAGCTAACTGACGTTAGATAACTGAGATTAGCTAACTGACGTTAGATAACTGAGATTAGCTAACTGACATTAGATAACTGAGATTAGCTAACTGACGTTAGATAACTGAGATTAGCTAACTGACGTTAGATAACTGAGATTAGCTAACTGACGTTAGATAACTGAGATTAGCTAACTGACGTTAGATAACTGAGATTAGCTAACTGACATTAGATAACTGAGATTAGCTAACTGACGTTAGATAACTGAGATTAGCTAACTGACATTAGATAACTGAGATTAGCTAACTGAGATTCAATATGTTGGTCCACTTGCCATTGGAACAGAGTGCTGGAATGACTTTTCCTACTGCCCTGGCTGCACCAGTGGAGGTTGTAGTGATGTTCTACCCTGGCTGCACCAGTGGAGGTTGTAGTGATGTTCTGCCCTGGCTGCACCAGTGGAGGTTGTAGTGATGTTCTGCCCTGGCTGCACCAGTGGAGGTTGTAGTGATGTTCTGCCCTGGCTGCACCAGTGGAGGTTGTAGTGATGTTCTGCCCTGGCTGCACCAGTGGAGGTTGTAGTGATGTTCTGCCCTGGCTGCACCAGTGGATGTTGTAGTGATGTTCTGGCTGGCAACTCAGCACCATTTTTAAAATAATATTAAAATTAAAATAGTATCCACATTTGATGAACCACAATAACTATGGTTATAAAACCTTTTACTTTTTGCCAAAATTAATTACGGAGTGTACACTAAACTTAATACCTTTTCATTTAAAGACAGTAATCCTCTGGATACCATGAACATTCTAGGTCAATTACTACACATGTTCCATGGTTTCTATAGGAAATATTATGAAATTAAAATCTTTCATATTTGGTCGGATGCATGTGAACGCATGTGCTGAGAAGAGCGAGATTTATGAAGGGCAAATCATGTTTCAAAGTCATCAAGATGTTCCAGGGTCAGTTTGCCAACATGAAGAGAAAAACACCCTATGTGACAGAGGCTAAGGCAAATGAGAATAGAGGCTACATACAACAACAGGTTGTATGTGCTGCTGATAACAATGACCAGCAACAGGGAACTGAAAACACGAGATATAAGTTCACAACCTAATAAGAATTAAGCAAGACACAGACGAGAACCATAATAAAGGGCGGAGAACTGAATAAGGGGGAGTGAAAACTGAAACTAAGACCAAGCACATGGAATAACAAAACCGGGAAACAAAAACTAAAACACAGTTAACCAAGGAAACATGACACTAGGGAGGTGCAAGCATGACAGTCTTACATTGGGCTTCAGAACCAAACAATTTGAAATTTTGAATACTGTCAGTTTTGTGGGAGTTTTACTACTGGGATACAATATATTGTTTCAGAATCTTAAAATTGTTTGGTTCAACAATTGAAATTCTATGTCTATTCTATCACTATTACAGCACCAACCACACCTACCATGGCAAGATCCACCCAGTCGACCACAACCACCATACGTATGATTACAGAACTCTAAGAATAATTACAGAGCTCTGTAACATTCCTTCTTTGCCAAATTTGATTCAGGTTAGAGAGTTATATGTGGTTCTGAAGTTTTGTTCAGTGACTGAAATTATTTCTTTATTACAGGACCATCAACACTACAGACAACCACAACCACAAAAAGTATGCTTACAAAACCTTTTCGTCCTCTTTGTCAAAATTAATTCACATGTGGCTGCATTAAGCTTACTAACTTTTTTGAATACATTTAGTGTCTTTAGACTTTTTGTGTTGGGTTTCATCACAGGAATGACTTCTCCAACCACAACTACTGCACCAACCACGACCACAACCACCACGACCACAAGTACAACCACCATGACCACAAGTACAACCACCACAACTATACCCACCACAACAACTGCAACTTCTACAAGTATGGTTACTACAAGTATGTAAACTAATTAAATCAAGTCATTTTCTACTTTGTTTTTACACATTTTATAAATCTTGAACCATTATATGAACATGCGGACACCTGGCCATCACACCTGTACTGAGCTTGTTGGATTAACATGGAATTCCACCTTTGCAGTTACAACAGCCTCCACTCTTCTGGGAAGGCTTTCCATAAGATATTAGTGTGTGTGTGTGTGTGTGTGTGTGTGGGGGCTAATTCGGTCATTTTAGAATTTGAGAGATCAGGGTCACAATACTGAGAAGAGCTGGTTTACAATTAGTGTTCCAACCTGTCCCCAAGTTGTTGAGTAGGGCTGAGGTTGGGGCTTTGTGCAACCCACTTATGTTCCTCCACAGCAGACTCATGAAACCATGTCTTCATGGACCTCAATTTAGGTACAGATCTACCAAACACATAATTGTCTAGAATGTCTTTGTATACTGTATCATTAACATTACCCTTCACTGGAACCACCAGACCTAGTCCATACTATTATTCTTCCATAAAACTTTACATTTGGCACCTGAGGTTTATTTAGGAGGAAAGTGATGAGCCTGGGAACAAGTAGATTATTGACATACTGAGTTGTGGCAAACGTGCCATCCTATAATAGTGCCCACTTCACCCATTACTGCCAATGCTGGTCTATGGATATTGCACAGCTAAATACCAAAGGGTGTTAGGCTAAAACACCAGAACATAAAAATAGGAGTTCATTAGGCCATAAACTATATTGTATATTAATTAATATTTATATCTTTCAATTTTTCTTTTTTAATAGGCGGCCATAATATGTCGTTGTCCTTGACAATAAACCAACTATTTGACCTCGACCTTAACAGTCCAACTAGTGCGAAGTACATTCAGTATAAATCAACTTTTGAAACAACAGTAAGTGTTGCATGTATTAATCTTTTGGGCCTTTTTATGCTGAAACCTTTCAGCTCCCTATTATTATTATTAATGTTTTTGATGATTTTGTCATTGTTGGTTTGTTGTAGAAAGGTATAACTGTGGATATTGTGTCTTGTACATATGTTGTCACTGAGAATAAAAATTGACATCTATTTTTATGTAATCTTTTTCTCCAGATTGATGCTTCTTACAGATCTGTACCTTCTTACCATCCTAATTCTGCAAGGGTGACTCGTTTCAGGTAACTTTAATTACATATTTATAGGAAAATACAATGAAAAAAAGTGAAAAGAAAAGTGAAAGAAAAATCTTTTTTCAGTGTATGGAAAAGTATTATGTGTGCTACTGAAAATATCTGTCAGAGATTCAAATACTACTGATCAAAAAGATGAGCTTTATTATTGTGTATCAAAGACTTGAGGTTTTGAAGATTCTTGGCCAAACATTTAAATGGTATTCTGTGTTTTCAACAGTCCTGGCAGTGTGATTGTGGACTACACTATAACAGTAACAAGCGCTAACCCTGATTTGGCATCAGCAAACAACCAACTTGTTGACAGTCTTATTAAACAAGGATTTCCAGCAATACAAAATGCACTCACTCAAATAGGTAGGAGCATATCTCATAAATATTTCTTACCAGTAGTAGTTAGGGTTTGGCTGTATGACGGTATTTTGGTATCCCACGGTATTTAAATATGGTAACGGTATTGTAAAATGGTGACAGTATATTAACTACCTAGTTAACTAGTAGGCCATCAAAACAAATTTGCAAGCGGCGAATCTGACTAAAAGGGCAGGTACAACACACAGGAAGTGATTGTTGCTGAGCTTTGTGGCAATCAGACTAGTGGAGTTTGCGGCAGGGAGAGTAAAGCTAAAACATGTCTTGTGGAACTCATTTTAGCCAGTTGGCATGCTGTTGTTTTTCTTGTGGGAAGTCGTTGCAGCTAGTAAGCTCTTGGTTAATGAAAGTAATGCGAGTAAAAAAAACAAATTAAGTACAACATGATATTAACTAGAATAATTAAATAAAGAGAAACAAAACTGAAGGGCATGGGAATGAAAACAGGGGATACAAATTCGTAATACAACAAACCGGGTAAAAAGACTGAGGGCAAATACACAGGAAAATACATGAACAAGCGAACACAAATTAGAAAGAAAATTAACAGGACACAGAAAAACACTAGACAGAAGATAAAGAGAGACCTAGACCAAACATAAAGCAAACCAAACATAAAGCAAAACTCGGGAACACACCTGAAACACACAAACCAAGAATAGCGGAGGCAAGTAAACCAGACTAAGAACAAACAGGAACTAGAAACTATTTCACGAACAACAAAAGTTCAATACCAACCAACCATAGTAGTAGTAGTATTGTTGTTGTAACATTATTAGCAACATTCCAATAATACAAAATGCACTCACTCAGATAGGTTGGGGCATATTTCAATTTTATGTTCACACTAATTTTTAAACATTTTCTGTTTTTCTGGTTTTATTATTATTTTTGTTGTCATCATGTTATGTCATTATTATTATTGCAACTGTAATGGCGAGGGAGTAGGCAGGATGCCGAGACGAGCATATAAACACAAGTATCTTTTATTAGCCGAACACTGTGCAGTTAGCACTTAGCACACCAAAACATCCAACACACAGAGTGAGACACAACAAAGACGAGCACGCAACATTACTTCGACACACATAAATACCTTCAAAATAAATGAGACTAAAGTATTGTTTATTTATGTTTTGGTATGACCATGTTGATGACTAAGGGGTTTGACCTGCGTGTAAACATCAAGCTGATAAACACACTCTTTTCCTCTCATCTTTACCAAGGGTAATCCTAGTGTGCCCTCTGGTCAGGGCAAATTCTGGACCCTGTACACTCTCAATATCAGTGGGCCCTTATAAATGCCAAACAAAAATCAGGATTTTTATGGGCCCCTCTCCCTACTCGGGCCCTGGGTAGTCAGGTCCACTTCCCCCCCACTACCACGCCCGTGCTTCTGGTAATACTGCAGACAAAGCTATAACCAGTGATGTGGAAATATTTTTAGAAGTTGGGCTGTTTGACATTTTTAGGTCTATTTCACAAACATAACTTTTATTGACTTGGTTCAGAAATTTCAAACATTAAACATTAATTAGAAATTGTAAACATTACTACAATGTTAAAAGTGTTAAAGTATGTTTCTTATTCTTAGTTCCAGGTGGTATATCTGTTAGCAACAGCACAGTATATCCGGGATCAACTGTATCATTAATCTGTACAATTCAGCCAAATGATACTGGGAAGATTGACTGGGCTATGAACGGCGATATTCTGCAAAACACACCTAACAATATAATTGATGCCACAGGACGCAGCCTTACTGTAACAAATGTGAATTCTGCCAACAGTGGTAAGTCACAGACCCAGAATCAGTTACATAAGTGCATTTATCATGATTATGCAATATGCAAAATATGGACTGGACTAAGAGGGTATAAATGAAGGTAGGATGCATGTTTGTATTTAATATGAACACTTTACATTAATTTCCATTTAAGTGTCTGTGTGAAACAGGATGGGGGACTGTCTATCCCAGAATAGACTGTGGGGAAAACCATGATTCCAGATCTTTTATGTATTCAAATATATGTAATATGTAACTGCTTAAATATTAAATCTGTAATGACAGTGAAGTAAAATCATACTTTAATTTACTCCATTTCAACTGTCACCACACTTTTGGACACTGTCGTTACAGATTATTGCAGTGCATCCCAAAAACGTTCTGCCAGGCAGTGTTTTGTGGTTGATTTGTAGTGTGCAATGTGACTGGATGAAAGAATTAAACAGAGTGTGGGATTTGTTCTGATGCACGTGAGACTGGTCAAATGACATGATGTTGCTGACTCTGTTAGGACAGGCTGTTTGTTAATGTTGTCATTTAAAAATAGAAGACATTTTGGGGGAGATTCTATTTACAGAGTGGAATGAATTTTGCATGTTTTATTTATTTTTACTTTCACAGGTCAATATTCATGCAGCATGACAATTAACTCAATTATCTATGAAGCTTTGATAGTAATTACCGTTCTGCCAAACCCCAATCTCCAAACAAATAGTAGCAAATCTGTGAAATGCAGTGATGCCACAGTTACACTGTCATGCTGTGCCGATACAAGCTACACAGTGAATCTGAATGTGGACAGCAAAGTCTGTGCCCAGTTAACAACAGGTAATACACACACACACACACCATTTTGTATTTGACTTGAGTTTACAGGTCTACAGATAGTTTTGAATAAATAATAAATTAACAAATAAATGAATGTAAAGCCATGACTTCCCAGAGTGTTTTAAACTCTGTGCCCACTGGTTTCACCTGCACTACCACAGGGTCGGGCTGCAGCACCTGCAACTATATTATCAGGCAGCAGGACTGTCAGGTCAGTGAAGAAGTAATATGGGTCACATGTCAAGCCACTGGATATGATTCACATGTGTATGCGACAAATACATTCTGGATAAATGCAACTAATAAAGGTGAGTAACATTATGAGACAAAACCTTTAAAATGCACACTTAAAGTAAAACATGCACGAGTTTATCTTACAGGATGAATGTGTAGTTGCCATGGCACTATTCATTTACATTTTGGTGGAAAAGTCAAATGTTTTGCAGATTCACTGAAGTGTGATTTCTCCCCTTTAGTATTCACCTGTTTGGATCAATACTTTGGAGGAGGAAATTTAAATGACATAAAAGTTGGTGACTGTCCTCAAAACATGGTTGGCAATCGAAGAGCTCAGTGTAACTCATCAGGATTGTGGGACACTCGGAACCAGACAGACAACTGTATCCTGAGAGTTATTCAGGATCTGATATTCAAGGCTCAGGTGATGATTTTATTTGAACTGCTAATGAAGAGAATTTGAACATGATTTTAGAGTCCATAATGATTTTTTTCTGTGTTTGCAGAATTTACTGGTAGCAGACATCCCAGAAATCACAGCTCAACTCAGCAATGCTACTATAGCAAACGGGCCTACCATAGTACAGTCTCCAGGAAATGTACTAGGAATTGTTGATGTACTGCAACAAATTGCTTCTGTGTCACAAGCAGCAGTAATCAGTCAACCCATAATGACGGTAGATATGTTAATTTTTAAATTGTTTTTATAACGTTTATTAATTATCTGATTTAATTTGGTATATTTCCAGTTTAATTTAGTATATTTATAAATACTTGTAGTATATTTAGTTTAGCTATGTATTACGTATCTTAATTACTTAATCAGCCTTTATTGCTCAGTAGCATATTTAAAGTTAAAATTTAAAAATTCCTTTTATCAATTAATGAAGAGATAGAACAATTGTGTTATTTTGTTAAATTATATGACTCATGTATATTAAATTAATATTTCAATTTAAGAGTTTCCTGCAAACCCTGGATGTCATTGCATCAAAAGATGCAGAGAACACATGGACAACTTTGAACACAGGCAATACAACCAAGAATACCAGCTCTGTACTGCTGAAGTCCATTGAGGATATGGGACAAAAACTCTCAGATGTGACCTTTGGAATAGTAACCAACACCATTCAGCTCAACAGAACTCAAATGTCTGCACCATATTCTCAACCATTTGGTATAAATTCAACTCTGTTAATAGATATCCCTGAGAATAATGTACCAGCATTCTTCACCTTTATAGTTTTCTCAACTCTTAACACTGTCATGCCTGCTCGAAATGCAACCAACAATGGTAGCAGTCAAACTGGGACTAGTATTAATGGAGATGTGGTTGTGGTCAAGGCTGAAACAACAGTTAACAACATATCATTTTCATTTTCTCTTTTAAACAACTCACTGGCAAACCCTCAGTGTGTGTTTTGGAACTTTGATCTCTTGGACGGGATTGGAGCATGGGACTCAACTGGGTGTGAACTAAAGTTTGTAGTAAATCAAAGTGACAGAGTTACATGTGAATGTAATCACACAACCTCTTTTTCAATACTGATGTCACCATATGTCAGTGGATAATGTTGCCTTGGCTTACATAACTTACATTGGTGTTGGGATTTCGATGGTCAGCTTGGTTTTATGCCTCATTATTGAAACCATTATTTGGAAAGCCATGACAAGGAACGACACATCCTACATGCGGCATGTCTCCATAGTCAACATCGCTCTGTCCCTCCTGATTGCGGACATATGCTTCATGATTGGAGCATCCATTGTGAATCCAGGAGAGAAGACACCACTGGGTCCCTGCAGTGCAGTGACGTTCTTCATCCACTTCTTTTACCTTGTCCTTTTCTTCTGGATGTTCCTGTCAGCACTCTTGCTTTTCTACCGAACCGTCATGGTCTTTTCTGCAATGTCCAGGGCCAGGATGATGGCCATAGCGTTCACTGTGGGCTATGGGGCCCCGTTACTCATAGCTGTCATCACTGTGGCATCAACAGCTGGAAACAGAGGATATGTTGCAGAAATGGATGTATGTTGGCTGAACTGGGATCAAACGAAGGCCCTCCTGGCATTTGTGATTCCAGCTCTGACGATTGTAGTTATCAATCTCTTGGTGCTTATCGTGGTTATATACAAGATGTTGAGGAGGGGAGTTGGTGCCTCCAGTCAGCCAGATGAGAAACATGCCTTAATGGTCATTGCCAGATGTGTGGGGATTTTAACCCCTATCTTTGGTCTGACCTGGGGATTTGGCATTGGGACCATGGTGTCCCCTGATTTGGGAATCCAAGTGGTCTTTACAGTCCTTAATTCATTGCAGGTACTAATTTTATTTCAAATATTTTACCTGTACTTGGAGTGGTGCACGCTTAATTCACTGTGCACACTACAATGCAATTAATCTAAGATTTAACTAAGAAATGATTCATTTATGAATTATTTTATATTTTTTATACAAAGTGTTAGAAGTTATACATTGCGTGCTTAATACAGGAAAACTGTCATTTATCTTTTGAAAGGGCTTCTTTATTTTGGTGTTTGGAACATTGCTGGACAGTAAGGTATGTACTGTCAGTCTTGACAAATCCCTTTTCTACACAGAAACTAAATCCAACATTTGACACTCAGGCTTCTCTGCTGGTTGTATTACTAAAATTTAACATCCATCCCTTTTCAATACATAAAACAGTGCTTTGAGATTTTAAGTGTTTTGTGCTTGCAGATTCGAGAGGCGCTGGCAGGAAGGTTATCACTGGCAAACATTACCTCTAACCGCACAAGGGTAAATACAGTTTTATATCAGATCTCTCTAAGACTGAATGTGCTTGATATTTGGAATTTATTCCTCCACACTTTAACATTACCTAAAAGTCAATGTTGTCCTGTCTGAATTACAGAGCACTAGTGCAGGACCATCGTCCTCTAGTGGACCTCCCATCATTCGGAGGATGCGTCAGAGGAGTACGTACTTGATTTGATGTCATGTTTTAAGTATCATGTACCGTCACACCTTAAACTGTAGATCAGGGTTCTAAACTGAATCTAATGAGGGTGGCAGTGTCCAACATCACCAGTTAAGATGGTTATTTTTTTGGTTAATTTTAACCAAAAAGTAAATAAAGGTTAAAATGTATGAATATCATGGCAATGCTAACAATGCTTGTTGATTTGTAGCACATCAAGTTAATGTCACTACTTTGTTATTCAGTATATAATTACAGTGCATACAAACTTCATGGTTATCATAAAACCATATTTAGCTACATTGTTCTGCTCACCAAATGTATGTGTGGTATTAGTTCTTTTATTGCTGTTACTTTGCCAAAATACAACAAATATATAAGCTTTTTAAATACTTAAATAGCTACTAACATGCTGATATTTTGCAGATGTCTACCATGTAGCTGAAACAAGCACCTCTGTACATTCTTCAAGCAACTCAGATTCACATATGAACATTTAAGCTAATGCAGGTGTAACCCAGTATGACAGGCAGTGTTATGGCCAGATCAAGTGTGAAAGAACTGCACGGTTCATCGTGGACATCACATCACCAGCTTCTTTTACTGTTGTTGCTGTTGTGGTCGTTAGGGCGGTGCTCCAAAGACCAATTTTGAGATTTGCATTTAAAAAATTTAAATATCAGTCAATTCAAGTTATTCAGTCAATTTATTTTTAAATAATCGTTCATAACTCTATTCTAATAATTAAAAAATATATGAAATCTCATCCTTTTTAAATAAAATGCTATCACCACATTGTTACTGTTTCTATTGTTATATTTATTTTTATAACCACCAACCGTCATGCAGATAATCAGATAATCCCCAAACAAAGTCCTTTGTGCAGACACTTAATGCTACTCTTTATTTACCTCTAAAATCTGATAAGTCGGTGTGGTGAGGTGGTGCTAGTAGAGCTACAATGACAGAGGCACCCTGAAGCACACGAGGGAGCTACGATGAGAAGGTCTATGGTGAGCTGTAGTCACGGGCAACCAGCTAGGTTGGAAGGAGCCAAGAACAGTTCAAGCAGCATGCAGCCACAGACCAACAATCTGCCCCTCCACATCATCAATGTTCCTGTCAGGAATACTAGGCAGCAAAGTTTAAACTTCCTCATATCACTTATCACATAGCAATATCTACATTCTGTATCTGCTGCTTAAAATATGTAACATTTAACAAGACTAGCTTTTCTCTTCTGCCTAAATTATGATTATTTTTTTGTTCCGCCAAATATAAGTCTACGTGCAATCATATGTCCTGCGACTGTAAAACAGCAATTTCCTTCAAGATCAATAAAGTTAAATAAAGTTCAGACAGGGACACTCAAGTGTGAATAAGCTGGAACATTATAATCCATATTGGAAATCACATTACGAAGAGGGAAAGATCAAGATTGAGCATCAGCCTGCAGCCGAGCTTCTCTTTAGAGACAAGCACATGCGCTGCTAATTACCATTTAGTCACAGAGGAACCGCTCTGTGCTTCCCTCTGGTGGCCAAGGGTGGCGTAGCAGGTGTTAAAGCCACAGGCCTGGCCATTACAAATAAAATATCTTACTGACAAGGATATATTGTATTCATTCTCAGTGCAACCCATTTAATAGTTTTCCAGCAGCAGTAGAAGGAACCAAAGGATGAACTCCCCTCTCAATTGTACAGTAATAACTGCAGCATGAAAACAAAATGTGCAGTTGAGACCAAAGGTCACTTGAATTACACCCCTGAAGTGGCTTTTCACAAGCGTATAATACTTATAATACTTGGCTGGAATTAACACCCACTGCTCCTAGCAGAACTGGTGTAACTGTATCAGAGTGTAAGTCACCTTGCTCAGACATGCTTTTCAGATCAGTTCACAAAAGTCAGGTCTCAATATCAAACCTCTCATCTGTGTTTTAACCCCTTTTAAGACACACACACATCACTTAGCACAGCACACTACAGGCAGCGTACACACATACCTGGAGCAGTGGGGAGTTAGGTGCCTTGCTCAAGGCACTGTAGCCATGATTACTTCTAGTTACTGGTTGTGGGGATCAACCTGTAAACCTTTTGGACCTCAAAGTGTTTTCTAAAGTTTTAAATTACAGCAACAGAAAGTCTGACAGAATTTTTGCAGAGAAAATTTGTTATTAATTTACATAATGAGTTTATGTCATTTGAAATCACTTTTGGGTACATATGTATAAATATATATCTATAATTTTACAGTATAATTATTAATTCAGTATTTTATGCAACATAAAAAGGTGACATGGGTAAGTTGACATGTTACCATGAATATCTGTGTATCTGAAAGCCAATGGCTGGTGCAGTTATGTGTAGAGACTGCTGTAGTGCTGGGGGTGCCAAAGACTGTGGGCATGCTAACACAATGGAACGAGGAAACAGCACAGAAAAACAAACTGGTACAGCAAGTTAAAAAAAGGTTCCTGAAAAACCTGTAAGCTACCTGAAAGTACTTTGGGCTGGAGCCAAGACGTGACTCCTGAACAGACTACAAAAAGCCACAGTTCATTTACAATTAATAATGTTTCATTTGCCTTCAGCCTTAAATTAGTTTGTATTACAAGCTACAGCTCAGCAGTCTTCAAAATGTACGGGACAAAATAAGAGTGGTGTGTATGCTACAGGCTTGTTGTTAGCTAGCCGTACCGCTCATGATTAAATTCCATGCTACAATTTCACAATAAAGAGAATCAGAACAAATTTGGTTACTATTTCCATGAATACATACAGTGCTTTGAAAGCATTTGCCTAGTTCTTGACTTTCTGTCTGCATATTTATGACAATATAATGACAACATATTATGACAATATAAATCATATCACGGAGCCTCCAAGCCTGGTTTGGATAAACAGGAGTTTGAGTGAGCCCACATCACCCCATCAGATCCCATCATAGTTCTTTTATTCATTGCTGAAGTGCTTGTGACTCTTAAACATGTTAATTTCTCATAATAAACACCACAAATTTCAAGTGTCAAATACTGTCACAGAAGAGTTTATGAAACTACTAAGATCCTATTTATTAAATTTTTGACTGTTACATTTTGACTTTACCCAGATGTTCAGGAGAACAAAATGTATGAACAGAACAATCTTGAACACCCCATCCATCCCTGCAACATACAAGTTATAAGGAGGAAGAACTTGCAAATTCAAAAATCCAAACTTCAATTAGGCCCGCAACATCTGCTTCAAAAATGAGAAGAGTGACCAGAACCTCTCTGACACAGACATTATTAAACAGGACTGTGTGATTTGGACAAATACTACATTGTGATTATATTATGTATACAGTTGCTGTTTGTAAGTATTGTACAGGCACTGTCCAGGTACTAATAGGTCACCATTATTCAGAAACATTCATCCAAGTGCACTGCTGAGAATCCTGACAGTTTGGCAGATGTCAAATTCTACACAGGGGGCTTCAATTCTCCTGTATCAGCCTACCGATATGTAGCAAACGTCATGTCATCATAAATCAAAAAGATACATTTCTTTATGATAAAATAGTTTAACCTCTTTGATGTTTATTTTACTTCATTGTTCCGTTATTCTTTCTTTGCTACTTAAAATCAACAGCACTCATTGGCTTACGGGCCCTTGTCCAAAAGATGTGTCAGCGGATTCCTCCATTTGGCCCCTCATTCCACACCGCCCTCCACTGACATTCATCCAGGTACTCTAACTCATCCAGGTAGGACGGAGCCCCGGAAGAAGGTTCAGGGGAGGCCCCTTTGGAGTGCCAGGACTAGTCCGGCTCTTCCTGCTTTGGAAGGGATTTCAGCCACAGCGTAGTGAATCCCCCCACAACTAAGAATGGGCCCTACCTGGACTGCTCAGGGGAGCTCTCACAGTCGTAGTCTGGGAGAGGTTCTTCTCCCTCGGAGGAGAGCAAGAGATTGCACCAGTCCTGGTACCCTCTATCACGCCGAGAGGAGCTCATCTCCAGGACGGAGACCCTCTGACCACATGGTCACTAGTCAAATCAGTCCGCCCACCCCCAAGTGTTGGATCTCTTCTTACTGGGGTTGGCAGGAGGGACAGGATTGCGCTTCCGTCCCTTCCTGTCACGCTGCCCCCCCTCAAAAGTAACACACACACACACACACTAACAAACACACATAGTTAAACATACACACATACTACACATAGCACCACCCAAGGGAGAAGTTGGGTGGACTGTGACAGATGCGCACTTGAACATTATTTGCTGTAATAACAAGTTCAGATCAAGAGTACAAATAATCAGAATCAGTGCAGATGCTCTTATGACCGATAAAGTGCACTTAGCTATTTGATGCTAAGCTATAGTGCACACTAAGAAACAGGAAAATAGATTCATGTTCTAACATTAAAGAAGAAAAGGTGTCCCATGTCTTAATCTAAACTGGCTCAATAGTTTTCATTTGCAATTCTAGCTGCAATTCTAAATTATGTCACGAGAGGGCACTAGATTCAACAGTTTTTTGTCTATGCACTCAGAGAACATTGGTAAATGATGTAAAACTTAATCTACATGGGTAATGTTCATATATACTTAGCCACAAATTATGTTTTGAATATAGCAGGTTTGAAAATGAAGGCATGTTTAAGTGTTCCAAACCCACGGCCACTGAATACACACAGAAACACTTATTCTTGAACATAATCACAGAGTTCACCTCAACATACAGGGTTAAGCACCCCTGAAATAATACAAAGTAGTTAAACACCCCTGAAACAAACAGGTGAAAAGATAAATACATGTCTAAAATGACGTTTGCCTGCCTTGGAAAAACACATGCTTTACTGAAAATGATATTCCTGTTAAGAGGAAAAGTTTCATTGTGAGAAAAATAGGTCAAAGCCCGCAAGGTCTCATATATCTACATGCTGAGAAATATGAATCTGAACATTTACACTGACGTGGTCAATATGTGAGCCACGAATTTAGAAAAAAAAACAACAAGGGCCTGAGGGAGATTTTTCCTTAGGAGCATCTTTTGCTTTTGAATTGATTGGAAAAACCAATCAATCAATATTCTCTTTCCATAATAAAACCTGGAAACCGGAGGAGAAGATGACAAACAAGAGTCGGAATTGTGTAACACAGAAAGGTCTATTGCTTTGTTCCAGGAATGTCTGTAGGAGGGTCAGTTGTAAGGTGGGGGGGGGGGGGGGTTACTGTTGACTGATGATTAGTACAAGCTTTGGCTGTTTGGGTTTGGAAGGTAAGACTAAAGAGCTTTTATGTTTGGAAAATAGAACTGGGAAATACCTGAGCTTTTTCATTTTTAAGTATAGGCAAAAAAAGATCAAATGTGTAGGTCAACTGTAAATATTTTAAAATGTTATATTATTAAATAAAAAAAGATTGATAAAAACCTGAATAACAACTGTGATGATGAGTCATAAAAATATGAATATACAACCTCAAAACATAGCCTGGCAGTATTTGCTGCTTTGTAAAGTACTGTGAAAAAACCACTGCCTCAAGTGAAGGTACATTTGAATTTCCTATGGTTAATCGCTGTATCTGTTGTCACCGCCTTCCATGTACATGGAGGGAATCTGTAACAGAGATAAAGCATTTCATACTGGTACTTCACTACTAACAGAAGAGAATATATAGAATATATCATTAGTTCAGCTAGAAACCCTAACTGGGCATGGTATCAAAATAAGAGGCTTAATTATGTAGTAGATATTGTAATGTTATTTTTTATATATATATTTTCAACTTGTTTAATGTACAGTTCTATCATGAAGAAAGGAGTCTGCTGTCAGAGTAGAAAATGAAGCTCCATGTCAGATCCTAAGACCCAACATTATGTTTAAGAGAAAAACAGTTGCATTTTGCAAGTTTAATCTCAGCAGCTTGATATGGATATTGGAATGTGAGAAAAACATTCTAATACTCCCTTCAGATGCTACTAGACATGCTCCATGAATGGACTTTCTAAGATGCAGTTACCAGTAAGAACGTTTGAAAAATCATACACAAAAATTCTACACAAGTTTCCAAGCTGTTAAATTTCACAATGCATATTGTTAGCAAAAAATACAGCATTTTCAATGGACTCTAATAGACAGTGTCCAACATTATTGGCTGATCTCAACAGTCTAGCAGCTGTAGCAAGCTAATGGCTAATATGTGCTAGGGCTAGAACAAGAACTTCGGTGCCAAGTCGATATCAAAATTCTGAAAAGGTTCCGGTTCATGTTTCCTGTGGTCATGAAGGTTTCACAGATTTTCCAGACTAAGGGCAGTATACTAAGCCTACATGCTAATAAGCCAAGAACACTAAAATTTATACTTGGCATCACACTTTTTGTTTGCTGGAAAAATACTTTTTACATAAAAGCATTTGTGATGACATACATTCCTTTCATTGGTTTATTTGTTGTGGTGATATCGAAACTGGTATCAAGAATTGTAGAATTTTAATGGTTTTGGTACTGACTAATAAATCCACCAAGGATTAATTTCCACCAAGGAATTTTCCAACTACCTTGGTCAACCATATCTAGTTGGTATCTCTAGGTCTCACACACCAACTCAGGCTCCTTTCCACACTTTCCTTCCAGAGAAGTCACAATCCATGTTCCAGGAGCAGGTCAAATGTGTGGTATCGTTAAATCTCTAGTTGTACAGTCCTGCATGGACAGCTTAATAATCAGCTAAGGGACACATTGAATTCCATTAAGTGAATTGTTCTTTATCCAGTTCACTGATTTCAATCCATGACGGAGTTTAGGAAATTATCATTCATTGTGTACACAACACAGAAAACAGCATGCCAAACATTAAACATGCATGCTTTGTTTTGCAGAAAGACTGAATGAAGTGTAGTGTCACGTTAACAGTTCCTGTCACCTCGCATTGGGCATGTGTATGTGTAGTCTGCGTCTGGATATGTCCATATATGCATTTCCTTTGTGTGTGGTTTAATGTGCGTATGTTAATTCATCTCACTTGTGTCTCGTCAAGGTCATGCAATACAGTTGGGTCTTGTTTATTTTAAGGTATATACAGTATATATACTGTATGTGTGTCGATGTTGTGAGTGTGTCGTTGTGTGTTTTGCTAAGCGCTACTTGCGAGAAATTTTGTAAGCTAATAAAGCTGTAGTTGAACAAACCTCTGTTTCGGCATCCTGCCTACACCTCGCCATTATATGTAGGTTTGAGGAGAGTACATGCACAAAAAGTTAACTGCTGCAGCAATATAATTCTAACAAAAATTTGAGTTTTCAATTTAAATGTTACTGGTATTAATTACTATTAACCACCAAAACATCAAAATTATTAGTGATGGTTATTTCAAGTCAGGACAGTACAAGCTGTGATTTTTCCATATCATTCATTCCATGAAACAAACATTGCAACACTCCTAACAATGTTTCATAAATACTCTGATTATAGGGTTGAGAACAACAACTCCAAAATATGAACAAGAAGGATGGCCTTTGCAGGTAACTTTCCAATATCTTAGATTTCAGTTATCAGTATTCATTATGAAGTCGACATTGTTGTCTGAAACTCTTACTAAGGGAAGCTAAGCATAATAATGTTTAACTTTAGCATGAGCATGAAAGATTAACTTGCTTAAAACAGGTTTAATCTTTATCCAGCTTCAAAAAAGAACTCTAAGTAGGACTATAAACAGGTCATATACATGTAAACAGGTTTATAAACAATATTTATATGTGTCGATTTATACTAGATTTAAATTTATATTACTGAAACTTCAACTTCTTGTCTCATTATTCGTTCTCTGTAGTCACATTTCATTAGCATAACATTACTGAAAACTGCCAAGCATTTTCTCCTGTACCTTCTGTGTAGTAGCAAGCGAAATGTATTTTAATATGCTTAATTTGTTACCTTAATTTCTTACATCTTGCTTTTTAATAATACATAGGGTTGGCATCAAAACTCTTTCATTTATGGCCATCTTGCTAGTGAAAATGTGTAGTGTGGGAACACAAGAAGTCCTTGGACTTTCAGACTATGCTACAAAGGTAAAGTTTATAGTACAAAAATTGACATTAGGAATCTGGTGCTGGTGGAGCTGGCAGCCATTGGTGAATATGAAAACACAGACTGACCAGTAAATTGAGAGCTTTGCGTTTTTGCTCAGCTCTCTGCCACAATGGTCCAGTATAGGGTTAGTCGGTTTTTAACTTTTATACAGGTGTACTGTTTTCAGATTATACCGTGGTGTACGGTATTTCTGGTTTGGGGGGGTAAATGTAAATGTGCCATATTTGTCAAAATCACCCCAATCGAAATTTGTCCTCTGCATTTTACCTATCTGTGCAGTGATAACACACACACACACGCCCGGGGGCAGACCAAATCCACCCCTGGGATCTTGCCACCAAGGAATTTTCCAACTACCTTGGTCAACCATATCTAGTTGGTATCTCTAGGTCTCACACACCAACTCAGGCTCCTTTCAACACTTTCCTTCCAGATAAGTCACAATCCATGTTCCAGGAGCAGGACACTCTCAGAAAAGCTCAAGAATGGAGACATTATAAACTGAGTGTGATGCACATGTTGTCTCCTGTTTGTCAACAAATCACAGATTTATTGATATATGAGAAAGCAGGTGGATGGCAATTATTATTATTAGGGTTAGGCTACATCCTGGAAGACTCAGCCAAAGAGCTTTCCAGTACGAGACTGCTGAAGCATGAATTATGGGGAATTTGGAAGGAGTGGATTGCAAACTCTAGCCTATACTATTAGGAAGTTGCTGACACAAAGGTGGTGGTTTAAAAAACAAAATAAATGAATAGATGGTAATAGACACAAATAAGCTTTAACTGGTATTTTAAACATTCGACGTACTAGCCATCCAATAATTAGTACAAATAAGCAGAATAAAACAATTTACAAAATTTTATCAACAGTTTAACAACACAGAGGGACAACAGAATCAATCAAGACAAAAACTAAACAGTAAGTTGCTCTGTTTTAATACAGAATATATACAAAACTATATAATAATATGAGAACAATAAATAAATATGAACATAAGAACAGGTCAAAGAAACCTGTTTTAAAAATAACCATGAACAAATCACAATCGTTTTCTTATTGTTTTCCAAGGCAGCTTATTAGATGCAGAATACATTGCTGTGATAGAGGTGAATGTCTCTCAAGCAATTTTGATACAGCTACTCAAATCATTTGTGAACTCCTTTACTATACAAATGGACAACTTCATCAAAATCCTCTCTCTAGAAATAACAGCAGGTATGTTGACGCATCACTATACACAATGTACAATAAACTAAATAAAACCAATGGAAAAAAGCAGATATGAACTGCTGGTACAGCAGTTTCCTATCCTAGATATTTTAGCTAGAAATACGCAAAAGTATATTGGCTGGTAGTCTATTTGATTACAAGATATGCTTTGCAAATGTATTTGTCAAATAAATGTCATTGTCTCGCTGAAAATATGATAAATTTAACTCATTAGCACCTCTCTATATATTGTTTAGTAAAAAGCCAAAGCGTTCTCACTATTTTACAAAGTACACCATTTGTATATGCCTTGGTAGTTTCTATAACTACTCACCTAAAAACTCTTATGTCTTATGATTTCACAGTATGCCATTTAAATGGTACTAAATACCAGTGCAAATGTGAGGATCGGTATTTTTGGCCATGTGACAAATGCAAGGTATTTGGCCATTGTGATAACATCACCAACGTCACCTGTGGATGCATAAATGCTATTCCAAATGACGGACAGTTCTGCCAACAAATAAAAGACATCAGTATGTATTAACTGTAAGACATCAGTATGTATATGCTAACTGTAATGAAAGGTAAACTTATAGCCAGCATAAGGCAGGATACACCGCACCACACAAAAATGGCTAATGACACAGGTGGGTGAAAGAAAGATCACTGGCACAGTATAATCTCATTTTCACCTGGATGCAAGAAACCTATTTGTGAAATATTTATAATTTTTTCCAATGGTTTGTTGCCATATGAGCACCAAAAAACACATTTTACAAGTGTGTTAACCCACCCAGTCTTGTTTTCTGGCATGTACGGAAACTAGACACTTTAAATTGATAAAAAAGCCTTTATGAGTCCTATTCATTTTTACAAACTATATTTCAGTATAATTCTTAGAATGTTTTTTATAAATCGTAAAATGCTTTTCTGAATCACCTTTTTGCCTCATAGATACCACTACATTTCCAACTCCACTATCAACAGGTAAATGACAAAGTAGTTTGACAAAATAGGCCAATAGGGGGTTCAATCCTACCTAATGAATCCATACAAATGTCCCATCCACACTGGGGCTGTGACTTTCTTTTTTTAGATGAGTAACATACAGTTTGAACAATTATATATTTTTGTTTATGTTTTGTACAGTGGCACCAGTCCTGACCGAGTATGTGATTGAGATAGAGATTAAAACAATAGATATAGCTGCTAACCAACTGCAGAAAGTTTTGAAGATACCCAATTTATCCTTCCCACTCACTGATCCCGTTGTCATCACTGAAATTAATGTCACTACAGGTAATGTCACTACAGGGCTCAAACTTTACCAAAACTTTACCAAAAATCCAATATGAAGTTTACGTGTTATGCATAATGCATGTAATCTAACAGTGTTGTCTTTTTGCCAGCATACTATTGGAATGGAACTTGTAATCAATGCATATGTGAGGGTCAGAATGTTTGGCCCAGTGACACCTGTCACTTATATCAGGCTTGTGTTGACATAATTGACAAAACATGTGGATGCACCAAAGTCCTTCCAGAAAATGGACAGTTCTGCCAGTTAAAGAAAGGTAAGAACGAACATCAAGGATTAGATAAATAGTGAACTAGAGGTTGGTTTCTATCATTATTTTAGTATGTCACTGGTCACACGTTCTTTACCATAACACTGGAAAGACAATGGTGAAAACCTTGGTACGAGCCATTGGCTATTCCTCCTTCCCCTTCGACTTTTTCATTCTTCTTTTCAAAAACCTGCTTTAGATTTAGTGTTAGTGAGCCACAGATAGGTGAGTTTTAACTCCATTATAATGAACATTTTCCAAGTTTTCAATATCAAGAATCACTGCTCTTTCAATATCCAATATTTACGAATCTCACAGATTTGGATGAATCTGTACTATTGGTATGTGGTCTGAATTCCAACTGTACCAATACAACACGATGCTACAGTTGCTCTTGTTTAAATGCATTTATTGTAAAACACTCAAATTGGGATGCAAGTGCAGAAAACCTCTGCATAGGTAAGCCCTTACATGGTAAAGTGTACTCAGACATTTCATATTATGTTTAATGTTGACATTTTCATGATAGAAAAATAGTAACCTTCATACAAACATACAACATATGTATATAAATATATCAATTTGAAATATACATGTGCAAAAAGCATGACATGATTTAATTATGAAACTATGAATTATGAAATTATTTTTGCATGAACAATTACAATTAAAAAGTTTTTGTCTCACAGACGTGTATGAATGTCTGTCTGTACCATCTGTATGTGGTCCAAACTCCAATTGCACCAACACAAATGGAGGCTACAGTTGCTCTTGCTGGAAGGGATTTAATGTAACAAACTCGAATTTGAGTGCAAGAGCTAACAACCCTTGCCTAGGTAAGTCATTACATGATACGCATACCTTGTCCAGGTATGTAATTCAGTTTAATGAACATTCTGGTTTTCATAATGAAGTGAATATATGACTCTTCCAGACAAACAAACAACACCTCAACCATCTTTCATTTATCTCACAGATGTGGATGAATGCCTGTCTGTACCATCTGTATGTGGTGCAAACTCCAAATGCACCAACACAAATGGAGGCTACAGTTGCTCTTGCTGGAAGGGATTTAATGTAAAAAACTCAAATTTGAGTGCAAGTGCTAACAACCCTTGCCTAGGTAAGTCATTACATGATACACATACCTTGTCCAGGTATGTAATTCAGTTTAATGACCATTCTGGTTTTCATAATGAAGTGAATATATGACTCTTCCAAACAAATAACACCTCAACCACCTTTCTTGTATCTCACAGATGTGGATGAATGTCTGTCTGCACCATCTGTTTGTGGTGCAAACTCCAACTGTACAAACACAAATGGAGGCTACAGATGCTTTTGCTGGAAGGGATTTAATGTAACAAACTCAAATTTGAGTGCAAGTGCTAACAACCCTTGCCTAGGTAAGTCATTACATGATACGCATACCTTGTCCAGGTATGTAAACTTAACTTAAATCAGTTTAATGAACATTCTGGTTTTCATAATAAAGTGAATATATGACTCTTCCAGACAAACAAACAACAACTCAACCATCTTTCGTTTATCTCACAGATGTGGATGAATGCCTGTCTGTACCATCTGTATGTGGTCCAAACTCCAAATGCACCAACACAAATGGAGGCTACAGATGCTCTTGCTGGAAGGAATTTAATGTAACAAACTCAAATTTGAGTGCAAGTGCTAACAACCCTTGCCTAGGTAAGTCATTACATGATACACATACCTTGTCCAGGTATGTAATTCAGTTTAATGAACATTCTGGTTTTCATAATGAAGTGAATATATGACTCTTCCAGACAAACAAACAACACCTCAACCATCTTTCATTTATCTCACAGATGTGGATGAATGCCTGTCTGTACCATCTGTATGTGGTGCAAACTCCAAATGCACCAACACAAATGGAGGCTACAGTTGCTCTTGCTGGAAGGGATTTAATGTAACAAACTCAAATTTGAGTGCAAGTGCTAACAACCCTTGCCTAGGTAAGTCATTACATGATACACATACCTTGTCCAGGTATGTAATTCAGTTTAATGACCATTCTGGTTTTCATAATGAAGTGAATATATGACTATATGACTCTTCCAAACAAATAACACCTCAACCACCTTTCTTGTATCTCACAGATGTGGATGAATGTCTGTCTGCACCATCTGTATGTGGTGCAAACTCCAACTGTACCAACACAAATGGAGGCTACAGATGCTTTTGCTGGAAGGGATTTAATGTAACAAACTCAAATTTGAGTGCAAGTGCTAACAACCCTTGCCTAGGTAAGTCATTACATGATACGCATACCTTGTCCAGGTATGTATTTCAGTTTAATGAACATTCTGGTTTTCATAATGAAATGAATATATGACTCTTCCAGACAAACAAACAACACCTCAACCATCTTTCATTTATCTCACAGATGTGGATGAATGTCTGTCTGTACCATCTTTATGTGGTCCAAACTCCAAATGCACCAACACAAATGGAGGCTACAGTTGCTCTTGCTGGAAGGGATTTAATGTAACAAACTCAAATTTGAGTGCAAGTGCTAACAACCCTTGCCTAGGTAAGTCATTACATGATACACATACCTTGTCCAGGTATGTAATTCAGTTTAATGAACATTCTGGTTTTCATAATAAAGTGAATATATGACTCTTCCAATCAAATAACACCTCAACCACCTTTCTTGTATCTCACAGATGTGGATGAATGCCTGTCTGTACCATCTGTATGTGGTGCAAACTCCAACTGTACCAACACAATAGGAGGTTATAATTGTTCAATGGATTTACTGTAATAAATCCTAGTTTAACATTAGTCTCAGTCACATTTGTATAGGTGGAAGTTCTGGGATTTAATCTGTTTAATTAATGTTCTTCTAATTTTTAATGAACATTCTGGTTTTCATAATAAAATGAATATATGACTCTTCCAAACAAACAACACCTCAACCATCTTTCCTTTATCTCACAGATGTGGATGAATGTCTGTCTGTACCATCTGTATGTGGTCCAAACTCCAAATGCACCAACACAAATGGTTTAATGAACATTCTGGTTTCATAATGAAATGAATATATGACTCTTCCAGACAAACAAACAGGCTACAGTTGCTCTTGCTGGAAGGGATTTAATGTAACAAACTCAAATTTGAGTGCAAGTGCTAACAACCCTTGCCTAGGTAAGTCATTACATGATACACATACCTTGTCCAGGTATGTAATTCAGTTTAATGACCATTCTGGTTTTCATAATGAAGTGAATATATGACTCTTCCAAAAACAAATAACACCTCAACCACCTTTCTTGTATCTCACAGATGTGGATGAATGTCTGTCTGTACCATCTGTATGTGGTGCAAACTCCAACTGTACCAACACAAATGGAGGCTACAGTTGCTCTTGCTGGAAGGGATTTAATGTAACAAACTCAAATTTGAGTGCAAGTGCTAACAACCCTTGCCTAGGTAAGTCATTACATGATACGCATACCTTGTCCAGGTATGTATTTCAGTTTAATGAACATTCTGGTTTTCATAATGAAATGAATATATGACTCTTCCAGACAAACAAACAACACCTCAACCATCTTTCATTTATCTCACAGATGTGGATGAATGTCTGTCTGTACCATCTGTATGTGGTCCAAACTCCAAATGCACCAACACAAATGGAGGCTACAGTTGCTCTTGCTGGAAGGGATTTAATGTAACAAACTCAAATTTGAGTGCAAGTGCTAACAACCCTTGCCTAGGTAAGTCATTACATGATACACATACCGTGTCCAGGTATGTAATTCAGTTTAATGAACATTCTGGTTTTCATAATAAATTGAATATATGACTCTTCCAAACAAATAACACCTCAACCACCTTTCTTGTATCTCACAGATGTGGATGAATGTCTGTCTGTACCATCTGTATGTGGTCCAAACTCCAACTGTACCAACACAATAGGAGGTTATAATTGTTCCTGCTGGAATGGATTTACTGTAATAAATCCTAGTTTAACTATTAGTCTCAGTCACAGTTGTATAGGTAAGTTCTGTCTTCTGTTTAATTAATGTTCTTCTAATTTTAGTAATAAAGTAAATATATGACTCTTCCAAACAAACAACACCTCAACCACCTTTCTTGTATCTCACAGATGTGGATGAATGTCTGTCTGTACCATCTGTATGTGGTCCAAACTCCAAATGCACCAACACAAATGGAGGCTACAGTTGCTCTTGCTGGAAGGGATTTAATGTAACAAACTCAAATTTGAGTGCAAGTGCTAACAACCCTTGCCTAGGTAAGTCATTACATGATACGCATACCTTGTCCAGGTATGTATTTCAGTTTAATGAACATTCTGGTTTTCATAATGAAATGAATATATGACTCTTCCAGACAAACAAACAACAACTCAACCATCTTTCGTTTATCTCACAGATGTGGATGAATGTCTGTCTGTACCATCTGTATGTGGTCCAAACTCCAAATGCACCAACACAAATGGAGGCTACAGTTGCTCTTGCTGGAAGGGATTTAATGTAACAAACTCAAATTTGAGTGCAAGTGCTAACAACCCTTGCCTAGGTAAGTCATTACATGATACACATACCGTGTCCAGGTATGTAATTCAGTTTAATGAACATTCTGGTTTTCATAATAAATTGAATATATGACTCTTCCAAACAAATAACACCTCAACCACCTTTCTTGTATCTCACAGATGTGGATGAATGTCTGTCTGTACCATCTGTATGTGGTCCAAACTCCAATTGCACCAACACAAATGGAGGCTACAGTTGCTCTTGCTGGAAGGGATTTAATGTAACAAACTCAAATTTGAGTGCAAGTGCCAACAACCCTTGCCTAGGTAAGCCATTACATGATACACATACCGTGTCCAGGTATGTAATTCAGTTTAATCAACATTCTGGTTTTCATAATAAAGTGAATATATGACTCTTTCACACAAACAAACAACAACTCAACCATCTTTCATTTATCTCACAGATGTGGATGAATGTCTGTCTGCACCATCTGTATGTGGTGCAAACTCCAACTGTACCAACACAATAGAAGGTTATAATTGTTCCTGCTGGAATGGATTTAATGTATCATACTCAAATTTGAGTGCAAGTGCCAACAACCCTTGCCAAGGTAAGTCATTATCTACCTTGTTCGGGTCTACATACCTGTATTTTGCGTCATTCTATTCAAGTTATACAGAAATATACATTTTACATTTTAGAAGAAGCCCTTTCAGTTATGGTGTTCTTATCAAGCAGATGTGTTGAGACTGAGCGCAGCAGTGGTGTGTTTGTGGACAGCAGTACTGCTCAGCTCATGTCCCATGTCTCATGACTACTCGTGGCATTGGCTGCTGGTTCCTTAGAGACAGATGGTGGTTTTTAAAGGGCACACAGAGGTCTACAGAGGTTACAACTCTGTACTTTCAGCTGAAGATTAATTTATCAATAACCTCACTGTATTTCTATCGTAGATGCTTCAGTAACTTTGTCACTGACAATAAATGAGAAGTATGATCTCTCACTCACAAATCCATACAGTCAGATGTACATCAGATACAAATCTGTACTTGAGAAAGTGGTAAGTATCTTATACATAAAATACAAAATAATACAAGCCATGTCAATTTAAAAGACAATCAAACTTGCCTATTTATTGAAAAATTGGACTAAGGTTAAATTCTATTTTCCCTGGGCATTAGACAAATGAACTGGAAATTATATAGATTTTATACTCGGTAAAATTTGAAGAGGAAGCATAAACTAGGTATGACAAATCTACATAAAGCCCTTTCCAACAGCCAGCTTTAGGGAGAATATACTGGTTGCCAAGCACACACAGGAGGATGGGGGAGGCAGTGACAGGATTATGTGTCTTTCCATGTTGTCCACCCTGGAGCTTAGATACCTAATCCATCCCATGCAGTCATGTCGAAAAGAAAGATGATCCTCCTTTCAGTCTTTTTTTCCCTAAAGGTCAACCAACATATAGAAACAAGGCAGGAAATTTCACGTCCTCCATATTTCTACAGTCACTGAGAGATTCATTAGCAGCCAGGTGTTACTAATCAAATGCACGTGATTGGTTAAGCTTTAGGAAATGTGATGACCTCTTTGAAAGCACGAACCTTTGACAAGCTGCTGTTCTAGAGCGCTCAGGTTTGTGTACATGATTGGAAAAAAAGACTCTCAACCAATGAGCTCAGAGGAACAGAATACTGCAGCTCATCCGTCTGGCAGGAGGAGATTTAATGACACAAGGCTTATATCACATGACTTGCTACGTCTCTATAAGCACATTCAATCTTTCTGTTCATGTTGGCACATGTAGAAATAAAGTTAAAAGTATGACTCATAAAAGGGTGGCTAGAAAATAAAAACATTCTCTCTAAAAATCTCTGTACCTGAGCAAAATATAAAAGTTAATTGATTCAAAGAACAGATTTTTTTTAATAAAACCACAAGCTTGTTAATTGGGTCTCTAATAAAACAGAATGTAAGGAGATTTATATTTTTTCTCATGACTATAACCAGTTCCAGTGTGCATGAGATTTACTATACAGCCACAAATCTCTCTTACAAAATTCAGCACAATGTTGTTTTTCAGATTGATGATAATTACCAAATCATTGCTGGCTACATACAAGGCTCTGCAATAGTCTTCAGATTCAGGTAAAACACGAACAGGCATAAATGAATGTTAAAGTGTGATTCTATTCAGCTGTCCTACGCTGTAATAGCTAATCCTCTCAATGTTGTGTTCTGTGTGTTTGGTAGGCCTGGGAGTGTAATAGCAGACTTCACAATTAAGACCACCATTGCATACAGCCTTGATCTGGGCTCTGTGAATTCACAACTCTCTAGAATACTGACTACAAAAGGGTTCAAAGTAGCTGAAAGTGCTTTTGCTCGAAGCGGTACGTGTCAGGCACATTTTTATTGTTTATAGTTTCAGCAGCTGGGTCTTCTATTCAATCACAAAAATATATAAATGAAATTTTAAAAATATAGTCATATATACATATAAACCTAGAACAATGTGTCAGCGTTTTGTGCTAGTGACTGGTGACGGTGCCTGAATGAAAGTGATGATTGAAATACAATGTTACTTCAGGCACATGAAACTCAGTGACTTCTAACATTTTCTTATTTCAGAGGAAAATGGTTTGATTGAAAACCCAGGCAAAATATATCCTCTGCAAGAAATGCAGCTGAACTGTAATCTTCCAGATGACACAGAAGGAAACATAACCTGGAGGGTGCACGGGGTTGACCTGATGCCAAATGCTGATAAATACAACATCCTTAATAATAATCACACTCTCAAAGTAAAGACAGTGAGTGCCGAAGACAACGGTAATTCACAATATTGGATTTTTTATCAAATACGTTTATACCACTAATTTAACAGCAGAAGGTGCTAAGATGGATTCATTAAGATGGGGGGGGCATCAACACTGACTGTAGTGTAAAATATAAAATAAACATTACGGTAATAATAAGGCATGTTTCCCAACGCCCTAACTCTATAGAAACCTCCTTAACAGAAAGTATGAGATCTTCCACATCCCAAAAGGAACACATTTAACACCCACCCTCCTGAAATGACAACGGTTTACACATAGTTTAATATTCCTTTCTTTACACAGGTATATATGAATGCATTATCCAAATGGATTCATTATCACTTATTCAATGGCAAAGAATTCTCATTCAACCAGAGCCCAATATCCAAGTAGGCAGTGATAAAATGTACAAATGTGCCAATCGGACCATTCCTCTCCAGTGCTGTGCCCACAGCAGCTATACAATTGAGTGGCACCAAGAACCCCTGTCTGGCATACTCACCCCACCAGGTCATGCATGCAGACAGCAGCATTACATCCATCACATCCTGCCTAGTGCATAGGAGTTACATTCCATCGACATATTACAACTGAAATTATAATTTTCTAGATTCATAAGATAAATGTTACACTGCATTGACTGCTAAATTGTCAGATCTGTTACTTGTTTCAATGCATCACTCACAGGTCGAGGGTCAGGCTGCATCACATATAACTACACACTGTGGCAGGCGGAGTGTGAGGACGCCGATAGGAACGTAACGTTCACGTGTCGGGTTTCAAATGCAAGCTTGAGTACACTGCGTTACAGCCGGAAGAGCATCAACGTAAGCACCGTAAAGAACGGTGAGTCTGGTTTAAATACAGGACCCCAACTGCATCATCACTAAACGTAAATGCACTGTAATTACAGAACCTTTACTTAGGCTAGCTAAATTGTAAATCAAGGGTAAAAAAAGCATATTCTCATTTATCTTCATTTATGTCTATTAAATATTCAGGAACTTGAAATGCTTAGATTATATTCACTGGAAAGTGTGTGTGAGTGGGAAAGGCAAATGGCTGCACAAGCCAATGCATCCAGAACGCTGACGCATAACAGCATAAACAGGTGCATATTCAACAGCATCTTCATTACCCCACTGGCTTTGCATGTGAGTGAAGTACTGACGTGTAACATGATCTAGCAGACTTTGAAAAAAAGCTTGTGAAAGAAGGTGGGTGGGTTGAGTTTCTGGGTCTTTTGAAGGTGAAAGTTTCAAATGTGTAGAGTGAACGGACACAAGAACCCACCTCCCAACAAATTTCACTTTGGTGGATAAATGTGCAAGTTTCATGTGGCTTGTCTGTTTTTCTTTCCATCATAAACAGGGAAGGTATTAATAAACACAATAATGTCTTTCTGGTCTGATGAATACTGTTTTCTAAAGCTCCACCACAGTGATGGACTGGCGTGTGTGTGTGTGTGTGTGTGTGTGTGTGTGGTACACACATGCTTGGATCCATCATTCTTGGTAATAGCTGCACAGGCTGGTGGGGCAGATCTAATGGTTTGAAGAGCGACCACTGCCATGTGACACCTCTTATCTGAGCCCAGGAGGTCCAGTGCAGTACTGAACATTGGTTTCTATTTTTCAGGTCACAGATTGTACAATGTTATCAGTTAGTTATTTCATTAACTCACCTACCACTGTATTTATTGTGTTGTCTATATCATATGAAACATCTTTTGCTGTCCAGAACCACTGTACCATGTCCAATAAGGGCTGGTAATGTACACCTTAAACATTGTCCTGTTTACTAAGTACATATTTCTCCTCTTAGAGTTTGTCTGCTCAGATAACAGGTTTGGAGTTGGAGTTGTGAATCAGACAGCATTCAGTGTGTGTGAAGGGGACAGCTCTGGCATCCAGAGGGTGGTGTGTAGTTCAGCGGGGGAGTGGAGACACACATCCAACACCTGCACCCTTCGTGTCATCCAAGATCTGGTGGAGAGAGCTGAAGTAATTTATTTTATGTGTAGAATTTATATTTATAAAGTTTCACATTCACATGGCAACAAATGACATGCAGGTGTGTGTCACTTTTGGTCCTAGAGCTTAGAAGTAAATGATGTTCGACAGTTTGCTGCTAATCTCAGTAGCACTGCAGAGAAGTACTCAGAAAACATAACAAAGGTTTCTGTGACACTTCTAAAAGTTGTGGATTTACTCGGGACAATAGCATCTTTTTCACAACCATTTACAATTGATAAAGATCTGATGACGGTATGTATATGTTTTTCCCTTTAACTCACTGGGTGATGACAGATAACTGAATGTATACATGCAGCATATGTAACGCATGGGTCCCATTCCCTCATGATAAAATGTTAAATATGAACATCCACATATTTTTGAATCTGTAGTGTAATTGTCTTCTTATTTATCATCTGATCTATATATTTTATGTCTGATTTGTATCTATTCAATTTCAAGGATTTCCTTAAAACGGTGGACGTCATTGCATCTAAGGAGGCCCGGGAAACCTGGCAGGTTCTGAATGCAGCCAGCACTAGCAGGAATGCTAGCTCGACACTTCTGCAGCTAATCGAAAACACTGGAGGCAGTCTCTCAAATGAGCCCTTCTTAATAACAACACCAAGAATACAGCTCATCAGGACATTTTTAAACAGCTCATTTCAGGAATTAATTGGTATAAATTCATCTACTGAAGTAGATATTCCACACACCAATGGATCAAACATGATCACCATAATAGTTCTTTCAGCTTTTCACAATGTCTTGCCTTTTAGAACTGCTGCCCACACCAATGGCAGTCAAACAGGTTCCAGAATCAACGGAGATGTCGTTGTGATCAAGGTGGACCCAAATATTCATAACATCTCCCTTTCCTTTAATATTATAAACAACACACTGGGAAATCCTGAGTGTGTATTTTGGAACTTTAGTATTTTGGATGGGATTGGCGGATGGGACTCAACTGGATGTGAACTAAAGACATCGGGGATCCGAAGTAACACAGTGACGTGTGAATGCACCCACACCACATCTTTTTCAATCCTGATGTCACCATTCGGTTTCAGCAGTTCTGCCCTATCTTACATGACTTACATTGGAATTGCCATTTCCATAGGCAGCTTGATATTGTGCCTCATTATTGAGACTATTGTTTGGAAGCCCCTCACAAGAAATGACACATCCTACATGCGGCATGTCTCCATAGTCAACATCGCTCTGTCCCTCCTGATTGCGGACATATGCTTCATCATTGGAGCATCCATTGTGAATCCGGGACAGAAGACACTATTGGGTCCCTGCAGTGCAGTGACGTTCTTCGTCCACTTCTTTTACCTTGTCCTTTTCTTCTGGATGTTGCTGTCAGCACTCTTGCTCCTCTACCGCATCGTCATGGTCTTTTCTGGAATGTCTAGGGCCAGGATGATGGCCATAGCGTTCACTGTGGGCTATGGGGCCCCGTTACTCATAGCTGTCATCACTGTGGCATCAACAGCTGGAAACAGAGGATACGTTGCAGAAATGAACTCATGTTGGCTGAACTGGGATCAAACGAAGGCCCTCCTGGCATTTGTGATTCCAGCTCTGACAATTGTATTTACAAATTTCTTGGTGCTCATCGTGGTTATACACAAGATGTTGAGGAGGGGAGTTGGTCCCTCCAGTCAGCCAGATGAGAAACATGCCTTAGTGGTCATTGCCAGATGTGTGGGCATTTTAACCCCTCTCTTTGGTCTGACCTGGGGATTCGGCATCGGGACCGTGGTATCCTCAGATTTTGCAATTCATGCGGTCTTTGCATTCCTTAATTCACTGCAGGTACTAATAGTATGTATTCATGCATTTGTTGTAAAGTGAAAGGCACATATCTAAACATCAGTGTTTCTGCACTTTCTTCTCCTTAATAGACTGACCTAGAAAGCAAATACTTTCCACTGATCAGTCAGGAGGTTTTGAGTGTAATGTGTGTAAATAATAACATTACAATTATTTTGCTATTTTAAATAATACATTTACACTGTAAAATATTTTTAAAAACCTTGCAAATGCTAAAATATGTAGTATTAATATAGAACACCGTGTTAACTGGATCTAGGTCTTTATTTCTAAATAACACAGACTGATGTAATAACTATGTACAAATGCTGACCATTATCTCTTCACAGGGCTTTTTTATTTTGGTATTTGGAATTCTACTGGATAATAAGGTGTGTGTTCCCATGTACCTACGTTAATGCTTACCAAAGATCACTGACACAGGTGAAAATGAGAACTTCATATCCAGCTTAACAGTGTATAGGCACCTTAAGGAATCCTGTTCACATTATAGTCCGGACTCCAAATAGCTCTTCAACTGGCCAAAAGGGGGCGCCCTCTTACATAAACAAACAGACTACTTTTACATTTTTACTTTAACAAAATGTCATTGAAAACCACAATGCTGTGGAGGTAGGTGAATGATGTGTTAGGAGTCTTGCCCAGGGGCCTCTTAATGGTACAATGTGGTGCACTTCTGTAGATGGGGGATTAAATTCCAGACCCACACAGGACACCAACACAGCACTGTTACCACCACAATATGCCACCCACACTGGGGCAATGTAGTGATTCAGGAGGGAAACTCTAGAAACTGGGAAATCTTTGTGAATCGTAAACTTTAATGTCTCCTAGAATATTGAGATCATTATCATATCTATATATGGCATCTGATCTATGACATTTGAGTGGTGTACCACAGAGAAAGCACAGCCTCAGTCACCTTCTGTGGTTCAGATTTCAGGTTTCAGGACCTACTTTAGCCCTAAACTTGGAGTGAAGTTTGTAACACAAATTTTAACATCAAAATAAATACTTGTGATTTAACAGAGACTAGACCTTCAAGATTCGAATCTCTGTTGTGATACACGTATGTCTGTGATACACATAATATCTAGATATACTCTATAAGGAATCCTTAGAGTTATGGGCTTTAGGGTCAGTGAACTCAAAGTGATTATTGCTGTGGCATAAGTGTAAAAATGGAGCATGCGATATAATTTATCTTCTGAAGCTGTTTCCTGGTTTTGGCTCACAGATCCGGGAGGAACTCTCAGGAAAACTGAAACTAACAAACATTCTCTCAAACCTCAGTGGAGGTAAAATCCCCTGCAGTCTGGGCTCATGTGACCTTTCTGTGATTTTTTTAAGTTATGTAATTTTAAGTTAATAGTTTATATGTTACCTTTTCATTTTAGGCTACTCGTGGAGGCCCGTCACCTTCTAATGGGTGGGGTTTCACACGTTCCCCAGGACAGGTAAGTGACGGCATATTGTAAATATCTGCACATTTTCAAACCCACAATCTATATAAAATTGAAAATCATTAAATTATTTTCAACATGCGGTATACAAATGCTTGAATAGTTTAATTGAATTTATATTGTGTTTATCAGTGTTTCATATATCTGCCTATATTTCTTGTTTTTTGTTTACATTTGTATGTCCTTATACCCAGTCCCCACTTCTAACATAAACCACACAGGACTAATATCCTGACTTCATACTATTTCCAGACATCTACAACATATCAGATGTTTCTTACTCTTCAGCTGTCTCTTCAAGCAACTCACTCACATTTAAATTCACTGGCACATCAAGTTATCCAGTGCAGCCTTAAGTCGATGAAAAACGCCCACAGCATGTGCACATGAACTACACTGGCTGTCAATCACAGAACATCTCTGACTGTTAAGACAAAAGGTATTACAGAGCTTTGGAGAAAAAAACAGCTTACTTCCAAAGACCAGTGCTTGGATTAGTTAATTTTTTAAACAATTATCTGCTTAGATAATTATTTCATAGTTGAGAATGTATGTAATATATGCACTGAACAATTGTACTTTGTATAACTCCAATGTTCTGGTGATTTACATATGCATTACATATTTTTACCTGTTGATTTCACATTTGCTTGCTGCTCTAATGATCTTTTCAGTATCTTACTAAAAAAAATGTAAATGTGCCATATTTGTCAATTTTCACCCCAATCAAAGATTGTCCTCCACATTTACCCACCTGTGCAGTGAGAACACACACACTAGTGATCACTGGGGGGCTGTGGTGCACACACACACACACACACACACACAGCCAGATCAAACCCACGACCCATGCAGACACAAAATGAATGGAAACCTTTAATTAGATCTCTCCACTAACTTGGCTAACTCATAATTATTGACTCTTATCAGTTCCTCAGCTGTGGCTGTAGAGGCCTTTCCCCTATGAAGCTCAGCACATGACCTGGTATCTCTCAAAACACAGGTTAACTGGCCAGGTGTCCAGCGCCATGAAATAAGGCCACTTTTGTGTTTTGCCTTATACTCCTGTTTCTGGGCATTGGTCAGTCATGGGTTGATCTTGTTTCATACAACATTCACTTATAATTAATAAATTAACCATCTGATAATAAAACAGTAATACACCATGTGCACATCTGCAACCTTTCAACAAGGTTTCACTCTTGGGCTAGAGGTACACAGACCAGTGATTCTTAAAAATATAAAAATGCATGCAGCATTTGTTATATTTTTGAGTATTAGTTAGGACTGTCAGCCAAAAAATAAACTGTTTTTTAAGTTAAAACTGTTACCATTTAAAACAACATAAACCCACAAAGCAGTGAATAACAACGCGTACAATAAAAACGTTAAGAATATAAATATATATCAGCATCGTAACAACAGTGCCCTCTGCTGGTTAAGACATGTTTCTTTCTTTACCACGAAAAGCAAGGACCGAAATACAGCACGTTTCACGAGCTTTCTACGACTATCCAACTCCTAAGTCTTGGAACTTGGTAATTTTATTCTGGTTTAAAAATACCAGAATAAAAATGTTTACAAGAGCATCACAGTGCAAAGGTTTTCACTTAGACTTTACTCACAAAATGAGGCGTCTTTGCAAGAGGTGTTTTCCCTCCTTTTGAGAGCGGATATCGTCACGTCTGCAGTCTCGCGAGAGTTTACGTTTGCTCTTCTTCGCCGTTCCTTAAATTCGGCACCACATTGGTTTTGCTTTAATATCATGAACAGTAAGGCCATTTATAGCGGTGAAGGCATTGGTCGTCATTTGCTGCTTGTTATTTGTTTTCTCCACGCCAAAATAAGTAGACACATTGGGTGGGTGGATGCCAACGTGAACTATACAGTTGCCTCAAACACTTCCTAATCTTCTCATTAGGCGAGATGAACGTCATTTAAGTAGGGACGTACTTATAAATTATTGTTTCTGGTTTTATGGCCGTACAGTCCAGACTTCAAACACATCTGGGGCATTCCGTAGATCTTCTGGACTCCGTGTTACGACCGTGTACTTGTTGCAGTTTTTTTTCCCCGAGTATTATTTTAGGTGGGTACGTGACAGATGCAATTGATTGCCAGCAGGGGGAGTAACCTATAAAAGGAGCACGATGAGCACAAGAAGTTGGATGCTTCCTTCTGGCGTGATTTCCGTCCAGCAGCTCAGTCTGTTGTGTGATATAAATAAATAGTGTGGCCTATTTGGTAAACAGTATTTGTTGAAGTAGTGGTACAAACAGCGTATAGTTACTGTCTTACTGCACAGGCATCTCGTAAAGTATATATTTTGAAGCCTGAACAAGCTAGTGACGAATATGCACGTAATTCGTAAGGAGGGAGGCATTTTTGTTTGTTTTGTTTAGTTTTTTTATACTTTGATTTTTCTGGTGTGTGTTAGTTAAGAAATGAACCCGCACCAGGCCTCACACACAGTAATAGGTCTTTGTCACTTAAATGATGTCTCCTCATTTTGAATGAGGACACAAAATACTGAGGGTTCTGTGGATGCCAATTTCACTAACAAATTCCAAGAAAACAAGACTGACTCATTTGCAAATGACAGTCCAACTCCTTGACATACGCAGCTTTTAGGAGATGGTTTCAACCTGCAGGAGAGGATGAAAAAGTGTCCTTTTGCATAAATGTTTGTTTTAATGATCATTTTATTCTCATCCTACCACATGGTCTAGCGCTGTATGTCAGAGATGAGTAATGGCACTGTTTGATAACCATTAGTATGCTGGTAAACAGTTCACTAATTCATTCAGTGATTTATTTATCTAGGCCTGTTTGACTGTTATATGGGAGTAGATAACTTTAAAGTTAGCTTTGCACACTCTGAATGGCTGCAAAGATTTTTTTTCCTCTTATCCATTTTATCTCAATAATTTGGAACCCATCTAAAAAATATTGTGTTTATAAGGTGCAAGCTAACAATGTAAAGCAGTTTGTCTTTTTTGTAGATGGTGTGTAGTAGTTTTTCATTAACTTGTATGGTAGTTCTTCCCCTCAATGTGCCCTTTGGTCATTTGCCAGGTTTCTGAGGCTGGAACGGAATGAGATATATGACTGTAGTGCTCAATTTTCCTAACTAGATGATCATAGGCACATGTAGTCAAATGTTTGGAATGGTGCTAGGTGACCCTTATGTCAGGTACCGTAACAGATATGCAGGCCAAGACAGTGAGGCTAAGGCTAACAGACACCTGACCACAACACTGCAGGGAAAAACAACCCCTCAGAATACCAGCGTATTGTTCAGAATACCAGCGTACTGTTTGTGGAATACTCTAGAACAACATGGCAAATCAACAAAAACATTGTTTTGCTCTGGAAAACAGAATTATGGAAAATATGGCTATACATAGTATATTTACTGTTTCACCATTGAAACCCACAGCTTAGCATTGTCTATCCAAAACTCATATCACATACTACAAATACGCTTTACTGCCAGTTTATGAGAGTATATACTAACTGTCAATGCACAAACATTTAGGCACATTTAGGATGCGCTGACCAATGAATGTGTCACACATAACATGAGCCATTTGTACAGGGCTGCACAAATGTTTTTTGCACAGCACACATGCAAGTGTTTGAATGAAAATGGATATTGCCTCACATCTTGGGACAGTGACTGGAACTGGGTATTGTGTCAGGAAAACAGGGCCCCTTGATTTTAACCTCACAAGCTGAATTACAAACAAGTTTCACTTTATCTATGAATTATTCACATTCAAAAACTGGCAAGAAATGTCATTTCCAGTTGAATTTGGGGGGCAGCTGAAACACTTAGATTTTCAGGTTCCCTTTCATAAACCTTTCATGGCCTCAGACCTTAACTAAGATATCGTACTATGATGTGATCTGAAGCTAGCCACTCAAACAAGACTAAAATATCCATGAACTTCAACCACTCTCAGACAGACATAAGTTCAAATCTTGTACATGTTGTTCTACAAAAATCTAAATTATAGCCAATAAGAAAGAATAACAATCTGCAGAATAATTTCCAGGGACCCATAATTCCACAGTGCCAGTTACTGATCGGCGAACTCTTTAAACAAGTTGTAAAGCTCTTGGAAGTCCAACAAGAACATAGCTAGATTTGTTAGCCAAATGTCAATGGAAAACGTGAACCCATAAAATTATTTGTTGACTTGGCCAGATGGCACAAGAAACTACAGCATGCAAAAATGCAAATGGAGATGGGGCGTTTGTAAATGGCCTTGACTTGTTCGTTCCACTTTTGCTTTAGCCAGCCTTCTTCATTACACAGTCCCTCTCACAGCCGTGGTGCTGGCACTGTGATGCTATGACAAAGCGCCCCAAGATTCAACAACACCTTAAGATCTTAAGGTCAGTATCATCTCTCTGTATATTTGTTTAAATGTATCCCTTATTAGTGATATTAAGAGAAAGTAGCACATTAAAAAAACATGTAAGCAAATTTCCTTTTAAAATATCAATTGCAATGATTTAATAAAGAATATTACTTTTTTTTTTACCAACAAGACAAAGTAAAAAGTAAAAATTTGTTGACAATTAATTCATATAGTGAATTCGTGTGCTTGTGATCTTGACACATATATTCCATCCTTACATAGTACAGATTATCTGGCTAAAACTGTAATTAGTAAAATTAATTAATTAAATAAATCGAAAGAATGACACAGCAGTAGAGTTGTGTTTCTGTTACCACTGCAGTGAGTCTGATCGTGTCGCTGGGAGAGCTGAGGGAGAACTGAGTGGTCACACAGAATTATGGATTATTTTGCCTCTTTTCTTTGCCTTTTTCTGTAAAGTTTTGCAAATTTTGCAAATGTTGCCGTTAAAAATCAAACACTCAACTTGTGTAGCTTTGGGGAAGTGAGAGAAGCGTTCAGAGATTCAGAGAGTTTCAGAGATTCAGAGTTTCAATGTTTCGAGATTCGAAGTTTCAGAGATTCAGGGTTTCAGAGTTTCAAAGATTCATTTAGCTCCAGAGCAGAAAGATAACCCACATTATCTTCACCTCAAATGATGATAGCAGTGAGGAGCATGTCAGTGAACAAGCTATGAGTGCAGAATGTGCTGAAATTATATTTTGTTTTATTCAGTGACAAGTAAAGTTCAAATGCATTGTGTGAACTACCGAGGACAATATTTGAAATGTAAATGAGATGACGTCTTATATAAATGGTTATGCATGGTTCAATTACAGCTGCACTCATGCATGAGCATTCTGAGCCACGCACAGGTGCCACCAGCATTGAATACATGATATATCTGTGAGCGTTGTTATCAGACAGGCCTGCAAACAAAAAAACAAGAGATGTTTTTGCACCATACCAAAACAACCGTGGAAATATGCTATTTATTTCACTGAGGAAGGAGGTGCAGGGAGAGTGGGTTAGATTATGGAGGTGCAGGGAGAGTGGGTTAATTATACAGCTACAGGGAGAGTGGGTTAGATTATGCAGGTGCAGGCAGAGTGGGTTAGATTATGCAGGTGCAGGGAGAGTGGGTTAAATTATGCAGCTACAGGAAGAGAGGGTTAGATTATGCAGATACAGGAAGAGTGGGTTAGATTATTCAGGGTTGCATATACCCACTAGCTCTAAAGTCAGTATCCAAAAAAAGCTTAAAATCAAGAATATAAAGTATATTCACCACTCAGTGCATCTACATCTCTTAAAGATGTTAGGGAATGAAAAGTGTATAAATAATCAAAAGTTCACTGCACTAAAACATTAAGTGACATCATTAGCATCAAACCGCAATACAACAGCATTAAGCAAAATGGGAAAACGTTCTCAAAAAGCTGAGGTTGGCCACTAGAGGTCGACATTTTCAATGTGAATTTGTGAAGACTGAATCATGGACTCATGAGAAAACCATTTACTCTTAGTTTTCCTTCTTGGTATAAATGTCCAGAAATCTTAATACCTTTCTTTAAGATTGACACTGGTGTTAAAATGTGGTGCTAGAATCCTTCTTTCCACTCCGTTTTACTTCAGCTTCTTCTTTTGCTCTTCTTTTAATACGCAATATATGAGCTAAAATTGAATTGTGAGTGAACTTTGGCTTTCCTGGACACTGTAATGAACTACTATGGGTAGTAATGTTCTGTCAGTTGATAGGACTGGAACTTTTTATGTCCTTCCAATTAAAGGATGTGTACAGCCAAATTTGACATCCTGCTTTAGTGACCAGCACTTAAGACTCACTATCTAAGCAAATAATGTTTTAGATTGATTCACATGAGTTTGGTCGGCTGTCCCAAAGTGTTGACGGACCAAAGCCTTCATACATACTGATACCATCATAGATGTAACATACTTTACTGTATGCTACTAATCGATTCCAATATGCTTTCTGTTACTGCCATGGTGCTTCTGTTAAAAAGTAATCTCATTTTGAACATGTCATGTTGTGTCTGTCTTAGGGTCAATAAAATAAAAGTCCCCAGCATGCCTCTATGTGGATTTCTACTGTTTTGCTTCCAGGTAAAGCTCAGAGTTTTGTGTACTGTACAGTTTAACCGTAGTTAAGAGACACTGGCTACACACTTAGAGAATCACGTTTTCTTTTTATTTCTCACCCAACAGATCTCACATATGGGTGAGTATACTATATCAACAATAACTGGGTTTCTAGTGGTTTTATATGGACAAAACCAAAGTTCTTTCAACTCTAAAATTAAAAAAAAAGTATTTTTTATGCAGTATTGTATTGTTTGTATGCAACACTGGCCAGCACCTTCCTCTGTTTTTTTGTATTTAACTCTATTCTATGTTTAGTACCTCACATCTGACTATTGCACATTGAGGTCACATGCATGAACAAATTGTGGTAACTCATGATCAGAGAACATGTGTTCTTCAGTATCAGCATTGTGCAACATAAGCCCCAGTTACAGAGTGAGCCCGTTCAGTAGTCCAGAGCTGCTTGGAGAGGTTGCTTCCCTTCACTCATGATTCCTAATCGGTGTGAATGAGCTGTCAGCTTTGTGTTCGTCTTCTGTTCAAGTTTCCTCGGGGGACACATCCAACACGTACATGGCAGAGGTGCTGGTAGAGGGAAATTCATCCCTAGATGTGACAAACTTTCTGTCTGGACTTGACCAGCTCACCCTTGACTCGGCAACCATTGTGGAAGCTACAATGACTGGACGTAGGCCTCAGTATATCCTTACAAAAGCAAAACTTTAATAATAATAATAATAGTTATTTGTACTTTTGTAGTCATTTTTTGTGTAATATTTGTATGCCATTGTCTCAGATATTCTTACAAATATGCAAATAATTACAAAATGTAACTCAATTTTATATTTTATTAATAACATAATTATTTTCATTTAATTTTGACCAGCAGTAATTACATTTGACTAGAAAAAAAATTCTCAAATAGATTTTGGCCCCAATACAATGTGTGTGGGAAATGAGTTGATTTTTACTAATACAATTTAAATCCCTCGTAATTTAGACTAGTAAAGAGTAGAATATCCATGGGTATAATGATTAATCATGTACATCAATCAATGTGCAGTTCTTAATAGTTCAAAAGTAAACAAATAAATCCACAGTCTACCCAGTCTGCCCATTTAAATTACCAGCACCCATCATAACTGAGCTGAGAGTTAAAACATCCCAGCACGTATAGATTTATAATTATTAACCTGTACTTATTAACCTGTACAACCCAAATTATTAACCTGTACTTACATTATTATTGATGAGTACACAAGTTTCATGACAATTTACATAGTAGTTTTTTTAAATGCTCTTTACTTTCAAAGTTTTCTGGCAACCATATTCCTGTTGAGTGTAGCAGTTAATGTAAACATGCTATAGTGAAGATTATAATAAATCTTGTGGTAATATATCTAGACCCCCCCCACACACACACACACACACACCACCCACACACACACACACACACACACACACACACACCACCCCCCCCCCAGCCTTAAGTGGTGTTCAATACATCACAAGACAGCAATGATACCAACAACTTGTACTTGTCAGTCTGGATAGAAATTGTGTACATTATACATACTGCTGATTTAATCCTGTTCATTGGGTTCATGTGTGCTGCCTTAGAATGCGAGATCATTGGTCAGCAGACGACGTGCTGGTGTGAAGAAGGCTACATTTGGAGCGACTTGGTGTGCGACTCTGTCAGCATCTGTTGCAACAACTATCTGTGCATGGCAAACATATCGGATTATACCCCACTGTGTGTGCCCCAAGCAAACGGTGAAGGAACAGTCCAGCGGAAACCAAAACAACACATTATGGCTGTTTACACACTCTAAAATAATTATTTCTTTTTATACAGTTTCCATCAGTGGAACTATTACCATGGCAACACAGATGAATTTTGAACCTGCAGTATGCTTGAAACTCTTCTTTGTCAAGTATAACCTCTCCAGTGTACTTGATCTGTGACCCACAACCCAGAATTTTAACTAAAAGTAGCAGTGCAGTCACAAATGTATACGCTACTGAGAGTCATAACTTGTTCACAATTACGCAGTATGAATTTTCATCCTAAAGGTTAAGAATCATCTGAATCCTTACAATATTTCTCTTTCCTTCAGCTCTTAGCATCCTTCAAGCTCTTGAATGGGTTCGACTCACTTACCACCACAACACCACAAATTGGGTACTTAAAAACCCAACCCATTTGTCCTAAAGTGCTACCCTTACATTTACTTGACTTTCAGATCATTAGTATGTTCTTTTTACTAACATGTTTTCCGTCTGTTCCAACTTTGGACACACCAGTATTCAGGATTTTATAGTGACTCTCAATGCCACATTTAAGACGGCAAAACTGCAAAACATCACTACAACACTGCAGGCGATTTATAGTAACATAATAACTATTAATGCTACATCCCAAGGTGAATATGACACTTTCATCTTCACCTTCATCTTAAAAGAGCTATAAGTTTTGAACAACATTGTAAATGGTCTTAAATGTTTATTTGATTTTTAAAAACATCACAGGACTGGTCATTATTGAAGTACCTCCACAAAAGGTGTGCTATAACTCACAGTACGCCCTAAACTGCAGCATGGAGGAACAAATGGATACATGCATGTGGAAGGTTACCCGTCCGGGCCAAGACCCACAGATCATTGGTGCTGGGTCAGAGGTCATCCTATCAGCATCTTGTACAGACAGGACATCAATCAGCCTCACCAACATAACATGGTTTTGGGCTGGTAAGTGCCACAACCCTATAGAATATTTTCATTACTTTATTGTAGTGAAAATGACATTGCAATTTGTTTTTATTTGCTAAAGCATTGTTGATGTCAGGAATAGCCATACTGAAAGCTTTTCATAAGGACACCAATTAAGATTCCGCCTCCTTTTCATAAGGACACCATTTAAGATCGGAAAAAACAGCAGCAGTAGTACAAGTGGTGCAAAGTAGATTAAAAGATTACAACGTATGTGCGTCACAAAAGTAAATAAATAATAAATAGGAATATTGCACAAAAGGTGTTCTGCACTGGAGCTCCCAGGTATGGAACAATCAAAAGACCTGGAGCAGCATTTTCATTAGAGCAAACTGTTTTTGAACCTGGCTGTTCTGCTACGAAGACTGCGGAACCTTTTTGACCTTTATTGAAAAGGTCAAAAGAAATCTAACCTGTTGCAAGTATCAAATTATAGGCATATTTACCTTTTAAAAAGCTCCAGATGTCATCAAATGTATCACTCAGGTTGCCTGGTTTCTTTCATTAAACCAACCGTGAGTAGAATATGGGATAGGGAGTCTATACAGTGAATGTTCAAAACTGGGCATTTACTTGCAAAAACAATTATCCGGCATAATCGATATGAATGATGCAAGATCCTGAGGAAACTCTTAACAGTACGTTTATTTAACAGCACTGGAATGCTGCCAGTTATGCAGAGCATACATGCCATACAACGTGCCATACAAGCAAGTCCACAACACTAACTGGCACAAAAACAAACAGACAAACAGACAGACATGTTGATTCATTTGTTCTTGTTGACTACGTTTCAGGAATATACACCTGCATGCTAACCCAAGGCTCAGTGTCACATGCGGCTTCAGCAGAACTTAAAGTTGCACTCCTACCAGAAATAGTTAACGTAACGAGCAAACCAGCAAACCTGGACTGCACCGCCGCACTTGTCGTGTCATTCAATGTGACGTGTTCCATTGAGACCAGTGTGGAGAATTACACAGTTACACTCAATGACCTAACACCACAACAATCAGGTATTCGTCACGCCACCGAGCTCATGAATATTATACATAATAAAATATCCAAAGGATAAAAAGATAATTTTTTTGTATTTTAATGAGTATTCAATTAACGGTGATACTGTTCTAAGAAACACCTGCAGACATTTATATCACTGGTTTTGTCTTTCAGTTTACAACAATATAATCGTCTATAATAAAACGTTTACGATCCACTGCAACAAAGGCAGCGCGCCATCACCAGAAATTATTGGCTGTAAAATCACAAACAGTGTGGACCAGACTCGAACTGTCAATCTTAGCATACCGATCATATACCGTGAGTACAATAAGAGTAATGATTATGGGTGCAGTTACGCCGTGGAGCAACTGGAATGCAGTGGCACTTTAAATAATTTTTTATGGAAAACCAAATTTGCAACATCTAAGTGACCAAAATGTCTATCCAGCTGGCGATGAATTCTGTGAAGTAGACGGTATCTGGCCAAAGTCAAAGAATGGGACGACAGCAACAATCCTCTGTACGGAGCTCGGCAGGCTCGGTACGATTATACGAACGTGCAACGGCGGAGTCTGGGGAGATCCTGTCAGTTTCTGTGTCAAACATGAAATAAATGCATTGACTTCCACAGCAGGGGTAAGCGCTACTTTATTTACTTTGCTTATTAATTTCCTGCAGATGTTCACTGATTTCTTCATTTATGAACTTCATTTATGATTTCCTTATTTCAGGATTTCGAGAAAGGAGTAGGAGCTACTCAGGACCAAGCACACTCCATCTTCGATAATCTGAGGAACACCACTGGAAACGGAAACATCACTTATGGCGACGTTAGGTCTACAGTCAGCGTTTTCGACACCATGAGCCGCGCATCAGTCAGATTCACTCTGAATGAAAGTCTGCTGCCGGTGAGAGGTCACCCCCCCCCCCCCCAGCTCCCTGTCTCATGTGGCCACTGCTCCACTGTTAGCTTGTCTGTGACCTTTCACCCCCACTCTCCTAAAATCAAAACCATGGATGAAACATTCAGTCCAAAATTCAGCCAAACTGTGTTGGTTTCTAGTCAAATGGAAAAACCTGTAGGTCCACAGAGTAAATGGACATAATACTTACATTCTCTGAAAGCTGCTACCATATAATGCAACAATGACTTCACATCCTTCAATGTGGTTTGTGAGGATTTGCGGGCAATCTAGGGTTAGGGTTAGGTTTAGGTTAGAGTTAGGGTTAGGTTAGGGTTAGGTTAGGGTTAGGGTTAGGTTAGGGTTAGGGTTAGGTTAGGGTTAGGGTTAGGTTAGGTTAGGTTAGGGTTAGGGTTAGGGTTAGGGTTAGGGGGTATAGGGTTAGGGTTAGGGTTAGGGTTAGGTTAGGGGTTAGGGTTAGGGTTAGGGTTAGGGTTAGGGTTAGGGTTAGGGTTAGGGTAGGGGGTTAGGGTTAGGTTAGGGTTAGGGGGTTAGGGTTAGGGTTAGGGTTAGGGTTAGGTTAGGGTTAGGTTAGGGTTAGGGTTAGGGTTAGGGTTAGGGTTAGGGTTAGGTTAGGGTTAGGTTAGGGTTAGGTTAGGGTTAGGTTAGGGTTAGGGTTAGGTTAGGGTTAGGTTAGGGTTAGGGTTAGGTTAGGGTTAGGGTTAAGCTCAAGTCTTTGATTATGTAATTTGTGCAGAAACGTGTATGACTGGTAAAGATAATAAAACTGTACAATGTATCTAATTAAATAACAAACAGCTTTAGACATGAAAAGAAGATAAATTTGCTGTTTCACAACTGGTTATGCACAGAATGTTCAAACATAGGCTGCTTAAAGTGTTGAGTGCTCAAATTAACTCACATACTTTGAAAATTAATTATTTTGTCAAAAACTATTCCAAAAAGTAAAATTGTGTGTTTCAGAATTTCATTGACTCAGCAAGCAATATGTTGAACAACAGCTGGGTGTCTGGAGATGACTCACGTGATGGTGCCCTCGCTTCAAATTACTTGTCCTCTGTGGAAACTCTGGTTCATAACATCAAACTAAACACCAGTGATGGATATAACACTTCAAACATCCAACTTCAGGTCTGTCGGCAAAGCAGTGTTTGCAACAGAACAGTGTTTAATGTGGACCTTGAGCTGAACACTTCCGCTTCTGTGGTGAAAACTGTGGGACTACAAAGCATGGCTGATCGACTTCCCAAAGGGAATTTTAAGGACTCCACTTTTCCGAGCTTGGTTGTTAGTGTCACCACAGAGAACAGAACCTCCCCTGTTAATATCAGAATGGGCTTTTCAGTGGGTGATTCCAGCAACGCTGACCTGTACTGCGTGTTTTGGAACACCACAGAGCAACAGTGGTCAGATGAAGGCTGCAACCTGACTCACAGCTCTGGTGACTTCAGCTTCTGTGAGTGTGATCATCTGACCTCCTTCTCTATGCTGATGTCCAGGACTCCAGTCTCCCTGCCTCTACTAGACGAAATCACTTACATCGGTCTGGGAATCTCCATTTGCTCCCTGGTAGTCTTCATCCTCATTGAGTTCTTGGTCTGGAGTGCCGTGGTTAAAAGCAACCTCTCCCATTTCCGTCACACCTCCCTGCTCAACATTTCCTTTTGTTTGCTCATAGCCGACTGCGGCTTCGTAGCCTCTAGTGTTGAAAGCATCCTCACGGACACTCTCTGCCTCATACTGGTGCTGGTGAAGCATTTCTTCTACCTGGCTATGTTCTTCTGGATGCTCTGCTTGAGTGTCATGCTTCTCCATCAGCTCATTTTCGTCTTCCACACACTGAGGAAAAAGGTGTACATGATGATCTCCTTCACTATTGGCTACGTTTGCCCAGTGCTAACAGTGGGAACTACGTATATATACTATAACAAGAGGACTGATGTAAGCTATTACAGCCGATCTACCTGTTGGCTGACGTACGCTGGGACGCTGAAGGGATCGCTTTTTGCTTTTCTTCTCCCTGTCGGCATCATCGTCTTCATTAATATATTTTGCATGGTGGTGGTGATGGCGACTCTACTGAAACCCGCCGCAGCGGAGAGCAACAAGAAAGACAACAAGGAGGCAGCTAGGAGCATCATCAAAGTCATCGTCTTCCTCACTCCTGTGTTCGGAGGCACTTGGATCTTGGGCCTGTTTGTGTTTCTGCTGGATCCCAAGTCATTTAGCAGCGTCTTGATGCAATATGCCTTCACCATTGTTAACTCCTTACAGGTACATTTGAAAGTATTTCTCCACAAAAGCATTAATGGTACATTTGATACATGACAAATGCGGTGGCTACATTTGTTTCTCCTCTACATTATAGGGCTTCTTCATTTTGCTAACAGGTTGTTTTGCAGAAAAAAGAGTAAGTTTAATACTTTTCCCTTTATCAATAGCTGCATGTCAGAGTCTTACAGGCAAAAAATGTTCACGTTTGATCTTCTCGTTTCTCTCTTCGCATTAGGTCCGAGATGAAATTGTGAAACTTGTACTTTCTAATGTAAGTTATTTTGCTCTTGCTGTATTGTTTTTGTTTTTGTTTTTATATCCTTGAAGTTTTAATTTTGAAGGCCACTAAAGTGTCATTTCATTACATTAAACCCTGACACCAAATAATTTTTAAACTTCAACATGTCTGTCCCCTTTAGAATAAAAATGCCAAAAGTGAAAGCAAGACCAAACTGACATCTGTTGCAAAACAATGAAGTATATTTACAGGTAAGTGGACACCTATGCTTGTGTAAACCCGTACTAGATTAGGCATTTTGTAGACTGAACAGAAGTCATCACGTCTTCCACCTTATTTTGCAGTGGTTTAAATTGAGCACAATACAGGATGAAGATGCCCCGTCAACTCTGCAGCAGGACAGCGAGACATAGGAGACACACGGGAGACACACAGGAGAGACTCAGAACTGCTCTGTGCTGACAGCTTGACAGGAGCTAAAACATCCTCTAATAGACCAGTTTATATGCCCAACACCCACAAATATGAACCAAGAGAGAAGTCAAAAGTATAGAGTGTAAAAACTGGTCATACAGTATAGTTCATGCTCATGTGCATATGAGTTTTTGGACAGGGTTCTAATGCCTCCAGCAAGATAGCAGGGTTAATTTAGATTATATCTCAAAAAACATCTAATGTCAAAAACTGAAAATGTGTGTTATATACACACACACGTATTATATAAGTATATTATACTTCCCTGTTTGATTTCATCCTATCCAGTTTAGCTGTAATCTAGTTTATCATTTTTCTTTTGGTAATACTGTACAAAGTTTTTTTTATTTAATAGACACAACATATGCTCTCATACAACTAATAAAAATGGCCAGTTTTCAATATCTCAATATTTTATGGCATATTATTTCAGGCAGTTCTTCATCAATGTGTGGAAATATGTATTACTGAAAGAAACAAAAAAAATTACAGTTATGCAAAATTTTATTTAAAAATGGAAAGAAGAAATATTTGACACATAATATAAATCAACCAATAAACCTTTGTTCATTCACTGTACAATAATTTGTGGAGTGAGAAGTGAAATTTGTTTAAGTGTCATTGCTAAGACACTTAAAATATCTAGTTTATTGATTCTGGTTTTTAAAGGTGCTTAAAATATTCGTTGAGAATCTCAATGTTGTCTGCGGATGGTTATAAAGAAGGCAGCAGTGAGAACCACTGTGCCAGCAGCTCCACCAATCAGAAGCCCTAGAATTCCCCCACCAATGTGCTGGTTCTCACATGCTTCTCTTGAAAATGCGATAACTTGGCCAGAGGGACACCTGTGGGGAACGGTTCCAGGTGACTATTCATAAACTGTTCAAAAACATCCAGTGTTTATGGACCATATGGGATTGTGCCAGTGTTTATTTAGCATCACTACAATATCAGCTAGGCGATATTTGCCTACACAAGTGGTTTTCATTGGGTCATGTATCATGTAAATGTATAGCAACCAATATGCATCCAATATTGAAATTAGATTTTTTCTTCAAAACACACACACACATAAATGAAGCACACAGACCTCATGTGTTGTTATAAAGGAACTCTGGGTTTGAGCAAACACTGTCAAGCATGATGTGACCTCACTGAGCGGTACTGGATGGATGTGGAAGGGTGTGTCTTGTGATTGGCTCTCACCTGCAGGAAGCCCGGCCATGGTGGAGGACACACACTCCTCCGTGGTGGCAGGGGTTAGGAGCGCACGGGTCACTGATGGCACGAGTCTCCCGGGCTCTCGCTACCAAGTGGGTAGAACTCTCCTCTACAGCCAGAGGTTCCCCAGAGAACTGAGTTTGGACGGGAACCTCTGATTTCAAAAGATGCGTCAAATCTGGGAATGGTGAGGTATAACAATAAATCGGTTTACTAAAATAAACATTTATAAATTAATTTAACAAAGATGTAGAATTTATTTGTATGTGAAGGAAATATTAATCACCATCAAAGTTAACAGTAATGATGAGGTCATTGTTCTTGAGGAAATTTCTCCTCTTGAGTTGCTGATGAGACATAAAGTTGGACCAGCCAAAGTCAAGGCCCCTGAAACACGCGCAGCTGTCGTCCCACACACCATTTATGGATGGCTTGTTCCACAAAAGGGATCCATCTGAGAGAGGAACGTGTCATCACTGGTCATTTGATGACATTCAAAATGGAGACATATTTAATGCAACAGAGTTCATGTCTTACCCCATGATTCAAGCACATGAACCTAACCTGTTCTCTATAATGAGATATAATCTTATCTGCTGAGGCACTGGATGTTAAGTAACTCAGTAGAAACATTCATGGTTGAGCTAAAAATTAATAATTTGGGTTACTCCTTTTTAACGGACCAGTGGTGAAACTCCTGCTGTTGGACATTTGGAGTGTGGCATCAGGGTGCTGATCCAGGACAGTGATGGTAGCCTGTCTGTTAGCAGCTGGCCATTCTAACACTGCATCATTTTCACCACTGCAGAGGTGAAAGGTCACCGCTAGACACTCCGCTGATACATTGCTCATGCCGTTTGGGTACACATCAATGCTGTAACAATATCCCTCTGAGCTGTAGAAACGAGAACTGCGAATGTAGCTGTTTTGTGGGGTGTTTGTGAGCAGGTCGGTGAAGTTATGGATCCTCCAAACAGCATTGGGACACACTGTCTCAGATAGGGTGATGTCATCAATGAAGATCCCCCCAGACGTTTTCTTTGAACCCACAACACCCTGAAAGACGTATCGAAACTTTTCTTTTATGTTGAGAGTCACAAAGGCGACCTTCCATGAACCGTCCTCGTCGCCTTAAGCATTAAGAATCAGACAAACAAAGGTGTTACAACAACATATGCATAACTGCTCTAAGTAAAAACAAATTAGATATGCTGGACATTTCTGTAGGATGAGACAGTGCTGGGCTGTGCTGATGTCCTGACCTTTAATGGTGTGCACTTTTCTGAGTTTGCGAACAAGGCCAGTGCCATCGTCTGTCCTAACCCACACCACCAGCAGGTCCTCTGGGCTTCCCATCATCCTGTAGAAGAACTGCAGACACTGTTCGCCCTTCCTGGGGTAGACGAGACGAGACTCCAGTAAAGCGCTGTGCCCTCCCTCGTGGTTGGCAGTGTCAAATTTCATGTAGTAGCCTGCATCTTCACAAGAAATGAGAAGAGAGAAGGTTTGGCTATAATCCGCCCAGTAACACTTTAGAGGAGGTTTGGCTATAATCTGCCCAGTAACACTTTAGAGGAGGTTTGGCTGTAATCCTCCCAGTAACACTTTAGAGGAGGCTTGGCTGTAATCCTCCCAGTAACACTTTAGATGAAGCTTGTATTCACAAAAACACTGTACTGTCAAACAAAGCACTCAAAGGTGACATTGAATCTAAGTGCATCTGCGTTTGCGCTGTGATTCTGTACAAACAGTTACATAATTAGCATTTTTAAAGAAAAAACAGGTTTACAGGATTTGGGGTACGGTGCAATTTCTTATATGCTATTTCTTACAGTTTTTTTCCTTCATTTTTGGGCATAGTCATGTACTCTCTGCTTACCTCACACTGTGTTTGTACAAATGTTTACATTTTATCTTCAGATAATGAGAAAGTTCATATGAGCCCATGCCATGTGCACATTCAGAGAAGTGACTTTGTAATAGGTTTGTAATCGTTAGGTTTGTAATCTTTAGGTTTGTAGTACTTAGGCTTGTAATAGTCAAGTTTGGCATCTAAGTCTGAATATCTCTGCCATCACATGCACTGCTGTAGAGATAAAAATGGCAATTTTGACATTGTAAATGAAATATTTATTTCATTGTAAGCGGAGAAGAAGGAAATGTACTTCACAATAAACAGTAGTTTCATTTTATCCAATGTTGTCAATGTTGTATGATTTTCAAAACAGTGACATTCAGACTGTCTTTACCTTGACACTGTCCTCCTAGGGTGTGGTCTTGCAGGTTTGCGGAGCTCACAGTCTGCACCCAGTCTGCACTGTCTTCCTCATTCTGGATCATTCCGCATATATTGATCTTCTCAAAGGCACACTGGTCCAGAAGTGTACGTGTTTCAGCTACGATCACAGCATCAATAAAAACATGTCACCCAAAAGGATTTGTCTTTCTTGCAGGAATGTAGCCTGCAATGAGAGCTGCTAAAGGTGAAGGCTAGTGGAATAGTAAGAGTGAAACACACAGCCAAACCCACAACCAAACCCAGTCAAACCCACATCCAAACCTAGTAAAACCCACAGCCAAATCCAGTCAAACCCACAGTCAAACCCACAACTTAACCTAGTCCTTTTACATTTTAATTGACTTTTGTACTATGTTTATTAAGAAATGTGTATATATATATAGTTTTTTTTGTGCATAGATAATTCAGTGCTTACTGCAGTTGTACATGCGGTTGAGTCTCTCCAGGTCAACGGCACTGAAATCCAAACGCTGCCCAATGACTTCGTTGAAGGCGGGAATGGCTGTGGTGATGGTGGGGATGTTGGGTTCTTTGTTGAAGGAGAGAGGTCTGTAGTGCATGATAGATTCATAATCGTATGGGGTGTTTAGATCAGTGATGAAGTCATCACTGTATTTGTTGAAATTGTTTTCCTTCCCTACAAATGGCAAAAGCAGAAGAATAAGATGCATTGTTCTTGCAAATAACCAATACCTAATAATAAAGTAGTGTTCTTGCAGTAAACTTTATTGTGACCATACAGTGCTACACTGTCACGTGAAATTGCAAACTGAGCTCAAGAAGCATCTATTGCACATGGTCCAGCTCACAGATGCCAGCGAAAGAACTGACCGGGGATGATCTGGTCCCACCAGATCCTGACATAGTCATCTCTGTCGGAGCGCGACTGCTCATGGTAGAAGCCCAGGGCATGAAGGACTTCATGCTCTACAATGGCCTTCGTGTCACACCTCTCCCCAATGGAGATATTCTGCCCCGTCTGCAAATCTCCAACTTCTGACCAGCATCTGTTGTTGGAGGAGAAAGAGCAACAATCAGCTGGGGTGTAAACCCTCTCAAGGCATTACCAAACGAGCCACAGTAGATCAGACAGGGTGTAAACCCTCTCAAGGCATTACCAAACAAGCCACAGTAGATCAGACAGGGTGTAAACCCTCTCAAGGCATTACCAAACGAGCCACAGTAGATCAGACAGGGTGTAAACCCTCTCAAGGCATTACCAAACGAGCCACAGTAGATCAGACAGGGTGTAAACCCTCTCAAGGCATTACCAAACAAGCCACAGTAGATCAGACAGGGTGTAAACCCTCTCAAGGCATTACCAAACAAGCCACAGTAGATCAGACAGGGTGTAAACCCTCTCAAGGCATTACCAAACGAGCCACAGTAGATCAGACAGGGTGTAAACCCTCTCAAGGCATTACCAAACGAAGACCAGAAGATCAGACAGACATGAATCTCCACAGAAAAAGGGGGTCATGGAGGAAAAAGTTTTTTATTTCAGCATGAACATCAAAGCATACCCATCCAACTTGCTGAAAGAGAGGTAGGTACTCTCTCCTTCATAGGGCTTGAAGTCCACACAGGACTTCAGTCGATACATATCAAATGCCTGTAGGATTACACCTTTTGCATTTAGATCTAAAGAAACAGACAAACACATTTAAACAATAAATTAATTTTTAAAAATAATCAACCAATTAAGCTTATATTTTCCAGTAAGGAGTTGATGAATGAACAGCTCCTACCTAAACTATCAGTCAGTATGTAAGGAATGGGAATCTTCCATCTTTTAGTTTCATCCAAAATTGCATTCTTTCTTGGCTAGAAAATAGATATTTGTCATGTATGCAGTGTACATAAACTTCATGTTTATACATTTTTATACAACATTGAAATTCATTAATAACCAGACTGTGTATAAAAGATATACTTACATCTCTAGCAATATCTCCCTCAAACAAATCTCGTTGGGATTCTGAGAAATGTAATTAAAATATTCAGGAAAAGGTTAAAATGGTGAGTAACAGTATGCAAACACAGGACAAATCATTTACTTATGCAAAGTTGTATTTCCTTTAAAACATATTTACAAAAAGGCAAAAAGGAGAGAGAAATGTGTGCCAGGAAAAAACCACAACAGCTCCTGGGATAGCTTTACATATGTTAACCAACTTTACTGCAGCAGTACCTATATGTAGAGCGTCCAAGTATGAGTGGGCTGAGTGATTTTAAAATAAGAGTCCCCTACTTAGGTTTATTTCAGGAATATCCTCCCGTAGCTCTCCAGCGTCAGCGTCTCCACCTAACATGAATTACAAAACACGAGTCCCAGAATGAGAATGACATGAGTCTTGGTGACAATGTCAGTTATGAGTTTCATCTACATACCCTATAAAGTGAAAATTTGAGATAAAGTGAAAATGTGTGTGATAATTTACCATATTCTGCTGAAAGAGACTGTACCTAAAAGTGAAATAAAAACAAAGTGTATTTTTATCAAAATATATTTTTTATTTTATTCTCCCAAACTGTATGAGAGAGTGCACATTCATTTACCTAACATTTAAATTTGATGAAGTGTTTAAATACCTTTAAGCTGAGCAAAAGAGTGATGGTCATTAATATCCACGAGAAGCCCATGGCAGCTGACGGAGATGCATGTATGTGTCTCCACAGCCAGATAAACAGACCAATAAAAGCTGAACCTGAGGAGGACTTTGGTCTTAAAGTCTCGTACACCTGCTACCTGCTCTCTGCATGCGGGAAGAGCAGGTACTTCAGGCCACGTGCTTTATCAAGCTGATGTGTAATCACTGTCAGCACCACTACACACTTTATCTCTCAAGGATTTCCAAACTGTTTATTACAGCAATTTCATTTCAGTTAAAGTGGGATGTAATGTGCAGAATACATCTGCAGTCTATCAAACCCCTGAGCAAACAGGGCAGAGAGAAATTGAAGATTTTATAAAAAGTTTTATAAGAGCTGAATGAATAAATGTCTACAATAGGAGACACAGAATAAGCTGAAAATTGTCTTATGCAATGCAAGCTGATATCACCAGTCATTAATTACTCTTCAATGAAAAAAATAATATAAAGTCTTATCAAGATGTAAATAACCCAAGTTCAAAGTGTACACCACTTTCACAGAAAGAATAGATCACAGCAGACTTTACTTTCCATGTGATCAGGACAGGCCCTGCTTGGCAGTGATATATTCAAATGTAATGCAAATGTAATGCTTTTTTTTTTTAAATATTTCTGAAAATAATGCAATGTTCTATTAAAAAATATTGGTGTTATATTAACCATTATTTTTATTACAAAGATATGCGTGCATGCCAATGGTAAAACCCACAGTAAGAAATGTTGTGATCAGCTGTGATCAGTTACACAAGTCAAAACAGGCAGTGTGTAGCCCTAGAGTTAGTGACAATGTCCCTACTACAAAAGAGTTTATTAGCATCAGGGATTAAGGTTAGATGTACCATCATTGGATGGGTTGGGCTCTGTGGTCCACTTCTAAAGGTAAATCTACATTTGATGCTGATGAAGTATCACAGAGGGACGGAGGGCGATAGTTTCACTAAATGGAAAGGATACTATTCAAAATGAACAACACTCTTCATTGTCTTGAAGAACAAGAGTCTGTCCCCTTTAAAGGAGGAGGAGGGAGGAGAAGTGGGCGTTTTCATATATAACCACATTACTGCTGCATATCGGGTGGGGTCGTAACGTTGGAAAGTAATGAAATAATTCAGTTCAAATAATACTGAACTGAATTATCCTGAGTGTACATCCATTAAAGCTCGTGTGTTCACAGATGCATGGAAACAGGTGGAGAAGGGTGATCTGAGGTCACTGGCCAGCTAAACACAGACGAAATCCTGAACGAATTAGAGGCAATAAGATCTCTTTAATGTAAAAGCTCAGTGTAGAAAGGAAAGTGGATATTACTGTTTAATACATGTGAAGCTAAAAACATGTTTGAGAAAATTAGAATGTTTATTATTAAAATATAGAGATATTATAAGGATATCGTAGAGATTATAGAGATATCATAGACATATTCAAAATTGTAGTGAAGTACACAAGGTTTGCAGAGAAACAGGACGTTTAATACAGACGTCCCTCGTCAGCTGTGCCAATGGTGGCAGTGTCACGGAGCTCAAAGAAACAGCCGGTGGAGGAGCTGTCAACAGAGACAGAGATGTAGAGTGTCAGAGTCACTGCAGACATGAGAGGTGCCACAGATCTGACCTGCGCTCGGTGCATCCATACTACACTGACATCAGTGAGCAGTCAGTTGTTTCATTTCAGGAGGTTTTCATCTCTGAACTGAAGTGTGAAATTATTGTTTGTTTACATATTGTAAGTACAGTGATGAATGGATTACAGGACATCACACACACTGATAATTACACATCACAGAACATCATACACACTCATTATTACACATCACAGGACCTCAGACACACTCATTATTACACATCACAGGACCTCAGACACACTGATTATTACACATCACAGGACCTCAGACATGCTGATCACATTTTTCTGCAGCAAGCTCACCTCTTAATGCTCAAATGTCTGTAGCAACAGGCACCTCACTATTTTTCAAAGGTGTTAAGTCTTCAAAACAGAGAACACAGCACACAGAGTAGATTACAAATGAAAATCAAGTTTAACTGCTTTATAGACAAACTAAACAGGAAGCCACTTCAAACTTACCCTCAAAGTCAACAAGAATGATGAGGTCATCGTTTTTCAGGTAATTCCTTCGGCGGAGGTCAAAATGTTTAATGAAGTTTTTCCAGCCCTTTGATTCACCTCTGTAGCAATTACAATAAGGGTCATAGGTCCCGACCTTTGTTGGATTGTCCCAATACAATTTCCCTTGAGGAGCTGAACAAATAAACTGTTAGTGAACACCTTTTTGTATTTCTATGAGCTATTTCTATACATTGTTAGTATTTGGCCAATGTTCTTATACAGAGACACATGTGTACAGCATGTGACAGGATGTGATAACATCATGCGACCCGACTCCAGGAACTCCACTACCCAGAATTCCCTCCCCTAGTTACTAGTCTGCAACTGTTTCTCATTACCACGGATTATAAAGCCCAGTCACATTCTCACACAAGTATCTCACAAGTTTTACCGGCAACTTTGAGTGTTCACACCCAATCTCTGCTACATGGTTCGATCTGTTTTGTTTATCACTTTTGTCTTTTGGATTTGCTACTCTGTACATTTGCCAGGTTCTGATTCTGGTTCTGGTATTTTTGACTTGGACTGTTTTTGATTTTGGTTTGGATTCTGTTTTTGTACTTCTGTTGCCACCGCTTTCGAGGCCTGGATTGTTACACAACTACAATTTGTACAATAAATCAGTCTTGTTTAAGGTCTGCAAGCATCTGTTGTTCTGAAATGCTTCTGGTGTTACACAGCATGTGACAGCATGTGTACAGCATGTGACAGTGTGTTCCCTGCCAATCAAACCCATGCTGTCAACACTTTGCTCCACCTCCTCCGTGAGGTAAGCAAGTGGAGTACAATTCTAGAAATCCTACATAAAATGTATTAAGAATTTATGTAGAAATTAGCCTAACGTACTTTCTAATTAACCTACTTGTAGCAAGGTCCGTGGTGAGGCTTCGGGCAGACGACATTCGCAGTCTGATGTCTGCATCCTGGTCCATCACTACGATGGTCGCCTGGCGGTCCACGGCGGGCCACGTCAAGGCTGCATCATTCTCTCCACTGGCCAGATGGAAGTAGAGTCCAGTATAGTTGCCTGTGTAGTCGTAGTAGGTGGAGAGAGGCTGCACGCGCACCCTGAAGGCGTAGCCCTCGGGACTGTAGAAACGAGGGCTGTCCAGCACCGTACTGCTGCCTGCAGTCTGCAGGACTTGCGAGAAATTCTGAATGCGCCACACGGCAGCAGGGCAACGGGTCTCCATCAGGCTGATGTCATCTACAAACAGGCCCCCTGCGGACGTAGCAGGGTCTTCGCTGACCGCCTGAAACATGTAGCGGAATTTCACCCCGACTTGGATGGGAACATGAGCGACCTTCCAGCTCTGATCCTCATCAGCTGCGAAAACACGCACACACACACACACAAGTGACACAAGTCATTCTTGGATGATGGCGTGTGCAGTAACAGGGCTTTTGCTATAAGAAAGTAAACACGCCACTGTGCACTTAGGCGATTCTGAGCCGCTGGAGCGCATGTGCATTCTCCTTTAGACTGGGCGTGAAAACTAAAGCTTATTCCTGGAGCTGCGGAAGTGCCAGGGAGCTGAGTGTGGCCTCTACCCCAAACTGTGTGCAGTTTCTTCAGCTTGCGCACTGTTCCTGTCCCATCATCCATTTTGACCCAGACGACCAGCCTGTCCTTTGAGCTGCCGCTCATTTTGTAAAAGAACTGAAGACACTGCAACTCTCGTCTAGGGTACAGGAGGCGAGACTCGAGTAAGCTGGAATCTCCTGCCTTTCCAGCCGCTGTGTCAAAGTACATAGCATATCCTAAATCTGCAAACCAAAATGTGACAATTAGGATTATTAACAAAACAGAAAAGGACTGGTCTTGGGGGGGAAAAGGATGGAGAGACACTGACCCCTAGACTGGCCAACGAGAGTGGGATCTTCGGGGTCGGAGGTGCTCTTGGTGTGAACCCAGTCTCCATCATCGGTAGAACTCTGAATCATACCACATATACTAATGTGTTCAAACGTGCACTGGTCCAGCAAGGTCAGACTGGAAGCTGGACAACAAACGTCCTCATTTTACTCCTTACGTCAGTACATGAATTTACAATTCTTACAATGAACATTATCATTTAAATCAGCTGATGAACATCATTTAAATCAGCTGATGAACGTCATTTAGCATCATGCTGACAGACACTTACTGCAGTTATACATTCGATTCAGTCTCACAATGTCTTGCTCACTGAAGTCAAGATACTGCCCTATGATGTTGAAGAAATCTGGGATGTTGGTGGTGATGGTGGGGATGTTGGGGTCTTTATTGAAGGAGAAAGGTCTGTAGTGCATTACTGACTCATAGTCGTATGGCGTATTTAGATCAGTCACAAAGCTGTCATCATATTTGTTGAAGTTGTGCTGAAGGCCTGATAACAAAAATGATAACATAAATGCGGTTACCTCATTGTATCTGACACTTAAACACTACACAATGATTTGGTTATGCCCTTAAATCATATGTTCATGATGCAGACACATTATGTAATTGTTTAAAGATTTAAGTTTCTCCCATAAACATTTCTACTGACAATGTCAACTTAACTCTAAACAGTACACATGCATGCAAAAGCAATTCTGATCAGCTAACCATCTATGACTTGGTCTAGCCAGATCTTCACATAGTCGTCCCGGTCCTGACGGGACTGCATGTGGTAAAAGCCCAGAGCATGGAGCAGCTCATGTTCCACAACAGCCTTATGGTCACAGCGAGGCCCCAGCGAGAGCACCTGTCCTCGGGGCTGCTCCCCCACACTCGAGAAGCACCTGGACACAGTCACGAGGCCACACCCTCTCAGTGGACACAGTCACGAGGCCACACCCTCTCAATGGACACAGTCACAAGGCCACACCCTCTCAGTGGACACAGTCACGAGGCCACACCCTCTCAGCACAACACGCCGACTCACATTCAAGAAAGAGCTTGTGTTGTACTAGACGCCCGGAGGAATTACACTTCATGGTGTCCTAAACCACACAATGATAATATGAGACGTGTCTCTGTTGCAAACAACAGGTCTTATGATTTTAGGAAGTGTGTAATGTCTTACGTGTCAGATATTAAATGTGAATCAGATGTGATTATGTGATCTTGAAGAGCAAAATAAGTGTAACAATTTCAATAAAAAACATTTTAAGACTAACATAAATATGGAGAAATGTTGGAAACACACCCGTCTCGCTTCTCGAACTTGATGTAGGTCTTTTCTCCTTCATAAGGCTTAAAATCAACACAGGACTTCAATCGATACATCTCAAAGGCTTGAAAGATAACTCCTTTAGCATTCAGGTCTGATGAAATCAGAGATTAATAATTCAACCAAACGTTATTACAGTTGGCCAACATTACATCAGAGAACTAAAATATTTAATATATTTCCAACATACCCAGGGTGTCAGACAGAATGTAAGGGACAGGGAACTTCCATCTGTAAGCAGTGTTGATGAGAGCATTTCGCCCAGGCTGTTAGGAATGAAATGCATGATATCTAATACAGGTTTTCAAGACAATGGCAGGAAAAAGAAATAACTGGTAGTGTGGTATGATGTAGCAGTGATGTAACAGCTATATTAAAAATATTATATTTACTCACAGGAAGGAAAATATCGCCTTCAATTAGGGGGGTTTTTGCCCCTGTTAACAAAATTATAGTATTATTTGAACAGCTGTTAAATCCATATTGATAAGAAATTCTCAAATATTTGTTGTACCTCTTTGGGAGAAGAAATAAACATTGATGTCTAATATGAAAAGCATTATACAGCATTCATGGGAAATTGTATTAGCCTAAACTAACTAGCTAGAGATTAAATGTAAATATTAGCTTACCCAGGTTAATGAATGGGTTGTCATTTGGTGTATCTTCAATCTCTGTGAATAGAAAATGGCAGAATACAGCTTTAATTCTTCATTTATTTACATGTGCAATTGAAAACTTGATTGAACCTACCATGCCACTTACCAATTTAACTTACCATTACCAAAATTGATTTAACTTACCATGCACTTGAGGTGATATTGGAATCTTGATTTAAAAAAAGAGAGTATTTTTTAAATGGAGAGGTCACACAGATATCCTTTAAAAATGTGCAAATGCCAAAAACATCAAATGTAAATAGAATTTGTACTCACTGCAAGAGACACTGACACAGCAGCCAGTGCAGTAAGACAAAACAGCCCTGGGAAAGACATCCTGACTGCACATGCACAAATGGAGCTTTGGCTTAAATGGGAGAGAACTTTGACCATTTTGATACAGCCCTAAGAAATCTGAAAGGTCATGAAATGACTGTGCACTGACGTGTGTATAGTGTATGACCAGGGAATATGCTTCCTGTAGTGCTCTGACTCTCCTTATCATTCACATGCTGCACGGAAAGCAAAATTCATACTTATTACCAACATGAGTAGCCAAAGTTATTTCTAAATCATCTCATAAAAATGACCTCGGATAGGTACTTGAATGAATTTGTTACAGCCAATGATAAAATACGTAGTTGGATCATTCGTTTTGAGCAAGACATTGGTAGCCCAGTGACGAGGAATGCTCATGAAATGGACTGTACTGTATTGCTCTTATAGTTTTAGATAACTGGTCTGCTGATTTAAACAGCGAAAGTGTAGTTACCTGTACTGCGGGCATGTGCTCGAGACTCCTGTTAATGTTACAATGTTACCTCAATTTTGTTTGTTTCTGTGTAGACTGCAGGTTACTTTATGCTGAGATCTAAAAAGACAAACAGCTAAAAGCTATAGAAATTAAAGAAGCCAACTGCAACACTGCTGTAATGCTGTGATTCTGTAAAAAGCTTGAACAGTTATAATATGAAAATGTTTAAAATGCTATCTTGGTATAAAGTATTTAATGTAACAATGTTTTGTGTATAAAGTAAAAGTTAATTCGAGTTCCTTGTGTAGCATATCCTCTCTTTATTTAAGATTTAATTATCATTTTGTTGAAGACCTTTTGACCATAAGAATGATGGATTTGTCATTTCCAATAGCAAGACATTTTAATGCTAATGAATTATTGTTATAAAACAGAATCGTTATAGTTTAAACATACATTATGTTTTAATATAAACTGCTGTCACCTCAGCATTTCAGTATTTTGTTTGCACTGCTGATGAACAGAGAACCGTTTGTCATCCGTTATCAATGTTTTTCCATCGTATTCTTTACTTTTCCCTCAATGCATTTGCACTGAAACTGTAATTCCAATTGAATTCGGGTATTCAGCAGCAATTTAGTACTTTGCGTTGGAGGAGAAACTACGGTGAAAGCCCATCGCGCTGCTAAAGCAAAACGCGCAATAAATACGCAAAGCAAATTAATCAAAATGAAAACACGTACGCTACATTTCGGAAACGCACTGCAAATTCAGTCACAACACAACGGAAGTGTTTCTGGGCGTGTTATTTTACACAAGGTCTCTGTAGGTTTTTAGCCAAACAACAGTTGTTTTATAGTTTCTCATAATGTTGAACGGGACATAAGTATAAGCTCTTTAAATGTAGTTAGCGAAGTCCCCAAGCTAACTATTTAGATAGAAACTGTGTTAAATGGGACTTTTATCGGGGTTTTTACCTGATACTAAACAACCTGGTAAGACGAAGGGAATAGCACTCTAGGTTTTTAACTAGAAACAAAGTTGTGTTATATAGTATCTCATTATGTAGAACGGGACTGTAAATTAGTAAAGATCTTTAAATGTAGCTAGCTAGGTAGGGCTTGTAAGCCTTAGTTTTCGTTAAAATAGCAAACTACCTACATTTTAAGAGCTTTACTCATTCAGTCCCGTTCAACCTAATGAGATACTGTATAACACAACTCTTGTTTCTGGCTAAAACCTATATATTATTCACAAGAGTTGTTATACAGTGTAAAGGTTTTAATATCGTCTTCAGACATAGATCATAGCCACCATGGTTCATAAAAAGCATCATAAATGTGCTCAGTCCGCAGTGTGTTAAGCAGAGTGTTAAGTAGAGCGTTATTCCCTTCATTTTACCAGGTTATGTTTTGTCTATTTTGCGATGGGCTTTCGGGGCCACCGTACAGAAACAGTCCCGGAAGTAGAACAGAATGGAAACAACACGGTGGAGAATAACAGCTAGCAAGACGTCGGTCTTGTATGAAGAACAAAAGTTTGGTTTTGAGTGTAGAACCCAAAGTCTATGTTGGCTTTAAGTAAAACTGTACAATTACTACTAATCCGGAAGATATATAAGCGGACAATCGCAGAATCAGGTAGTGAAATGCCTTCGTTTAGCTATTTATCCTGGCACCACAGACGGTATGCGCAGTGTTTCGCCACGTTTCTTACCTTCATGTACAGTCTGTCTCACAAACTATTAGGAGCTTAATTTATAGCTGGATTTAACCAACTAGTTAGCCTGAATGGCGCTCCCGATAGTAAAGAGTGCGGTTAAAGTTAGGCAGAATGCCGGCTTTACAGCGCAGAATGTCTAAACTGTCGTGTCTCTTTTAAACTGGTCGGCGAGCGGTGCGTCCTGTCAATACTGTGTGATACTATCCAGTTTCCGATGTTTGTCGGTTAGGATTACATTAAGCCTGCTGGCAAATTAACTTAAATCGCCACTTCAAAATAAGCACACCGTGAGACGTGGATCAGGTGCTCCGTTATTTAATCGGGTGTTTGAAGATTCAATCCTCTAGGTAATTTAACATAGACGAATTTGCAGATACGCGCGGATTTCCTCTTTTGCGGGAGGGTAATCCACGGCAGAATATGACCTGCACCACACTATTACAAACCACCCAGACTTTTTGGCGACCTCATCAGTGTTCAAAACGCCAATTAGTCCAACGAGGTAGTGTAAAAAAGTTATTGTCACAAGTGAATAAATCGATGTTTCAGTTGGAGTGGAACAAATAAACCATTATGTAGATCGTTATGAATTTATCTATGAGCAAGTTTTATTAGAAAACTTGACAATTTACAATTGACCACATATTTAATAATTTGAGAGTGCAGTGTGTATGCTTCTTGCTGAACGAAACCAATAGGAACGAACCTAATTGAAAGTGTGGTGTCAGAATGAACCGCATTTTCTAACACAGAAACGCGCATGTACACAAATTGAGTAATTTTTCCACAGAAAATTTCGACACCACAGCCTGGAAAAGCGGAAATACGTATTTCAAGTTCTTCTTCATGTTAACGCTGTAATCACCGGTGGCACGCATGCGTCAACAATCTTTTCTTGTCTCTCATGAACTCTACGCCTGACAGGTCTGCGGTACAAGCGGAACTACCGGGCTTTTGTTGCGATGGGGAATTCAAACTGTCATAATTTGGGAATACCTTCTGGAAAAGGACCACACGCAGTGGGATGCACTGATTTAATGGCTGGCCACACAGTACAGGTAAAAGAACAGTGTCTGCTGTTAATGGGGTGCCTTCAAGCCTGTCCTGCCAAGAGCCATAGTTCTGAACGAATGAGTTGCCTCATATGTGTAGGCACTACAATATTGTACCAAACCAGTAGTAATGTGCTGATATGATCTATTTTTTAAAGTATCTATAATTGCAAAACAGTGATGTCGTCAAAGGTATTTGAACAAGAATCGGAGGCGAAGGGATAACATGAAAGAACTTTTGTATTTGTGGCCATTTCTAAAAACACATTGTGAGCTACTGTGAACTTTGACCTTTGACTTAGCATTGCCTGGGACGTTGGTGTTCAGCCACATTGTTTCACTGAATTGGCCTTTGTGATGTACCCCCTCTTTGGACTCTGTCTCATAGAGAGCTTATTAAAATCTAATTTCATCCATTTGTCTAACCAGTAGTCTATTGATTCACAGGGCACTTTTTTACGACTGTTCTACCCATGCCAAATGTCAACGGATTCCATCAGGCCAGACTGGATTCCATGCAGAGAATACTTTAATGGCCTTGCAGACTTCATGAAAATAAACAGAGTGCTGAGTGAAGGAACTTTTAACTACCTCTTCGGTAAGTACAGTGCCTAGTTATTTGTATAGCTTTAGCTGCCTTGTACGTGGAGTATTTTAAATGTTCAAAGTAGAAATTTGTATATAAATGTATTTTAAAATTGTTTAAACTGTATTTATAAATGGCACTCATTAGGTATTCAAGTATATTTGTGTAAAAGTTTGCTCCCTCCCCCCACCCTGGAAAGGTTCGTTTAAAATCCCGGCTACATGGAACGCACCTTTCAAACCAGATGGCAAATATCCCTTAATTATCTTTTCCCATGGCCTCGGAGCTTTCAGGTAATGCTCATTCGAAACCTTTTAACGGGATACATTATAGACAAAATTATTACCAGATTATTGCAGTTTAAAATTCATGACCATGGGCAGAATGCAGGACATTCATGGGTTGTGTGTGCTGTGTTTTGCAGGACACTGTATTCAGCCATATGCATTGAGATGGCCTCACAGGGCTTCATTGTTGCTGCAGTGGAGCACAGGTTTGCCCTTTGAACTAGGATTTGTTACGGTGTGTGTGTGGCGCTCAGGCTAGAGGCAACAGTAGACTGTAAATAGATCTGACAACACAAAAGGACACCTGCTAAACGACCTGATGTCTGGCACTGTCATATATATATATATATATATATATATATATATATATATATATATATACACACACACAAAACACACCAATCATAGAAATATATTCCACTGATATTAAAGAAATAAAGGTTGATCTGTGACGGTACCAAGTTACAGTTATTCATGAACAGAGATTTTGTTACAGCTACACAAACAAACAAAGCATATTTGCTCCTGTTTTTAGCCTATATTGAGTCCTTGACCAGGTAAAAGCGTTCAGTATTAAAATGTGTGTTTTTCCTCCTCTTTCCTCAGGGACGAGTCAGCATGTGCCACATACTACTACAAAGAGAAGACAGGACAAAAGACTCCTCCACCACGCCAAGAGACTCCACCACACCAAACCTTTCAGCCTGTCTCCAATAACCTGGAGGAGCAGTGGATGTATTACAGACCACTGAAACCTGGAGAGAGCGAATTCCCTCTGAGAAATAAGCAAGTGAGATCAAACATCCCACTACACAAAATTCCCCAACTTGTAGTGTTGATATGCCACAATATTCCTAAATTCCGCTTATTACAACTGTATGATTTAATAACGATGTACAACGGCTGTTCTCTGCGCTGATCTGTGAGGTTTGTGTAATGTGTTTTAACTAGGTGAAACAAAGAGCGAATGAGTGCATCAGAGCTTTGGAGCTTCTTATTGAGATCAACTCGGGAAAGACTGTGGAAAATGTCTTGGTATCTCAGTTTGACTGGTCAGCATTGGAGGTGAATATAACAGTAAAAGGAATCAACTCCAGTTGAAGTCCAGTTTTAAAGACAATTATCTGCAATTATCAGAAGCCCCCCGTCAATTGGTACAGACTTAAACTTAAACGCCCCTCTGTTTGCCAGAATTGCATGGACTTGTGTAGAATAGCAGTTATGGGACATTCCTTTGGTGGGGCAACAGTGATCGAGTGCTTGTTCAAGGAAGTCAAATTTAGGTATGTGTTATAAGTTAATAGTGCCATTCAGGCATTCAGTTTCAGATCAGTTTTATTTAACAGTTCTACATTTACCTCAGAAACAGGTTTGTGGAGGTTGTAAGCGGCGCAATTGTAATTTTCTCCTCAGTTGTGGTGTTGCGTTGGATACCTGGATGTTTCCCCTCAGCGATGACATTTTTCCGAGTGTGAAACAGCCTCTTTTTTTTATAAACTCTGAGAAGTTCCAATGGGCAGGGAACATCGCTTGAATGAAGAAGTTAGACTCTGAAATGATTCCAAGGAAAATGATAACCATCAGGTGAGTTGTTTTCACTAATAATTTGCATGAAACCAACATATACTGTAAAACAGTCCCACGTGTACGATGAGAATTTTAAAAAGGGCTTTGAACAATTTCTCTTGGTAGAGGAAGCGTCCATCAGAGCTTTCCTGATTTCACGTTCATGACCGGTAACTGGGTTGGGAAAATCTTAAAGCTAAAAGGAGAAATAGATCCTCATGTAGCGATGGATCTTTGCAACAGAGCTTCGTTAGCATTCCTTCAGCGACACTTGCGTAAGTTAAACCATTTTTAGAAAATTCATGATCATTTAAAACCAGTCCATATTTGGCTCTAAACTTTTGAAGTTCTTATACTGATAGTTTGCAAATTTGCTGCTGTGTCACCGACTCGCCTACATAATCTTATTATGCATTTCATTAATTCACACTTATCAATGGAGGTACTAAGCAGCGACATCTTGTTTGGCAGATTTAGACAGAGGCTTCAATCAATGGGATCATTTAATTGATGGAAAAGACAACAACCTGATTCAAGGCACCAACATCACTACACTTCAGGCAGCAATCTAAGATGTCAAAGCTAAAGTCAACAGCAGCTCAATTTGAGATTTTGTTTATATCTGGAGAATCGTAACGCCGGCCCTATGCATGTCAGCATTGAACCTGATCAGGTGTCCTGCTCTGCTCCTACTTACCGTGAGCAGTTTTCATTTCTCATACCTGGCTCCACTGTTCATGTGTGGCCGAAGGCTTTGATTAACTGGATCCCGGTGTTTACGTTAGGGTGGGAACAGGACAGGACAGATCATCTTGATTGGACTTGGGACAACACTGCAGTTTGAGGTTCAAGTACTGGAAGCAAATCTTGGATATAACAGATGAACTTTGCAGTACACACACACACTCACACAAGATGCCTGGGTATTAGAGCCATACATCCCAGTCATTCCCACAAGTCACGCAACTTGTACGTTACGAGATGATGTACTTCACATGCCCTACAGTGCAACATACATTTTGTATATCGCACAGGCTGAGGCTCGTGATACGGAAAGGGCCATCTAGCCATCCGGACTGCAGCGGTTCCCAGACACTACAGTATGCCTGCACAGTGCAGCCATCATCTTGTATAATCAGCTGAATGATTCAAGTAATCATAAGGATTTTGTTACAATAAGTCAGTGCAATACATTTTTAATTTTAACTATATCCAGTCTGCACCTGCAAAGGTATGTGCTCTATAACACATACGTTTAGGCCAGGTGTGCCTAATAAATTGGCCAATAAACTTGGAATTAAAAGGTAGGTGTTTAATGGTGGGTGGAGTGTATTTTATTGCATCACTGTGATATGCCTTGGTTCTATAGCACTGCCTTTTTATATAAAGGATCTAGTGTTCTTTAATATTACACTATGGTGCACTCACGGTACTGCAATAGTTGGCAAAGAACTCTTTTGCAGTCTTCTGTACCTCTGTACAGTTAATCGTGGGTTGGGTTCCTTCCATAAGCCTGATTTTCAATTGTACATAAGATTTCAATTACTAGTTTACTTTTCATTTGTGATGCCATTAGTGAAACAAAGGTGATGGGTTTTTACACAACACACACAAAAGAGGCTGAAATGTGGATGTATATTGTTATTAAATGCATTTTATGAGCATTAAAATGTTTTTCTATAATGCCTGCTACTTTTTCAAGGGTGTTCTGGCTGATAGAAATTCACTAGACAATAGTGAAACTGACAGTATTTGTTCATTTTGATAATATAATGCAACCGGCTACAAAACGTATGAAAAGGTTTGTTTATTTTACACAAACAAAAATCCCATTGTTTTCCTTTCAGAACATGTAATACTATGACCAACTTTAAACCCAACCTATGTGCAACAAGAACATCTCTGGTGTAAATTAAGGTTTTTTTTTGGTAAATACACAGAAACTCAGAACAAGAAGGAACCATGACAGAAAAACAAAGGGCAAGAAAAAAATTCAGCCTAGTTTTCATTTGCGATTCTGAAATGATAAAACAGCAACAACTGTTCATTAGAGTGAGATGCTGAATTCTAAGCTTCAAAAACCAAGAAAGTGAGAACAGATGTCACTGAAAAATGCTCAAGAATTCAATACAAGAAAAGAAAACTGCAGAAAGTGGCAGCTGAACTACTGAGTCCCATTTTCTAACATACAGCTGCGTGTCATGAACAGCTGCTCCTGTAGCTACTTCTCAGCACCTGGTTCACTTGCATGTGTTGCCTGCCACTCTTTCATAAAGATCACGTCTTCATCGGATCGGTCCTCCACTTTCAGGATCAGATGAGTTACTGGGGAAACTAGCTCGCTTGAGTCATGGTGTTCAAATGTTGGCTTCACAGGTGAGCCTTCACAGGTGAGACATTTAATGGCGTAATGCACATCTGGCACTCAACACTCCGTGTCATTAGCTATGCTCAACATCGCATATTACCATTGCTTACAGATACTACCCAACATCTGTTCAGTTCTGTTCATTTTCACCACAATGTGATTACTCACCACAAGCTTCCTCCACTGTAGGAAGAGGGTCGGTCTCCACAGTATCTCCTCGAAGCTAAGATAATAGTGAAAAAAGCATGCAAATATACCAAGTATATCAAAGTATAGTGTTCTAAACATGGTATGAAATTTCCAAGAGCAGCAACACAAGTTAAATACCGTATCATCAGACGCAGTATCTGACTCCAGCTCAGAATCGCTTGCAAGATTGACCAGATCTTCTGTATAGCAGGAAGACATGACGGTCATCAAATTGACTGGATGCAGCACGTTTTACAGTTTGCACAACATACTGGAGAGACCCACCACACCCTGGACACCATGAACTGTTGCACAACGGCACAAACTAATATTAGGTTAATCTAAACTTGCCGTTAACTTTATCAGTCAAGTCACCCTGATAAGGATCACCCTCAGGTTCCACATCCTGGACCTATAAACACATTGAAGTTGAGACTTCAGCTTTGGCCAAGTGTGTACCCTTTTATTTGTGTCTTTATTGAGGGATTAAGATTATGAATAAATAAACCTTATCCAGAGGCGTCACAGCAAGAAACTCCAACAGCTCGTGTGTCCCCTCACTTGTCTCACTGCTTTGATCTAATGTAACCCAACAACATTTGGCAATATAAAAGGTCAGACCTTATGTAAGAAAAAACAACAGCTTGATGATAATATTAAAAAAATAACCACCTGTTTGCTTCTCTTCTGGTGGACTCTCCTCAGCATCCTCATTAATGATCTAATGATAGATACACACACCACTTTGACTAAAATCAGTAAGTTAATGCAATTCCCAAAATACAGACTAGGCATTTTGATTTACCAGGACATTCAAAGCAGTATTGAAGCTCTGTTCTGGATCCGCTCCGGGCTCTGTGGCCAAGGCGGGATGCGCTCTGGACTCCGCAGTGAAGGTAGGTTTAGCTCCAGGCTCTGCGGCCAAGGCGGGATCCCCTTCGCGCTCCGCGGCCAAGGCGGGATCTGCGGCCAAGGTGAGATCCGCTCCTTGATCTGCTCCGCGCTCCGCGGCCAAGGCGGGATCTGCGGCCAAGGTGAGATCCGCTCCTTGATCTGCTCCGCGCTCCGCGGCCAAGGCGGGATCCGCTCCTTGATCCGCTCCGCGCTCCACGGCGGGATCTGCGGCCAAGGTGAGATCCGCTCCTTGATCCACTCTGCGCTCCACAGCCAAGGCGGGATCTGCTCCTTGATGTGCTCCGGGCTCCGCAGTGAAGGTGGGATCCACTCCGCGCTCCACGGCCAAGGCGGGATCTGCACAGGAAGATGAAAAGAAGCCAGTTACCCTCTCCCACCCCCAAAATGTAACAGCACATTACTGTTACCACAGAACTGCAATACTTAACTCTGCAGTTCAATTTATCAATCTAACTGGGTGCTTCAAGTCCTGACTAATTCATGTAACAATACCACCATGCTCTGATTTAATACAAACTAAGAAAATCTTACAAATATTATTCCAAGTGCTTTACTCACCTTCTTGATCCACTGATATAACCACATTAAACATTTCACTCTGCAGAAGAAATATTTTCATTAGACCTTGATGTAACTGGTCTTTCGGAAAATTTCTATGTTCTGTGTGAATCCAGGGAGGATAATTAGGCTTACCGTTTCAAGAGCACGTGTTCCTGAATTTGAGGGTCTGTTCATATCTTCATGTAAAAGTACTGTTGAATAAGACAGAACAGACTAGCATAGGTATCATCGTTTTACTACTACTCCAATAACTCCCCAGGAAACGCAGGCCTGATATGCTAGAAGTACTTGAAGCAGGACAATCAACCAAGGTCACTCACGCTCAGACTCTTCCTCTAAATCACCGGAACAGGAGTTCTCAGGGTCCTGAGGCTGCAGTAGTGTGCAGAAGAGTCAAAATCACTCATGATGCTCAACTGGACTGGCTGCTCTGACCCTCATTTACATCCCATTTAAAGCATTTAGTAGTTCACTCGTTTACAGCAACGTGCACAAGTGTTCTGACGTCTTTTTGGAACTTATGCCTGTGCTAATATAATTAGGCCAGAATCCAAGGACAGATCAGACAGACACAGAAGGAGCAAAGTAAATAAATATATCTCAAAACTCATTTACCTGTTCCTCAACGAAAATGTTCAGATCTGACGACGACTCTGTACCCACCTCTTCGCCATTATCTATTTAAAAAGGATTTCAGAACATCTCTTAAGAATGGTAAACTAAAAACTGGTTCCCCCATCTAGAACTTCAGGAGCACTTTGCTGATGCTGATGAAGGACCTCTGTCCAAAACACCTTGTCTGTATGTAAACCTTGTGCACTTCACTAGTTTTTTTTTATCACTACATCTTTTACTACAGTACTGAAGGTACTCACCTAGAAACTTTAATACTGGATTAATGACGATTGTTGCTATAGCAGCAATGCAATTAAGTAACTCAAAGTAGTGTTGATTTTGCAGAACTTTAGAACCCAATGGAAGGATTTAAACATCTTGGTTTTCTAATGTAAAGTGGATCTACCTTCTAGAACCTCAGATGCGTCTGATTGCACAGCTGATGTAAACCTGATGCAACCTCTTTTAATAAAGTACCTTTGAAATTAAGATGGTCTCTTACCAGAAGATTCTGAAGAGGAAAATCCAACCCCAGCCTCAGTTTCATCAGCCTAATATGAAGCATCATGGAATTGCTCATCATTACTCTGGCATTTCATTTGTTTTCATGTCATTCTCCTGCCACTACAGACAGTACATTTACCTTTGGAAGAGTATTCACAGGGCCAAGGGCAGGGGTTCTTCCCTCAAAAATCTTCATGTTTTCTACAAGGTAACAATCCATGAATGAATCATGAATGTTCTTAATTAACGTTCTATTTGACTTCATGACTTTGTGAAAGTCTGAATTCTAGATAAATAGGTCCAGTTTATTCTGAAATGAGTCTGTTATTATAACAGCAGCAACAATAATCATACTTTATTGGCATGGCATTAAAACCTTTACAAGAAGCATTAACTTTATTCAATGGAGAACGTACCTTCTGACCTTTTAGAATCAGCACCACACGAGACCTGCAACTACAATCACGGTAAATGAATAAACTTGAAATCAACTCTACAACCCCACCCAAATGCACCCACCCCAGACTCACCCAGTTTAATTCTAAATCAAAACTAGGTGAGATTCCCATATTTGTGATGCGTGAACCATCTTTTGCACGTCGACCTTCAGAAAAACCATCTACAAAAATCTAAAACTTCTGTCCAAACTCTAAGTGACTTTCTAAAAGACTTATCAAATGGGAAATTATATCTACAGGCATTTAAAAAAAAGAACTAATAAATGAATACTACACAGACCTGGTAAACACATCAAGCCCAAGCAGCACTCAGAGATGGTAAACATCATTTAGATTTGGGTGTAGTAAAAGGTTTTGGTGCCTGCCTTGCAAATAGGCAGTTTACTCACATCTGCTTTTATCACTTTACCTCACCCCTTAATCATGTAAAACAATGAGACCAACACAAAGACACTGTGGTCACTAGAGCTGCATAATGTCACTGTATTCAAACTGTTTATGGTACCAGAAGTGATGAAACACATTGGCAGATGTTGTTGATCAAGATGAACATTGCCATACTGAAATGCTAAAGCAAATATGAAAAAATTATAGTGTTTATTTGAGGGAAAAAATATATTAAATAACTAAAGTGTACATTTTCTTGCAAAACATGCTTGAGTAAATTTACATTTAATCATAATATACAAGAGGGGACAGTTAGGGAGTATTGGGCGAGAGTGGAAGTACTGGAAGTAAAGAAAGGTCTTTAGCGGAGTCTTGAAGATAGGAAGAGGCAGAAGAACGAACAGAAGAAGGCAGACAGTTCCAGAGAGTGGGGGCAGCAACACTAGAAGATCTGCCACCCACAGTGGAACGTCTGTGTCTTGGGATGGTTAGTAGGCCTGAGTTAGAGGACCTGAGCTGACGTGCTGGGACGTGAGGGTGCAACAGGTTAGAGAGGTAAACGGGTGCGAGGCTTTTAAAATCATTAACAGGATTTTGTGGCGGATGCGTTCTGAGACCGGAAGCCAGTGTAGTTGATGGAGGACAGGAGTGATGTGTCCATAGAGCAGTGAGTTACAGTAATCTAATCTAGAAGTGATGAATACATGGACCAGGGTTTCAGCGTCTGTGAGGGAGAGTATGAGGCGAAGCCGAGCAATGTTACTGAGATGGAGAAAAGCAGACAGACAGATTTGAGATGTGGGACAAACGTGAGACGAAAGTCAAACAAAGCACCTAGATTATGCGCGATAGACGACTGGCTGACTGAAGTTTCAACAACCATGAATTCTGTTTTTGAAGGATTAAGTTTAAGGAAGTTACTATTTAGCCAGTGTGTTATCTCCTGGATGCAGGACAGCAATGTGGAAGGAGGGAATGAATCTGTAGAACTGAAATCGAAGTATATCTGTGTGTCATCAGCATAGAAGTGAAAATTGAGACTAAAGGAACGAATAATACTGCCAAGAGGAAGTATGTACAAGATAAACAACAGGGGACCAAGAACAGAACCTTGTGGCACTCCCTGAGTGACTAGAACAGATATGGATTTGTGCCTAGAATGTTTCAAAAAGATTATTGGTGGACAGAAAAGCCTGTAGCTGTATGGCAACAGCCCTCAAGAACTGTAGATACAAATGGCAGATTGGAGACAGGTCTGTAGTTTTGTAGGTCTGAGCTGTCAACGCCAGGTTGCTTAACAAGGGTAACAGCTACCTATAGAGAGCAGGGAACGTAGCCAGAAGTGAGTGAGAGATTAATGAGATGAGAAATAGGGATAGTGATATCAGGGAGACACTGTTTCAGAAGTGGAGTTGGTGCAGGATCAAGTTGACATGAAGGAGGTTTGGACTTGGAGATAATTACAACAATATAGTCAGAGGAAACCGGAGAGAAATTGGAGAAGGAAACACTACCAGGACTGAGATGAGGGAGAGAAAGATCAGGAGGGGGTGAGTTGAGAAAGCCTTTGTTAATGGAGCTAATTTTATCTTGAAAATGATTGAGAAAAGCAGTAGAGATTTCAGGAGAGGATGAGACTGTACGAGTAAGAGGGCAAGAAAGTTTACTAACAAGAGAGAAGAGTTGTTTGGGATCATGTCTGGAACCATGTATAAGATTGGAGTAATACGAAGAACAAGCAGATTTAAGTGCAGCTTTGAAGACGAGGCATATATTCATATATTTAGTTTTCATAATAGTGATGACAAATGCCTAACCTTTTAAAAGACTAAACCAAAACCTGAACTAATAAATAAATAAATACAAAAAGATTCAAAGTAGACTCAGTGTAAGCAATGTTCAGTAAAAAACACCAAACACTTTTCTACAGTGGAGTCAATTGGACTGCACTAAAATCCACCATTGTTTAAAACGCAAATCGTCTCACGTCAATTTTGGAACAAGTTACGACAGCATTCGCAGATCACAGACACTAACGTGACTGATGCTTTAAAGACAGCATCAAGTGATGCTTCCTACCTCCACCGTTTTCTCTGGTACAATTTCAAAGATATTAACTGGATCAACCAGCATCTCAGAGTCGTGCTCCAAAAGCAGCACCTGTGAGCATAATAGACAAATATAGAGTTACATTTAAATATCAAAAACTGCACAGGACTGTCACTTACATGAATCAATTCAAAACAAAGAGATGTACTTACTAAGGTAGAATCTTCATAAAGCTTTAAAATTTGTGCGCGACACCAATTTGTATGTGCATGGGACCAGACCACACATTCGGATGCAACAGGGTTCCTTTGTGCAGGCCTCCTTAGGTGTCCCAAGTCTTAAGAAAAGAGCATTTTTTGCATCTACATGAATAATGTTATGCATGTCCAAATTCTATAAACAGAATTTCCTTTGCATTTATGACATACCTGATTTAATGGTCTCGTGAATGTCTTTTTCATGTTCGGAAATAGGTGAATTCATCTGTATACATTTGTATACATTTTCATCAAATTCCCCACAAGACTGCTCCTTTTGTGGTGAAGTAGCCATTGCATTCTTGTCACCGTCACTCAAAAGATCAGTTTCCAAAGGTCCGCTGATCTCCATTCTATCGTTGCTCTGTGGTAGATCAGCTTGTGGATACTGAGAGCCCCTGAAGGTTCCTCCTGAGCCATCCAACAAACATTTTCTTGCCACATCTGCTGGCTGACTGGCACAAACGTCTGAGCAAACATCTACATTTGAATCGTTCACCTCTGTGTTTTTATCATCATGTTCGTGGTTTTCACTGGCTTTTAACTCCAACTCATCTACAATCAATTCTTTTATGTTTTTTAATTCAGGATCATCTTGAGAAGATACCATGCCCATGTCAATATTAGATTCATCCAGCATTACAGCTTGCCTAGCCACTGTGCCTTCCACCTCAGGAGGCAGTAACTCAGGTGTCAAAATTAAAGGATCACTGGACAAACACTTTGTATCTGTCGGGAATACGTCCTTTTGTCGAAGAGATTCAGATCCATGTTCGCAGGACTCAATTTCAGTCACCAATGAAAAATCATCAGCCATCTCAACTAGTGCATTTGTCAGCTCAAGAAATGTCTTCTCACTGCACTGATGCCAATAATTCTTAATTGCATCATTGATTACAAGTTTATCACATTCTAGCTTAACAAAATGTGGAGTTTCTACATCATGGGAACTACCCAATTTCAAAATTGTGACTTCCAAGAGGCGGTCATTGATTAGCTCAAAGAAATGATCGTTTGCCCCGTCATTCCAAAAGCCCTCTGAAACATCAAAACCATCAAGCTGACAAGCAAATGCCTGAGGAGGAAAATCAGAAACCTCAGATGGCAATGGTCTGACCTCACTCATTTTAACTTTTGACTCATTTCCATAGTCAACAAACAGAACAGACAAAGTATCGTGTTCTCTAGAAGTCACCTTTGCACGATACCACAACTCATCCTCAGCAAAAAGGGAAATACAGCCACTTCCAGCTGACAGCAATTCTTCGCTCAAAGCTTTAGTTTCCATAGCATTCCCAGCCTTTTGGATTATATCAGAAATTTCTTGCAGATTATCTGTTTCTGCATACTGACACCAGAAGTGATGTGGTCCACTAATGAACGAGGCGTATGCAGCAATCATTTGCCCACTTGAAATGTCAGGACTCTTATATGTACAGAGGTTGATGGGAGATGGCTCATGCTGAGATGGCTCATGCTGAGATGGCTCATGCTGAGATGGCTCATGCTCAGTGACTGGGCTCTTAGGAGCATCTGCAACTGCAGTGTCTCTGGAGCACGAAGATCCGACTAACAGACCATGAGCCTCGAGACTGACCTCCCACACAGAGCCTGACAGTTTGATAAATGCACATTCAAGCCCATCTGCATTTTCTTCCATTTCTTTTTTGAAGCTAGATGCCATTTCATCATCAACATAAGACACTCCAGTCAGGGAGCAGTGAATGCTACATCTTGGATGCACAAAGAATGATCTGTCCAGACGTCCTATTTTTGAGACTGAAACTTCTGCAGAGTTTCCAAAGTCAATGAATTCTACACCAACTAGATCATTACTGGGTGCTTTTCTTACAACTGCACGATACCAACAGTTGTCATCAGGGAACACTGCACTAACCAAGTCGCCTTCATGAATGTCACTGAGGGTAACAGGCACAAACTCTGCTTGGTCATTATTCAACTTTTCCACCAGAGAGTAAATTTCAGTTTCATCTGATACCAACTGGACAAAGAAACTCAAAGGACTGTTGCAATGAGAGATGAACACTTCTGTTTTCAGTCCAGGTTTCACAGGTTTCAAAGGAAGGTTTGCTGATTGGAGGCCATTTTGTTCAGTAGATTCACTATAGGATTCTTCATGACGATTCGATTCCATTTGTTGCATGTTTCCTCTCGTGTCTCCATCAAGGGAATTCTTTGGGGTTGCTACTGGTCGGTCACTGTTCAGAGTTTTCCAGTGTCCACCAGTCGACTGTGGTTCTTTCTCTCTTTTAAATTTTTGAACACTGTCCTTTGCAGGTGCCTTGTCACCACTGCCATTTTTAATTCTATATTCAGGCTCACTGCGGGCATCCATATCCTTGGCAAGAAATCGTTTTTTGGTCATTTCTTTTCTCTCACTTTCAACATGAAATTTCTCTTTGATCACTGCATTCACCTGAATTGTTCCATCATAGAGCTCAACAATTAGTTTACTGTCTGGTTCTTTGGCTACTACTAATGCTTTGAGGGTGCGATCAATCACAAAACTCTCAAACCAGTTATTGACTTCATCTGGCACATTGCCAGGCATGCCAGATAGCCCACACTCAATTGCCTGTATTGGAACGGACATGATTTCACTTGCCTCAAATGGAACTGGCAGTAGGTCTGCTTTCTCAACTTCTTGAGAGTCACCATAATCTACAAAGTGGACTACAATAGAAGACTTTGTGGATTTAATTTGTCCTCTATACCACAGTCCATCTGTGTATTTTGCAAAGCAAACCTTTCCAAAAGTTTTTGGACACTCAATGTTCTCAAGCTGGCGACATATGTTATTCACTTTATTCGCAAGTTCTTCAACTTGCACAGAATTTCTTCTCAGATGGCAAAAGAATTGATTGACGTTTGTCACACTGATGATGCTTACATCTTCCTCAGATCCAGTTTTGATGCCATGTGTGGAGAAATAGTACGAGTCCAAGTGAAAAGGATGAAGGGCTGTCTTTTTAGATGGTGCACAGTCAGCCAAACCCCTCTGGATAAGAAGACTGCAAACACTTTGGAATGGAGTCTCTAGATCAACCACATTGAACACCACTTTCTGAGCATTGTACATAACTGCATACACAGTGCACTTCAAGACTATATTCATGGATGCTGCAGTGTCCACAAACTCTCGAAACTGCGTGGTGGCATCCGGACTCCAATCTGACGTGAAACAGGAGGTAGGATGGTTCAGGTTATACAAGCTGCACCGGAATGCTTGTCCTTTCAGCTTCACAAATGCTGGATTAATGTGACGAAGGTCATGCAGCGCAACCTTCTTGGTCTGCCCGTAATCGATAAACAGCACGGTCACATGAGGCGTCTGGTGCTTTTGGATGACCAAGGCTCGATACCACATCCTATTGTCAGGATTACGAGCAACACAGGCTGCTTCCAAAGGGGGATGAAAGTCAGTGTTTGCATAGTATTCCTGGAGGTCTTGCATTAGCAATTTCAGGCTTTCTGTGTTATTAGCTTTTTGACACCAAAAGTCATTTGGACTCTCAATGTAAGACACAGTAACCTCAACCAAGCTCCCAATTGGAAATAAGTACTCCTTGAAAGCAGACCTGGGTCTTGCAAGGGAACTGGATGACTGAGAAACAGCACTTGTCTGGATGATGTCAGAACTCTGCATCACATTGATGCAAGGTTTAATAGGGTTACTCTGGGTTTTTCCAAGAGTTGCGCTGTCTGCCAAACCAGCATTGCATAGCAACTTGGATAAATCTTGTTCTCCGTCTGACAAAGGGTCCATCACCTGAACAACATGAGTGTCTTGGGACTTTGCAAGTACGTGTACATTAAGAACTTTATCTTGAACAGCTTTTGAAAATAATAATGTCTTTTGACCCCAATGTTCACAACTTGGTTGAATGCCATAAAGAGCACACTTTACTGCCAAGGCTGGTAGCTTTTGATACTCAAGGGGCAACTCACGAAGACTTAAACAATCAACAAGTTCTGTGTTTCCATAGTCAAGGAAGAAAACCTCAACTTTTGTATTAACCACTTTGGAAATAGCAGCTCTATAGAACACATCATCTTGAGATTTGGCCACACAGACCAGGCCAACCACTGGCTTTCTAATCAATCCCTCAGCACTGGATGGATCACTGTACAGCTCTCCCAGGGCCACCATCAGGTGGTCAAACTCGTCACCGTATTCCTGCGTCTGAATCCAAAACTTGGAGGGACTGTCAACATGTTGCACAACAGCCACATGGGAAGTGTTAGGCGACAGACATGCTGTAAAAAACACAGGTTTATTCCCTTTCAAATCACCCAGGTTGGTTGGATCTGTGGTTTCTGTATCGCCTTTAACTGAAATTTGGCATTTTTCAGTCGCACTCTTCTGAACCGTATGATCTCTGTGGGACTTGGAGTCTACTGTGCATTTCTCTCTGGATCCAAATAAACTGTTTATGTTGGTGTTTTCATCCCCATAGAGAGTAACATAGTGTACACCTTCTGAAAGGCTTTGATACTCAAATTTGGCAATGACAGTTCTGTTGAGCAGTAAGGACTTCAGGTAATCAATCTGTGGAGCTGTCCAGCCAACTCCCCTGTCAATGACTCCATGGAGAGAACACACATAAGTTACAACAGGCATTCTGAAAAATTCAGGTGGAAGTGGTCGGACATGTTCCACTTGAACAAACTGTTTCTTCCCATAATCCACATGGAGCACCTCTGCCACATTGTTGGAGGACATGACCTGCTGCAAGACAGAGCGGTACCATTTCCCATCATTTCCTCTTGATGCACAAGGAGTCCCCAAGTTCTCCACCCTTGCAAAAGGAGTTCCAACTCTTCCATCATAATGCTGAGTTAACTGATCCGTTAACTTCTTGAGCTCCTGTGAGAAGACCTTCAGCTGACAAAAGACACGAAGGGGATTTGTTACCTCTGTGACAACCACAGTCTCAACAGTTTCAGTCTGCAGCTCTGGGTACATGTAACACTGCTGTTTCTCAGTTTGCTCAATGACCTCAACGCGTTCATTTCTCAGGGCCGTTGTCTTCTGAGGCTCTACAGATCCATTATAACCTTGTAAAGACTTTGTGACAAAGTCTTTGAACCTTTCGTTTGACAATTTCTTTACAAATCCCATCTCATACATTTGCTTGGACAGGCACGGAATATCAAGCAGAAATGTACGCTGGGGTACTACAACATCCTGAACGGAGGCCATGACTGTTCTCCCACAGAAGGTTTTCAGGAATTCCAAGGCCATTGGTGACCATCTATTTTCAGGAGACAATGGTAGGACATTGGCCAGAACACAAAATTCAACTTCAGGAGGCAGGTAGAAAAAGTCTGTTTGACCCCAAGCCAAAGTGCTGGTAGTAGCCCGAAGTGTTCTGCCTTCATCAATGAGAAAGACACTGTAGTCACTAGCATTTCTGGACACTATACGGGCTCTGTACCATGTTTCATAGATACGCACAAGACACAAGTCACCAGGATTCCCTTCAGTCTCATTAAATATCACTCTGGGGTACTGAATCTCTTTTTTCATTCGCTGATATGCAAGTCTGCGGTCTTGGTCAAAATTGCCCCAAAATTCTACCAGAACACAGTGAGGATTCAGGTTTACTCTGGTAATGAGTACGGACACACTTGAACCAGGTGACGGGAGCCCGGGAATTGAACACATTATGTTGTTTTTCAGGTTTCAAGCTTCCACATTAATGAGATTGTCTGTGATGAAAGGTGTGGGTATCTACAAAGAAAAGAGAAACATATAGAAAATGTACAGGATTTGGGTCTGCAATGGCTCTCATTGATATTTAATTGTTCAGATCATCTTGGAAAGGGACTTTACATGAAATTCAACAGAAATAATGGACTTGGACTATTCATTAAAGCTGCAAAGAAGGAGGAAACATCCAATATCTGGTGCAAACTACTCTACATGTAATTAGAAAAGCAACCATGAACAACTTAACTGATGTATCTGTTTCAGCCATGTTTAACGAAGCATGAGGACAAATCCCATACTTGGGGATCATATATAGATGTGTTTATTTGAATTGTCTTTGTAAAAACACTATGACCAGTGTTAGTTCAGCATGATAATGCATACCCAAGACAAGACACCTCTCAAGACATTTGCTATTTGGTAGTGGACACAGCACAATATAAAACTGACCTGTATTAAAATGCTAAAGGGTTGATATGTAAACCGCATGACGCTTAATCTCTATGAAAGTACTAAAACAATCTCTATACTGAATAGAATAGCATAAATATGGAACTTGTTAGCGAGCAACACAGCTGTTTCATGTCCACATGAAGGTGAACATTTAACAGTCCCCTGTATGAGGTATATAAAACAATCCTTCTTGGATATATTCAGAATATCTATTCATCTTTTCTCTCCATCTTAGGTGCAAATATTGTGTGTCATATTGAACATAACTCTTAGGGCCACATTCATAGATTCCACGTCTCCATATAGAGACTATATAAAGGTTAGCGTTTATTAAAAATAACCAAACTTCCAAGCAAGTAGCCTAAATTAGAACTGAAATCATAGCACATACCATCAGCAGCATTACTGTACAACCATTACTCAAAGAAGGGATGGGCTGTTCTCAGATTTCTTTCTACAAGCCTTGCTTAAACTCATACTACAATCTGCAAATTGGAAGTTAAGCAACAGCACGACTTGGAATGCATTGCACATGTGAAAACCAGCTTTTGACCCATAGTTGTAACTGCTCACTGCTTTCTCTCCTAGGAGTTGCAAAATGTCTACAAATGGCAGGGACTGACTACAGTTTTCTTAACGAATAATACACCACCACATCAGTGAATGTGAAGCACACCAGAAGAGGAACAGAACCACAAAATGCTGTTAGCAAAAGGGCAAATGTGTGCTGCTTTGTTTGAGGTGGGAATACTACAGCCTCCACCTCACACTTGGTAAACACTGTTTGACAAGGGTATTTAAAATAAAGCTGTCCCTCTGTACCCAATGAACTCCATTCAAAGGCAACATACATTTTTTCCATACATGCCTCAACTGACAGGCCAGAATTGAGAAATGTTCCTTGTAATTACTTTTCTGATTACATTTTACTGCCCCCCCCCCAGGTAAAGCATTCTATAAACACAAAATATCACTAGAGCAGCAAATACCACGCAAACCCAAATACCTAGTATATTCACAGCTAGCTACACCATGCACAAGTCTTCAAATACTCACATATCCACTTCTCTGTCTGAACAAGGCGTGAGATTCGTGATGACTTCTCATATCTGAAAAGAAAGGAGGACAGGGTGGGACTTTACAAACTTTTTACTTCAGGGTTGTGATCTTTTATTAAGACGCAGTAGTAATACCTGGCAGAACATGTGATCACACTACCAAAAACAAATGTATAATCCTACAATTGTTACCCACTTCCAGGCAAACATGAACTAATTTGTCAGACGTGCACATGGCTCCCGCTAGCACCGCTCACCTTAGCTAAATGTAGACCGTTTGGAAAGTGGCAACAATTGCAGCTTTAGCTAACCCATTAAACACATTTTAAAACTGGTATCTACCAAATTAATCGATAACTAGGAAAAGGACACTGTGGAGTTGGGAAGACATACGTCGAATTAAATTTTTAAGATAGGACGTCGTCGAAAGCTTGCCTTTAGCTAGCTAATGTTAGCTGGTCAGTTCGCCAACTTGGTTAGTTACGAATCAACGCTGTCCGGTTTAACACACATCGTATAATAAAACTAGAGTGTGTATGCGCAAAATGTAACATTCGAGCGACATCTACTCACCTTAAAGTCCCAGTCTACAAATACGCGCTAGTAAACCCAGCTACGTGCCACATTTCACGGCTAGTCATTAGTTACAGCCCCAATTTACGCCCAATCTTAGGCCATAACGCAACAACCACCTTCAATTAAGACGTGAACGCTGTTGCGCCGCGATCCTAGTGGACCAGGGATGTGTCAACACGTATGTGCAAAGAAACAAACGTTGGCCAGGGAGTATTTGCTAAATCTAAACCTGCGAGTCAAACCCTTCAGGCCCGTGAGGCACAGACGCGCTAGGTGCGATCTGGGTGTTATTATCGTTGATTGTTAAGAAGCTATGGAAACCAGCCGTCTAAAAGTCGTTCTTGAACGGTTATTACTTCGGAGTTTTATTTATGCGTAAAATAATGAGATCTGCAGACTAGGTAGAGTCGAACTGTAATTCAGGTTTCAAATGATTAGTGTTATTATTGGACAGAAGTACTGGTAATATAATAGCATGATCCGAGAGACTTCATTTATGTAACTTTTATAGATTATAGTCTTCTCCAAAGGCAGAGAGATGCGGTTGTAAAAACACATTAAATCACTAGCACAAATTTCAGGTTTGATAGTAAGCCAATAGGCAGGCTATGACCTAAAAAGTTTTTTTTAGAACATTTTTTTGCACATTTCTAAAAAGAGGGTGAAACATTACAATGAACAGATGCTCAGTGGAAAACCAGACACATTCAATTCACAACACAAACTTGTTTACTATAAAACAGCCATTTAATAATGAAACATTTAGGTTAAATATGACCAATAATCATGTAGATATGATATGTCATTACCCAAGATTAACAGCAGGCAAGGAACACTTAACCAGCAAAATGGTTAACACACACAATGACGGATTGTGAACTGTACAAAACATGGGGTTTATTTTCATTGATCTTTTATTTTTATTGCTAAAAAAAAAAAAAAAGCTAAAGCCAACTACTTGGGAGGGTCTGTATTTATGCCATATTTCTCTTTCAGCAATTTCAGCTGCTCTTCCTTTTTCTTTGTGTCCATTTTCTGGAATGCCTGAGAAGCAGAAAGAAACAGCAGCATTAACCTTCTCAATTAGCCGATTCACATGAATCTAGAAATTCAAAAAGACCCAGCAGAAAACACACCAGAACTTTAGTACATCAAACAGCAGGAATGAAACCATGGTAACATAGAGGAACCTTAAACTTACTCTGTTTGCATTGTAGTACAAAACCACCAAGTATCTGTTGCAAACGTTGAATCCAGAGAGGTGGTCACAGGCATTCTTGGCATCAAAGATGTCCTCATACACTACATAGGCTGTCCCCCTGGTCTCTGGTGTGTTCCCACTGCAAGTGCAAACCAAATACATAAAACACAACTACATAAATACAAAAACACACACATTTTTATTGCATGTGGGCATTTAGTTGATACTTCATATTAAGTGCAGAGTGCAAAGACAATGCAGACAATAACTTAATGTTCATTTAAGATCAGAGATGTTCTCATTTGTATTTATTAAATTGTTGTATAACATGAGGGGGAAAAAAAACACCCATATCGCTCAACCAACAAAATGCTCTTAGCTTGAGGTCTGAATTACAGAGGTCCTGATTACACGTCTTACAGATCCGTCAGCTGAACAGTTGGACAAACAACCAAGGAGTTTGTTCCATGATTTATGGACCCACAGTATCAGGACATTCATCAATCATGAATGTACCAAGGAAACTGACCAGGTGTTCCAGAAAGATGTGATCTGATCCATTTGCACATGTGAATTATGTGAATATATAAGCAGAACTAAGCAACAAATAGTAAACAATAACACCACATAAGAGACACATCTTTCAAGAAAATATTGAAAAAAGAAAGTATCTGGTCATCAAAGCCATGTTTGCATTGCTTGATTTCAGAACATGATGTGGAACTTACACTCTGATTTGACGAATAGGCCCATATTTCCCAAAGATATCATACATTTCTTCTGCTGTGATCTTGTATGGAAGGTTACGTATGTATAATATTCTGTTCACCTCCGGAGGCAAGCGAATCTGCAAGAGAAGGACGAAAGAAAACAATTTGCTTTTAAAATAATTCTAGTTCCAACACCGTAAGGAGTACATTACCCCATCCAAAGCCTTCTTGTGATAGCTTTTAGGCAACCTTATGTAAATGTTAAAAAATACCACACACATGGTGAACTAAGACTGAATAGTTGGCTTGTAGCTACGTTGCTTGTATCAGACGGTTTTAGCGATTCAGGCTAACGTAGTTAGCCAGCAAGCTAGCAAACTGACACCATATGATACACGAAACAAAATCTAATATTCCTTTGTAATCTCGAAAAAGTCAGTTGTACCTTATTCTCCAAGTGGCGTTACAGATAGATAGCTAACCTGGCGAAATGTTCATAAACTGTATTGACGTATCATGAGTTGAGCTGGCTAATGCTAGCTAGCCTGTGAACTACCTTTCTACAGCTAGCAAAACATCACGAAGTTATATCACAGAACCAGACATTTCACAAATAAAACAAGACTTACATTCGCGCGCTTCGCTGCTTGCATCGCCATGATTGGAACGTTTTAGTTGGCCGGATTATCTAAATAAGACACCGTACACTTCAAAGAAACCTCTGAAATTTTGCTAATCGTGTTCAACAATGTTACTTCTAGCTACGCAGTGTGTAATGTCTCTTGGCGCATAATAATGACGTTCTTCCGGAAACGTTATAACGTCGTTATTGCAGCAATATTAATTGAGGCGTACTGCCATCTAGTGGCAGTACAGAGAAATATGACTCTATGACTCTACGTTGAATCTATGACTTCTATGAGAGAGGCTCAGTATTGCAGTATGTGTGCTCATTGGGAATCTAACCCATGATGTTGGTGTTGAGCATTGATTGCTCTACTCCAAATAAATAAATATAAGTAAAGTAAATAAGTAAGTAAATATAAAGGAAATAATGTACAAATATTTTCTTCATAAAACTCACACACTTGAGAAAAAAGCCCATATATTTTTTTATTAGTTTAAATCACAACACAAGGAATAGTGCAGCCATGACATTAGGGGCACAATACATGCTACATGTACAAAATAATCTTCGAAATTTAAAGCGTTGCCATTGCTTGAATTTGGTGACAGGCAAGTAGGTAAACATTACATGTGTGTAAACCTATGTGTGTAAAGCTTGTATTTGACATAGACAGAGGGCATTAAAATTGAGACATGTATTTGATGAGCAAGTGAATATAAATTATGTAGCTGACGCACAGAACACAGAGTGTTTCGCTTCATTGTGTAACATTAGGCTAGACAGCGATCCATAGTTCGTGTAAGCACATTTAACTGTAGACATGACAAAGGACTGCAGACAGTTTATATATGTCCTCTCCCAAAACAGCTTCTTTCAAAAGCAAATTGACCATTATATTTTGTATATCTGACTTAGGTAAGACTACAAAAGAAGCCTTAAACAAAATTCCCAGGTGGATCTTTTTTGAGGGAAACTTTAACGCAAAGTCTTCTACCTTCCAAGGAGCCAACCGTATTTCCTAATAGTTTCTGATTTCACACAGCAATATGTTCAAACCAGTGATATGCAGGTCTCTATGTTCTTATTAAGTAACTGGCATATTGAAATAATTGAAAAAATAAAGTAGTCCTTTATTACAAATGCCGTGCTGTTAAGACGAACAGCGGAGCATCTTCTGTGAACTGTGTGAATCTGTGACCATTTCCCTTTGGAAACCCTGGTCCAGGATGCAGCCATAACCTGCTTCGTGTGCACATGCTCAGTAGTTCTCCCTTAAATGTAACTTCACTCTTTGTTCTTTTCCTGGTTGCCTTACCAACAGTGTTTGGTGTTCTATTCTCCTGCTTAACAGCACGCGTACAATACTGGATGTGCTGCTGTTCACTTGATGAGAAACTCATTTTCCTGCAGATGACCAAACCAAACTCAAATGACTAAATGAATCGCAATGAAACGGATCCCTTGTACCATCACAGCATTTGCATATCCTAGTGATAAAGGTCCTATTACTCGTATTATCAAGACCAACATTTTCACTTCTGTTGTCAGTAAGGCGTTGTCTTCCTCTCTTTCTTTAGTATGAGACAATTTTTTTTAAGGCAGACCTAATGGCATGCAAACATACTACTTTTATATTCACCAACAGTACAAGCACGTTTGAATGTGAATGTAGACTGGAATAGAATACACATGCTCAAACAACATGTGAATGGGTGAATTGGAACACTTGCCATGACCACAGGAACAGATTTGGTTGGCGTTATGCAGTATTATGATACACATCGCTCACTAGCATTAGTATAGTAGCTTAATTCAACAGAGCACATCAGTGATGCGCAAGCTCCAGTGGAATGAGACTGTATGGGAAGTACTGTTCACCATTCACATTTTGGCAGTTTATTTTAATTATATATATATATATATATATATATATATATATATATATATATATATATATATATATATATATTATTTCTATAACTATTTGATTTGTGCATGGTATGTTCTGTATGTGTTTACGAGCTTGTGTTGTATGCGTGAGGGTGTGTCTGTGTGTTCTGTGTGTGTGTGTATTTGTGTGTGAAGAAGTGGGTGCTCGTGTGCGGTGCGTGTGTAAAATTTGTTAGCAAAGAACATTCTCATGCACACGAGTGTTTCAAACACAGGAAGCGGATCCATTGAAAGGTAGTCCAAGCGATTTTTTTTTCAGTGGAAATAGCTGCAAACTGAATGGAACATGAACTCTTCTGTGCAGTCCTGTTGCACGCCCCTCCCCCCTCTCATTTCTGCAGGTCGCACTGCAGCAGTAATACAATGGACGGGTCACTCTTTGCTGCCTCTTTGAACTCCTCCAGCGAGATCTGGTCATCGTTGTTCTTATCCATCTTACTGAAGATCTTGTCGACGCGCTGCACAGGCGTTAGGCCATCCTCGTTCATCTTCATCATGATCACGGTGCCCACCATCTTGTAGATCGCCTGGGGAGGGAGAGATGAGAGTGCGTCTCCGCTGGCTCTTCATGAAAGATGGTTTACAGTTGCTCAATGCAAATTAATTTTCACACTGGATTGAGATCTTAATGCATTGGTTCAGCAAAAGAAAATGTGTTTTTTTTTGTATCATGCTTTTACATGTAATCACAAAGCAGATTTACAGTAATCAGCTTTACAGAGTATCCAGGCCCAGTCCACTAACAAGAAAAGTTGACAAGGAAAAACTCCCTGAGAGGAAAAGCAAGAAACCTGGAGAGAGACAGAGAGCTAGAAGGGGAACGTCTCCTCCTCCGGTCCACAGCGCCCAGAAAAGAATCAACACAGAATTAATAAAGGTTTTTTTCTCCCAATAAACCTTTGAAAGCAGTGACTTAAAAAGAACTAATTGAATCATTTAGCCACTTCTCCCAGACGTGTTTGTTCAGCCATGATGTTCCACACGTCTCATGTTACCTTCATTAGTTCTGCAGTGGAGCTGCAAAAAAAATGTATCTAGCAAAATATTGTATACCAAAATAGATTCTTGGAAATACTGCCCAAATCTATACACACTTGCCCCAAACCACATTAGCCTCGTAAAAATTAAGACTCTGAAGAGTGGGTCTCTGAAGAATGCTATGCAAACTTGCCTGTGTGGTTCAGGGCACAGGATAATTTACAGTAATCTATAAAAATGATCAATGAACATTAAGGGTCAGCCAGCTTGGAGAACCAGATTGACTTTCTTCCTTTTAAGGGGAAACTGTACCAGTGATCTGGCTGTTAGGAAGATAATAAATTTCCACTTAGAACACAAACGCTATCCTTTGCAAAGGAAGTGTATGTTTGCCAAATTGCATTTTTGTATGTATAGATAAGATTTCCTAATGCCATGTGAAGCAGTTGAAGATTTGGACAGGCACTTACAGAAAGCCTTTTAGTGCAATACTAGCTTGCTACATTAGCTTCATAGCTCCACTGTAATAAGAAAACTCCAGAAACCAAATATAACTTGACTGATTACAATTGAATGTTTGATATCCTGTTCCAAACCCATGGGCACTAAGGGGACCTGTCCTCCACCCTAGACAGCTAGTCCACCCTAGACAGCTACTCCACTGCCTCCACTCTTCAGCCTCCACTTTCTACACCACTCTCTCTACTCTCTACACCACTCTCTCTACTCTCTACACCACTCTACACCACTCTCTGTACACCACTCTCTCTACACCCCTCTATACCTCTGTACACCACTCTCTCTACACCCCTCTATACCTCTCTACACCCCTCTACACCACTCTCTCTACACCCCTCTACACCTCTCTCTACACCCCTCTACACCACTCTACACCACTCTACACCCCTCTACACCACTCTACACCACCACTCTACACCCCTCTACACCACTCTACACCACTCTACACCACTCTACACCACTCTCTCTACACCCCTCTACACCACTCTACACCACTCTACACCCCTCTACACCACTCTCTCTACACCACTCTACACCACTCTACACCACTCACTCTACACCACTCTACACCACTCTACACCACTCTACACCACTCTGTCTACACCACTCTCTCTACACCACTCTACACCACTCTCTCTACACCCACTCTACACCCCTCTACACCACTCTACACCACTCTGTCTACACCACTCTACACCACTCTACACCACTCTACACCACTCTACACCACTCTACACCACTCTACACCACTCTACACCACTCACTCTACACCACTCTACACCACTCTACACCACTCTACACCACTCTACACCACTCTACACCACTCTGTCTACACCACTCTCTACTCTCTAAACCACTCTACACCACTCACTCTACACCACTCTACACCACTCTACACCCACTCTACACCACTCTCTCTACACCACTCTACACCACTCTACACCACTCTACACCACTCTACACCACTCTACACCACTCTACACCACTCACCACTCTACACCACTCTACACCACTCACTCTACACCACTCACTCTACACCACTCTACACCACTCTACACCACTCTACTACACCACTCTACACCACTCTACACCACTCACTCTACACCACCCACTCTACAGCACTCACTCTACACCACTCTACACCACTCTACACCACTCTACACCACTCTACACCACTCACTCTACACCACTCTACACCACTCTACACCACTCTACACCACTCTACATCACCCACTCTACACCACTCTACACCACACCACTCTACTACACCACTCTACACCACTCTACACCACTCTACACCACTCTACACCACTCACTCTACACCACTCTACACCACTCACTCTACACCACTCTACACCACTCACTCTACACCACTCTACACCACTCACTCTACACCACTCTACACCACTCTACACCACTCTACACCACTCTACACCACTCTACACCACTCTCTACACCACTCTACACCACTCTCTCTACACCACTCTACACCCCTCTACACCACTCTACACCACTCTGTCTACACCACTCTCTACTCTCTAAACCACTCTACACCACTCTACACCACTCTACACCACTCTCTACACCACTCACTCTACACCACTCTACACCACTCTCTCCAATCTCTACACCAGTCCAGCAAGAGTTTGGCATTTCAGGCTGTGGTGCAGCTGTCCTGGTTCATGTTCTATGGACGCATCTATGTTGTTGATGCATACAGGCGCTTCACAACTGTGTGAATGATGCCACAGAGTACAGGCCACGTCTCCTTGTCTACTACTCCGTGGCTGAGATCTCGCTCCTTTCTATTTTAAAACAATAGAGCTTAAAGGTCCCAGATGGAGCCGATTTAGCAGCTCAGACTTTCCATGTTGTGGGTGACATCCCATAATAGCTCCACAGTCACAGCCAGTATTGTTTAATTAAAATTAGTTTAGTTATTAGCTTTGTTATACATGAATCCTGCCTTTCTGAACTTCTGCAGGACATGTGAGTATCGTAGAGCTGGATCAGGAGCAGAGGCAACGGGACTGGACTTGTCCCGGGCTCGGACCTGTGTGGCTAACACATCTTAGTTCGCTGCAGCTAACAGACGTACCTCAATGATTTCCAGCATTTCCACTCTCGTGATCTTGCCATCCCCATCCAAGTCATACATGTTGAAGGCCCAGTTGAGTTTCTGTTCGAAGCTCCCTCGCGATGTGATGGACAGGGCGCAGATGAACTCCCGGAAGTCGATGGTGCCGTCTCCGTTTTTGTCAAAGGTGCGGAACGCATGCTGGGCAAACTTGGATGCATCGCCGTAAGGGAAAAACTGCAAGAGAGACGGAAAGATTCCATGAACGCCGGACGGAAGTGCTGCCACCTTTTGATGGTTTTGTTCCGAGGTCCAGCACTTTGATTTCGAACAATGTTGTGTTGATCACACCACCGTCATAGAGCATTACAGTACGGGCTGCTAGCTTTAGTTTCAAAGCACCAAACAGCAACAATATGCAATTTCAAATGAATTCTAACATACAGGAAAATATATATATTTTACTGTATGGTATAGGGAGGGAGAAGCTTCCTGTGTGTTTTCTGTGTCTGGTGGCAAATGTGTGTGTGTGTATGTGTGTGTTTATTGACAGGTTGGCTGCATTGCGTAAAATACTCCATGTGCAGGCACGGTAACTGCACCTATAAACCACCCCAGTAACCAGTACACCACCCCAGCAACCAGTACACTAAAGCCCCACTGTGTGTCTACGGCAGCACAACCAAACCAGTGGAGGAAGTAGCGGAGTATTGGTGCTGCTCGGTTCTGTTAGAGGCCCGTTTGAGGGTTGAAGGACACCACCCTCCCCACGACTCAAACCCACGTCCCACATGAGGCAAACGTAAGCGCTGACCCCAGACCAGGAGCCAGAGGGCCCCGCGTAACCTTCCTCAGTGACTGTCTCCATCACACGGGCTTTTATCTGAGGTTGAGAATCAGAGGCCATCAGAGGCATCTTGGCTGTTCATCTTTAAACAGAAAGAATCTTTAATAGGCATAAGCAGACTGACCCAGGATCAGATAAGTGCCACCGTTATGGTGTGCTCAGTGACAGAAATGGAAAACAGATAAAAACATTTATCTTTAATTTTATTTTACTTAAAAGCAAATGTTGCCTTGGTGTCGACTGTGAGCTTTAAATGAAGTCATGAATACAGTTTTCTCTAATAACACCCTGATGAATCAATGTCATTTGGGTGGATCCTGCTCAAAGGGTGAGCTCTGAATCCCAGCGGATCTCTAATAAACCTGTCACTGAAAACACAGAGTGTGAGGGAGGAGAATGTTTTTCTGTGTGTGGATGTATTGGGGTGTGTGTGTGTGTCCGTGTGTGCGTGTGTGTGCGTGCGTGTTGCTGTTTAAATCAAAATGACCCAGTTCCTGTTAATTATTTGATAGCATTGCCAGGGACATCAGCTAACACTCACTCAGGTCAAATTACTGCAGTGAACACTGGGGGCTTGTGGGAGTTTCCCAAATGCTGAGTAAAGAACTCTCTTCATTACAGCCTTTCTATCCATGACCTTCTGTTTGGGCAGAGGGCAATGTGTTATTATACAGTCTTACACAGCTGATGGTGAAATGTGGTCGTATTTGGCATGAAGTATGCGATTGGCACTTTAAAAAAATAAATCAATGAAACAAAATAAAAAACGGTTTGTCTCAGGCAGCAGAGCTGTTCTCGATGCTCTTACAGCTTAGTTTAATCTTGATCTACTGGTGCTGAATACAAACACTTCTCACTCAGGACTCTTCGTCTTGGTTGTTGATGAAGGAGCGTCTCCTAGGTGATAGGTGCTTCATCAGCCTAAAGCAAACGAGCACCGAGGCGATAAGCACATGGGACCCCATCGTGGGGTCTGGGAGGGTTACTGCAGCACCTAATGTAATAAAACTAGACAAACTGCTATTAGCTCATATTAGATGTGCCTGATTCATTTTTTAAAAGACATTTTTATGTCCAATAAATCTTTAATAATAAAAAAAAAAGTTCAGATGATTTCACAACATTAAGCAGCGCTGCTGAGTTGAAGGGCCATTACCCTCGGCCGTGCTGATGAAAGTGCCACGATCGAGGATGATCAAATCACACTCTCCATCCTCTCCTGCAGGCCAAGCGGGACTGGACACCATGTCCCAGCCTGTGAGAGGAGAAGGTGCTGCCATGAGCTTCTGCCCTCTCCCCATGAGGAGTTAACACTGTGAGGGTCAGTCAAGAAGCCCCAACATCTCCAACCGTTCCATTCCTCCGCCCACCCACCAGCGTCGACCCAGAGGGCCCTTGGGGTGGACGGGCGGAGCATCAGGAAGCAGCCCTGCTCTGTGACAGGTCCAGAGCAAATGCAAAGTGACTCTCTCACGGGGCCCGCCTTCTGCTCCATCTGGCCTTCCTCCACGCTAACGTGGGGCGCTGGGTGGAGAAAAGGAATAAATAACCCCACAAAAGCACAGGGGGTGGAGGAACACAGCGAGAGCCCCTCTCCTCGCCCTTCCGCACAAATCTGGCAGGTTATGAAACGTTTTGTTATGTAAACCGCAGGGGTGGGGGTAAACTCATAATCTAGGCCAGGGCTGAGAGACAGGGGAAGCCTTTGTTTTCTCACACACACACTTTCTTCTCTGTTCTTTCAGGTGACTGGACACACACAGGTACAGTCCTCTTGTTCAGGACTCTGTCACATGATTTAGGCACGTGGAACACCCAGAACTGACCCAGAACTGACCCAGAACTGACCAGTCTCTTCAGCTCCTGATTGGACTGCTCTGCACACACGTCTAACACTGTTCTGTTGCTCTGTGTGCTATAGATACACCTATAACTAGGTGATATATAATATCAAATATCCACAGACTTCATAAATGTATTTAATGTGTGTGTGTTCAGAACTGTAGTGATGTAGTGAGGTGCACAAGGTTTCGAGAGAAAGTGCGTCTGAATTAGTAGGAGAACTAAACATTAAACGTTGTCCTCCTAACACCACACACAGCACCCCAGTTTATCAATTATTACAAAAGCCATCAAAAATGTAACAAAGGAGCTGATTCACGTGTCAACTCTGCCCTTGCTGAGTCCGACTGCAGAGAGAGCTCCCCCTGAAAAGATTACTTTCTTTTCAGAAAGGGAATGACTCGAAAGGGACTGAAAGGGAACGACAACGAATATGACACATCTTAGGCCGCCTGTCCTCATCGTCTGACACTCACGCCTCTTTTAAGGTGGAACGGGTCACATAATTGACCAAGTAATTTTAACACACATTACCTGTGTGGAAGAAGAAAACTATGTCAGAATGATTAGACCTTTTTCGCTGAACTGTCTCCTCTCACAGTCAGGACACTGAACAAGCAGAAAAAGCCGAAACGTGAAGCCACTGTCTGCCAGTTTGGGCCTCATGAGTCAGAACACATCTGTGCATATATCAAAATAGGTCTGGTTGGAATGCATGAGCCTGTGTGTGTGACTGGAACACGGCCTGGCGTGAGACTGTGTGTGATTGGACCGTGGTCTGATGTGAGGCTGTGTGATTGGACCACAGTCTGATGTGAGGCTGTGTGATTGGACCACAGTCTAATGTGAGGCTGTGTGATTGGACCATGGTCTGAAAGCAGGGTTATACGAAGGCCTCCAGCTCAGGGATCTGGGCTGCCTCCAGGTTTCAGTAGAGCTGCACAACAAACACGTGCTTACCGAGTTCAGCTCATCACTCATCACTGGCTAATTAGGCTTGGGACGACTGCAGTAGCTTTGTGTTTCAATGAGCAGGTCTTGCTGTGCTGACCAGCTGCAGTGTCTACAGGGGAGATGTTGCTAGTGCTGAACCTCTACAGAGCCACATTTAGGTTGGCAGAGTGTAATCTGATTACATTTCACAGCAGACGATTCCGAGTAGACGGTAGTCCTTAACTGGGCACGCAGCAAAACAGCCTTCTGCTACTAAATTTCCGTTTTGTTTTGTTTTTTAAATGAGGCTTAAGTTGTGTTTCCTGAAAGCGATTTTTATGCCCCCTTTTTCTCTCTGTCTCTCTTTTACATTAATTATTAGCTGGAAGAATCAAACATGGGTTCTCGCAGTCATTTAGACCAACCACTAGAGGGAGCCCTTGGCAGAGGAGAAGCTGGCTAATCCTTGTTCTCTGGACACTGACTCAGCCTTCACTCTCACTGTGAACAATCCCTGATCACGTCCTGTGAGACAATCGCCTTTCAAGCTCCTTAGACTGAAGCTCTCTCACAGACGTAATTTCACAGAGGAGCCACGACCTTCACCCTGATGTTTAACTCAACACAGTGTTGTTTTTGAAACGCAGATCCTTCCTACATACAGACTGCCTGAAAATGGAGCCAACTGTGTCAAGCTTTTGGTGGACTGCTCCTTCTGAACAAACTCCCCATAGCATCCCCCACCATTATGGAGACTAATGGTCAGAGTCCACTAGCATCCTTTGGAATCAATGCAGACAGTAAACATTATCACCATTATCTAAGTGGCTGCTTCTTTACAGTCCACTTCGCTTCACACAGGGTCTTCAGATAATGCGTCCTCTCCAGTGCTGTTGAAAGCAGGATGGTTTTCCCTACACAACCTAACAGTGCTCATGTAGGAAGGATGGAGTCTTCATGATGAAATGCATTTGAACAGATTTGAGAACACCATGAAAAGAGCTTTCTCTTCCTCTCTCTCCCTCCTCCTCACTCCCCCTCCCTCTCTCCCCCCTTCCGCTTCCTCTCCCCCCTCCCATCTCTCTCTCTCTCTCTCTCCCTCTGCTATGGTTACACATGCTCATTCTTCTCCTTCTTTGATTTGGCTAGGTCACATGCCTGCAAGGGTAATTAGGCTTGGCTGACCACCCTCTGCTGCACAGGTCTCAGATACCATTACGTAACCCCCCCCCCCAAACCCACCTCTCCTAACCCCCCCCCACCCACATCCACCTCTCCTAACCCTCCCACCCACATCCACCTCTCCTAACCCTCCCCACCCACACCCACCTCTCCTAACCCTCCCCACCCACACCCACCTCTCCTAACCCTCCCCACTCACACCCACCTCTCCTAACCCTCCCCACTCACACCCACAAATTCGGTTTCTTTAATTTGTGCCAAACGCAACACAAATGAACTTTTCTAAAATCATTGTATCTGAATCCACCCAGCTGAGTTGTTTAAAAAGACCACAATGTGAGTCTATTCATTTAATATTGCAAGGCAAGGAAACTTTCTTTATATCGCACCTTTCATACAGACTGGCAGTTCAAAGTGCTTTAGTGCTGTAGTGATTGCCGTAGTAATTCTGTCTTCAATATTCTAAACAACGACAGGCTGTAAATGAATTCCATTCTCCAGTATTTCTCAGAAACACCTGAGCTTACATATAAGTATATATGTTAGTATACAGTAGATGTTAGTATAGATGTTAGTATAGATGTTAGTATACTGTACATGGTAGAAAGGCTAAGAGTGAACAGGCAGAGGCTAAAGCCACAGCTCAGTATTAAAAGCGATGATAAATATTAGTCAGCTCTCCAAGATGCCTGGACCATGTTCTGTACTAATGATGTCTCACTAAGCTCATCTTATCTCACCCTTAAAATGTGACCAGTGACGATAAGAGTACCTGCTGAAACCTGAACAGCAGTGCTAACCTGTGCAGGACCTCGGAGACACCATTCTCCCTGAGGTGTCTGTCGACTCAATACATTAGCATGCTGTCAGAGAGCACGCCAACCATTTGTACACTAATGGCGGATATATACGTCTGCCACCAGGTCATGATGCAAAGGGGACGCCTCTGCCTTCTCTGCTGAAACGTCCATGGTCCTTCCAGGTCTGGACACAGAGCGTTATTCAGACCTGCTGTCAAACACAGTCTGTGTTTGAGTGTGTTTGTTGAAGAGTTTGTGTGTTTGAGAGTTCGTTTGTTGAAGAGTTTGTGTGTTTGAGTGTTTGCTGAAGAGTTTGTGTGTTTGAGTGTTTGCTGAAGTGTTTGGTTCAGCTGTGCAGCTGAGCTGTGGTCTGTGGTAAACCGTCTTCTGTTTTGATTCCACTCAGAACATTTGCTGGGTGAGTCTTCTCCAAGCTTTACTTCTGTTGCAATAAATTGTTAATAACTTGAGCATTTCTCTGTGCAGGAGTTCTGTTATTGGACTCATACACCACACAGCCACGTTAGTGATGGTGGTTCCTTCCTCTGGGAGATGCCACCCGCCTGTGGGGCAGTGGCAGACGGACGACAGGCCTGAGTGGAAGGAGGCGCTGAAGCAGGTGAGCACAGGTGAGCACAGGCCTGCACAGGACAACCACCCGCGCACAGTCGTTTCCCTTTCCTGCTACGCTCCGTTACATCACAACACAGCACGCTGGTTCAGCCTTAACGCGCTGGGTCCTGACTGCTGTGCATTAGTGGCATGTTTCATGCACCTTACACAATCCCAGTGGCACGTTTGATCTTATGTGATTATTACATGAATGCTTGTATGAAGAGAACGAAAGGACACAGAAAATCTGACAATTTTTCACCGTTTTACTTGGTGTCAGAGACGATTCGGTCCAGCAGCCTCTTCAGCTTCTGATTGGCTCCCACCAGTTCTGGCTCCTCCTTGGCAAGCCCAACCCATTATTCCCTCATTCGCTCGCAGGTAATTGACTTGTTAGTAGAGCTCAGTGGGACGGTTGGCTTGCCCTGTTGCTTTACTACGGTGCTCAGCTTCCAGCAGCTCTGTTGCTTTGGTCTGACCTTGTTAGCTCGTTCTTGGATTTATGAGTACGGGATCATCTGTTTTTTGTCCGTCTGCTGGCGCTGTGACCTTGTTTGCCAGTTAAACCTGCGCCTCACGGTAAAGCCCTGTTAAAGCGACCGCACCCTCACACCCCACAGACGACCCTGCGCTGTGCCACACCCCACAGACGACCCTGCGCTGTGCCACACCCCACAGACGACCCTGCGCTGTAGCACACCCCACAGACGACCCCGGGCTGTAGCACACCCCACAGACGACCCCGCGCTGTGCCACACCCCACAGACGACCCTGCGCTGTGCCACACCCCACAGACGACCCTGCGCTGTAGCACACCCCACAGACGACCCTGCGCTGTGCCACACCCCACAGACGACCCTGCGCTGTGCCACACCCCACAGACGACCCCGGGCTGTAGCACACCCCACAAACGACCCTGCGCTGTGCCACACCCCACAGACGACCCCGCGCTGTAGCACACCCCACAAACGACCCCGCGCTGTGCCACACCCCACAGACGACCCCGCGCTGTAGCACACCCCACAAACGACCCCGCGCTGTGCCACACCCCACAGACGACCCTGCGCTGTGCCACACCCCACAGACGACCTGGCCAACCACTGTGTTTACAATCCTGTGAAATACAACGCATGATGTTCCACAGCGACAGATTATTAGTGGCGAGGAACACTTCAGAAAATCAAAAATCATAAATCCTTAAACAGGGGGTCATGTCAGAGTGTTCAGGAGGTCATTTTAAAAGCACTACCTCCAATCATATCTTTTACCTCTCAGGAAAAAAACTATCGAAAAATAATAGTGAAACCAATCCCAGCACTCCACACAAGGGCCTCACAAGGGCCTTTACTGTGCTCAGGTCAGCTAACAGACACAAGGGCGCTGTGCTCAGGTCAGCTAACAGACACACAAGGGCGCTGTGCTCAGGTCAGCTAACAGACACAAGGGCGCTGTGCTCAGGTCAGCTAACAGGCACACAAGGGCGCTGTGCTCAGGTCAGCTAACAGACACACAAGGGCGCTGTGCTCAGGTCAGCTAACAGACACACAAGGGCGCTATGCTCAGGTCAGCTAACAGGCACACAAGGGCGCTGTGCTCAGGTCAGCTAACAGACACACAAGGGCGCAGTGCTCAGGTCAGCTAACAGACACACAAGGGCGCTGCTCAGGTCAGCTAACAGACACACAAGGGCTAACAGACACACAAGGGCGCTGTGCTCAGGTCAGCTAACAGACACAAAGGGCGCTGTGCTCAGGTCAGCTAACAGACACACAAGGGCGCTGTGCTCAGGTCAGCTAACAGGCACACAAGGGCGCTGTGCTCAGGTCAGCTAACAGACACAAGGGCGCTGTGCTCAGGTCAGCTAACAGGCACACAAGGGCGCTGTGCTCAGGTCAGCTAACAGGCACACAAGGGCGCTGTGCTCAGGTCAGCTAACAGGCACACAAGGGCGCTGTGCTCAGGTCAGCTAACAGGCACACAAGGGCGCTGTGCTCATGTCAGCTAACAGACACAAAGGGCGCTGTGCTCAGGTCAGCTAACAGGCACAAAGGCGCTGCTCAGGTCAGCTAACAGACACAAGGGCGCTGTGCTCAGGTCAGCTAACAGACACAAGGGCGCTGTGCTCAGGTCAGCTAACAGACACAAGGGCGCTGTGCTCAGGTCAGGTCTAACAGGCACACAAGGGCGCTGTGCTCAGGTCAGCTAACAGGCACACAAGGGCGCTGTGCTCAGGTCAGCTAACAGGCACACAAGGGCGCTGTGCTCAGGTCAGCTAACAGACATAAGGGCGCTGTGCTCAGGTCAGCTAACAGGCATAAGGGCAGGTCAGCTAACAGACATAAGGGCGCTGTGCTCAGGTCAGCTAACAGGCACACAAGGGCGCTGTGCTCAGGTCAGCTAACAGGCACACAAGGGCGCTGTGCTCAGGTCAGCTAACAGGCACACAAGGGCGCTGTGCTCAGGTCAGCTAACAGGCATAAGGGCGCTGTGCTCAGGTCAGCTAACAGATGCCGAATGTGTGGCAGCTCTTGTAGATGGCCTCCTATTGATTCTCAGGGAGAAATTTATTTCCTTTTTGAAGGGACAACCTTGTGTGACATTGAGTCCTTCCAGATCCACCAATACAGAGGCGTATCACATAACTAAATGGATGGTACGATTGTCCCAGAGCAATGCAAGCCATTAAAATGCTGGAGGTGTGGGGGGAGGGGTCCTCCATCTGGACCTGGATGAGCAGTATCAAACACTTCTGCTAAGGCCCACAGGTCGCCCCCCTGCTGAAGGGACATGCAGTTCATCTCTGCAGATGGAGTCGTTTGATGAGAGTCCGCAGTGAGTAGCTAGTGTGTGACTGCAGGAACAGGACACTCCAGAGACTAGCTAGTGTGTGACTGCAGGAACAGGACACTCCAGAGACTAGCCAGTGTGTGACTGCAGGAACAGGACACTCCAGAGACTAGCTAGTGTGTGACTGCAGGAACAGGACACTCCAGAGACTAGCTAGTGTGTGACTGCAGGAACAGGACACTCCAGAGACTAGCTAGTGTGTGACTGCAGGAACAGGACACTCCAGAGACTAGCTAGTGTGTGACTGCAGGAACAGGACACTCCAGAGAGTAGCCAGTGTGTGACTGCAGGAACAGGACACTCCAGAGACTAGCTAGTGTGTGACTGCAGGAACAGGACACTCCAGAGACTAGCTAGTGTGTGACTGCAGGAACAGGACACTCCAGAGACTAGCTAGTGTGTGACTGCAGGAACAGGACACTCCAGAGACTAGCCAGTGTGTGACTGCAGGAACAGGACACTCCAGAGACTAGCCAGTGTGTGACTGCAGGAACAGGACACTCCAGAGACTAGCTAGTGTGTGACTGCAGGAACAGGACACTCCAGAGACTAGCTAGTGTGTGACTGCAGGAACAGGACACTCTAGATACCAGCCATCGTAATCATTAGCACATAAAAAAATAACTGCAGGGACGGTGCATCTGAACAGTCTGCATTAACAACCGTCTGCTTTAACAACAGTCTGCATTAACAACCGTCTGCTTTAACAACAGTCTGCATTAACAACCGTCTGCTTTAACAACAGTCTGCATTAACAACCGTCTGCTTTAACAACAGTCTGCATTAACAACCGTCTGCTTTAACAACAGTCTGCATTAACAACCGTCTGCTTTAACAACAGTCTGCATTAACAACAGTCTGCTTTAACAACAGTCTGCATTAACAACAGTCTGCTTTAAAAACCGTCTGCTTTAACAACAGTCTGCTTTAACAGCTTCTTATACTTGATATTTTATTCTTTTCATACCAGTACAGTACCAGTACCATACCAGTACAGTGATAACATTGCAGTGTTATCAGCACAGTGTGATCAGCACAGTGTTATCAGCACAGTGATATCAGCACAGTGATATCAGCACAGTGATACCAATACAGAGTTACCATGCTGTGATGGTGCCCTGGTGATAGCGGTTGTTGCCAGTTAGAGTTGACTCCAAAATGCTGGTAATATGTTTCATGCTGTTTCATATTCACCTGCCCATAATCACTTACAATAAATGAGCAGCCCAGGGAGTCCCGGCCGAGAGGGGTGTGCTTGCTCCGGCTGTCTGGAGAGTGGAGGTGTGTGGTGTCAGGGAGACACAGTCTGGAGAGTGGAGGTGTGTGGTGGAGGGAAGACACAATCTGGAGAGTGGAGGTGTGTGGTGTCAGGGAGACACAGTCTGGAGAGTGGAGGTGTGTGGTGGAGGAAAGACACAATCTGGAGAGTGGAGGTGTGTGGTGGAGGGAAGACACAATCTGGAGAGTGGAGGTGTGTGGTGGAGGGAAGACACAATCTGGAGAGTGGAGGTGTGTGGTGGAGGGGAAGACACAATCTGGAGAGTGGAGGTGTGTGGTGGAGGGAAGACACAATCAATCACAATGGAGGTGTGTGGTGGAGGGAAGACACAGTGGAGAGTGGAGGTGTGTGGTGGAGGGAAGGCACAATCTGGAGAGTGGAGGTGTGTGGTGGAGGGAAGTGGAGGTGTGTGGTGGAGGGAGAGGAGAGTGGAGGTGTGTGGTGGAGGAAGGGAAGACAATCTGGAGAGTGGAGGTGTGTGGTGGAGGGAAGACACAATCTGGAGGGTGGAGGTGTGTGGTGGAGGAAGACACAATGGAGAGTGGAGGTGTGTGGTGGAGGGAAGACACAATCTGGAGAGTGGAGGTGTGTGGTGGAGGGAAGACACAATCTGGAGAGTGGAGGTGTGTGGTGGAGGGAAGACACAATCTGGAGAGTGGAGGTGTGTGGTGGAGGGAAGACACAATCTGGAGAGTGGAGGTGTGGGGGTGGTGGAGGGAAGACACAATCTGGAGAGTGGAGGTGTGTGGTGGGTGGAGGGAAGACACAATCTGGAGAGTGGAGGTGTGTGGTGGAGGGAAGACACAATCTGGAGAGTGGAGGTGTGTGGTGGAGGGAAGAGAGTGGAGGTGTGTGGTGGAGGGAAGACACAATCTGGAGAGTGGAGGTGTGTGGTGGAGGGAAGACACAATCTGGAGAGTGGAGGTGTGTGGTGGAGGGAAGACACAATCTGGAGAGTGGAGGTGTGTGGTGGAGGGAAGACACAATCTGGAGAGTGGAGGTGTGTGGTGGAGGGAAGACACAATCTGGAGAGTGGAGGTGTGTGGTGGAGGGAAGACACAATCTGGAGAGTGGAGGTGTGTGGTGGAGGAAGGCACAATCTGGAGGGTGTGTGGAGAGTGGAGGTGTGGGTGGAGGGGACACAATCTGGAGAGGTGGAGGTGTGTGGTGGAGGGAAGACACCATCTCGAGAGTGGAAGTGTGTGGTGGAAGGAAGGCACAGTCTGGAGAGTGGAGGTGTGTGGTGGAGGGAAGACACAATCTGGAGAGTGGAGGTGTGTGGTGGAGGGAAGGCACAATCTGGAGAGTGGAGGTGTGTGGTGGAGGGAAGACACAATCTGGAGAGTGGAGGTGTGTGGTGGAGGGAAGACACAATCTGGAGAGTGGAGGTGTGTGGTGGAGGGAGACACAATCTGGAGAGTGGAGGTGTGTGGTGGAGGGAAGACACAATCTGGAGAGTGGAGGTGTGTGGTGGAGGGAAGACACAATCTGGAGAGTGGAGGTGTGTGGTGGAGGGAAGACACAGCCCACTATTTTTAGAAGAGCTGCCAGTTGTGGCAGTGCCAGCTGGGAGATGTAATGTAATGGCCTGCCGTTGAGTCTGGCTGTTTGGAAGGGACCTACAAGGCAAAGGCCTACAAGGCAAAGGCCTATAAGAAAGATGAGACACCACCACCACTCAGGGCGCTGAATGGTAATGAACAAAACAATGATATGAATGTGTGTAGCTCACCTGAACATCTCAATTGAACAGCTCACCTGAACATCTTACCTGGCCATCTAACCTGAACAGCTCCTCTGAACAGCTCACCTGAACAGCTCCTCTGAACAGCTCACCTGAACATCTCACCTGAACATCTTACCTAAACATCTCACCTGAACAGCTCCTCTGAACATCTCACCTGAACAGCTCACCTGAACACCTCACCTGAACAGCTCCTCTGAACATCTCACCTTCCCATATTCAATGCAGCAGCTACCCAGAAGCCCCTGTTTCAGGTCAGTACACTGCATGGTCAGAACTGTGCCACATGTTCGATCCACAAAGAGGTCTCGTGCTGGGTCCTAATTCAACACAGAGGACCACTACACCAGCGCTAGCTCACGCCACAGACAACTCTGAACTCACAACTAGCCACTGTCCAGAACTTCTTGCGATGGTACTGGATCTGCTGGATCATGGCTGCTGGTGTGAACAGTGTGTTCACTGCATGCGTAAGCCGAGGGAACAAACAGGACCATTCGTACTCAGGTAAGCCAGGCCTGACAGGCTGTTGAGAAGCAACGACAGTAACTTTGGTTAACGGTCCTCACGCCGTGTATGACAGACTGAATAAACCCAAACAATTTGTGAAGGAAGCCGGTGCGTCTCCGGTCCCAACACCCGGGACATACTGGTTGTTGTTTTATGTAAACCTGTGACCAGGTCCCTGTTCTGCTGGTGTACAGCTGCATCGCTCCATCAGGAACACGCCGGGCGCTGTTGTTTTTCATGTTTGTTTGTTTGTTTGTTTGTTTTGGCAAATCATCGACGTGGTAACGAGGTGCTGTGTACTGATTGGCACGGTCCCTTCACTGTCCCTGCATGCTGCTCTCACCCTGGTTGCTATGTCGCTGGCACACGCAGCAACAAGAGCATACGCGGCGTTTGGCCGACAGGTTCCACACGGCTCCCCGAGAGTCAGAATGTGAGACGATCGTCCCCTCAGACGCTCGGGCCAGCGAGCAGCGTGTCACTATAGTATCGCCTCAGTGTCTCTCCTCACCAGGATCTGTTGTCAATGGCGAGTTGAAAGGTTCATATAGTGATTGATAGTTGTAAAACTAGATCGTAATGTAAGGTGTACATAAAAAAAAATGGATTCAACCAACTGCTCATCAAAAATATTTGAGAAAATATATATTCCAGAAAGTTCCAACAAGCAAAACTAAAATGTATATTGTCTTTGTTTATGATATTTTATACATGTATTTGAAATATTCTGTGATTTATTCTATGTATTCTATGTATTTCTCATACAGGTCATGAAAGCAAAAATGCTGACAGTAAGGTAATGTTGCTGATGTGTGCTGTGTAGCCAGACATACCACAGAATATACTGAACATGTACAGATGTTCTTTTGTCATTATTCTCTACGCAACACAGTATAGTGACTATTTACATTGTATTTATTAAATATTATAAGTAATCTAGAGATTATTTGAAGTACACAGGAGGATGTTATGCAAATACTATGCAATTTTATGTAAGAGACTTGAGCATTCACAGATTTGAATATGCACAAGGGCTTCTTGGACCCAGTCCGTCACAGATACATGTTTTCTTTTTAGCTGCGGTGGGGAATTGGACTGCTTTAGCAAAACGTCAGCAGAAACTCTCGCCAGATTTTCTCCTCAGCAGTCCATACACTGCGAAATTACAGACCCTCTCTTACGATCAACAACCCCCCCCCCCACCCTCCCCAAAAATGATTACAAATGCAAACCATGTCTACTGTCTGAGTCCAGCAGGAGGAGCAAGCGTATCCACACAACCAATTTAATCCTCGGTTCAGTCTGGCAGACTCTTATTGAGCATCAGTAGGACATACGCTTGGTCTGAGACAAAAGGGCCCGAAAGTGATCAGCGACCAATATGGCGCGTGCAGCAGAACAGAAACAGAAACAGTCCAGACGTACCCGACACAAAGCCTGTGTCCTTCCTCCGCCGTAATGTAGGACGTGGATAGACCACTGGGAGTAGCAGGCCAGGGACTCAGAATTGAGAGACACAGTTTTTCTAAAATGGTACTGTAAAACTGTACATAGGTAGATTTAAAATAATAGGGTTAATAAAGGTTAATAATAGGTTAATAAAAGGTTAATAAAATAATAGGGTTAATAAATAGGGTTAATAAAGGTTAACCCTAATCCTAACTGCTGGAATAACAAGCCATATCTGTTCATTTTGGCAAAAACAAGAGCGTTTGAGCTGCCTGAAGCTTTTAGACGTACAAGCCTGAATTTTCACAGTCAGCAATTCAGGAGAAAGCAGAGTATTATTATTTAGAACCTTATTATTATTATTATTATTATTATTATTATTATTATTATTAAGAATTATATTAATTATAGAATAATTATATTATTAAGAACCTTACTTAAATAACACGGGAGTGAATGCATAGGTGTGTAGAAGCACTCATCACACTGTACATGCAACACAAACAAACCTCTCCAAAGTCTATGCTGTGTGTACCTAACACACACACACACACACACACACACGAACACACACTCTCACACACACGCATGTATGCGCACACACTCTCACACACGCACACACAAACACACTCTCTTACCACTGTTCAAGGCGTCCATTGCTCTACTAATGTAGGGTCATCCATTTTCTCACTATCTTTGCGTCTAAATTTTAATAAAACCACCCCTCTGATACCCCGTTGCCAGGAAACACCACGCACTCGCTAAAAGGTTTAGCGTCCAGTGGGCTGACCCTGTGTGCAAAGCTTACCCAGCAAGCAGTGTGCCCTTCAAACGGCGCGCGTGATTTTACTGGTAATTTACTTTGTTTGTTTATGCTTTTGTGTGGGATATTCGCATAACTTTTGTGCTGCTGGGCCTCACACCCCCCCCCCCATCCCCCCTCCCTCCCCGAACCCACCACCCCATCACCACCCCATCACCCCATCACCACATCACCACCCCATCACCCCATCACCCCACCACCCCATCACCCCTCCCATGCTTATTAACAAAGAGTTCGGGATGATTTTCTGGGCATATAATAAACCTGATCTTTGACCAAAAAAAACGATTTTCAGTGGTGTAATTTAGTCACTCTGTGGACAGCAAGCTTGGCCACAACTTGCCCTGTGAGATTCATTTTAAACGGTGCTGCAGATACTTTGTGGTCTCTACACAGTAACAAACAGGGACTATCTGAGCATCACCTCAGTCAATCTCTGGGGCAATAAGACAATGAAAAAGGGGTATGTAAAGGGTACGGTTAAACATATTTACAGTCAAGCACACAGGACATCCTCCGCGGGCCGCAACACTGCTCCATACTGCTCCACACTGCTCCATACTGCTCCATACTGATCCACACTGCTCCATACTGATCCACACTGCTCCATACTGCTCCATACTGATCCACACTGCTCCATACTGCTCCATATTGATCCATACTGCTCCATACTGATCCATACTGATCCATACTGCTCCATACTGCTCCATACTGCTCCACACTGCTCCATACTGCTCCATACTGATCCATACTGATCCACACTGCTCCATACTGATCCATACTGCTCCATACTGCTCCATACTGATCCATACTGATCCACACTGCTCCATACTGATCCATACTGATCCATACTGATCCACAATGATCCACAATGATCCACACTGAATTAAAGGTGTGAGTTAGGCAGATGGACTCAAAGTGCTCTTCCAGTTGCTTGTAAGGAAGCCGCTAAGTCGAATACCTCCCAACCACCCTACCACCCCCGAGTAGAGCAAGGAAGAGCCCCTGTCTGTAGGGCAACACGCAGGAGGAGAGGTGACTCACCTTCACGTAGAGCTGCTGGAACTCCTCCAGGTTGAGGCGGCCGCTGGGACAATCCTTCAGGAAGCCTTTGTACCACTGTTTGAGCTCGTGCTCGTTAAACTCCGTGTTCTTCACCAGGTCCTCCATCACCTCAGGGGTCAGCTTGCTGTTCTGTTTCCCCATGGCGTGTCTGCAGGAGACAGGCAAGTGAAAGACACTCCTGATTAGGCTCTGGGGCATAGACCTACACCTGTTACCTACAGGTTAAACCCAGGATCACCTGCAATAGGTCTGAAGCTGTATGGAATTCATGTCAATTTAAGAAGGGAACCGATACAAATGTGCACCTCATGCACGAAGCATTGGGGATAGAAGTACACAGACATGGATGTTCCTATATATATTTGGCAAAGATGTTTCAGTGTGAGGCCTGCCCCAGAACATCAGCTGAAACACAATCTGATAAAGTTCAAAATTACATAACACTCCCTGAACGGAGTCATATTAAAGGGCAACTGATGAGCAAAACACAGGGGAGCATCTGACTATTTGTTGATTAATATTAAGGCCGCTGAAATCAGAGCAGCGATCCAGGGGTAAAATGTGAAGAACAAAGGTGGTGGTGTAGGATTATCTCATATGAAAAGCTAAGAACAGTATGTATGAAATGTAGTTTCGCTGTAATCAAGCTGAGAAAAGAGCCTTAACAAAAATAGAATGAGCAATCAGAGTGTGGTGTGCAAATTTAAGTGGCTAATATGCGCAGAGGGAACAACGCCAGTGAGTGCGACGCTGACAAACACACACGTAGACGCGGAGAAGCGCTCACACAGCCTGGCTCACACACAGGACGAGAGAGAGAGAGCGTTCCAGAAAGCCCTGTGCAAGATTGGTAGAATAATAGCAACACAGTTTTGTCGAAAAATCACACAAGAAAAATGAGCCAAACTTGCTCAAGTCCTCAAACGTAGCCCAGTGCCATCACTCTGGGTCTGTGGTTCATGCCCAGTGCCATCACTCTGGGTCTGTGGTTCATTTCAGACGACTTGACTTCGCTTATCTGTACGGCCTGCAGCTGTTTTGTGTCTGCTCTCCAAACAGCCCTAACAAACACTGTACACACACACACACACACACACGCACGCATGCACACACAGTGCACATACACCCCCACATGCACACGCATACATAACCCCCGCCCACACTCACACACAAGTACACACACCCACACACACACACGCATGTGCACATACACCTCCACATGCACACGCATGCGTACATGCCCTCCACCCACCCACACACACACACACACACACACACACACACACACACACACACGCACACACACATGGTTGTGTTCCTCCTGGAATCCTTTTGCTTTCTCATCACCATCCTGTTCTACACGATGCCAGTGCCGTGCAGAATGAGCTGACTCTGTCTATTACAGTCAGCAGCAGAGCCTTCCACACTTTCTCATTTCTGGTGAAGACTTCATCTGGTCTTAATATCTTGTCTTCTGCCCACCAGCTGAGCTCCGGCCGTATCTGGCCAGTCTGTGGGACACAGTGTTCTGGGGCATCTTGTGACATGGCCCAGTCAGCTGCTGCTGGGTAATCACAGCCTCGGTGCTTCTGCAGTTGGTCCTCTCAGGGATCTCGGTGTGAGACACTCGATCCCTCCAGGTGGGGCACAGGAGACTCAAGCAACATGGTGTAGTGGAGAAAAGACCCAGCAGAACAGATGAACACGAGGGTGGGAATGCCCAAGGTAACTTTGGTGTGAAGGTGGAAAAAAACCTTCAGAAGTCTTCAGAAGGCCAGCTGGTGTTTGTTTCATCTGTTTTTGTATTTCTTGACTAATACTACAGTTCCAGGATAGAACATTGTCCAGATATTTAAAAGACAGAACTATTGCATGTAATTTATGGCCGATGATGAAAACAGTTAGCATGTGCAATGATGAACAGATTCCCATCCTGCCTGGTGTCCACTGCAACACCAGTGATATCCTCCAGCTCTTCGTGGGACACATAGGAGAAAGATGTGTTGCCCTGCCTTACCCCAGGGAAAGGGTCAGATTGATGTACTCCAAAGGTCACAGAGGCTATAATCCCATCAGGAAACAGCTGACTGACGTTATTCAGTTAATCAGACAAACTTAAGCAGCACACTGCCGAGGAGCTACACAGCGTCGAAGGCTTTGGAGAGGTGAATGAAGGTCAATGAAGGTAAATGAAGACTATGACAAGGCCCTGGTATTGTTTGCAGCACTTGTCCTGAAGTTGCCTTGCTGTAGGGATCAATCTCACTACTCCTGTTCCTGCTACTCCTGTTCTACTCCTGTTCCTACTACTCCTGTTCTTACTACTCCTGTTCTACTCCTGTTCTTACTACTCCAGTTCCTTCTAAAACCACCATGGTATGCTTAATTAAGTTAACATTGTTTCAGTTAAACCGTTGATGAATCTGTGCAGTATAATCTTTGATAGCTGGTAAACCTTCTTCTTTGAAAGAAGGTAAACTCTCTGTTGCTGCAGATTTCAGATTGATGATGATATTTGTATGTCTCCCCTGTTAAGGCATGTTCTAATCCTCCCAGACCTTGGTAATGTATTGGTGGAGTGTTGTTGTGCAGAGGGAGCCTCCCTGCTTCTGCAGATCAGCAGAGAGGCTGTCAGCACCAGGGGATTTATTGTTCTTGAGAGAACAAACAGCTGTCAGAACCTCGAGGAAAGTTGGAGGCTGCCTGAGAACAGGGATAGGTGGGCGTTTAGACAACTCATTTAAGTTGGAATGATTTACAAAAGTGTGATGGTTGAGATGGGCTTTGAAGAGTTCTGTCCATCTCTAAAGTATTTTATGTTAGTCTTTAAAAAAGTGTTGGACCATCTGCTGATTTCTGGGTGGTGAGAGGAATATTCCAAATATAGTTTTAACCGAGTTATAGAAAAAATGAAAGTCATTTCTACCCGCATAAGTTTGGAAACAGTGCCTTGTTTCTCCACACTGTACAGAATCTGTGGAACTTTCAACATTCAACAACATTGTTGCTTTAGATCACTGGGTGAGGGGTTGTTCAAGGATGCCCCATGTACACTGCGCATGCTGTTTAGCAAGACTATCATTATGCTCTCTGACTGAATCAATCCAGTCCTGGTGTGTTTTGGATGTGCATTAAAGACACCAAGCAACAGGATTTTACCATTCTTGGGGATCTGTCCAAGTGCCTTATCCTGATAGAAGCAATTTGTAATCTCATTCTCAGAAGGCAGAGTTGGTGCACACGCATTAAGAACAGCAGCACGCCACTTCTTAGTCCGAGAGATGTGCCGATACACAGGTCCTCCGATCATGCCTACTCAATCATTCCTTGGCAGGAGTGTGTTTCTGATCACAAACCCCACACAACAGAGATGCTGTCCACCAACAGGGTTTCTATTCCAGAAGATGTAACCCATTCCTTCCTCCTTTCTGGGAGCCTTCATCCAAGAGCCAGGTCTCACTCAGAGTGTTGATGCTACAACATTTCAGACCAACTCTTCCCCCATGTGGCTCCCATAAGAGTCCAGGAAGGTTCTCACATTCCAGGTTGCCAGGTTAAGAGTCATTGTTCTCTTATTTCATCTGCAGAGTAGAAGGTTCCAATAGGCATGGTGACGTTTCCAAGAGTGAACTGTACAGACAACATTTGGATCACCTTTTCTGGGCCCCACAAGAGGGTGAGCAAGGTGGACAAACAAGTCAAGTCAAGGTTATTTGAATTGTACTTTTTACAACAGCCGTTGTCATAACGCAGCTTCACACATGTCCAAGTCCAAACCCCCCAGTGCCAAAGCCAAAGGTGACAAGGAAAAACTCTGTAGAACATCAAGAAGAAACCTTGAGAGAAACCAAGACTCAAAGGGGGGGACCCATCCTCCTCTAGCCTGCAACGGGCACAGCAATTGCAAGAACGTAAACGTTAAACAGTCAGATATGTAAAAAGAAATAAAGTGACACCAAAAAAGGATGACACCAAAGAGGACCGCTCATCTGCACAGGGTTCTGCTGAGAGCCGCAGCTACTAGTGACCATACAGCCTCCGATGTGCAGGGATCTCACAAAGGACTTCTGACACCCTGGCGCCACCAGGCTTTGGATGTTTGGCACCAGGCATTTGTCACCAGGATGGAAGAGGAAACCTGTCTAAGTCGGACTTCTGAGTTGCACAGGAAGTGCACAATCCCCAGTAGACAATCCTCGCTGTGAGAGGATGGTTTCTAGAAGCACGCCCAAGACAGCGAGGGTTCTCCCCTAGCTGCAGGCAGTGCCCACACAGCTTTACTCTCAAGGTGTACTCCCTTAGCTTTTATCCTATCAGATCGTCCCACAAGGCAGTGGGGCAGTGGATGGCTAACATCCACTGGCAAAGTGAATCAACACTGCATGGAACCTCAGGGGACCAATGTCTTCCCCTGCCAGGTTAACCTGGGACAGCAGCGCACCCGGTGACCCTCAGAGTCCTGGTGCTGGAGAGGCTGTGCACTGGATTATGGAGGCTTCTTCACCAGGTTTCCCTGTTCCACAGATGATAGCCAGAAACAGAAGCAATAGGCGGCAGCTAAGAGGCTGTAAGCAGAAGTGGAACACTTTCCCTCCAGCCATTGTAGCATCCTGCGGACAGGTCCACACACACACACACACACACACACACACACACACACACACACACACACGCACACACTCACACACTCACGTGGACAGACACTGAACTGCTGGCAGAATGTTGGGTTAATTAGCATAATTATAAAAAATGACAATCACATATGAAATCACAAGGGCCAGTGTTACCAAAACAAAATGCTGATATGTATGTTTGTGATTCCAGGAACGGGAGTAGGGTGGAACACTCAGCCTTTTCTTAGCTGTCATCACCTCTGTGAGGGATCTAGAGGGTGCTCATGGAAACACTGTGGCTGCCTTATTGTAAACGTACTGCAAATGAACAAAAAGAAAGAAGCAAGTGAAGACACCGTGGAGCAGAGCCACCGATTCACTTACTCACCTGAGCAGCATGTAGTTTCTAAAAGCAATACATGGATAAACAGCTTTGTGTTGTTGTTTGATGTCTTGTCTCCAGGTCCGTGCGCTGACAGATAGTGGTATTGCTTTTCATTTCACCCCCCACATCACGTACCATGCTGCAACGCCCTGGCTATGACTAGCGTCCCAGGCATACAAGCCATGAACCGAACGCCAACCCCCACCACCCCCACCAGCACCACCAGGTCACGGCCGAAGAGCACGTCAGCGACGCAGAAGCCCCCGCTGGGGCCATTCTGACAAAACACATCCAGATCAAATAAGGTGGTTGAAAACAGCCACCATGGTCAGTCCCAGAGAGGCCCTTAAGAATGACCTCCACCAAGACGCCCCCTCCCCAACACTCTCAAGTAACACACACACACACCCACACACACACACACATACACACTGTACACATGACAACATGACAGTGCCCTCAAGGCAATCAGGGAAAAAGCAACACACATCAATCTTGCTCTACTCTAGCGAGTGTAATTATGGACAGATACCAGAGTAATCACATAAACTGGGTCATCCCTAAAATAAACCCCCACCCCAGCTCATTCCTCCATTTTCCAAGACTCAGTTACTGCCAGAGCATTTTAATCAGTGTGCATCAGGCCGATTTGTGCTTTTGAAGTCCTCTATAAAGTATTATTCTTCATCATAGTGGTGTCACGGAGGACCATTTAAGTCAGTTCAAAGACTTCAGGTAAACTGATGTGGCCAGTTAGCAGGACTGTGCACCGTAGCAACGCAGTGAGGTTCTGGGTTGCTTTGTCATGGCCAGGGACATGCGTGGGGGGGGCATGGGGGGACACGGGGGGTAGCAGAAGGGTAATACAGCTTAGGCCACACCTATGAGCAGTAACCGCCAAGGCTTAAACTGCCTTTAATGAAATCTTCTGGCTCTACAGGTTTCAGCGTAGGGGCATACTGGCACCCGTGAGAGGCTAGCGTGAGAGGCTAACGTGAGAGGCTAGCGTGAGAGGCTTGCGTGAGAGGCTTGCGTTGGCATACCAAGATCGGTGGCCTCGCTCCTGTGCCAAGCAAAGAGTGTTTCTTGCCTTTCTTTTGCTCTTTCGAGCACAGGGTTCTGCTCTGAAACCTTCCTGTCCTGCCTTGGCCATTCTTCTACGTTTGCACAGGTGCAGCTGTTGACTGTTGCATCATTTTCAGACTGAGACAGACCGGAGCGAGTGTGTGTGGATCAAATCAAGATATCCAGAAAAATAAACACGCATGCTGTACAGACCAACAGCTCTGCAGAGCCTCACAGTCAACAGCGCTCGCGTAAACGAGCAACCGTCTCTTCTTCTGTATTTTCCGTTTAGTCTACATCACTGCTATTTCTACTGCAACAAGAGAACCGAAAGACGCTCCCCTGGGACAACAGCCAAGGTTGAATCAATCTGCGATACACGGTTTTAATGCAGCTACATTAAATTGATCCAATCACGTAGAGAGAATAACAACCTGCTACTGAGGGCAGTGGTGACATAGCGGAACACATCCAGCCCGTGGCACACCCACCTCCGTGACTACATTATGGTGAATGATTCTTATTCAACAGTACATTTAGCGCCTCGTTACCACATCAGAAACAATTATCATAATGACTGACACTTGCACAGCTAATGTTATGTTTAGGACTAAGTTTTATTAGACATCACGACGCTGACTGAATGCATTATAATGACATGTTGAGCTTGGTTCCGAGACCAGGTTAGCACCAAAACTCACTTAACCAGCACTGTACCGTCTATATCTCCGAATATTATGTTACATATACATTTCTCTTGGCGAATGGTTTCGCACATCTGGATGTGAAACTACACATTATATAAGGCACATTTTATTTCATTTTTTTTCTGCGATGACCTTGAAAGTATAGTGTTCGCTGCGACAGTGAGAATTCCTGCACAGACATGACAACAGAACTGACACACAGCAAGACAGCGGCAACTTCTTCTCGACTGCCGTTCCAAGTTCTAAGCGCTATGGTCCGGCGCAGCACAGGAAGTTTGATCTGCATTCTCAGTAGCGATGAACACTGAGGTGGACACTATAGCCTATTCATTAACAGCGAAACCGCAAAATCACCTCAACAGCGCAACATGTCTTGCTTTTGTTTTATTTCAGCGAACAGATCATAACAAAACAGTTGTAATACGAATGTAATGACCGGTGTGGATGCCTGTCCGTGTGCGCATACCGACAGAGAATAAACACCAGAAACATTACCTACGCATCTGCTGCAAAATGTCGATCTAGGTATTCCTTATCAATGGGTTCTTTGCTTGACATGGAAAACAATTATATCGTATGGAAAATCCTCTCTACAGTTTTGAGTGAAAATCATTGGCATATTTTGGTGCATTCATTCGAAATAACAACACAGAAAATGCTTAGGGACGTTTGGATAAGAAAATAGGTTCTAGTTTGGCAGTTACTGACTCGAATCGGCGCGTACATCTGGGGGGAAAACATTAGAGAAGTTAATCAGTGCTGAAAGCTCTACAGAGTGCCTCGCGTATACTGAAACAGCCTGTCATTAAGAATATACATATATATATTTTTTTTAATTAATATGGTTCATGCAATGCGGTACTCAGGTGGATCAACAGACGCACGCGCTGCGCCTCCACGAGCGATTTGCACAGCTAATAATGAGTTTTAAATCTATTCCGTCTAAACAGCAAACACATATTGTGGCAAACGTCTTACCTTACCAAGCAGGAGAAGGAAGAATTATCTGTTTTCTGATTCTCTCAACAGCACAAGGTAAGTACTGTGTAACTGCTCGCTATTCAGCGGACCGATGCGGCGAGTTTTCCTTGAGATGAGAGGAGAATTGTCAAAGAAACCGCACCGATTACGGCAGGAGGAAGACGTGCCCGACCAGGCGCAATGCTGTAGGTGAAGTGACGTTCAAAGAAACAAAGAGGGGAGCGCGCGCCGTCAGCCTGCGTGCTAGGACAGCTCTGTCTCCCAGCGGTTGTCCTTTCACAGAGGTTTGTAAGCTTGGTATGGCGCTCTTTGAGTGCGCGCAAATAATACCTTCTGTCTTTTACCTGACGTGATCAGGGACACGAATATAAAATAACACGGCGATCGGATCAGGTAGGATCTAACTATACTTATTGGAATATCGTGGGCATTTTACGTAGGTTGTCAGTGGCCTGACGTGCAGGGCGTCCATAAAGTCACTCAGCTAGGGTTTTTTTCCCTTCTTCTACATTCACGCACTTTGTTAGAAACAACTACCTTATACCTACGCTCACTTGCCAGTTTATCAGGAACACCTATCGGTGGATTTTCACTGTTCAAATATATGGCATGCACAATACCAGCCACAGCAGTGTTTCTGTGTTTTGACATGCACGAGAGACTCTTCTGGGCTGAGAGTGGTCCACCCGCAGCCCATTGAAGTCCTCTGGTCAGAAGCTGAGGAAGGGTTAACTGTACACAGTAACAAATGGGCCATGGTCTATATAGGCTATACCTACTAAATGTTTTAAAAAGTAGCTGTTGAATATGTACTGCAGGTAAAGTTCTTGCCTACCACTTGCAATATAGGGAAAATACTGCGTAGCATTTATCTAGAAATGACATTACAAATATACATATATAAATTAATCTTAAGGCAGGAATGCCTTTATGGGTCTATTATGTCCCGTGTCTTTGTTACGGCAGTACAGGAGATTCTACAGAGCATCTTTCTGAAGTCCTCACTTTTGCTCAACTTTACCAGCACACTCACTCAGCAAGCTGTGCTGATTCATCAGCATTATGTCACAGTGACATAACAAAAAAATACCCCACTTAACTGTCTGTTGTCATAACATTGCATGTCATCTCACCCCAGTGTCATGACACATCTTAACATTTCCAAAAATCTGCATCTCTTGACATTGTTATGTCAACTTGTCATCAAAGTTAACAAATGAAGCTTTTACGACAGCTGATGCTTGTTGGAATAAGCATGTATACATTGTTTGTGTATCATTTACCATGAAAGACTTATGTAGATCTCATGTAGACGTCTATACAGTTCCCTTCAGTAAAGTGTCACCAGATTATGTAGTATTGCGGTTGTACAGCGAAAAATTTCCCTGCTATTAGAAAATCACCCTTTTTCTGGCAAAAAAATACTGTCTACAAAAGGCAAATACAATATCTCTATTAAATCTTAAATTATCAACAAACACAGGCCCAGGGGCAGTGAAAACCTGAAAACAGGCACTCTACTCTGTGGTTAAACACTTCGCCTTATCTTACCTTTTCATATTTCTACTAGCTCCAAAATCTGTATATGAAAAAGCAGATTTATACATCATGGGATTTACATTCTGAGTTTCCACCCCTTATGGTTTTTGGGGCCTGTAATTGTTAGAAATCGTTATGTATATTTACCACAGATGTATAGTATTTTACACTACTGGCACTTAATTAAATAAGTTCTAGAGTGTGAATAATTTTTAGATTATAAAAACAAAATCCAAGTAGGAAACAAATAAAAAAACAGAAAAAACAGTAAAGGTACTAAAATCAGCATGTGTGTCACACACGGCCCCTCCCCCATCTGTCAGTCACCAGCATGTGTGTCACACACGGCCCCTCCCCCATCTGTCAGTCACCAGCATGTGCCCCCCCCCCATCTGTCAGTCACCAGCATGTGTGTCACACACGGCCCCTCCCCCATCTGTCAGTCACCAGCATGTGTGTCACACACGGCCCCTCCCCCATCTGTCAGTCACCAGCATGTGTGTCACACACGGCCCCTCCCCCATCTGTCAGTCACCAGCATGTGTGTCACACACGGCCCCTCCCCCATCTGTCAGTCACCAGCATGTGTGTGACACACGGCCCCTCCCCCATCTGTCAGTCACCAGCATGTGTGTGACACACGGCCCCTCCCCCATCTGTCAGTCACCAGCATGTGTGTCACACACGGCCCCTCCCCCATCTGTCAGTCACCTCTTTGTTTTCAATCGACATGTGCTTATTTGTTTTGGTTTTAGTTTAGTTTAGCCTCTTTTTCATTTTATTTCTCTGTGTATCATGTTGTCTGGTGTTCTGTGTAGTGGAAAACTGACCTTGGACCATTTAAACAACCAAAGATAGTGAATTTGTCCTTAATAAATCTCGCTCTTCTCAGCGAATCTGTCTGCCTCTCTATTGCTTCATGATACAATATGTGGAATTATGATCTTTTAGCACACAACAGATCAGCGGACACACAGCGGATGTGTGTGTGTGTATGTGTATATATATATATATATATACTACTAGTCAAAAGTTAAAATAAAATAAACTAGGTGTGTCCATATTTTTGACTGGTAGAGTATATATACTTATTCATTCTGTATAATACACCCATAAAATTATATTAACTTGTATATATAAGCAACAAACTGCTACAAATGTGTTGTTTGAGGCTGTGTAAATGCAGGGAATGTTAACGTCACTCTCTGTGCAGGGTTGACCTGTACACCAGCGTCAGGTCCCTGTTAGCAGCTGCCTTCACGTGGCATTCAGGTTCATTCTAGATAAGGAATGAAATCTGTATTACTGTAAATAAAATCATCCAGTCTGGCTCTGTTGCGTTGGCGGGTGACAGGGATGACCCATCATTTAATGCCTTATGCTCTGTTAACATGGTGCTTTGTCCTCTGAACACTCAGACGGTTGTATTTCCCTGCTAATACCTGACCACAACACTTGTGATTCACAGCACAATATAAACACAGTCAAACAGGAGCGAACAAACCAGATGGCAGATGCATTGCAATGGGGTCCCAAAATATGAGGGCAATATTCTGCTACACCTGAACTGTTAGAAAGGCTGTGTGCTGTCATGGCACTGGGATTAGGCGTCAGTGCCTGGTCAATGTCTACATCACTAGGAATTAACAGGTGGAGGAAATGTCATTAGCATGAGAGAACCTCTCTGTGGTCCACGACACCACTAGCTGACGTACCCAGTTCCTTTTGGTCGTTGTAATCACTGTGTCCCAGATGGCTAATGGTTCTTTCTCTTTGCCTCGTGGGTTCGCAGTTACAGCAAGGACCACCACAGCCACAGTCAGCAGCTAAGCTTGTTGTGACGGCAGTAAAGAGCTACTAAGAATTAATCAGAATCGGCACTAGTGACTAAGAGGCCAGGGAGTTATCCAACCCTCTGATCACATCATTCTAATGCCTCATCTCCCCCTTGCATACAAACCCTCCGAGAACATATAACGAGAGATTGAGAAAGACAGAGAGAGATATTTTTTTGAAGCAGTAAGCCAAAAGACTCTACAAGACTAGGTTGCTATTAAACCGGGATGTGTATAAAACTACTGGTGCAGAAGGAGGATGTGAAACACTGCAGCATTTTATGTTGATACGCTGAATGCTAAATTCAGCAGGTACCTGGAAAGAACTGAGGCTAATGTTAATGTGACAGCCCTGCATGTACAGCTCTTTGCAGGCTGATACCACGGGGCCGTGCAGGTGCGAGTTGAGCACGCTCACTGCGACCCGTATGGCAACCATTAGTAACCAGAGAAGGATGACAGTATGTCATCTTTGTTTAAATTAGACTCCTGCCAAAAATATTGTCTCTTCTGCAACTCCTGGACCATTGTTAGGTGAGTAGACACAGGCCTTTTGACCATGGGCATTACAGTAAGGCACCGAATGAGGTAATAGATGTCCAGCAAGACCTAGAACATCCTAGGGCAGCAGAGCTTGCCTGAATCCACAGGTTCAGAAGGAAATGTCAACAGGGTCCACCCATGAAACACGGAGCTGAGATCACTGAGCTTCAGAATGAAATGCAACATGCTGACGATTGCAAGGGTCTGATTGTTAGCACACAGTGAGCTACTGGGGGAATACTGGGAGAACACTGGGAGAAACAGGAATAACAGAGAACACTGGGAGAACACTGAAAAAACAGAGAACACTCGGACAACACTGAGAAAACACTCCCAGTGTTCTCCATGTTCTTCCACTGTTCCCCCAGTGTTCTCCCAGTGTTCTCCATGTTCTTCCACTGTTCTCCCAGTGTTCTCCCAGTGTTCTCCCAGTACTGTCCATGTTCTTCCATGGAGAACACTGGGAGAACACAGGGAGCCAGTAAAAGACTCTTGGAGTCTAATCCAGGCTGGGCAGGTGACCAGGAGGGCACGGCCCTGGAGGCTGTGACCAGGAGACACGCCCATACCGAGGCAGCAGGGTCCAGGTATAGAAGACAATACCCGGTCCAATTAGAATAAATAGGGACCATGTTACCCTGTTACCCTGTTACCCTGTTTACCAATTCCACAGGAATGTCTGAGAAGAACAAGCTGTTGCAGCAATGCTGAAAGTGACTTTAGCTATGATGCAATATTGTGGCATGTTGGGGGGGAAAAGCTCATGGTTGTCGCATATGTGAAGAGACGTGTGAAGAATGGGCGGCCATGTATTAGAAGAAACATGAAGAGGAGGAATCAGCAGCCATGTTGGCCCTACACAGGCTCTCGCAATAATGACGTTCCAAAGCGGAGCTGAGATTGGACTGACATGCATTACTGATCTCTGTCTTTGCGCTGCGTCATTCTAATCACATCGAATTGACCGTTGCGTCACGTCTGTATTTTTAAAGCATTACCACCACACTGATTCCTCTCAGATGTTTATGCAGGCACTCAGTCAAACTTCACTCTTCGGCTCGGACAGAAGAAAGCGGCGGCATTTTAAACAGCTTTGCTCTTGCCTAGTTGGATGCCAATTTCTGTTGACATTACAACAATTTGTTTCAATGTAGGGAGCCCGCTGACAACCTTCCTTGGCGGATTCCCAGCTCTAGTATTTTGCACAAAATTAGTGCATAGCTTATTTAAGAGAATGCATTCAGAATTATAGATATTAAAGGGGACGGTGTGGTACCAGACGATGCTCTTTAGTGTGGCTTTAAACACAAGGCTTTAAACACAAATCTTGTGAACATTTGGCCACCAGTGGCTTTAAAAGACCATAACCGTAATGGAAGAAACACGGTCACCACACTGTCATGTGCTTCACTCCTCAAACCAACCTTTCTTTACAGACCTTCTTAGGTCAAGGATGTTATAGAAGATGGTTTAGAGATCCTCCAAAAAACTCAACCGAGAAGATCAAGACACAAGAAAGATGACACGTGCACATGACACAGGAGCTTTTGACAGTAGTAATGAGGATGACCACAAGTAGCACAGAAGACCACAAAAGTGCCGCAGAGCCGAGCCCACAAGAGTGGATCCATGCACACAGCGTTGCAGAGACAAGTAAACAGATCACTGGGAGAGTTAGCAAAAGCTGAACCTAAAACCACATCTGAACAGCTTCACGTCTGCCAGTGTAGACCCAGGGGACACTACATGTATTCATATATTCATTCGTGTATTACAACAGTAGTTATTAGATTGCTACAGTGTCAACACATTCTGTTTGAGGCTAGAACCAGCAAATATCACACTAGCATTTAATACAATACACAGATTTGCATTAAATGGGTACAATATTTAAATTCAAATGGGTTTTTGCGTTATGATAAATCTGTTCCTTGCAGTGCGATCCAAAAGAGGCTTACATCCACATCTGAATACAGTCGATTCTCTAAATATAGAATAATAATTGTATGGTTTATGATAGAACAAAGCCTTACATCTTAAGGAAATAGCACAGGGAGACATTTTGTTGCATGTAGCCTGTTATTAGGTGTTTTCATGCTGTATGTTAATGACTCTTTTGAGTTGCCCATAACCACATGCTATAATTACCAGACCTTTATAGACACTTTTATTTTATGGTTCTATATTTATATATTTCTGTCAAGATCACTGTGCAATTTTTATATACATTCTTTTCAAAATATCAAAGTTCAAGGGTCACCCTGAACATTACAATAAAATTCTCAAATCAGAGTGTATAACTGTCAGTCCTCTGAGAGTTCTGATTCTTCTCCCACAGCATGCTAAGAACTGAAACCTCACATACAGAAACAACCGTCCGGTTTTGTATGACAACCATTTGATTAGAGGTTTGATCTAGCAGGTTCTTATGTGCCATTTGATGGAAATGTTCTGAAATGTTCTGTAAAGAACACAATTCTGTAGTGACTATTAATGTTTGGACATGATAAATTCTGTCCAAATACAAGATGGCAGACAATATTTTAGAATCACTAATGCTTTGTGGCTTGATAGTCTCATCAGAGCTGAAACATGTCCTCTTGCATAATTTCATTCAGCAAATTGAGGTCATTTGCATTTGGGTTAGAGTACTCCATACTCTCTTCAAAGCTGTTCTTTTAGCAGTACCTTCTGAAACCTCTCATTCATGCAAATAAATGCTTCACTCACTCAGATCCAGGAGGGCCACGTCTGAGAAGTGCAGACCACAATGTTTTTTAATGTGATAAAAGTGATATATCCATTCCCTTGATTTCGAATTCTCACTCTGAGTACATTCATCACTAAAGGCTCATTCGAGCCCGTGATCCTCACTGATATAAAGCCTTCTGTTTTCTACAGGATTTAGTTAATGTTAATGTAGTGCTGATTTCATGGCAAGCTCGGTTCATCTAAAGCCAATCAGCTGTGTCTGTAAGATGAAAGCCATGACATGCCATTGATGGGACATCAAAGTTGTCCTAAGGAATAGCCAGAAGGTGTCCCTGTCCTTTTGAAGTTCTTAAGACATTAGGAGAGGCTTCTCTCCCAGACGCTCCTTTGGATAATTCATTTATGGCAAATAATGAGATCCAATCCTTCTCGAACGTGACCCTAGTTTCTCCAGAGCATATCATATAGAAAATCACAGAGCAACGACGCCATTTTCAGAACAGACGAAAGCTAGGTGTCTCTTAACACATACGCTAGAAGTATTGGGAGTAATGGGAGCAATGGGAGTAATGGTTTAAACTGCTTCGCTGCCCATATGGAGAAGGCCACGTCCAACCACTGATTCCTGACGAGTGAGAACACCTTGACCTGATGTTGTTGGTTCACAGAGTGTCACAGCCATTAGTGATGTAACATCGTTCAAAACTGCCTATTCAAAGTCATGTCAGAGAGGAAGATAGTGTTTCAGGTTTTCATGTAAATAAATGCAAAAACATTCTGTTATGAAACAGGGCATAAGTGCCACCTGCAGTCTTCTCATTCAGGCAGGTGGGAGTCAGAAGCCTTTGGTTAGCCGCAGGCTGCAAACACACACACACACACACACACACACACACACCTACTGTAAACCTCTCCCTTCTCAGCCTTTATGACACAAACGTTCAAAGTACACTCTGAATTAAATGCCAGGCACAACACAAAGCAATCGTTAGGTAAAACGTTCATCATGGCGCTGAGAGGTGAACTACGTGAGCTGTGGTTTCAGTTCTCACACATGAATTGGATGCACTACATCCGAACATCTCCACCGCCTGTGACGGTATGCCTTCTCTGTACGAGCGCAAATGTGCGGTTCGTGCCAGATGTGTCCGTGACACGGCACCGCTCATAAAAACCTGCAGACACGGCTGCGTAGGCCACAGCCTACAGCACACGGCAGCCGTCACCAGAAAACCTCCCGTCTCTAAAATAACAGCTTAATGGGAGCACTGAACACACCACACTGCAGCGCCGCTCACGACCAGCTGTCACACACCACAATGTATTTATGCTTAATTTTTTAGGCCTGAGGGTTATAAAATGTATAACCCCTGGGGCTATAAAATGACTCATTTGCATAAAGGAGACAAAAATACATTAATAGAGATGCAGGAAATATTAACTTTATGTAAATGTCTTTTATATACAAAACACTTTGAAATTAGTGTTAGTGCTATTAGTGTTATTAGTGTTACAATCTGTACATGTGTAAAAGAAAATGACAATTTGGACCTTTTAGTTTAAATCAAAAAGCATTTATATGATAAATAAAAGTTTTGAATCTGCCTTTTTTCTGCATATTTATATCACTTTATTGAATACATTACTTCACTCTATCTGGTTCCTGATTAGATTTAAAAGTAGACAAGTCCCAGCCTGCATTTCAGTGAATGATTACAAAGACTGCTGAGTTCTTTCCTGTTTGTTGACCAGCAGAGATTCATTGTTCCTCTCACAATTCCTCTGTCTCTCTCTCTCTCTCTCTCTCTCTCTCTCTCTCTCTCTCTCTCTCTCTCTCTCTCTCTCTCTCTCCTCTCACTCTCTCTCTCTCTCTCTCTCTCTCTCTCTCTCTCTCTCTCTCTCTCTCTCTCTCTCTCTCTCTCTCTCTCTCTCTCTCTCTCTCTCTCTCTCTCTCTCTCTCTCTCTCTCTCACAGTGACAACAGACTCTCACTTGCCTCTGGGGACCAGCTGGAGAATCAGGGAGTTCCAGTGGTGATGGCGAGCAATAAGCAGACTAAACAATCATGTTACACTAAATTGGCAGGTGTAAACAGACATAGGCAAACGCCCCATACTAGGCTAGAAGGTTAAGAAATGAGGTATATACCTACATTAGTGATTTGGGACAATTAGACAAATAACATGTTACATTACATGTTAAATTAGATATGTCTGGTAACATATCTAATTTAAAATATTACCTGATTTATGCATTAATACAAATCAACAGAAGGATGTTATAAGGTGCACAAATAAGGATGTCACTGCACCCACAGCGCAGGAGGTCAGGTCTTTGATACCCACAGTGCAGAAGGTCAGGTCTAGGACCCATGGTGCAGGAGGTCAAGTCTATGACAAACACAGTGTAGGAGGTCAGGTCTATGACAACTACAGTGCAGGAGGTCAGGTCTATGACACCCACAGTGCAGAAGGTCAGGTCTAGGACCCATGGTGCAGGAGGTCAAGTCTATGACAAACACAGTGTAGGAGGTCAGGTCTATGACAACTACAGTGCAGGAGGTCAGGTCTATGACACCCACAGTGCAGAAGGTCAGGTCTAGGACCCATGGTGCAGGAGGTCAAGTCTATGACAAACACAGTGTAGGAGGTCAGGTCTATGACAACTACAGTGCAGTGCAGGAGGTCAGGTATATAACACCCACAGTGGAGGAGGTCAGGTCTATGATCCACAGTGCAGTAGGTCAGGTCTATGACACCCACAGTTCAGTAGGTCAGGTCTATGACACCTAAAATGTTACAGACAGAAGATGCAACCGAAGGCAAGCAGCCAGTGTCAGACAGAACCTGAATAAAGTCATCTGAACTCATCTGAACGCTGCAGCACGACTGGTCTTCAATCTCCCCAAGTTCTCACATGTCCCTCCACTGATGCGCTCGCTTCACTGGCTTCCAGTAGCTGCACGCATCAAATACAAAACCTTCATGCTTGCCTACAAAGCCAAAAATGGACCAGCCCCTCCCTACATGATGTCCATGGTCAAAGCTCAATCCATACTACAAGCACGCCGAATCTCAAGTATGGCTCGACTCGAAGCACCATGCTTAAAGTCTCATGGAAGACAAAACACAAGACTGTTCTGTGTGCTGGCTCTGAGATAAATAAATATGAAAGCAAAAAAATATATATAATAATTGAACACTATGGCAATAACAGGAACTTACTATGACTAATATAATAATGTTTAAAATGATAAGCCTGTGATTAGAATAACTGTAATTTACTGTTTATCTCATAGTAATGTACTGGCAACAATGGTGCATGATTCTCAATATGGCTTCACTAACTCATTTGGATTGCTTTGGATTACAACAATGTGATTGTATTCTACAGTTACAACTACTCTTCTGCATGTGAATTTCTGTGATTTTTGATTTCCAGTTCCAAACCGCCGTGTGTCTGTTGGCACTGATACAGGACTCACCTGAAGACATTGGTTCTGCTGCACATTCTCCAGCACCCAGGAGAAGACCTGTGGCCTGGGACGACCTCGCTAATCTCTGACATTCTAAAAACAAACAAACAAAAAGGTGGCAAACATTTCTCATCCACAAGGTTAAGCCCAAATAACTGAGTGTCAGGCACAGGGCAATACTGTGTGTGAAGAGCAAGCACTGTTGAAATACAGAAGACCCTATTTTCAAAGATGTGCAAAGATAAAATATGATATTTTTATGATGGTGATAGGGACAAAGAGAGGTGTGCCACAAATGTGCAGTAATTGTGATGTCATAATGTGCTATACAAACATCTGCTACAGTAAAGGATTACAATGTTTTACAGGATTGTGACAGAGGCCTCAAATCTTTATTTTCATATTCATCCTTCATCCTGTTAATCTGTCTCATCTCATGACTCAGTGTCTTTAGAGGTATATTCCATCAAGGCAGAAATATTCTGTATAAAATTATTCCTAGGGGAGACCTAATCAATACCCAGAGGTCTGAACCTATCACTGTCCTCCAGATTTACGTTCGTCCCATCAGCCCCGCTGACATCCACTAGCCACTGGCATGTATATACAAAGAGACCAGCTGTGCTATGACAAGTAGTGTCTTGTCAACCACTGTGCCAAACACTCACTTGGAACTATATATACAGAACTGGCAATAACAGATAGAAGCTCTGTCCAAGATCTAACATACTTACCATACTGTAAGGAACTCAGAATGGAAGAGAGGTGGGTTAAATATAGTTGGTGTCCCAGCGGGTGGGAGATAGAGAAAGCACTTAAAGCAACTAGACTAGGGTTTACATGGAGAACTTGGAATCGTGATGAAGTTATGTAAGGACTGCTGCTACAGACCCACACTGAGAAACAGAGACGGTTGAGACAGAGACAGAAGAGAGGAAGATGAAGAAAGATGGGACAGATAGAGATGGAGAGAGAGGGGGAGAGAGAGATTGAGAAAGATGAAAAAGATACAGAGAGCGAGAGCGAGAGGGTGGCTGTGTTTGTGCCCCAAAGCTACCCTGTTTAAAGGGAGTGTCAGGCAATGGGGGAATGCTCCGCCCCCACCCTATGTCACAGGTCTCCCGTGCATGAGGACTGCAATGCAGCAAAACAAATGAAGAGAATCAGTTAAGGAGAGCTGATTTCCGGAGCCTAACGGCTCACTCAGTGGGTGACAAGCAAAACGGAACTCAATTCAAAGTCGACCAAAAACATATATAAGAAAGTGAAGATCAAACCATGGATCAATCTGTGCATTTTTTGAGGAGTTTTTTGGGTAAATCACGTCAATTCTGAAGTTGTTGCAGTGGTTGCTCTTGTGACCAGGTTTCCAGAATCAGATCAAAAACCTGTATTGGGAACCAGTTATGTCAAAGTGGCACATATTTAAGTAATTTAAGTAAGTAATCACGTAAATCAAGCTGTGCGTGTAGAGCGTTACAAGGTGCAAATGCAAACAGAAGTTCTGAACACGCTGACGTGATCAAGTCACGTGATTCCTGACCGGCTATTATGAGTATTCCTTGAATAATGCCAACATTACCTATTTAAATTAATGCATCATTTAGAGCTGAATACATATTGTAAAAATTGCAAACGCAACGCGTGTCCCGTGTCAGCTCGGACTTGACCGAATCACCTCATACATGGATTTACAGGCACGGAGTGTGTTTGCATATGTTTATTAAATCCACGGTCCCTTTCGTCTGCTGTTCTTTTTCTCGCGCTCTGTGCGAACTAAATGTTGCGCGCATCAGGAATCAGACGGCGCGAAAAATCTGCGGCTCGCTTCGTGACCTCAGTGGGCTGGGGTCAGCGTGCATGCGCGCGCCGCATAGACAATAGCTCGCGTTTTATTCTCTGAAGCTATCTGGAGATACTGAGGCCAATTTTGTCATGATCGCATAGAATTTGTAATCATTGCATTATTACTGTACCTTGACATACAAAATAACATGTGGACTGTGAAAAGAATTAAGTTCTCTAAACGAACCGTGTATATAATCTCAACTGAGCTCTGTGAACGGGTTTCATGAAGTGAATTTGGAATTTGCGTAGCTTTATACAAATAAAGGCGCCAAGTCTCATGGAAACCATATAGTGTGGCTCACAATGAAAGACTCACCATACGTTCTCCTCAGAAACCTCATAAATGTATTCAGAGCAGCGATGATGAAACAAAATAATTTCATTTGGTTTATAAGCCGTGAACTATCTAGTATTACTACGATATCACCGCCACAGGTTTTTGGATCCCAAACACTGGAGAATTGAGAATAATTGGTAAACATAAGATCATTGAACGACCTATTTAGTAATAGAGCACAATATTTCTCACACACACACACAAAGAGAGGGACAAACACGGGGAAAATTGTATCAAATTATCTAGCGTGGGCTGTCTGGAGACCTATTGCTATGGTAACAAGGCATGCAGCACTTTCCTGAATGCCATTTGCTTACTTCTCGGCAGTCACACCGGTACTCTCAGGGAGTGGGGGTGCTTCATGAATATGCATGAGTCACCACCTGTCCACGTTGTCGTTAAGCACCAACACAGCAATATCCCGTTGAGCTCGCGTGTAATTAGTATCATCTTTCTCCTCTTCACAGACAGTGACTGACAGTAGACAGGAATTCTGTCAAAGAAAGGGGCAGACCACGACCTTAACGTTGCCTGAGTCTAATCACGTTAACCAGATCTGTTTTTCAATCTGTTGAAATAAGTTTTCAAGTTAGAGTTTTGTGGAAGGGGTCTGTAAGAGGAACCAAAGGATTGTAAATTTGAATTCTGGGTTTTGAAGTGACGGGCAGCTCAGTTCAACATGACTACTGGTTCTTCAACTGCAAACTGGAAAAAGCACAAATATTCACTGGTTAACAGGTTACAGGTAAACAAAGGATAGTAACAATACTAAAAACGTAACCTAAACAAAGAAAATATAGTACAGTGAGGTACAACTTCTCTTTATTTAGGTTGTACAGAGTAGTGGAGGTTCTAGTAGCCCATCTGAACTGGGGGAGCCAGACTGGGACCAGTAGGTCAGATTATGGGGGGGGGGGGGGCTGAAAGTTGCTAATTGACATAACCCCCTAAAAAGAGTAGCTAGAGTGCTCTGAATACTCGCCCCCAACAAATTGTTTTCTTTTCCCCCTGTTACTGTCCCCCCTGTTACAATCTGCAAATTCTGAGCTGTGTGAGTTGCATTTGCAGTTTCATTGGACAAAGGGCTGGTGCTAAAAGCCCCTGGAAATATCCTTACATGAGCCAAAGAACTAACACAAAGAACCACCCCTCTACGAACCCACCACCTACCCACCCACACACACACACACACTTCAGTGCCAGCACTGGGGGAGGTGTTTCATAGTGCAGTGCACAACTTCATTAAAGTTTCAGATTTTTGACTCCTGTCAGAGCCAGGAAGTGATGGGTCCCTCCTCATCCATGGAGTCCTAACTCTGACACGCCACACTTTCATCCGCCGTCTCACGCAGGACACTGTGCACACTGAAACTCCCACTTAAAGGAGTTTTAGGTGTCCAAAACTCTAATACACTAGGCATTGCCTGTAAGTGGCACAATAATTGCACAACTGTCATTAAACTCTGACCTTTCGGGCACAACGTGTTAGCCATGGTGTCTGCCAGATGCCGGCTCTGTCCAATATGTCGTTAAGCATTACAAACCAGAGTGCTTTGGCAGTAGGGCACACAATTTCTGCCTGTCTAGTCAGCCTAAGAAAGAACCACATGAGCAAAGCAAAGCTGGAAGCATGCAAGTTCTTAGTGAATGAGATATGTTTGAGTAATGCTTCCTTAGTATAGTGAATCAGACCTGCTTGAGTATTGCTTTCTTAGTATAGTGAATCAGACCTGCTTGAGTATTGCTTTCTTAGTTTAGTGTATCAGACCTACTTGAGGATTGCTTCCCTAGTATAGTGCATCAGACCTGCTTGAGTATTGCTTCCTTAGTTTAGTGTATCAGACCTACTTGAGGATTGCTTCCCTAGTATAGTGAATCAGACCTGCTTGAGTATTGCTTCCTTAGTTTAGTGTATCAGACCTACTTGAGTATTGCTAGTGAATCAGACCTGCTTGAGTATTGCTTTCTTAGTTTAGTGTATCAGACCTACTTGAGGATTGCTTCCCTAGTATAGTGAATCAGACCTGCTTGAGTATTGCTTTCTTAGTTTAGTGTATCAGACCTACTTGAGGATTGTTTCCCTAGTATAGTGCATCAGACCTGCTTGAGTATTGCTTCCTTAGTTTAGTGTATCAGACCTACTTGAGGATTGCTTCCCTAGTATAGTGAATCAGACCTGCTTGAGTATTGCTTCCTTAGTTTAGTGTATCAGACCTACTTGAGGATTGCTTCCCTAGTATAGTGCATCAGACCTGCTTGAGTATTGCTTTCTTAGTATAGTGAATCAGACCTGCTTGAGTATTGCTTCCTTAGTTAAGTGCATCAGACCTAAGTGCATAAGTGCATGAGTAATGATTCCTTAGTTCTGAGTGAACTCACATTTGTACAAGCAGGTACACTCTGTAACATTAATCATAAGATCAATAGAAGCATGAATGACTCCATCTGAAATCAGTTGCCCTCACTGTGTGGCAACAGAATCCATGAAGGAACAGAAGCAGCTCCGCAGCTTCAGATAAAGGATGATTGCCACACTCAACACACGGTCGGTATTCTCTGTGCGAAGCGGATGGTGTGAACACAGTCAGATCCTGAGTTCTTCTTCACTTTGACTCCTTTTGCTTCATTATTTAACAATGTCAGCCTGGCCAAACATCGCCGGCGGTCAGAAAAGCCTGATTCTTCCCAGGAAGCAGAAGCTAAGTGAAGCAAACACATCAGGCCGCACTCAAAGATGCTTTTTAAAGTTTGATCAGAAAATCAATTGTGTTCGGAAAGCTGATGTTCCTCTTTGGGTGGGCGCTGTAGCCTGTAAACCTATATCATTCTCTTTCTGAATGTTTTGTGAAGACTTTGGTCACTAGAACACAAGTGCTGTACAGACAGTGTGTATAATAAGAGGTTCCAGACGTTTGTATGTTTGAATTCTGGGTTTGGTAGTGAGGGAACACACAGCCCAATGTACTGTCCCCAGGAAGGTTGTGGGTTTGATTCCTAGTCACCATCCATACTGTCATACTAATAAACATGCAATCTGCTCTAGATAAGAGTGGCTGGGTAATACTACTGAGATGATAATGAACAATACAACAACAGTGGGAGAACAGCTTCTGAAAAACCATCAAGCAGCATCACTTTCCATTAGGCCGTTGAGTCACATGTTCTAGAGCTGTGTGAGTACTGGCAGACTCAGGCAACAAAGCGCTGATGCCTGGAGCCCTAGCAATAAAACGTTTACTCTTAACTGTCCTGGACTTTTCCTTTGGTCAAAGTTACATAGCTTTTTTTTTTTATTTATTTAACTTCATTACTCATGTATTAAAATACAATCCATGATGTGATTTCAGCTCCAGAGCACTGTGGTTGTAACATTAAATCAATACAATTACAGCAGGACTGTCCATCTTTTATGGTGTTTTGATACAAGTTAAAGCACGTAATATATTTCAGAATATTTAAAATCACCCTTCAGGGTCAGTTGTCACATCAGCCTGCTGTCTGCATGTTAATAGTTCAGGGGATGTTTATGAGAAGAGCGTATGTCTGGGCTGAGCTACACATCAGGGCAGTGATACTGCGCCCCACCAGTCTAACGGTCACGCGTTAGAGCATTAAACTGTGATGTATGTGGAGATCTCAGCAAGGACAAATGGGGGTAATTCCTCATATGGTCTACTGTAGCCATGGCAACTAAACACCCACTTCTTATGTATAGTTGCTTGAAAAGGCAGGAGAAGCTGTCAAATGGCTTTCACGCAAGTGTCCAGCTGAGGTGCTGGGAACACCTTCGCCCAGATCTTCACACCTTCGCCCAGATCTTCACACCTTCAGCCCCATCCTGGCTCACAGAAGACATCATTACACTAGTGTTAATCCAGAGGTTGATGAACTCAGCGGTAGGACATTGATGGACATCATGGACATCATGGACATAACCTACTATGCTGAGGACCAATCTCTAACCATACATGTCACATGTACAAATGTACTGCAATAATGCACACCCTGTAGTTTGTAGAAGCTTCACAGCCACCTGATCAGAGACCGCTGTACCCAGAACAGGGAGGAGGGGCGGTGAACATTTGGACGAAGTTCTACTGTTGCTCCTACAGGGTTAAAGGAAGAGTGTGTGTGTGTGTGTGTGTGTGTGTGTGTGTGTGGGTGGGGGTGGTTTAAAGCGTCCATTAAGTAAAATAATCTGAATATAATATTGAGGTAATGCAGCAATGTTGTCTGGCTGGAGAATGTGGTGTAACTCCTGGCGAATGGCTGGTTTTCAGGATGGATATTATTTTGCACAAGAGCCTTGGAGGCAGAAGGCACCATGCAAACCTCAATCACTGACACAGAGGAAGCAGGGCACAGCTGTCCAGTGGGACGTGTGGTAGCAGCACTCCTTACGTACACAGTGAAGTTTGCCTTTGTATACAAGACACAGTAACGGAATTTACCTGATTCTTCTTATAAGATTGCATACAAATTAATTTTATGTATTCAGCTACATTAAAAGATAAAAAAAAAAAAAAACATTAAGTAGATGCTGTCGCAAATGTCTTTTTTAATGTGAACGAATGATTAATATGCTAAGCAACATTAAAAATTTAATTTTTAAGATAAGGATCAAACATCTGATGGTTCTGCACATCCCTCATCGTATGAACTGTGATAGGCTGTGGAGCTCCACTACTGCTGTGAGACTCCTCCACATGAGCAGTGCGGTTGCTGAAGACTCCTTCCTGCAGCTCTGCCATTCTGAAGGACAGAGTGCCCAGATGCAGAAGTGATGTTTCCCATGAGATGGTCATTCATTCCACCTAAGTGCAGTTTCACAGCTGCACGTTTTAAGAACGAACATCCACAAAGACTTTTCACAGCCATGGTGGACTTCAGATTTGTCAGTGCTAACAATGTATTAAATGATTATTATATTTCAGACTATTATTAGATTTCATATGTATTGTGCCCAGAATTGCTACATACACTACAGTAAGCATGCAGATAAGTATAATAACGAGGCTTTAGATCTGAACTCTGAAATCAGCCTAGAAAAGAGAAGAAACATATGAGAACCTAATGAGGTCCAGTGATATTTACTGAAGTGGGTCATCACAGGCCATGTGGAGTTAGACACACAGATTCTTCAAGACATGTGACTGTCTAGAGTGACAGGCAAACAAGGTCTTTTAAGACACGTTATAATTGGCTTCCCAAGTCTCTCTATCTTCTGTGCAGTTAGCATTCCTCAGACACTTTTGCGATGAGTCTGAAAACATTGGCTTGTAATTTAGCATGATCTACTAAATAGAAATACTGCCAAAGCGTAGAGGCCCGTTCTCAGTTCCAGTGGCTGAAGAGGCAGTGAAAGAGTCAATACATCCTTTGCCATCATGAGACTTTTATTTTAGCAGGACTCTATCTAATGAGGCTGGATATGACGTGATGCTGACTGCAATGTTTCATCAGTTTCTTCTAATTAACACCAGGTTTCAGGTGTCCACGCGTTTCCAACAACTCAGCGGATGCAAGCAAAACACTATTTATACCCCCTACATCATACCTGCAGAACAGGGTGTGCATGTTTTGCACTTCCACACAGTGAAGCCTTGTGCTGGGTGTTTTTGTTACCCTACAGGCAATCTTCTCATCTGGCTGCATTGTAATGTCTTTCCAGGAGATACGAGCTTTCATGTGGATGTTGTGTGACTTACAGCTCCGCTCCAGATCTATCAGAACACCCGCACCCAGACATCAGTGTGAGATTCAGCTACACAGTAAATCAGTCTGCAGGAATAAAAAAATATATAAACCCCTGTGAACACTGCATCTTCCCCTGGTCATCTGTACACTAGTCAGCCTGAGTCACCACCTGACATTCCCCTCATGAAATAAAGAAGATCACACACAGTGATGATCAATGGCTCTGAGCCTCATTCTGCTGCTCATCCTTCACGCTCCTTTGTGCTAAACACTCTGTATTTATCATATTTTCTGCTTCTGTTGAGCTCTCGTGTATTTGCAGTTTATGTATTGTGCTGCTGCGCTGTTATTGCTGCGTTGCATCACAGTCCAGGTGAAATTACATCTCGTTCCAGTGTATGCGAAGTATATGGAAGAATGACAACACCATAGATTGAAACTTGGGTTGTAAAAAATCCTGGCGTCATGGCCGCTGTAAATATAGAGATAGGAACACGTACTAGCTCCAGGGGTTGGTTTCTGGAGGTTTCTCTAGGCACACAGTGGCCTGTGGAGGCATTAGATGTGTCTTTGTGTTTCAGCACTGCTGCCGTCTATGGTGACTGCACGAGCATGGCAAGAAAAACATGAACCTGAATACCAACGCCATGGAAATACACACAGACAAAAAATGTCTTCTTAATAAGGCATTACAAATCAGATGTTGTAATTGTGTGGAAAAAGGAAAAAACTAGATAAAGGAATTGCAAACATAAATAACTCTGGCTATAAAATGTACAAGTAATGTTTTGTTCTTTGTAGTTATTGAAAGAAAGTCCATCTAATCCATCTCTCAGAGTGTGCACAGTGCTATTTTTCATTTGAGAACTCTACTGAGACATTTGTAATTGTATTTTGGCAGGATACAGGGGTGAGACCTCACTGAGAGGGTTGTCGCCACACCCAATGAAGGAAATTAGAGGTCAAAGACAGACCACCTAACCCCTACACCTGTTCATCCACCACAACACAGACCACCTAACCCCTACACCTGTTCATCCACCACAACACAGACCACCTAACCCCTACACCTGTTCATCCACCACAACACAGACCACCTAACACCTACACCTGTTCATCCACCACAACACAGACCACCTAACCCCTACACCTGTTCATCCACCACAACACAGACCACCTAACCCCTACACCTGTTCATCCACCACAACACAGACCACCTAACCCCTACACCTGTTCATCCACCACAACACAGACCACCTAACCCCTACACCTGTTCATCCACCACAACACAGACCACCTAACCCCTACACCTGTTCATCCACCACAACACAGACCACCTAACCCCTACACCTGTTCATCCACCACAACACAGACCACCTAACCCCTACACCTGTTCATCCACCACAACACAGACCACCTTCACCTGTTCATCCACCACAACACACCCCTACACCTGTTCATCCCACACCTGTTCATCTGTTCACCACCACACACAGACCACCTAACCCCTACACCTGTTCATCCACCACAACACAGACCACCCCCTAACTGTTCCTACACCTGTTCATCCACCCTGTTCATCCACCACAACAGACCACCTAACCCTACACCTGTTCATCCACCTGTTCCATCCACCCTGTTCATCCACCACAACACAGACCACCTAACCCCTACACCTGTTCATCCACCACAACACAGACCACCTAACACCTACACCTGTTCATCCACCACAACACAGACCACCTAACCCCTACACCTGTTCATCCACCACAACACAGACCACCTAACCCCTACACCTGTTCATCCACCACAACACAGACCACCTAACCCCTACACCTGTTCATCCACCACAACACAGACCACCTAACCCCTACACCTGTTCATCCACCACAACACAGACCACCTAACCCCTACACCTGTTCATCCACCACAACACAGACCACCTAACCCCTACACCTGTTCATCCACCACCACAACACAGACCACCTAACCCCTACACCTGTTCATCCACCACAACACAGACCACCTAACCCCTACACCTGTTCATCCACCACAACACAGACCACCTAACCCCTACACCTGTTCATCCACCACAACACAGACAGACCACCTAACCCCTACACCCATCCGTCCACAATAACACAGACCACCTAACCCCTACACCTGTTCATCCACCACAACACAGACCACCTAACCCCTACACCTGTTCATCCACCACAACACAGGCAGACCACCTAACCCCTACACCTGTTCATCCACCACAACACAGGCAGACCACCTAACCCCTACACCTGTTCATCCACCACAACACAGGCAGACCACCTAACCCCTACACCCATAGTTACAGTATGTTGTAAACAATGCCAAAGGGCACTTTGAGATGGAGTAATATGATAAATATATTTGTCATTCTCTTGTATGCAATGCAAAAAAGTGTCATATAGGGCTTAACCAATTAAACCATTAAAGGATCTTTACCAGAGAATCACAAAGCAAAATGACCCAGGGAACACTTCACTATCTATCTTCTCGGCAGGGTTTAGCCCTTTAAACACATGCTGCTGCAAACGTCTTTTTTTCCGTGCGTCTGCACTAAAGGATATTTTGGGACAATGATGAGATATTGATTGGTGGTGTGGTTGGAGCTGATTGGCTCCCAAGGCTGGCACTCATCGATCTATGGGCATTGATTGGGTGCTTGAGTTACGCTTCAGGGTGGGTCCTGTGGCTCTGTAGGGAAAACACACACGAAGGGATGATCACACAGATCAGATCAACTCACACAGCTCCAGTGAGAAGAGTGAATCCAAGAACTGGTCACATGACCTTGTCTCCTTTGACTGGTACCAGCAGTCTTGATAAACAAGACAGCACTGATAAACAAGTAGCACATAAACGTGACATAAAAGTGATCAAATCAGGAATTATAACCAGACCTCATCCTTTTTTAAACAGGAATCATCACACACACACACACACACACACACACACACACACACACAAGTTGGGCTGCAAAAATAAATGCAGGCTATTTGAATGACAAATCACTTCAGTGACATTTTAAAATGAATTGCTGATTGGCGCTAGGACAGTCCAGTAGACGGCAGTCGTGATTCTTAATGTCAGACGGGCAGGGAGATGCAGGAGGCCTGGCAACCAGCGGCGCTCCGTCAGGCCCAGCAGCGCTCCGTCAGGCCCAGCGGCGCTCCACCAGGCCCAGCGGCGCTCCACCAGGCCCAGCGGCGCTCCATCAGGCCCAGCGGCGCTCCATCAGGCCCAGCGGTGGAAGCTCATCAGTCCAGCTGCAAAGGTCACCTCAGCTTCAGTTTGCATCCAAAGCCAAAGCTCCGGCTCCAATCACAGGCTCCGCCCCCTCTTCAGCAGAGAGGCGCTGCACTGGGTCCCCAGTGAAGGGCCTCCCCTTCACCGCTCAGCATGTTCTCATTCACAGCATTAAGGGCCTGTGTCTTTTTGCTAAGCAACAATGTCAGTTGAAGTTACAACCCCTAAAAGGCTTCGTTTTTAATTTCAGCCCAGGCCCCGGGAATTCCGTGGTAACATCCCTGGTGCGGTTAAGTGTCACCCAGTGAAGCATGAGTCACATCTACAGCCCTCGCCTCTGGTGGTGGCCGGACTCAGCTCTTCATGCACACTCGTGCTCTTGTTCTGGACAGGTGGACGAGCCCGTGGACAAGCAGTGGGCAAGTGGACCAGCACGCTGCCGTGTTCCGCCTGCAAAACGAACTAAATGAATGTAAATGTGCAGGCGTGAGTCATCTGAGGGAATTGCACTCATGCTGGGGAGGCCCCGTGTCACTCTGTAGCAAAGCAGTTATCCTGCAGTGTGCTTCACTTCTCTTAGGTGTACCCTGTGCCGCTGATGGAAGGTGGTTGTGATTCACAATAATGTATCTGGAGAAAGACTTAGGGCTTCTCAATAAGGTTTTAAGGAATCTATTTCAAGTATTTCATAAATGGCCATGAAAGAAGCCAGATTAGCAAAACATTCATGAAGTGAGGGAATATAAGGAAAAGCAATTTTGATTGGCTGGCACAGTTAATGACATTTTAGAACGCGGGCTGACACCTCTCTAGAGGGCACAGTGACACAGTGATAATAACCCACTCAAATCTAGTCTAGATTCAGCTGTGAGCAGGTCTGGTGCCAGTGTTATTTCCAAGGGAATACAGGTTGAGTATGAGCAGAGTGTCTCATAAAACCCAGGAAAAGCTATGAGTCACAGACCATGTCACTGTGCCTCCGTGGCTATGGAAATGGCTCAGAAGGAAGGCACTGACCTCATACTCCCCATAAAAGCAGGAACACACTGCCCCGCTACCTCTGAAACATCACACGGAAACCGAGCCGCGCTGGAACCAGTCTCATGACCTGCATGTCCACGACCAGGTTCTCTCACCACTTTATTGCCACCATAGAGAACAAGGCTTCATTATGCTATACATGCTGCGGTGGGCTTGAGAAACATTCCCGACGGACTGGAGGCTGCTGAATGTCGAGAGGCTCCATCTCCCTGGCGACGCCTTTCCGATGACAGTCTTCTGAAGGACCCATCAGGTACGCAGACCACTGCGTCTACTGGGTGTCAGGTCCACGTCTATTATGATCAGCTGTGCGCAGTCAGTGTACAGGACAACTTTGTGATCATTCCTGACAGGAATTTAAAAAGAAACACTGCCATTATCATTCCTGCCATGCTTCCTCCTTTCCCAGCCCCCCCAGCAAGACTAATACAAACAAGCCCCTTATCTACAACCCAGAACTCGCTAATTAAACGTTTGGGTTTGTTGTCTAGTCTCTATTCCATTATTGCGTAAGGGTTTTGATCTTAAAGAGAAGGTAAAGGTTCTTTTCAGTAGATTTCTCACACATAACGGTGTCTGTTTTTTCAGAGGGCAACCACTGCGATACAACACACAAGCTTCCTCAGAGCTGCAGGCAAAACATTTGCCCTTGGATTTTTCAACAGCCATTAAAAACCACTAACGGCAATTTTCAGAAAAATAATGCACAGCAATGTAAAGAACAATTAAGCTCACATGATGGTTTTTGACCTTTTTGTGTGAAGTCTCTCTTCATTTGGAATAAAGACACATGCAGAAACCTAAAACTAAACCTAAACACAGTCTCTTCCTTCCACATGTCCCCACAGCATCTGTGTTCTGGTACTGTACAAGTCATGTTGGTACTCTATGTCCCAGTGAAGATAGAAAAACAACACTGTGGGTTGGGGGCGACTGCTAGTACTAAATGATTAGTATCCTTTTGTCATACTTTTACTTGTATTGCTGTAGCTAAACAATGCCTGCATCTCTCACCATAATGTTAATCTCAGTAACCAAAAGTGAATATCCTTTGGTTCTTTTCATTCTCCCACATGCAGGCACAAACATAGATTTGTATATTTACATGTTAAAAGCATCATCCTTTTGTTTTGAATGTCACTGCCCTGTTTTATACAATTATTTCTGTTTTTCTTGCAGGTAATGGGATGGATCTGCCTCACCACAGCACCCAGATGCAGCTCTGCTCAGCGCCATGTGAGAGATTTCCACAAACTCAACCCAAAAGCCCCAGCAGACAGACTGGACAGAAGAGACCTCATGACAGGGATTGACCCGAGACATAAATGGCTGTTTTGATGTGCTGCGTCTGGAGAAGCCTTCTGAAAGGAGATCCAGGAGCTCCCGCGACTGCTCAGGTTGCCCAGTAACGAGATGGAAGTGTTCAGAGCGCTCGGATGATGTTTATGTGACATTCTTTATGTCAGCCCAGAGTAGGAAGCCTCGGCTCATTCACTCTGTCTAAGTCAGGAAACACACCGGGGCAACAGCGCAGCCTGCTGGAGGGAGGCCATTGGCGCCCTTACACACAGAGCTGAAGACCCAGGACAGAGCGAGCGTAAGGCCAACCGCCCCGGGGCCACGTTACACCAACCGCCCCGGGGCCACGTTACACCAACCGCCCCGGGGCCGCGTTACACCAACCACTCCAGGGGCCGCGTTACGCCAACCGCTCCAGGGGCCGCGTTACGCCAACCGCCCCGGGGCCGCGTTACGCCAACCGCTCCAGGGGCCGCGTTACGCCAACCGCCCCGGGGCCACGTTACACCAACCGCCCCGGGGCCACGTTACACCAACCGCCCCGGGGCCGCCCCAACCGCCACGGCCACACCACCAACCGCCCGGGGCCACGTTACACCACAGTTTACAGCAGAGCTGCTTGCGGTTTGCTGGTTTGTCTTTTTACTCCCACTGAAGTTTGCAGAGGCAGTTTAGATAAAAATACAATGAAGATGCACAGCAAGAGGTGCAGTCACGATCGAAAGTGTATGGATGTAAACCCACCAATTTATACTGGGCAGTATATCCTCAGTCCTCCTAAATCAGTTAGATTTAGAACACATTAAGAAATGTGAAGACCATGTGCGTGTCGGACTGAATGACCCAAGAACCCGTTTCTAAAAGGTACTGACTGGGCTTGAACCCGTCTGTCCTACAGGGCTCCTCCCGTAGGACTTTGAAACCTGACCAATTTATTAACTGGGAGCATAATGTTTTTACAAGTGGAAAAGCACGTTATTGAGTTTACAATGACACGTATACCTTCCTCTGAAAGGTTTACATACATTTTCTCCCATAACCGATTTCAGAATCATCTTGGGTGATGTGATTCTGAGATTCCAGGAGCAAGAGTCCAGCGTCCTTCAACCGTGATCCAGAAAAGCCCGTCTCTGCTAGAGAGCAAAAATCAGCTGGGAGGCTCCTCACCCCCGTAAACGATGCAGGCCACAATGTGAAGCAGGATTCACCAGCCTGGGGCTCAGAATGCCTCGTGCTACGCATGTCTCGGGAAAGGTAGTATGGAGATAATCACGTTTGCGTTTACTGCTATCCACTGACCACACTATCACACCACCTAACTGCTGTTCACTGCTGATAAACAGCTTCTCCCTCTGCTTCTGAGAGTAGAAACCTGAGTCTTCCTGAAAAACAATATTAAACTCAAAAACATTTTTATTTTTATTCAGCTTTCATTCATTTAAAAATGAATTAGGAAGATTTTTATAAAATGGTTTTACACAACTGTAAATCCTAAATAAAACGTTTGACCTTTCACACTGAAGCTACCGTATAACACAGGAACCTGCGTGTGTTACATGCCGTGGCACTGTACTAATGGTGTATAATGAGCTTCTCTTGGTCTGCAGACACAGCACTAAATCTGTCAACTCTCCTTCCTATAGGATTCACATGCAGCCCAATTCTAAAGTGTATGAGATCAGAAGTACTGCAGGACGGCAGACGTGCTGGCCATTTGTCCACTCTAGAACACAGTAATGACAGAACTGCTATTTAGACTTCAGACTGGGATATAAATACAAACACATATTTTGCTGAGTTTCAGTGGTCATAGGAGACAAAAACCCTTCACTTTGAACAAACCTTAAACACTCTGCCCTGCAGGAGCTTCCTGAACGACTGGCCTCCACAGCAGTCTCGGCCTTGGCAAGCCTGAGTAACTCCTTTGATTGTGATCACGCGGTGCGGAGATGTAACATGGCTGCAGAAGAGTGTGCCCTGCACACATCCGTCACACAGAGCTGTGTAGTTAATAAACTAGCCTAGCGGGTAGGACTACTATTCAGAAGGGTGTGGGTTCAAATCCCAGCTCTAACACACTGCCACCGTTGGCCTTAAGCCTCTTGGCTCTGTTATACAGTGGCTGATCCTGTGCTCTGACACCCACTCACAAAGAAGGAAAAGGATTATTTCATTGTACGGTACATGCGACCAAAAAAAGGTGTTCCCTTCTGCTCAATGCACAGCAGACGTGCAAAACCTTCAGGACTCAGACTCTGTCCAAGGGTCGCAGGGAACAATCAGAAGCGGGAGGGACTACGTCTGGAGCTCCGGGGCTTGTGAGAGGTGCGTGAGGAGCTCCGGGGCTCGTGAAGGGGGACGTGAGGAGCTCCGGGGCTCGTGAGGGGGTGTGTGAGGAGTTCCGGGGCTCGTGAGCGGGTGTGTGAGGAGCTCCGGGGCTCGTGAGGAGGAGTCTGCAGCTCCCGGATCACGGCGTCCTCACTCTGTTCCACTTCTCAGGGCACTAAAGCCCTGGCAACTTGGCAGCGCCCCTCCTCTCCCATCAGGACCCACAGCACAAAGCACCAGGCCCATGCTGAGCTATACAAAACACAACACACGCGTACAGTATGTCTGCATGCTCGCTCTCTCTCTCACACATACACACCCCTATGAGAAAATGCCACTGCCATCTGCTTGTGCAGAGAATCTGAGCTATTTCTCTCAGCACAAACACCCCTCCTGCAGAAACCACCCCTAGGCCTGAGAGGCACTGTGCGACTTTTTACGCAATCACTGTAAAAGATGCCTGAGTACAAACTATAGATCGAGTGTGACTAGAGTGTGTATAGAATGCAGTGTGTTACAGAGTGTGTTACAGAGTGTGTTACAGAGTGTGTTACAGAGTGTGTACAGAGTGTGTACAGAGTGTGTTACAGAGTGTGTACAGAGTGTGTACAGAGTGTGTACAGAGTGTGTACAGAGCTCTATGTTATGGCAGTTCTTTTTCTATGGAAAGGGGAAAATTAACCTCAGATGTAACAACCTTGGTGTAATGGACCATCAGTAATTAATAAGCACCTTGGTGTAATGCACAGTCAGTAACTTCCTTTCCGTAAGACAGACAGCTGAGAGCCAAGAGGAGCTTGATGGAATGATATCCAGTGCTCAGCTGCCATCGTTCAGGGTGGGAACATGCAGTACAAGGCAGAAAAGACTTGCCTTGTATGGCAATCAAACTGAAAGGCCTTTTGTACATGCCAACACCCTACACAGTTAAGCGCATCATGTAGGCTTGATCAGATCACTGCAAATATGCGCAGACAAACTGGCCCCAGAGTATCACACACGCTGTGCACGGGTCATTACTGACTGTGAATGCAGACAGAGTAAGTGCTGGACTATTAACACAAACGTATCAAAATGGGTTTTCAGAACCGAAGCCCGACACGTGCAGGATGGCATCTTTACGGCGTCTGTGCCACGGTGCGAAAGCGACTCACGGCGCGAATCACCATTTTCCGTTGCCAAATGAATCGCTCACAGGTGGCTGTACAATTCATTTAGCAGCATGGTAGCAGATCCGGCCTGATGTGACGGCACGGTGGCACACGGCTGTGTCGGGCTCGGAGAACACTGGTCATTCCAGCGGATTTCAGCCTGTGTTACAGTTACAGCCAAGGAAGATTTCAGGCAAGGCCTTTGATTGAGCCCATTTTATTTGAACTCCGTAACATTCTGCTAGACGTGTTAAGCAATGCTATCCACACGCATCACCTGATGGTGAGGTCCTGTTAGGGGAAATGACACTTCCTAAGGCAGGGAACACACTCCAGTAAACACACTCCAGTAAACACACTCCAGTAAACACACTCGCACATGCTAATCTTCAGAATGCAACATCCTCACCACGCTGCATCCATTTCGCTTCACAGAGGAGCAGCGGTTAGTCACAGCAAACCGTTACCGGAATGATTACATGCGTGTGTGATTCTAACCATGTTTAAATGAAACAACAACCAGCAGACTAGGTTGGCACACAGCATCCAGAAATACTGCTGCACCTGGCAGGGGGCACAGTCAGGACATGCCCCTCTGTAGGGCAGGGTTGGGGCAGGGGCAGACTTACTGTCTTTATCTCACACGATGGGCCTGGATATCCTGTGACCGCAGGTGGCCGGAGAAACACTGGGGGAGAGAGAGAGAGAGAGAGAGAGAGAGAGAGAGAGAGAGAGAGAGAGAGCAAAAGCACTTACACAAGCTAATGAAATAAGAAAAGACAGGAGTGAGGAAGGGGGAGAACTGGAGAGTTAAGAGGCTCGAAATAGGAGGTGAGAGCAGAAATGCAGGGAAGAGACTAAAGATAGTGAAGTGGGGGTGGGGAAAGGGTGGAGGAATGAAAGAGAGGTGGAGTGGGGAAGGGTGGAGGAATGAAAGAGAGGTGGAGTGGGGAAGGGTGGAGGAATGAAAGAGAGGTGGGGGTGGGGAAGGGTGGAGGAATGAAAGAGAGGTGGAGTGGGGAGGGGTAGAGGAGTGAAACGCAAGCTGCAGCAAGAAATGAGAAGCACAAGATGGAGAGAGAGAGAGAGAGAGAGAGAAGAGAGAGGAGTGAATGATGCAGTTCAAAAGAACCAAATATAGGATGAGGGAAGAGAAAGCAGGCGGACATGATGGAACGCCGATCAGGCTGGAATGAAAATTGAAGCAGCAAGAATTTATTGCCATAAGATTAATTGGGTTCAACCCGAGCTCCAAAAAAATCCATTGAAATCTGCCCTGTAAGTGTGCAAGCTAACCGCCGGTTCACACCCACTCCGTTCAGTGTGTTCTGAAGAGTGCTCTTTTCTGCTTTCTCCTGACAAATATCTCCTCTACAAGAACAATACTAGCATTCATTTACACTCACCTATGCACAACAGTGTCACTATGCTGAAATTCTGCAGTTTTCCATGTCTGAAACAGGAAATGCCTTTAGGTCATACAGTGCATTATACAAGCACACACACACTGATGGTAATGTATTAATAATGATCATCAATTGTTCTGCTTTCTACCACTTAGCTGCTCCTCCACAGTGATTCAGCAAGTGAAAAGGCTTTCATACCAACCCTGACTCTAAGGTGCACTATTCTGGTCCCACCAGTCAGGGAATCCTAGTGCAGTTCATGTGTGTGTGTGTGTGCGTGCACACCGAGTGGTATTCCCCCCTCCCCTCTAACAGACACACACACAGAGCCCTCCTCCTTCTCCACTGCGGTATGTCTTCTCCCTCTCCTCTCCCTCTCTCACACACCTCTTCTTTCTCCACTGCAGGATGTCTTCTCTGACATGCACGAGCGTTCGGAGAGCCACACTGCAAGGCCGTCTGCTCACGCATACCAATCAGAGAGGACTGTGGGTAAGGAGGGGTGGTGGTGGTGGTGGGCACTGCGGAGGGCTGAGAGAGGCAGTCCCCAGAGTGTCCCCCCCCCCCAGGGTCTCCCTTACCCACGACCACAGCCACGTCCCCACCGACCAGGCGGGCAGCATCGGGTATCCATGTTGCCTGTCGCAGTGTAATCAGTGGAAGTGAATGTGGATTAATCCCAGCCTAATTCCTAATCCACCCGTGTACAGAAGACTGAATTCACAGGCCTGCACAGGCTGCAGGTCCTGCTGTTTACCTCTTCATCTGTAGTGCAGAGGGCAGCAGGTGTGAACGTACATTTCTGTCCATCTAATGCAAAACGGCACCTTCCCAGTAACATGGAGTGTCTGCTGTCTCCACGTTAGAAACACCTCATAGGAAGGTAAAAGTCCACATACTTTTATTTTCAGTCAAAATGTGTGTTGTTGGGTGTCTTAGATACACCAGTACAGCACAATTCAACTGATCAGATACAGAAATGCAATATAAACTGACATAACAGATGTAAAACATTAAGAGTTCCATTTGGCTATTTATGTAAGAATTTATGAACTCGTTGTGTAGTATTTATGTAAGAGGCTGCGCGTGTTATGCATACACCATCCACGTGGTGGTTACCACATTTCCAATATCAGCGTGGTAAAAAAAAAAAAAAAAAAGGGCAAATAAGCAACCGAATCCAGGCTGGAGGAGATCACGGACAGGCACACAGTAGAAAGGTGACGGGGTGAGGGAGAAAACCAGACCAGTGGCGAGACGAATCACGACGACAGCGGACGAACAGAAATCGACGCGCGTACGCCGTCATTACTAGTAGCAGAACTGCCACATAATTTCATGACGCATGTTATTTATTACTTCATAACGTAGGCTACTGCTTGCATCAATGCGCGAGACCCCCGTTAAACACATCCTTCTTCTTCACCCCACTGAGGCGCGCGCAACTAGGCGCCTTCCCTTGCGCCGTATTTCCACACAAACACTGTCCGCCATCTAATTGAGTGATTACACGGCCGATACCGTTCGAGAAAAACAAAAGACAAATGAACAAGGTCTTTGCCAAGCACGCGGGGATAGCGGGGGCGTAAGGGAGGAGCGGTAATTACTGGGCATTGTGTAACGCTTAACGGCACTGAGGGGGCACGACAGTGTGAAGCCTCAAAGGGTTGGGGGGGTTTAGCCGTGTGTTTTAATCAAACGCAATGTCGGGGGTCTGAAGGTCCTCACGTGCGGCGTTACGGTTACGCAACAGTTAAGGACGAAACCGGGAAGGTACTATTCACCAGGCCAAGTTATGTAACGCGACACACTTCAGCCATGACTCGTGGTGAAGGCTTTTATGCATTTTTTTATGAAAAAATGGAATCCGTTATGGAGGAGAAGCAGACGATGCGTTTGAATACCTAGCTCCTTTTGGAGTCCTCCAGGTTCGACTGCTGAAAAGCAGACCAAGAAAGATGACGCAAGATTCGTCTTAAGATTGACTCTTTAAATTGGTTGCCATTGTACAGATCAGTGTTCCCCAACTATTCTTCACGGAGTCTATTGTTGCTGCTGTAATGTAAATATAGATTATATGCAATAGTGGGGTAAAAGTTTTAGACTCAAAATTGTGTTTAAATATTTTATTTCAGTAGTCATGTCATTTATTAAATCTCAAAACCACCACCAACCATGTGATCATCAGTACCTTTGACCTAAACAGAACCATGCTTGCCTAAGTATCAGACCCATACATGCATATTCTCAGCTATGCACATCTTATCTTATTTAAGCCCATTATTAAGTTAGAGGGATTCCCTAAAGCCTGGCAACCTTCACAAGATCACTGAAGAAAAATATTCATTAGGCAAGTTAAAGCCCCGAGATCAAAGTGCTTAGTGATCTGCTCCACAGACCACGGGGGCATTGATCAGCTTTTCTCCTTTTACATATATTCCACTGGCTGACTCGCAGCGCGTGATCCGCATTTTTGAAAACACTGCGTCACCACATTAAAAGCCTTCTAAAATATCATCTCATCCAAATTCAGCATATTTGCACATGCATCAGCAAACTACGGGCAGTCCCTGTGTGTATTTGTAGTATATGTGCCTGGATTCCTTGTGCCTGCAGGTGGGGTTACAAACACACACACACAGAGATAATAGATAAGATACAGAAACAGTAGGGATAATAGATGTGGTAATCTAAGTAATGCAGGCATCCAAAGGAAAGAATATGAAAAAGTGGAAACATACCAGAATTCTAAAAAGAAACATGGAGAACACGGAGCTTTAAGAGCAGGGTTGTCCCAGTGGTTGAATAGGCTTTATAGTGGTGACGGGGGCGTGTGGGGCAGAGGCCACCAAGATGGAGGAGGGACACCTACAAATCTCAGGAATGACATCAATATCAGTCCAGAAGAGCACAATCACAGGAACAGCAGAATACTGTTCTGCACACACAGAATACTGTCCCGCACAGACTCCCAGACCTCTGTAGAAGACTCAAGTGTGAGGGGAGGAAGAAAAGATGACCACCCACTAGAAAGGTGAGACATGAAATAATATAATAATAATAATCAATATTTGTTAGTTACATAAAAACAGCAAATACATGAAAAAAGTCTAAGTCACTTGAAAACTCCACTTATCCAATCAGATTTCAGTCTGACAAGAAGCAGTTATTACAAAAGTGGGTTAGTTGGCGACTCGGTGAATGGGGAATCTCTGAGCCCACGACACACATCGCATCCTACTGCAAACATCTCAGTCCTGACAGATTTCAGTGTTTGAAGTAGATGTTATCAATTCATGAATATATATATATATATATATGTGATTGCTGTCCAGTCTATTAAAAACAGCCCAGGAGGCCAGACTATTTATAATACAGAAAGTGTATTTAAAGCAACGAAAGGGCTGCTGTTCTGAATGGAAGCACAGACAGTGTCGTATGAAAGCGGAGTACACCTGCAGGCTCCAGCCCGGGACCGTCTGAGCCAAGAAGTTAAATTCGTTCTAAACAACATGATGCAACAGCAATCGAGATTATATTTATACCCAATCACGGTGAAGGGAGCAGAGCCGGGTGCAGTGCACACGCACGCAGGGCTCAGGACATTCCTGCATCACGGCTGCGGGACCAGAGCAACGCCCTAGCAGAGGAAGCTCCGCCCCCTTGGTAGGCATACTTCTTTCTCCAGGCTGAGATGAGTCTCCCGATTGCATAACAGTCTGGGGTCGGAGGTCACTTCATAAGACCGACGGACCATAAACATGACGGCGCACTGCAGGAAATTCCAGCCAATTGGAGGCGGGGGCGACCAACCACACCGCGGAGCGACATCTTTGCAACTTCTTGTTCCGTTAGTCGCCGTGTGTTCACACACGAGGCTTTTTTTTTTGTTTTGTTTCTTTTTAAATCAAAAGTAGAAGTCCAGCGGAGGCAGGAACTGGCACGTCTGTCCTAGCGGAATGTGGCCTGGGGAACTTGCATATGTCCCACCTTCTGGCCGCTAATTAATTCTCTGCATTTTGAAATGCTGTGCAAAGCACAACCGAGCAAAAGTTTCTACACACAGTGGCTAGTGAAAGTGTGAAACGCACAGCTCCAAGTGCAGCGTTGGACAGATGACACAGGCCTCTGCTATCCTCATCTCTACTGGAGCACAACGCCAATAATTATGCCTCACCCTGACGATTGATTGAGACACAAAAGAAGACTGCGTTGCCATCACTAGCGTAGCTAAGCATCCTTTCAGCTAGAAGCCTGGACCATTTCTAAAGCTACTACCATTTTTTAATGCACCACTTCCCTTTTCTGTGGCAGTCTCAAAGTAATGATATACTCCATCACAATGCCAACACTAACCATAAGGTTTCCACATCATCATGTGTGCTTTATGCCCTGTGTAAGAAATGGTACAGAAGAGGTCTTTGTGTATCTCACCAAGATAAAACAAGGCACAAAAGAGATTTTTTGTTGTTGTTGTAAGGTTAAATGTTAAACCAAAGACTCACTATCTTGGTTCAATCAGTGTTCTTGATGTGGTGAAGGTACTGGAGTATTTGGAGAAGCATGTAATGATGCACAAGCACTAGAGACACTTTCAAAATGACGTTCAGCCCTTCACGAGCGCTCCAGTCAGCACAGACAGCCTGTACAGCCACTACTGACACGCGCCAACTTACTGTACATGTGCAGAGGGACGCGGTGCACTGCAGTGGAGGCTGATCTGCAGATCCTGCTGGAGAAGCAGGCAGAGCCACTGGGCGGGATTGTTCAGGTGGAAACGAGTCCAACACACCGAGAAAAAGCCCCGAAGCCAAACCCTGGGTCTGATGAGCCCACGTTTAAAAGATCCAAGACATTAATGAAAGGAGAAAAAAAACAGAACACTGCTCCATGTTGTAAAAAGCCATTTAAAATATCTATTTTTATTTCATACGTTTCACCTGCTGTTATTGGCAATGGTCTGGTGTCAGTATGGGAGACTAAACATCTTAGCAAACGCAGAGCACTGCCTCCCTTACCACAGAACAGATGCACAGGCTACCAGAGAAATAAAAGCTTGTCATCATTCTTTTGAGTTTTGAAAGACTGCACTATAATTAAAACCCAGGAGGTCATCACGGATATCAGTTAGTGACGTAAAGTATCAGTATTTTGCATTTTCTTGGGTCGGCAGTGGAACTTTTGCATAAAGGCTGAACATGGCAAAATGCTGCCCTCATGTGTTAGAAAAAAGAAATAGCACAGTGGTTCCTGAGTCACATGTTTCATCTATAGCAAGTAAAAAAAAATAAAAAAAAATCATTAAAAAGGTAAGCCTTAGTGTTAATACTGGACACAGCAAGTGCATTTAGTCACTACAGTCATGTCACATAAGGACACTGGTATATTTTCATATGGGCTGACTTGAGTTACGAGGCATGCTACTCATTTGAATAACCATGCCATTCACTTAAATATGTAAAACATCTGTGTGCCCACAGAATTAGAAAGAGAAGTTTAAGCAGCATGTGTGTAAACCATCATGCACGATTGAACTCCGCTCGTCTGTTCACAGCACACTCCTTGCCTAATCACCAGATACCAAGGCCAGTTCACATGCGCGCGCACACACACAGATGAAACATGTCTAAGTCAGGCCAATTTAAAATATACTCAAAATGTAATTTTATTTTCAATTTTAAAGCTGTGGTGAGAAGTACTGAATTGTTAGAGAGGCGCACACACACACTCACATACACACACACACAGAGAGAGAAAAAGCACACATCATAAAAAAAAGACAGCAAAAATATTCAAACCTTTTGCCCAATCACAATATATATATAAAACAAACAAAAAAAAAAAAAAACACATTTTGGTTACATTACTGCTTACGATGGAATTGAAGAACGGCCTCCTCACTGTTCAGTGAACGACCCGAGCACGGCCACTGAACCAGCCACAGAGAACCAGTCACTGCTGGCCCCTTCCTCTGAACCCACACCCCCCAGTACGGAACCAGCCACAGAGAACCCGACACTGCTGGCCCCTTCCTCTGAACCCACACCCCCCAGTACGGCACCAGCCCCTATTGGTTAACATGCTCACCGTCTTCGATTCAAAAGCAACAGATCATGAGTACGTTTAAGGCCAAGTGGTTTCATTAAGTGGTGCTTTTTGACGGACAGTATAGGCGATTTGTTCTGTTTAGAATAAAAGTTCAGTTTGTTTCCACTGCACTAACTTGGAGGGAATGACTATGTAAATACACACAAGTATTAACACCAAGTCCTTAAATAAATGTAAACATATACATCTTTTGAGGTCTGTACATTGATCCTCTTCATGTTTTTTTAAGCTTACTGGAGCATACTGGAGCTTACTGGAGCATACTTCTGATTTGTTTTGGGGTCGACTCGTCGTTCAGGTGTTTTGTGGTGAATCTGGAATAAATGGAGTAGAAGAAAAAGCATAAATGAATCTTCCCACGGCCGCCCAGGGCCCCGGACACAGCGTCAGACCCACAGGCTCCCCTTAGCAGATTTATTGTTGTAATTCAGGGTACAAATTCATTGGCTGCCACGTTCAGCAAGCTCAGCAGGAGCAGCGGTGATTGGCTGGCCCGACTGGCTGGTTTGCCACTGTGTATGAACGCAAGTTCAGAACTCACTTAAGGGCATTGAGGAGACCTTCAACATTGTCAGCAGGCTGATCCTTCAGGACTTTTATACATCCTTTCATCTAGAGAGAACAACAAGGGGCAACATGAGAAGTGAGGCATCACTGATAAGGGCAACTAGCTTAATAAAACATTCATTTAGAAACTGGATATAATTCAAACGCATACTCAGTGTACCGACTCGAGTATGCAAACCGATCAATGGCTCAAAGTGAACATGAGGATATGGTGGAAAACGTGATGCTCTCACGTCGATTTTCGAGCTCCTGGTGAAGGCTCCGTTGGGGTGCACGTGGTCGTACAGGATGATGACCCCGACCATCACCCGCATACAGAAGAGCAGCGTGTCTTCACTGTTGAACCGGCTGGTGTACTCTCTACCAAACAAACAGCACCACCATGAGCTCCTCCATCAGACACAACCACCCATATTACCAGCCTCTTAGGGTTACACACACGAAAACAAAACAGCACAACGACAAGGACAAACACCCCACACCCCCAAACTCTTAATATTAAACCACAGGATCCTCAGGACAGCACAGATAGAGGAGCACTACTCCGCATCAGCAGTTCCACTGCTGGAAGAAAGGGGGCGCTGCTGAGCCCAGGCGTTTGTAACGGGAGGTGGCGGCGCGCAGGCACTCACGGGGTCTCCAGCATGACCTTGCACACGCTGGCCATCGTGCTTAGGCAGTCAGTGGTGTTCTCCAGGGGCAGGGTCTTATTCTGCAGGGGAGTACAGCATGGCACTAAGAGGCATGGTCATGAGGGGGGGCGTGTGAAGCACGCAGCAGTAGGATGATGACAACTGTAAAAACATCATAATAAAAGCTCTATCAGACTTAATGGAGAGAAGTGCCTTACCTCCGTAACAAAGTTTGTAGTTGCTGTGCTCAGAGTCTTCAGCATAGGAGTGGCCTCAGCGTAGAAGAGAGACATTCTGTTGGCCATCTCGTTGTTGACTTCGTTTTCAATGTCCAACTACACAAAAACAAAGGCCTTAAGCACAGTTCATTCTGTAAGCACGAGGGAGGTTACACTGCAACTCAAACTGCATTGTTCTTACATTCATGTTGTTTATTCTGTTTCGACTGATCGTTCTTCTGTAGTAGCTGAAATCGTTCTGGATGGCAGGAATTCTCATCTGAGCAAACAACATTGCAATTACAACATGCGATTTTCACAAACGCGCGATGCAATTCCTGCTACGCTTCCTTGCACTTGTGGAGCCAGGCGGCTGGAGGCTCACACGGGCTTCACCTTCAGCTCATCGAAGCGAAGGGTGAAATGCAGGATCTCTGCAAACTGCTTGGCGAGGGCCTGTTCCTTCTCCAGGTGCTGGGTAGGCGTGCACGGCGGACAGGTCAGAGACTCCAGGAGACTCTGCAGGGCTTTTTCTGTGAACATGAGAGGGGGAGATGCATCACATCCGCCTCCACCCCACTGGAACATACTGCTGGGGGGGGGGGGCGTACCAGCTTCAGGGAGAAGCCATAAAATGTCTTGAGTCGCATGACAAGGGGACATACGGAGCTCCAAGCCCTCTCTTGGAGCAGCAAGTCATTTGGATTTTTGATGGCCTGAGAACAACACAAAGCAAAGAGTTAAACACACAAACCACACGCTACCAACAGCAGCACTAGTACATCCACAGAGAAGCAGCTACTGCTAAGAATGAATGAATGAACTGGGGAGAATGAATGACATTTGCAACAGAATTCTGCTAGATCGTGCACACATTTCGAGGTGCGAGAGAGAGACACACACACACACATACATCTCGTATCTCTTTGCCTGCTCCCCTGTACGCCTGCAAGCCAGATAAGATGCTCTCAGATTCCTGGAGGACAGCATTCACCTGGTTCCATACGTCTCGCTCACTATCTGTTGGCTGTGCATCTGACACACACACACATACACACTTACATAACTGGCATTCAGGAACATAACTGGCATTCAGGATCATAAATTGCAAAGTTAATAGGAGGACATGTGTAATAACTATGTTCTAAATGCAAGGAAAAATTCATTTTCATATGTCGTCTATGAATGGTTCATAATCTCAAGACTAAGGAATAACACAGTATAGATCATAACTCAATTGTTCCCTCCCTGTTCATATTCTGCCCCTGTCTAGAAGCAAAGGTGTGTGTGTTTAGTCTATTCCACCTGTGTACAGAGTGGTAGAGGAAACTGGAATTCTACAAGAGCAGAATTCTCCATGCAGAAAGTGGGAGGCCAGCGGTAGGATTAGTCAGGAAAACATCCGGTAGGGGGGACAGAGCAACACTGGGTTAAAGCCATGCAAACGAAGGCAAAGCAGGAGACTTTAGCAGGATTCAGTTTCTGCCACACACAATATACATTACCGGTATTTACAGCCAAACAGCCACAACAGAGGGACACTGGCAAACACTTCTGCACTTTTGATTTAGTATTGCAATAAGTATTTACATGTGCAAAATACATGCAAAAGAGCAAAACAGCACACACGGCAGTCTGCATTTACACAAAAAGTATTTGCACATGCAAACGTTCCTTGGAGACCCAAGAACTTCAGTAGAGGATACATGGTCCTCATGGAAGTCTAAATAAAGGTGTGTTGATGAACACTCTTGCGGCTACATCATTGGAAGCAGATTTACAAGCACGTTCAGAAGACACATGCACAGAGTTAGTAGTGAAGGGAGAATGACATGCACGGTGTTGGTAGTGAGGGAGAATAATGCAGACACCAGGCCAAGCAAAAGCTATGCTCACTTTCAAAGTCAAGGAAAAAGTTTGGCCCCTGATCGAGCTCTGTGCAAGTGAGCACTTTTAAAAGATTCCCCATTAGGCTTCTGGAAGAGAAGAACAAATAAGGGAGAGAGAGAGAGAGAGAGAGAGAGGTGCGTCATGTCATGGAGAGCAACATCACTAGGCTTCGTGTTGTACTCGCCGCAGGTCCCTCATGCTCCCAAAGTTTATTTGGTTTTTGTTTTTTTTGTTTTTAGCTAAACGGAGCTTCATGAGCTCAGACGTGAGGGAGGGTGATGTGGAGCCTGGAGGGCCTAGCGTGAGTAGCAAGGCCCTATAGCCCTGCGTGAGGAGGGGCAGCGTGTACGTCCGAGCGCTCGGACGGGACCCTGTGGAGGAGAGGAGAGTGCAGCAGGTCGCCTGCCCCTCGCACACTTACTTTCAAAGTCCAGGAAAAAATGTGGATAGTTCTCTATTTCCCTGGTAAGGACTTTTAGAAGATTACCCATCCCAGCAAACCTAATCAAGATATAAACCATAAAAGATGAATGAAACAAATGCAGAAAGCAAAACAATCCAATAGCATGTGAACCAACAAGGCATGAACACTGCACACGCACAATTTAGTGCACTTAATTACTGTGTGTTCACAATAAACACACCGAGCAAAATAATGACAATAACAAAGCTAATAGGATCCAACGTCACGAGACGAGGAAGGTGATGCACAGAGTTATGTAGTCGTCTAACTGCCTTGCCTGTGTTACTAATGCGCAATGGCGCCCAGGCTGGCCGGGGTTGGGACTGCAACGCTCTTCCTACACAGTTTTAGTGTAGACACCCCACATCACCACGTTCATGTGACGTGTGTTTACACCAGATTCAGGGAAGCTTTCGTTTACCAAACTGCATCAAAATGCAAAATAACAGGATGTTTAATATAAAAAGTTTCATTTCCATTTCTAGCATTTCATAAACACTTTTATCCAGTGCAACATGCACATTCTAACTCAAATCTTTGAGCACTGGTTTGAAGAGGCATAACTAAACAACCGTAATATATTAGCACTTCTGACAGTAATTTAATATGGCGCCATGTTTTTGGTGGCTGGGGCTGAAACTCAGGTTTGTTTATGGGCTTGTGAGTCTTAACTGCCCTGGCAACAATGAACAACTTCAAACAAAACGTGTGTGTGTGTGATGTGATACATTATATATAAATAATAATAAAAACCATGTAGCAGCATAATCAGACCACTAGATGGCATAACTGTGAACACTACTGACGACTAGCAATGGAAAAACTCACTTTACATTCATCACTGTATCACATACCAATTCCTTTATCATTTTACAACATTACAACCAATGCAAAGTGAAAATACAGATTCTAGACCTGTTTAGTTCATCAAATGCAGGATGGCACTGTTTATAACCGACACGACGTGGTATAATTCATCACCAAAACGTGTGTATGGCAGCGTGAACCACCCTCAACCCCACCGATGTCTATGAGAAGTAGAACAGGTGAACACGCGTGGTTTTTTTGCTCCACTGCAGCAAATGAAAGTGTTGGCGCTCAGAGGCGGCGGCCATTAGCACCGTGGAGGCAGCAGCTCTACACGCGCAACAGCAGCTGGGCTTTTTCTGTAGAACAGGATGTGAAGTTAAATTGTCTTTGTTGCATGTGGTTAACCATTTTACAATGACTACTGCACGTTTGACAAAGCCTCCTGGGTCACGTTGACTGCTCCCGCCACTAGACAAACCGCTCAATACAACAAGACGCGTCTGCTCATTGTTGTACTGTACTGCTCATTTGCAAGTGTTGTACCCACACACGTCCGGTTCATTATATCAACAGGAGTCATAAAGGTGACCGGCTTAAACAGCACAAGGCTAGCACACATGCATGTACCGAGACAGAACCAGCCCCACACGTTAAAAGTCATGTTCATAGTCAAGCACGCCTGTCTGAGACAACACACCTCTTAAATGCTTGACCTGTGTCATTAGTGACATGACCTCGTGGACTGGAAGTGTGTGTAGAACCTTCACAGCCCGTCTGTGGAGAACAATAACCTACAACACACTCCCAGAGGCCTGACAACACTCTGTTTGAGTGTCCGAATGGCAGAGTCTCTTGTTGTTTTTAAGCGAAGACTGAAGACACATCTGTTTCAAGAGCACTTAAATTAAATTTTACTACACTAGCATGTATTAAATATTTGTGACTGTAATGACTTTTCTTGCTTTTATCTGTTAAGTAGGGTTTTCTCAGTATATATTTGAGTATATCTAGGCGTCCATACTGACTGTATCTAATAATATCTTTGCTTAAAGTTTCTTCCTGATTTTAGCCTAAACTAACTAGCTAGAGATTTTGTTCTGAGTAAAACAATGAAGCACTTTTTGTAAGTCGCTCTGGATAAGGGCGTCTGCTAAATGCCGTAAATGTAAATGTAAATGTAACACTCTGTTTACACGCTCGGGAGAGTCAGGAAACCACAAAACATGTATGAAATTAGAGTAGAGCTGGAATCACTTGCAACTGCGTGTATCATGACATTACAAAACACCGCAGGTTTGGTAGGACTCGCCGTTAAAACAACTACTGCAGGTATCCAAGCCAAGGCTGGACTCAATAGTCAGGTGCTAAATAAAAATACAAACTCCAAGTCCATTATGCATTAGCATAAGAGGCACCGGCTCCGTATACTTCAGTATTATTCTGCTCAGGAAGAATCTAATTCACATTTGCATCATTATCGCCGCTGGAATGCTGGAATGCTGAGAAACGTGAACGGAACGACTTGCTTGTCCAGATGGAGGGAAAGATCTTCCTGGTTTTGAAACTTAACAGCCCAGTTTCCACAGTTACCGGATGATGGGGTTTCAACCAGATTGGCAAGTTAAAACCACAAGGACACGCTGCAGGTCAGACGGCAGGAGGCAAGTCCACATACCTTTGCTCCTCTGTCCAAAAATACCCACAAAAAGAGGAAACTGCAGGAAATTCTCTAATAATTGCTCATCAGCATTTGCAACTGCCAACACGTTACATGTTGTGAACTTTGTTCATTTTAGGAACGTGCGACTCCACGCACTTTAAACATGATCCATGCCTCAGTGATTGGGGGCGGAAATCATACAGCTCCTCCCCCTCCTCATCTCTTCAGATGGGGGCAGAGAAGGGGGCACTGGAGCACACGCATGACGCGGGGCCACGCCTTCACTCAGAGCACACGCATGACCACGCCTTCACTCAGAGCACACGCATGACCACGCCTTCACTCAGAGCACACGCCAAAAACAAACACTCTTACAAAGTCACTTCTGAGCACTAATTATGGCTTTACCGATGAGAATGAGAGACTATTGTATGGAAAGGGATATTTACAGGTCTAATTTATGTATGCATGTGCATATTTTGTTTTTTAATACATTATTTTGTTTATTTTTTTAATATATAGAATTTTAAACACCTCTTTGTGTATGGTATTTATGAGAAACACTCCAGAAAGTTTATTGAGAAAAGAATGTTTAAAATTATTCTCAGAGTAATCCATAGTAATCCATCAGCCTTCAGACACAGTATAGTATTTTATTTGGCAGGATTTAGCATGTGTTCTACATACAAAACCACTAGGGTGCCAGGAGAGATTCTGGATGCAGTACTGCACACATTCAGCACCAGATTGTGTGTAAATGCAGCCAACTCAAGATTCCATTGGGATCTGGTGTTAAAATCACTTTGACTATAGGAGGCTCATTTGGGATCATATAAGTGGCCTATGGAGGCAGTGATGTTTGAGGGGAGTCCTGTCTGAGCCTGTGCCGGGGGCAGGGGCAGGAGGCGGGGGGCAGGGGGCTCCTGAATCATCACAAACGCAGTTCATCACAAACGCAGCATAGACTCACTTCTCTGCTATCTTGTTCACCTGCAATTTACAGTTTAATGGACGGCAAAGCACAAACGCTTGTGATTGCACCAGAGTTCAGAGGTCACAGACAGCTCAACAGTAACGTAGTGTTGCTCGCTGCCCAAGGTAAAGCTAAACAGCAGCAGCTTATCAGGTCTGTTCAGTGACTAGATGGAGAGGGAGATAGAGAGATCACAAAACAGATCACTCATACAGCGAGCAGCTCTGGAACTTGCTGGCACCGTTTTGAGGATGAAAAGTTGTTGGCAAATTTGTCACAAGCCAGAGTGTAATGCAGGGTGACGTCCGAGAACTACAGACAGAACTGAAAGTACCTCCCTGCAATGCAATGTACATTTGCCCTTGATTTCCTGTGAAGTATGTGCACATCAACCCACGAGGACAAACTACACGCACACCTGCCTGATTTGCGTTTTCGCTTTTTGCATAGCGAAATACAACGGTTGCCAGATGGCTGCATAATACTCCACTCTCCATGGATGGGGGGGGGAGATCAAGAGGAACTCACGCCACAGCCAACTCTGTGTCCTGATGAAACGAGAGCTGACTGGTCCCACCACACTGGCACCATGCAAATATCTGATGGAAAAGCAACAGTGAATGTGCGCTGTAATTCTGACGTATGGGGTTTGGTCGTTTGCGTTGGGCACATTTTCTGCTGCTGTTGTAAATCTCCGCTTACAGCCTCACTGAAGCCAGAAACTGTTCCTGGAAATGAACCCTGAAGCAAAATCCAATACTGCAGGACTCGTCTGAAAAGTGTGCTAGACTAAGGCGCAAAAACTCTCTGCTTGCTCAAGTTGCCATAAGCAACATCTAGACTGTGATTGCTCAGACAGAAAGTGAATGTTCAGACAAAAGTGAAGGTAGTTCTGATTCTCTCAGGAGTTTCCCAAAACCACCAAAGTCCCCTGACGAGCTCACTGGACACTAGTTGCCTACAGTGCTGTTGAATATGCTTCGTTTTAACCAAGTAAATGGTGTTGGAAGGCCAAGTGTGAAGGGTGAGCTAAAGACCCGCTGCATGGATCAACACGCACCCTGCCACTGCCATGCCAACGCTTCCACGGAGATGAGAATTACACCAGTCGACACTCAGTATGTGGCTAGCAGAGTTCTCGGCAACACGTGCGACATCACTGCAAGTGTACACTTAGAACATGGCCAGTGAGCACTGGTACACGGTGTGTTTATAATAAAGGTGGCAGGTTAAATGTATTTATGTTTCTGATCTCTAGCAACACTTTTCAACTAAAATAATTCAAACAACAATAAGCAAGTGACATTTAGACACTGAATACAGCAACACTCACTGTGTAATTAAGGGGAAATCACTTATGCAAATGCATACGTCTACTTAAAGCATCATTAACAATGATGTATTACAAAATGATGGCTGATTAGCTAAGCACAGCATGGCAGTAGTGCATGTCTAAATATACAGCAGCATAGCACGAGATGCACACATTACCTTATCTGGAGGAGAACTGGGTCTTCCTTTTAGATCATTCACTTGTTGATTTCTAGAAGAAAGATTAAAGATTTTATTAGTTATTAAACACACACAGACAATTTTAAGAGCACATTCCTTTATCTTAAACAAGTGTAATTCCTCTGTTGTGCGTGTGTGTACAGTGGGTTTAAAATGCTTCTGCATGGGGGAGTTTCCTGACTACACAAGCACATGACCATCTGATGGGGGACATTATTATCCGCCATTTCTTGGCTCTTCTGCATTAGTGGAGAAGTGAATGTGACGTTACACACCACGTCACAGCCACTAGAACAGGACCACCAACAGGACCACCAACAGCACCACCAGAACAGGACCACCAGAACAGCACCACCAACAGGACCACCAGAACAGCACCACCAACAGCACCACCAGAACAGCACCACCAACAGCACCACCAACAGGACCACCAGAACCGGACCACCAACAGCACCACCAACAGCACCACCAGAACCGGACCACCAACAGCACCACCAGAACCGGACCACCAACAGGACCACCAACAGGACCACCAGAACAGCACCACCAACAGGACCACCAGAACAGGACCACTAACAGCACCACCAACAGGACCACCAGAACAGGACCACCAACAGCACCACCAACACCGGACCACCAACAGCACCACCAGAACCGGACCACCAACAGGACCACCAAACAGGACCACCAGAACAGCACCACCAACAGCACCACCAACAGGACCTTACTCAAGCTTTAAACACAAACACAGAAACTTCGTTAAAGCAACAATAAAAGCCCAGTCCAAGTCCACCAGTGTGCAAGCTGCAGTAAGACTTGGGTCACAGTTACGCTGTGGAAATACAACAGTCAACACACATTATATGCACAATATGGAAATGACAAAAGTACAGCTGTGGTTAGTATTTATACACTTACGCTTTATAAAGGCAATTAAATAAGCTCTCCAGTCAAGCAGAAGGTCAACAAGATAACAGCCCAAGTTTATGTGGACAGGGTTAAAGTACTCAAACAATATCAAAAGTGACGAATCTCCTCGGTGGCAAAAATAATCTCTCAGCCAACATGGAACCATCAGTTTCTACTGCAATATCCCTAGAGGGATCTGAGGAGACGACTTCAGCAGTGAGCTAGGGCTTCCCCACCACGTTCGGGTGTTGGTCGTCTCCTAACGAGTTTGTTTCCTTCGTGTGCAGCAAGCAGTGGCCCAGGCAGCGTTCAGCCCAGCGCTCTCCCATCTGCCCTACACGACCCGCACGCCCAAGCAGACAGCTGTGGATCAGCACCGCCGATGCACGTGGACCTGCCAGATAAGGGGGCAGGGAGAGAGGGCAGCTGCCCTCCCGTCTGCCAGGGCCCGTCGCCATCCCAACACCCACCTCTCCACAGCCTGCAGCCCCTGTACTGAAGGCTGCGCACCAGCGCACAGTAGAGACGCCACCACGCACCAACGCTCTTGTGCGTGCGCAGACATCACCAGCATCTCAAGGAAATTCCTGCGCCACTCAGACTCCAGAACCATTCCACACGACGGTGGAACTTCATCTCTGCTATTTCCTCGTCTCCAGGTCCAGCTACTGGACCCAAGGAGAGCAAAATTACAAGGAAAACAAACATTTATTTTCGCAGTGGAGTTTCCCATTGACTGTAATAAGTGACACGGCTCCACACCGAAGCCGAGGGCGGGCCTCGACGCGGGCGTGTTCGAGCCGCCTGGTGTGGAACACGCAGTATGCGCGACTCACCACATGCGGCAGAAACAGTGCAACATGTGCTGCGCTACAAGAACCCCGTCTTTACCCACGAAATGGCAGTTTGACACACACAAACTGACACGCCCCCTTGCAGAAACAGTGAACTCATTCTGCAGAACCAACTCTACTCCCTTCAGCTGAAATAACTGTTTTTTGTTGGTGTTTTTTTATTACTAAAACCCCAAAGAGCTGTGACCTCAGGCTGAGCCTCACTGTGGTGGTGTCTCCTAGGAGCAGTTACTCTCCTAAAATCCTCGAAATGACAAACGTATTAACAGCACAGCTTGCATGCAACCTCCTGCCTCCTGTTACTGTGACGAAGGTCTCCATGGCAACAGGGTCATTAGAGAGGGAAGCTCGTTTGAGTGGCAGGTTTGCTGCAGCCTAAGGAGTGTGCATAGTGCAGCCCTTCACAATCAAGATGGACAAACATGCTTGGAGAGGAAAAAAATCCCTGAAAACAGGTGGGGGGGGGAATAAATATTTGGCACTGAAATGCATGAATTGAGAATGAGTGTGACTGGCAGACTGTGTGCACACTCTGGAAAAGCCCAGTCAGTATCAACGCCACACACACACACACGGGAAGGCCACACCCAGGCCTCTGTAACAAACAAATCAAATGACAAACGACGCATTTTCTGAAAGTTTTTCTTTTTGTGTAATCTGCAACTTTCTAAAAGAGGTCACAAGCTCAAAGGGGGTTTCCCCAACTGGAAACTACAAATCCCTGTGCAGACTTCCCCAGCCCTACAGACAAATACCCACGTCCCCCTCACCAAGAAAACAAGGACAAGAAAAGACCAGTTCCAGTAGAACTCTAAAACTAGGAGGAGTGCCTGCAGGATTCTGCACATGCACCCTACACCTGGTTATCCGGGCGAAGTGGTAGGGGCCCATTGGGACGTCACCGATGATCTGTTCTTAAAGAGAGTCTGACCATCACAGAAACCATCCCAGCCCCTATGGGCACTGGTATGCCTGGTCACCGATGTATTTTCTCATTCATGTCTCGGTAGGAGTCATTGTTCGTTGTGAAGCTTATAGAGCCAAAAAAACACTCTAGATTTCCAGGCTCAGTGCTCATTTTCCAAATGTTTGTAATTGAGGGACGGATTTTAATCCAGTTCTGCTGGGTAGACAGATAAGAGTCAAAGTTTCCTTGCATTCAAAAGGTACGTAACTAATCCAACACGGCACTGAAGTGGGGTCTGGACATGGAGACATTAGCCATTATCCATGGAACGTAATCGTGTGACTGGATATCCATATGCTACTCGCAACATTAGGGTAGCAGGAAAAAGTAGTTTTTCTTCGTAAAAAGCAACACACACCAACTCTGCAAGGGGTTCTCAAACGGAGCCGCTCTTCAGAGTTCAACCCGCTGAGCATGCCACACACCCCAGAGATTCAATGAAGCGCATAAAATTACCACATTTCAGGAGTAAACAACGGTGGGTAGAAATCACAACACAAGGGTAAGGAAATGATGCAAAACATCAGCATCTCCAAGGACCCTCAACTACTGTTGCAGGACACGGATCTGACAGGTTCCAGCTTCAGAGTGCATTAGGACAGGGGGGAGGGGGGGCAGTCAGAGACAACACTCCTCACGACAATCAGCTGCAGGGCCCTTTTTAACCCCCCGTAAACGTCCCATTAAGGCTTGTAGGAAGTTTTCCCCCCGTTACGCACACACTGAAACGCAACCCACCTGAAGGCCCTCAGTTTAGCTGCCAGTTGGACCCGTGCAGGCTGAATACAAGGGAGAAGCCCATGTAGCACATGCACTCTGCACTGATCTACAGGCTGACAGGCAGACGTGGCCTCAGGGGCAGGTCAGACGAGGTGACTGTAGGACTGGCATCCTCAGCACGGCTGAACTAAATGCAGCTGACTTAAATCATTGTGTTTATAAAACTTTGAGTTGCACATCACATACACTAAATAAAAAGACATATATTAGGGCAATATAGTTAATTAGGAGTAACTAAAATCAGAAGTAGTAAAAAACTAATAATGGAGTGTTTGTAAGGCTAAATATGGGTGAAAGTAGATTGTGGCAATGTGAAAATAAACAGCAAGTCTGGCCACTGGTGTGACAACAGGCTTAGGGTTAGAAAGGCATTTTGCATATTAACCCAAAGTCATTTTCAGTGACTACTCACAAAAGCAGAGCCAAACGGTGCACTGCAGGGAATTTCGTCAAGCATACTGAAGAATTCAAAACACACACCCACACACACACCCATACAGAATAAAGACAGAAGAATGTTGAGCCCAAGTGTGTGACTTAAGAGCCCTTGTCCCTTTCCAAACAACCTTTTTTTATATTTCCAAATGAATTCCCCTCCTCAGGACGCAGCTTTAGAGGGCATGACTGCTACATACCAAAGACTTAAGGAACATTCACACATTTCACTTCACGTCATAATCTTGAAAAGCCTGATCCGGAGTCCACTGGTCGTTTTACTACACGTCATAAGTCAACTTCGTAACCAACTGACGATAGTATCAGGAATGAAGTCGGACGATTTAAATGTCATAACGTATCAGGGGGAAATACACGCACGTCTCTGCCGTTCACCAGGAGGCGCGGGCTGCTGAACAACCAATGGGACGAGCTGGAATACAGAATGAGAAGTGACAGGAGATAATCATCCTCCACCATGGTTACACGCTGAAGGAAAAACAACCCTCACATACTACTACTACATACTCACATACTAGTCGTCAGCCTGGTTTGATCAAAGCTGAGCCCAGCGGTGTGTCATTCTGCTCACGCCGTGTGCATCACGAGATGAAGGTTCAAGAACAAGGATTCGTGCCACACAGATTAAACCCAACGATCCCCACCCACCCCAGCAACAAGCGTCACCCGGTGGGGGGCTAAGGAGGCGGGACTGGACAGTCTTCTATTCCAGCGCACAATCCTGCCATACAACCCACGCTGGCTGCGGAGGCAAAATACTAAGCAGCATCTCACGAGAAGCAAAGTCAGCATCACACACGTCTGACAGCTCAGAATCAGCAGCCAGCCGCACCAGAAGCACTTAAGCTGTACAAGCACCATCCATGGAGTAGCTTAGGAGAGAATCTTCCTGTGTACTGCCAGTTTTAGCACTTGGTTAGATCACTTAAACGTCATTCAAATAAACAACGAACAACAAACATGGCCACCCCGAATGCTCCTTCACACGCATGTCCACACGGGAAGTGTCAACGTTGTCTCACAGATCAGTTTATAAAGTCTTGTCACCAAGGAGAAAAAACTAAACTAAAACTGGTCCAACACCACTGAGCTTCCCTCAGGCTCGTGTGAGCGCGAGGGCAGACTGAGCAGGACTTCAGTTCTGCCCTTATTTGGGCACTGGTGGTAGGGGAGAAGGGCCGGCCACACGGGCGCTCCCGGGCACACACGGGCGCTCCCGGGCCACACGGGCGCTCCCGGGCCACACGGGCGCTCCCGCTCCCGGGCCACAGGGCGCTCCCGGGCCACACGGGCCCACAGGCGCTCCAGGGCCACCACCGGGCCACACGGGCGCTCCCGGCCCAGGGGCCCTCCGGGCCTCAGGCGCCTCCCGGGCCACACGGGCGCTCCAGGGCCACACGGGCGCTCCCGGGCCACACGGGCGCTCCAGGGCCACACGGGCGCTCCCGGGCCACACGGGCGCTCCCGGGCCACACGGGCGCTGAACAATAGACCCGACATGATCCATTCACATATGCGTGAGCATCACACCACATCCATGTCCATCTCCTCTCTTAGCCTCAGACCTGGGGTTTCTCTCCACATTCATGAAGACAGGGAGAGGAGGGAGTTTGGGACCAAAGAAGAAGCCTTCTGAGGGTTAACTGAGCAGGGAGTTGGTATTCAAAGGTGGGGGGGGGGTCTCCATGGCTAGTCATAAAACGTGTAGGAGTCCGAGGCGTACAATCCTTCTGACGCTTGCCACCATTCTGAATGACACTTCTGTGCTGTGAAGCCCGCGAGTCTCAAAAGCAGCAGGAGACAAAAGGGCCGTGTCTCGGAGTCTAAGGGAAGACAGAGGGTGTTCACTAATCGGCCAGGCCGATCTGAGACATCACTGTTAAGCCTGCCACAATATAGGCTGTGCTTGACTGCCGCCTCTGTGCCCCTCTGAAAACCCCAGTCTGCCCAGTGGGCTCACATCCACATCCACAGCTTCATCAGGCTGGGTTAGGGTTAGGGTTAGGGTTAGGGTTAGGGTTAGGGTTAACCCTAACCCAGTGGGCTCACATCCACAGCCCAGCTTCATCAGGCTGGGTTAGGGTTAGGGTTAGGGTTAAGGTTAAGGTTAACCCTAACCCAGTGGGCTCACATCCACAGCCCAGCTTCATCAGGCTGGGTTAGGGTTAGGGTTAGGGTTAAGGTTAAGGTTAACCCTAACCCAGTGGGCTCACATCCACAGCCCAGCTTCATCAGGCTGGGTTAGGGTTAGGGTTAGGGTTAAGGTTAAGGTTAACCCTAACCCAGTGGGCTCACATCCACAGCCCAGCTTCATCAGGCTGGGTTAGGGTTAGGGTTAAGGTTAAGCCTAACCCAGTGGGCTCACATCCACATCCACAGCTTCATCAGGCTGCCTGCAAAACATACAGAGGAACTGCTACAAGTAAAGAAGTTGCTGCAGCGGGAAGTTAACAGCGGTACCGTGCTGGCCAAAAAGGTGTTTACTTATAAAAAAGACAAACAAATAAATAAATAAATCTTCCGAGCATTTCGCGCACCATGTTCCCTGGGCTTTCACAGGCCGTTACCATGGACAAAAACATCATAAATCTTAGTTCTTCAGCAGCTGCTGAAATCAATGAAAGCAGAGCAACAGTGAGGAGAGCCAGGCTGCTCATGAGCCCAGCACTGCAGCCAAGGGAGGCGGCAGCTGGAACACCGAGGCTGGGAGTCGGACTAGGCCCTAGGGCCCTAGAGTTCTAGGGCCCTAGAGTTCTAGGGTCCTAGGGCCCTACAGAAAGCACTGCCAGAAACGGCACCCCTCACCTACAGCATAAAGATGATGGCAGCCAGGAGCAGGCATCGGTCTGGACACACAACTGCACTCATTAAAATACAAAAGTCTGAGAAACCCTCACATATCATAACTTACATGTACAAGTGCTTCAAAAAAAAAAAAAAAAAATCACACAACGGTGGTCCAAACATTTCACACGAGGTACTTCCTCTCTGGTTAACCGCTGATGCACAGGATGCAAATCCGAAAAGTGAAACGAGAACAGGAAGTTCAGAGAATGATAGATCACACGTTTTCACTTTGTCTTTGTCACGTTTTCACTTTGTTCACGCATTTCCACAAAAAAAGGACGCTTTTGGATTTTCCCTTATTATTGAATTTCTAAACACTACGAAAGTTCTTTATGCAAAAACGGCCTTGTAATCATGAGCAGTCTTGAAACTCCCACCTCCAGTGGGGAGACTTTTGACTCCATTGTTTACCAAGTGTGAAACCACGAACAAACACCCTATTTTGTCCAGTGTAGTCCAACTAATGACCTCTGACTCCACAGCACTGTAAAAGAACTCAAAGGACACCATTTTCTACTTATGTGACAGACCACTGTTGACCCAAAGCCACAGCATCAAATCACATAGCTGTGGCTTCTCACCGTTTCATAACAAGCTTCCCTCCAAAGCCTAATGAGTAAGCCTATGAATATTTGCATTGTATTTAATACTTCACTTCACATTTTTAATAGCTCTTCGTAACATCAGGCTTCGGGGGCTTGAACATGCTACCATGCTTCATGTAAGAGCGAACCTGCTTCCAGCAGACCCAATAAACTGTTAATTGGTACACAGTACTGTCTGTTCAGCGTCAGAAATCCCAGAAGGCATCCAGTCACACGGCCGCTGGCCGCTCATACGAACACCAACACCACCACCACCATCCCTGTTGCTCAGTCCTTCTCCCCCGCCACACAGTAGTTAACAGACTCTTGCGGTCATGGTGTGTCTGCATTCAAAATACCCAAAAGGAAACATTAAAACCCTTCATTATTTACAGACACTCAATGTGCGCTGTACAAATTCAGCCTTTGAAAAACCATAAGCAACCAGAACTAAGCAAGAGCGTCTAATTTCTCCTGCTACAGATGTATCCGAGCAGGGGACCTCCGCCAATTAACAAACGCTTTTACACATGCCTGGTGGCCAGCTGGAGGGGCCTGTAAAGGCTCTTTGGACAGCGCACAATACATTTTACACACTGCCAAGACTCAGTCACTGCGAACTCCTCCCTCACCTCAGTGCTTCACACCAACCACGCTCAGCAAGCCACAAACAGGCCATAACACACAATCACCAACATTAACAATTAGCCAAAGATGGCCCAGACTTACCAATGGGGTTCATGACAAGCTCATTTTTAGCCGTTTCCTTCCCACTATTGGGATTATGGTTTTAATGAAATGCAAATAACTTTTCATAGCCTGTATAATTAAAGAGGAAGTAATACATCCCTTTAAAATTCCACATTAAGCACATGTTCTGCTAGGCACGGAAGTGCATGGTCCTTAAACACTTCTGTCAACAATGAAAACTTGCTGTTGTCATGGAGACGCTGACCGGTCAAACAGCTCGGTAATTAGATCCCCCTTCGTTTCAAGAGACATCATGCATGTGCGAACCCAGGGGCCCAGCCACCTCGGTGCTGTGCACGGCAGCTGCTGCAGTACGTCTTGGCAAACAGGCAGCGTTTCGCAGTAGATCTGGGATGACAATCACTATACTGCATGTAGTCTTGTAGGTATTTCAGTCTTGATAGGTATTGTCTAATCTTATATTTTGTTGTCTTCTTTCTAGGCATCAGCACTAGCAACGGTTTATGGCAGTGCTTGACCTCAAGTAGTTTGGACTTAAACCTGTTTATACTAGATAGAGATGCATATTCTGACTGAACACATAGTACTTTTTGTAAGTCGCTCTGGATAAGAGCGTCTGCGAAATGCCGTAAATGTAAATGTAAATGTAAATTATAAACCTGGAAAACCTCCGGTGCGCTAGGAAACCGCACTACAACAATACCGAGCTGCGAAAGAAATACTACAACACTGTGTCCAAGATTCTGTGAACTGATATTTCCAATTAGAATCTGGCACTTTGTGCCACTAAGCATTTTTCATCTTATGCAGAAAAAAACCGTACTTGGAGTACATGAAAATAATAAGACATTAGTTTATTTAATGGAAAATAAATATTTGACTGGTTTCGACCTACTGGAACTCACTGCTGTCAGGACCAGAACCGCAGCTACCGAGATGAGACCGCCGTCCAGGGTTTTTACTAGATCATGAAATGAACGAGCGTACCTGGCGTTGTTGTACTTTCAGTTACCTGCCAGAGCACAGGGCAGCAAAGTATTTTAGAAACTTTTATAAGCCCTTTTATTAAACTGTTCAAATTAATCTCAAAACGAAACAGATTCAAAGTGACGCGTAGGTCACCCTACCAACTTTACTAATCCAATACCGCAAAAGAACGGCGTAATACTCGGTAAGGAACTTAGCTAGCCAGCTAGGCACCGACACCAGTATCGGAGTCGCTCATTTTAGATGGTATGAAATCATAGTTAACGCTCCGCTCTAAATAAATAGTTAGTCAAACCGCTAACGAGTCAGCCAGCGATACGTTACTTCACGTACAGCCCGCGTGGTCTAATGTTAACGACTGCGGCACGCGACGTGCCGAATGCTAGCCACCACCAGCTAGCAAAACTTACTGTAAACACTGTCCATTTCGCGAAAAAACTACCGCCGTGGCCGAGTAAAGAACAAACGCAAATCTCAACGTGTTTTTGGAAAGGAAGGACGGATCCCGTACAGCGTAAAGCGGATGGTTTACAGCAAATTAACGATAACAGCTACTCGTCCACTTACTTTTCGTCTCGCACGAGACCACAGTCGTAGCTCCCCGGCGCTCGTGTCGCGAGACGGCTAACGGCTAATATGCTAGCCGAGGCGCTGGCGCGTGCGGACGCCTGACATGGCTAACTGACGACCGCTCAAAAGTAATGTGAAGCTCGTATGGTCTTAGAAAGTGGCAAAGCTGTCAAAACCCGACGGGAGAGTAGGCTTGCCCAACTTTTAAACCATGTAAAACAATCATCAAGATTCAAAACTTACCAGTATTTGTCTCCAAAAGTGCCACTACAGAATCTTTTAATTTTTTTTTTAGTTTTCCCCCCCACAGCTGCCAATTTTGTCCTACACCTTCTCCTGTACCCGCAGTTCTGAACGGTTGTAACGGGCACCGGCCCTATCCAGACTCTACAGAACCAGGTCCTCCCTTAGTGCCGCCAGCCGCATTAGGGAAAGTCCACGGTGCAGGGGTGCAGAGTATTGGTTGACAGATGGTGCAACGTCTGTTAATTTAAGCTTTAGAATATCGCCTAAAACACACAGATAAGCAAATTACCACGTAACCAACGCTTTTAAAAATTATATTTTCATTTTAAACAATGCGGGTTTCAGAGGAGAAGTTTCTCATCCTTGCCATATGGATTTTCCCAAGTGGTGTTGGTAAGTGAAAGAAGACGAGAAATGGGATCGAGCCGGAGGCGTGAAATCGGCGATAGTACGTCCAACAAAAATAGGGCCAGGTTTGGGGATAATTTTCAAAATATAGGTGCTGTCAGTGGTAATAATGGTCTTATCGCACTAAATATGGTAAGATGTTGCGGAACAACTTTAATATCGTTGTGGTGAAATTTAGGAAAATATTCTCTTGGAATACCAATTATAATACCAGAGAGATCAGCAAAATGATGATGGCAGAACATTACGGTGTTGGAAATGTTTCATACAGAATTTCTTTTGTAAAATTATGTACTATGTATGAATGTTTATGAACATATTGCGATTTGAAATAATACGGTCACTTTACAGTGTGTACATTTCAATATCAACACGTCTCCTGCTCTTAAGTGCTTATATTTATACTTTAACATATTCCATTCTTAAGCTATTGTAATAAAGCCGAGAACCGGCGTGTGACTAGATGTAAAGGTTGTGTCTCTGTTAATTGTAAAGCGACCTTTGGAATTTTGAAAGGCGCTATATAAATATAACTTAATTCATTCATTCATTCACAATGTAAATAAACAACTGTGAAAATTTAATTTTGTTTTAGCACACACGCCACAAGCACAGTAGTACAATATCATTAAACTGTGGGAAAAGACTTTTGTTAAACGAGATTTTGCTAATTTTTACAAGATCGACAGTGACATCTAGTGGACTGTAAATTCAACAACATAAAAAAACGTTACAATTACAGGGATATTTGAACAGTAAAAAATTAAACAATTTTATTTAGAAGACATGGTGACAGTAATACTATATCTAACATATTTCCTGTGTTTTAAACATTCATTATGTTTTATAACATGTAATTATTAATTTATAAATTATAATAATTTTGAAGTTACATTTGTTGCTATGTTCGCCACCAGTTATGCTACAATATGTATAACATTTGTGAAGGTACAATGAAGACTCCTGAATTGTAAATTGGTAGATTTTGTAGTTCAACTATTATCCACCAGATGGCAACATATGTCAGTCTTCATCCTTGGCCGGTATCCTCTAAGGCTGTGCTTCAAACAGAGGGGCTGCTGCAGTACAATGCAAGATGTTAGTTTAGCTGATAACACAGATCAGAATTTTAGTCAGATTCTTTCTGACAGAGCAGCCAATACTGATATACCATCCTTATATTACTTTTAAAGGAACAGGCATAAGATCAAAGCAAGAATTTTAATATCACAGAAGACATTTTCAAAAAGATTATTGGGCACATATACATCATGGAAAGATAATACCATTAGATGCATATAGCTAACTAATTCTTCTCCTGATGGGTCGATTATAATCCTACACGCAGCAGTGGTCTTACTTGGTGCGCTCCTCTGGGATCTTTGCGATGCACGAAGACCTGCTTTACTCAGCCCAGGCACTGGAGGCGCTACCGGACCTGGCCGTAACCCAGCGTTCCACTGGCTTGAACCGAGCCTTTTTTCCAGGCCTTGATTGGCTGCGAATGGTGCTAAGCTCTGCTTTGCCCACTCCGGCCTGCTCTGCTTTCTATTCCCATTGGTCCCCAGTTCCAGTGAGAGGAACATCTGAGAGAAACACGCAAGAGTCAGCATGTCAGGCCTTTCTGCATCTAAAGAATTACAGCTATGTATCTCACAGAGCTGCTAATGCTCTTATATATCAACTGCGTTTGACTGGACGACTAGAGTCATTCCAGTCAAAGGCAAAACAGTTTTTTGTTGAAAATTTTGCATTCGTCTGCAGAGTCCTGCTGTGCACATTAACGTGATCTCCCACATAAAGTGTGCCGAGTGTGTATAGTGCCTGCTGCACCCAGGGACATGTTCCTGCTGTCTTCCTTTTGATTTAAGGAAGAGTCAGTGTGCACTGGCCACAGAGGTGCGGCGGCTTACCAAGGATTTGGCCTGGCGCAGTTTGTAGGATGAGGCAGACAGGGGCTTCTTCTGTGGGTTTTCTGGTGTTGTGCTGGGATTACACGTTCTGCTTCTTGCTTGTCTGCAAAGATAACAAGGAATTTTATCCTCCAGTGCACCCTTAGAAAAAACTACACACACACACACACACACACATCATATTGTTTTATAAAATAGGGAATTTTTGTTTCTTAATTTTTTGTGGCCTGACTCCATATTAAAGTTAAAGGCAAAGGTCAATGCTAATGATAATTCCACGAGGATGAAGATGAAATGCCTGTTTTCCTGCTCTAGAGCTCCCGGAGGAGCAGGGACCAGCATGGGTGTCTGGTTTTCCTGCTTAAGAACCCCTACTAAACCTGCACAAATCACGGAACTGGCATTGACCACGCCCAGCGCCGGGCCCATACCTCTGCCAAAAGATAATGTGTGTGGCTCCAAGCAAGATGATTAAGGATGCGGTCTTACGCTTGTCTCGCATGTTCCACTGGATCGAGGTTCTCTAAGTAGTTGAAGCGTATTGTGTCTGTGGGGTGCCTGTCTGAATCTCTCCAGGGTGGAAGTCCTTTGCCAGAAGTAGCTGAGCCACGCCCACCCAAGCTCCTCCCATCTCCTCTCGTCTCACTGCCAATCACTCTCACCTCAGGAACCAGGAACTCTTCATTTGCAGGTGTCTGGAAATGAAGGATTGGATAGGAGGGATTATATTATTACTCAAGTAGTACATTTGACAAAAAAATGTACTGTAAGAAACTGTAAGAAAGCAAAAAATCAGTAAACATCAGTTTCCAACAACCTAAAACACCAGACCTCTTCCTCAAGTCAATTCAGTTCAGTTCAAAACAATTAAAATATTACTGTCATTCACAATGTGTGAGCACATGCGTAAGTGAAAAGAGGGTGTGGCTTAACTAAAATGACACAGACAGAATAAAAGTAAAAGAAATTAAATATATATAGAAACAGAAATATAGAAGATCAATAAAATGTATACAATAGCAACAACAATGCTAGTAAGTAGAGCTTTACATGGAGTGTGGGTTTACGTTCTTGTTTTAGATGTACGTCATGTGTGTTTAGATCATGTTACACGTGTGACGTGTCTGTTTGGATCACAGTGCCAGCGCGTCATGTCTGTGTCAGAAGTGTCTGCTAGGCTGCGCCTCACCTTGGGCCTGCTGACGAGGAGATTTTGCACGGTCTCTACGTAGTGCCTCTTCCACACGCCCTGCTCCAGCGGGGTGGGGCTGAAGCTAATGCACCAGCCCAACCTCACACACTTAGGCATCCACAGCTGCTCCAGCGGGGTGGGGCTGAAGCTAATGCACCAGCCCAACCTCACACACTTAGGCATCCACAGCTGCTCCAGCGGGGTGGGGCTGAAGCTAATGCACCAGCCCAACCTCACACACTTAGGCATCCACAGCTGCTCCAGCGGGGTGGGGCTGAAGCTAATGCACCAGCCCAACCTCACACACTTAGGCATCCACAGCTGCTCCAGCGGGGTGGGGCTGAAGCTAATGCACCAGCCCAACCTCACACACTTAGGCATCCACAGCTGCTCCAGCTCCACCACGCCCTTCCAGTGCCAGCTGACCTGTCACCATGGAGACGGGAATGAAGCAGGCGGGGGATGCAGGGGCCGTAAACGGAGCATGCAGGCACTAGGGCTAACCCCTAACCCCTAACCCCTAACCCAAGTGTGAAGCGCTAAAGTGTAAAAACAGGATAATCGGAAGGCTGAATGCGGAGATCTCGGTGTGATGTTATGACGGACTCTGGGCTCACGTCATTCACCTGTGCGCATCTACAGAGGCTTCTGGGGTCCAGGAAAGAGAAGATGTAGAGCACTATGACCCTGGGGAGCACGGTGGTGAAGTCGACAGCGTCCTCGGGCACCTCCCTGCACAGGGTGTCCCGCAGGGCCTTCAGCTGTCCCGCAGAGCACCGTGATAGGCAGTCCTGCAGAACCTGCTGCCGCTGCTTCTCCGTCCACTTATCAAACTAACACACACAGAAGACACATGAGCAGTGAAGGTGATAGAGGCCACTACTTCAGCCATGACACAGTAATTCAAATGACCGAATATTTAACGAGCATCACCAACAACTCAAAGATATATACTAATAACTAATATGAACAATAGTTCAAATATACACAATAATTTACAATTTACAATAATTCAGTACACAGTTTTTTTCCTTACCCATTTGCCAAGCAGATTTCTTCTCTCTTCAAACACCTGCAAAATTTGTGGAGTGAGACAAGAAAACTCTTACTTCACGTGCAGGCGCGCCATGCCAAAGCCACGTTTTTTATCAACTGTTAGACTTTTTACATTTTTTTAGTTATTTATTTAGTTAATTACGGTTAATTACGTCTATAGTTACTGATCATCATGAAAATGTGCACACTGAAGCTAGTAACACAATAAACTATAATGTCACAAGAGATAGCACAAAGGGTCAGAAACACATACAAGATTATTGGACAGATTGTGGTTTAGCGGGGTCCACGCGCTCAGCTTGGTCTGCATCTTGGTGCCAGTCGTCTCTCTAAGAGCGCGAGGCATTCCAATGGAGTCCAATTACACCTACACAATAAAAGCATAAAAATGACGTGCAAGCTACAGATGTCCTGCTTAGCTATGCACAGATAGGTTCACCAGATTTATAAAGGGGGTCATCTTAAATAATGTATCACAAGCCTGTGTTACGGCAGGAACCGAGACGAACAGCCAGATAACGTACCGACAACAATGATGGAGGCCGCGCTAACCATGACACATATCACAATGCATTTCTTCCGCGGGTCTTGATTGTTGTGCTTTCCTTGTGCATTTGGTTTCTATAGCAATGACAGAGTTTGCGCCGCCTCTCCAAACTCTCACCGCCCCTAAGACGCTCCAAGCAACCAACTGATCAAGTACAACCAGCTCCGCGTGGCAGCGGGGTGGCGTTCTTTATGGTCATTTTACATTCAGAGCAAAACTTTTGCCGTTGCATTTAGCATGGTTTCCTTGTCAGCAACAAGTACTGTGTGCCTTGAACGTGCTATAAGAACTTTTATTACACGCTTACGCTCTGCTCTGAGTGACAAGACGTCTGTTTGTTAGCGCGTTACCGTAAAATGCGCGCGCACGGACAAATACTACAAACCTGCCGTGAGGGACCCGACCGGGTTTTTTATTGTTAGCGACACCGAGGAGGAGCTTTTAAGTCCCGCGTGTGAATCCTCCTGACTAAAGAGGTAAGGCTTATATCGCACGCATTTTTAGCCTCGCAAACGAAAACAGAACAAATTGAACAAAGACAAGCAGCCCTTGTCAACGATGAACACACCTTTTTGAGGTAAATGGGTTACTTATGGCGTAATGGTCGGTGAGACAATCTGCAGGCATCCCATCTCTTAAGACGAAACCGTCATCTATTGTTCGCCAAGGCAGCACATCAGAAATCAGCTTTACTTTAGGCGGATGCGTTTAGGTATTTCACGCTCGTGCTGTCCGAGCGCGGGTGTCATTGAGCAAAATAAATGTTTAATGTTCTCGCCGTTTGTTACAGGGTAGTTCCTGTCGGAGCGCGCGCCTATGCAAGAAAAAACCCCTTCGCCTGTAATGCTGTTATGCACGACTTGAGTTGAGTCTATGTAGGGTGATGTCGCTGTTTTTTTTTTAATTATTATTAAATTGAATACGCATCTTATAATTGTCGAAAAGAAATGTTAACCGTACAGATGCACTCCGCTAAAACGGTTGGGCGTTATGAATCTCTACAGACATGGTCCCTGTTAACTAGATTTGCTATGCAAGAATGCTATTGTGCCTTGTATTAAGCGAATAATCTCCAAACACAATTGTGAGACACTTTTGGTGAAATGTACGGAAACTTCAAATTCTATAAGAGCAATATACTATAAAATACAATATATACTCTTTTTGTGTTTATAATTTACCACTTTATTCTAGATTTAGATGTTCATTTTAAAACTCACGTTTCTGTGCACGTTTCTATGCACGTTTCTATGAGATCCATCCATATTGATATGCTAAATGGAAAAACCGGCATAATAAGGTTGACGAAGGAAGAATTTGACAGATCAGTATGCCTCCCGAGCGCCTTTGATTGTATTAACAGTTGCTTCTGACACATTAGATTTTTATATTATTACTATTTAACAGACGTGAACAGCGGTACTGTTACACGGCGCTCAGTGTCACAGTAGTGTGTCTGTAGTAGTGTGTCTGCCTTATGGGGCTTAAAGGCGTGTTATGATTGCGTTAATTGTGCTTGAGCTTGGTTTAAGTTAGGAACAATTTAAATAATTCAAGTGAAAAATATTTAAAAATATTTCAAATAATGTGAAAATAATTCATCTTTCATTGTGAGGCTTTTATCCAGGTAGTTAATGATGATGATGATGGTAATGACGATGCTTAAACCCTTCATGTCTGTGTTTCTTCCACAGACTGTATGGAGATGCAAAAACACACAAAACAACCAACAGTGGATTCAGTCACCCAAGGATGTACCTCTGCTTGATAATGGTAATCCAATGAGAATCCACTTTCACTCTGCCTGAGCAAAGCAACAATGGACCCAACCAACCCCACCCACACCACCTCAGGATCATGTGAGCTCCCTAAGAGCCCATGAGATGTTGGAGACTCTCATTCTGTTCTAACACATACCTGAACCGCAGTAGACCGAGTCCCTGCCTCTTGCTGTCATGCGTTGGATATATCTCAGGACTATGGGTGTGGTTTGGTTGCTGACTTCCATGTTAAGCGCGTGCGTGGCCATCAACATGGAGTCAGCAGGCAGTCACAGTGCGTTCACCTGTGAGCCCATCACCCTGAGGATGTGCTTCAACCTCACCTACAACACCACCTTCATGCCCAACCTGCTCAACCACTACGACCAGCAGACTGCAGCTCTCGCCATGGAGGTAAACTCTTGTGTTCCGTTCTCTCTAGCTGACAAACACCAGTGTTTTAATGCCATTGAGATGTGTGAGATTTCTTTCAGGAACTAGGGCTCATTGTCGAGACTGGTAGAGCAGACAGAGGTCAGGGATTCATTACACACACTCACAACCCCTCAAACGTCTGATGGTGATGGGGCTCGGCTGCCTTACCTTCTCAGCAAGCCCAGTTCTGAATGTGCTCGGTATGTGTCGTGGAAAATGGTACAGACAGAATTCAGTATTACCCTCTGTAGTCACATATCTTTTATTGCCCTTATTGGATAAATGTTTAATACAATTCATTATAATATTTGTATTTAATTACTGAACTCCTAACATAAAAAACCTTGAACACAAACAGATATATCTTTTAAGTGTTTGCCCTATTTTTCTTTGTCCATCTTGCTGAGCATTTAATACAAATCACATCAAACTCAAGGGTGAAATGAAGCTTTAATCTTTCTAACTGGGACTATTAACGAGGGCATCATTACCACACCCTGCTCGCCTCAGCCATGATGTGTGTGTGTCCTCAGTTCACTGAACTGAGAACAGTGAAGTTCTTACTCACCAGCATTTACTCCAGCTTCTGGGAGGGTAATGCGACACTGCTTGGTCTTTCTGGGGGTTGATGGAGATGGCAGGTCACACAGTAATCTCAGCATCTGCAGTCATCACGGCAGGATTGATCTCGGTAGCTGGCTAATCTTCTTTGCTGGACTGCAATATACGGTTGTGTCAGCTGATGGCCCTGAGCTCAGTAAAGTTCCCCATAATCCTGCTGTTGTGGGTCACGTGGTCTTATTCAGTGCATCCTTCAGAGAGGAGAGCGTAACTGAGAGAGGCAGAGTGCTGAGCGGAGGAAGAGAGGGAATGAAAGGATGGAGAGAAGCCCAAACCACCCGTCTGTTCAGCCTCGGTGATGAGCCAGCATTACATAACGGCTCTGAACACAGCCGAGCCCAGATCGCATGGCTTTACGTGCCGTTTATGTATTTAACACACACGGACACGCACGGGTGAACGCACAGTTTGATAAGAATTATACTGAGGTGTAGTTCTAGCATTTATTCATATTATGTTTAAATCAACTCTGTAGGACTTAAAAGGAGCACCAGTTGGTGAAAAGGGACAAGATCACCACATTTCAGTCTAGATATCACTTAATGAAGCTGTTTGGATACTGTTTGAATACATCTCAGTCTAGCCAGCACTGGTGCAGGACTGGTGGGGGTTTGCCTCCTGGGTGGGTTTTCCACTGGTTTCTCGGCTCTGGAAACTCCCGTTGAGTGTTTTTGCTGTCAATTAGCAGCGGGTGGTAATTTGCTCTAAACAACAACATAACTGTGCTAAATGTCTTTTGTTTTGTTATTTTACTGGTATAGAAGTTGTAAGCAATTACCTGCAAGCACTGGTGTGGTACTGATTGAGTAAGTTCCTAAATGCAGGCTCAGTTATTTCGAAGCCTCATTATGTCACACATCCATGGTGGCCTGGTTGCAGTCCTGGAATTCCAGTTCCAGAACGGCCTTCCATCTTGGCCTGATTCCAATACTGGAATTCCAGTTCCAGAACATCCTTCCATCTTGGCCTGATTCCAATACTGGAATTCCAGTTCCAGAACATCCTTCCATCTTGGCATGATTCCGGAGGGTGCAAAGCTAATGGGCAGATAAAAGCCCAATGAAGACAGACACGAAACTTTAAATGGGAATTAGACCCACTGAGAGGCCCTAATAATGACAAAAAGACATACCAGAGGGTTTATTGTAATCTGTACAGTCATCCATGAGCTTGTTGGTTGGCCTAAATAAAAATGCTTGTTTAAAAATAGATTTGAATGAAGAATTTTTCAGAGCTCCACAGGAATAGATGAAAGGACCTAGAGATTCCAGGCTGGCGGTGTCTGTCTCTCTGTGGAAGGGCTCATGGCCTTAGGTGTGGTAGTGAGGGCTTGCTGTGGTGTCTTTAGGGGGATGGGGGTAACTGTGCATGGGTGGTGCTGCCATGAGCTTCAAAATGGACCCTGGTCCAAATCTTGGCTAGGACGTACTCCATGCAGGAGTCGCTTCTCTTACGTAAACATTTCAGTACCTGTGTAATTCTCGTGTCTTTGTTTGCTTGTTTGTGTGTGTGTGTGTGTGTGTTTTTTGTTTTGGGGGAGGGGTTGCCCAGGGGGGCTGGCCATTAAGGAGGGGTGTGTGTTTGAAACCCCAGTTTTGTCATGCGACGCTGCTTGAATGTTTAAAGCAGGTGTCTGACCTCTATGTGAAGCTTCTGAAACCGCTGATGGATTAATAATCCGCCTGCCGCATAACACAGAGGGAGTTCAGTAGAGCCCTGCATTTCAGAGCTGTAGAAGATGGAAATTCAGTTGCACTGGTTTTGAAATGGGAACAGAAATGACAATAAAATGTCAATAAAATGACATTTAAATAATGCACGCTCGTATTTTTTGGTAAAACAGTCCCTTTGGTCACATTTGTGTATTCGGCGATGCTTTTCTGTGATTCTGGAGTGCACCAAATTAACCCAACCATGTAATACCATTGTAAACACTAGCTGGGGTTCAGCAGGCTCTCCAGCAGACATGCACAGTGTGAGCATTCTCACTCTGTTCTGTGAAGCACACATCATCGGGTTGAAATGTGCAGTCGTTTTACACCTTTACCGAAGGTCCAACATCCATCACACTTTAATCCGAGCCACAGGCCCAAACTGTGACACCCACGCTTTAGTTTTTTGTCCTTTTCTTCTTTCTTCTGCTGCCTGTTTTGCTCCTCCTCCTACCTCTCTCGCTCTCTCTCTCTTTCTCTCCCTATCCCTCTATTCCTCCCCCCACCGTAAGGTAGGGCCGTTGCTCTGGAAACGGGTCCCAATTGTCTCGCAACAAAAGAGCGGGGCTTTCTCTCCCAGGAGGTGGTCCACATCCCCCTTCCCCTCCGCGCCCTCTGACCCTGCCCCATACAGACTCCGCCCTGAACGCGGGCCCTTGGTGTGTCTGCGGTTGCCATGACAGTGGGATGGATATGTGGAGAGTAGAAAGCCAAGCAGAGGAGAACCGTGGGCAGAGCAGAGCGGCAGAGAGGAGGAGATTACTCTGATTACTCCATCTTCTTCTTCCCATCACTGCTCATTTAGAGAAGCACTACAGAGGCTGAAAGGGAGGGGAACCTCTAGATAAGACAGTGTGCACGGCGAGACTGAGAGTGGCAGGTCTTTGGTGCTTCTTTGTCCTGATCTAGTAATATTATCCTTGATATCTAATTCCGTTAGTTCAAATCCGTCTGTCACAAACCGACAGAGCTCCGAGCTACATGTAATTTAAGAAACCCAATTATGTTTTATTTGACATACCAGAGTTAGTGTATATTTAGCAGGCCTGAAATCTAAAAATGTAATTAACTCATCCCATAAATCACTGAATTTCAAAGCTTCTTCTCCACGATGTCTGAGGCAGTTAAAATGAATAGGCAGGAATAACAGATAAAGCTAGACTTCATCATCAGTGTCACAGTCAGAGGAGGTGCAAGTCACCCAAATTGCAGACTACACAGATCTCCCCAGCTCAGCATGTGACAAAACTGTAGTGGGATACTGGCACTGATGTGTTCTCACCAATAATGCACACAAAAAGCTCATTTACATTTAGTTAGCTAATTTAGTTAACAATTTTTATACTTTGTATTGACTTTCTCAATTAATTAAACAAACGTGGTTGCAGTATTGGTAATCATGGGTAAAGTTAACTAGAAAACCAATTTCCCAAATTGTTATTGCAATATTGGACAGTGGCACTCAGGATAATCATCATTTAAACCATCATATAGCCCTAGACGTGCACAGAGACTTCGCTAAGACTGCATGCAAAGGCAACAAACCTCTCCACTGAGGCCGCGTTTCCCCTGAGGACTGATGACTGTCAGTGGCCATCTGGATTCATGGGTTGGAGTCCATCAAACCAACCTGGTGCACATAATGTGCCACGACGGGATGGCGCTGGCTTGAACAGGAGCAGGAGACCTCGCCTTCTCTTACATCGCGCTCCACCCCATGTGCATCCACCCGTTTAATCTGGGTTGCCGGCTTCGCAAGTGTCTTCAGGCCTTTTGTATGGCAATACAACTACGAGTAGCACCAACAAAGACACAAAGGTCGTTTTCGCTCAGTACACAAATGTAATAGGAGCCTCAGGCTACTCAGTGTTCTGCTGAAAGCTACGGTCGGGGGGGTGTACATAACAGTTCAAGCCACCGGGAGCCGTAATGGACTCAGCGTTGGGGAGAAGTCTGGTTAACCGGCACATACAGCAACAGAAGTGATTTATTTATAGTGTTGAAAGCCCAATCTCTGGCCCCGCTCAAAGCTGTAAAGCACTCCATAGAAATGCAAGTATAACACCAGCGTGTCGTTGTCCAACATGGGAGCGTGTGGCCGGATGCCAGGGGCGTCTCCCGCTGCTTCGTGTCAGCGGTGCACGACGCGCATACGTCATCTTTCCTCCGTGTGTCATTTGTGTGGAGGGGAATCTCGAGCTGAGCAAGATGTAGTGTGTTAAATATGGATTAGATGTGTGGAAACGATGACTTGATGTGGACGCTTTGTGTCAAAATGGGCAAGACTAACATGCATCCTAATCCCCTTTGCAGAGCGTACGGGTGAAAACAGGGTGGCAATAATGACAAAATCCAGTTATGAATATTTACTTGGGGTATTTTCCTCACCAACATTATGACTGGCTAGCACAGAGTCTCTGCCTGTGGAGCGACATTATATGATGTTTTAATTGATTGATGTTTTGGGCTGCGAGACGGAACAGTTGATTTAAAGAAAAGTGCTCAGAGAATTGCACAGTGAATAGTGTTTGTTTACTCCTGTGCAAATTGTACTGAATCTCCTCCAATTCTGAAGACTTCACGCTTTCTTTTCATTTGAATCATAGTTTTAAGACGCCGAGTGTTTGTGACATCTTGGGACTCAAATGTAAAGGTTTCATGATTTCATGAACGTACCACTGGACTGTAAGAGAACGCAGAGCTTGTGCACACGTACTGGAACCAGGACGGCCTTTCACACATCTGTGTCCAGCCCCAAATCTCTCCTCTGTTGGAGAGGACTGTCCCCCTCATGGATTTGCATATTTATCTGGGTGGACTGACCCCCCCCCACACACACACACACCCCGTGGTCACTCCTACTCCCAGAATGCCTCGTGGCAAAGTGGGCCTCAGTGAACCACACGTCTCGGGTGGCAGGGGGCAGTCATGCTAGGGGGCAGTCATGCTCTGGTGGTTAGGGAACCAGTCTTGTGACCGGAGGGTCGTGGGTTCGATTCCCAGGCCTGAGGCCATGACTGAGGTGCCCTTGAGCAAGGCACCTAACCCCAACTGCTCCCCGGGCGCCGGGCTAGGGCTGCCCACCGCTCTGGGCACGTGTGCACCACAGCCCCCTAGTTATCACTAGTGTGTGTGTGTGTGTGTGTTCTGACTGCACAGATGGGTAAATGCGGAGGACAAATTTCGATTGGGGTGAAAATCACAATTGACAATGTGGCTTAACTTAACTTAACGTCTCCCTGTGCCACACAAAGGCACCCTCTCCTAGTGCATTCTCTCACTGGACTGGCCAATGAGGGCCAGCTTAGATCATCAGTGTGCCTACACTACCTACTACGATAGCCCACATGAATAAATGAGCAAAAGTTTATTATAGGAATATTGTGCTTTTGTGAAAAAAAATGATAGTATGTGATATTATAATATGTTTTAGTTTAGAAATTGTGAATAGCTTGAACTCGGCAGCTCCGAGGGAGATGCATGTGTGTTGAAGTGCTTCCTGTTACCTTGGTGACGAGGTCCGTCCCTGTCGCCAGCCCTTCCACCCCATGGTGAACCTGGAGTGCTCGTCCGACCTGCGGCCCTTCCTCTGCGCGCTGTATGCGCCCGTCTGCACCGAGTACGGCCGCGTGACGCTTCCCTGCCGCCGCCTGTGCCAGCGTGCCAGGAGTGAGTGCTACAAGCTCATGGAGATCTTTGGAGTCAGCTGGCCTGAAGAGATGGCGTGTAGCAGGTAGGGCAGTCTCCTCCACCCACGCACGTGTAGCAGGTAGGGCAGTCTCCTCCGCCCACGCACGTGTAGCAGGTAGGGCAGTCTCCTCCGCCCACGCACAGCGAGGAACAGCAGCAGGGTTGGAAGAACCTTTCTTGAGATGTTTATTTCTATGTAACATATTTATTTATAACCAGTAGGCAAGAGGAAGGATATTTCTGAATGGCCTGGTTATTTGTTTTTAGTATGTAAGAAATAATATGAGCAGTCTCGTTTAAACAGTACTAAGCAAAGGTTAGTACAGTGTGGTTAGTACAGTGTGGTTAGTACAGTGAGGTTAGTACAGTGTGGTTAGTACAGTGCGGTTAGTACAATGCGGTTAGTACAGTGAGGTTAGTACAGTGTGGTTAGTACAGTGCGGTTAGTACAATGCGGTTAGTACAGTGAGGTTAGTACAGTGTGGTTAGTACAGTGTGGTTAGTACAGTGAGGTTAGTACAGTGTGGTTAGTACAGTGCGGTTAGTACAATGCGGTTAGTATAGTGAGACAGGAGATGAAGGTGGGGGACACATACACCCTCCCAGAGCTGTAATGCCTGAGGAGAGTGAAGTCTTCATCGACAGGCCTAAGAGCTCCAGCTGTGACACGTTGCCGCAGGTTTCCCGACTGTGATGAGCTCTACCCGCGTGCCGTGGACCTGCTCCCAAACGCCGGCGCCACCATCCAGCCTCCGAGCTCCGTGCAGCGAGACTACGGCTTCTGGTGCCCCCGGGAGCTGAAGGTGGAGCCCGAGCTGGGCTACTCGTTCCTGGGTGTGCGCGACTGCTCACCCCCCTGCCCCAACATGTACTTCAGCCAGGAGGAGCTGGCCTTGGCGCGCTACTTCATCGGCGTGGTCTCCATCGTCTGCCTCTCGGCCACCCTCTTCACCTTCCTCACCTTCCTCATCGACGTGGGCCGCTTCCGCTACCCGGAGCGCCCCATCGTCTTCTACGCCGTGTGCTACATGATGGTGGCGCTGGTGTTCTTCCTGGGCTTCCTGTTGGGCGAGCGAGTGTCGTGCAACGCGGCGTCGCCCGGACGCTTCCGTGCCGCCACTGTCACGCAGGGCTCGCACAACAAGGCCTGCACGCTGCTCTTCATGACTCTCTACTTCTTCACCATGGCGGGCGGAGCCTGGTGGGTGGTGCTCACCGTCACCTGGTTCCTGGCCGCCGTGCCCAAGTGGGGCAGCGAGGCCATCGAGAAGAAGGCGCTGCTGTTCCACGCGGCGGCGTGGGGCGTCCCCGGCGCGCTCACCGTCGCCCTGCTCGCCCTCAATAAGGTGGAGGGCGACGGCGTGAGCGGCGTGTGCTTCACGGGCGTCTACGACCTGGCCGCCCTGCGCTGGTTCCTGCTGGCGCCGCTGGCATTGGCGGTGGGCGTGGGCGTGGCCCTGCTGCTCGCCGGCATCGCCGCGCTCAACCGCGTCCGCATGGAGATCCCGCTGGAGAAGGAGAACCAGGACAAGCTGGTGAAGTTCATGATCCGGATCGGGGTCTTCTCCGTGCTCTACCTGCTGCCGCTGCTGACCGTCATCGGCTGCTACCTGTATGAGCAGAGCTACCGGGCCGCGTGGGAGGTCACCTGGGTGCAGGAGCACTGTCGCCAGTACCACATCCCCTGCCCCGTCAAGGTATCCGTCTGCACAGATCAATAACACGGTGTCTGCTGCCAGTTCACCTGTGACACATGAGCTGCTCTCAACACTCACTGTGGCTTTAATCCCATTTTACTAAGAGATTCCCAACTTCAGTCTGGTTGTGTACTGATGTGTTGTCAGTGGCTCTTAAACAGCCTCCCAATGTCTCCCATTAGCTGGTAGTATTTTAAAGGCATGTTGGTGATGTATTAGAACAGGTGTACACGTGTTCTGGGCTGTTGTGTGTGGTCTCCATAGATGACTGTATTATCTACACATAGATCCACCCCAAGTACAGTTACCTATGTGTCTTAGATGACTGTGTACTAGGGATGGTCTATGTGTCTTAGATGACTGTGTACTAGGGATGGTCTATGTGTCTTAGATGACTGTGTACTAGGGATGGTCTATGTGTCTTAGATGACTGTGTACTAGGGATGGTCTATGTGTCTTAGATGACTGTGTACTAGGGATGGTCTATGTGTCTTAGATGACTGTGTACTAGGGATGGTCTATGTGTCTTAGATGACTGTGTACTAGGGATGGTCTATGTGTCTTAGATGACTGTGTACTAGGGATGGTCTATGTGTGATGACTGTGTACTAGGGATGGTCTATGTGTACTAGGGATGGTCTATGTGTGTTAGATGACTGTGTACTAGGGATGGTCTATGTGTGTTAGATGACTGTGTACTAGGGATGGTCTATGTGTGTAAGATGACTGTGTACTAGGGATGGTCTATGATGACTGTGTACTAGGGATGGTCTATGTGTGTTAGATGACTGTGTACTAGGGATGGTCTATGTGTGTTAGATGACTGTGTACTAGGGATGGTCTATGTGTGTTAGATGACTGTGTACTAGGGATGGTCTATGTGTCTTAGATGACTGTGTACTAGGGATGGTCTATGTGTCTTAGATGACTGTGTACTAGGGATGGTCTATGTGTCTTAGATGACTGTGTACTAGGGATGGTCTATGTGTGTAAGATGACTGTGTACTAGGGATGGTCTATGTGTGTAAGATGACTGTGTACTAGGGATGGTCTATGTGTGTAAGATGACTGTGTACTAGGGATGGTCTATGTGTCTTAGATGATGAGGGTTCTGTGTAGCTCTGTGTGTTTGTAGTGCATTCTCATTCATACACCATGGAAGACGCTTCGGTAGAGCTGACGGCTATAAATGATCAGTTCCGAGCAAGGGTAGTTTAGACTGATTTGTTGTTCAGCGTATGTGCACAAGTGTGCGTGTCTGTTCCTGAATCAAATCAGGTTTCCCTTTAATGAGGCCCTGTTTGCTGCAGCATATTCTGATCTATACGACAGTCACAGCCAAGGATGCGTGAGTGTAACTGGGTTGATCTGCTGTGACTGTGCAGAAGGGCGCAGAGTCGTGGCCACAGTTCTACCCTCCTTTATCTGCTCTTAATGGGAGCGTTTATTTATAGCAGTGGCTACAATCAGCACATAGTGAGATTGTGTCCTAGTTTTATTTTCTGTGTGTATTTTGCTGTGCAGGTCATGTACTCGAGCTGCTGTAGACGTGAATCCAGTTAACAGGAATGTCAGAGGGAGAGGGAGGGAGGGAGGGAGAGAGGGGGGGGGGGGAGAGAGGGAGGCAGAGAGGTGGAGGGGGAGGGAGGTGGAGGGGGGGGAGGGAGGGAGGTGGAGGGGGAGGGAGAGGGTGGAGGGAGGGTGAGAGAGGGAGAGAGGGAGGGAGGGAGGTGGAGGGGGGTGTTTATGCCTTCAGCATTGTACTCAGTGCAGTGAGTGGAGATGAAACCCCATCCTGTCCACACAATCACACAAGCGTAGCCTGCAGCAACAGTGACACACGGTGGTACTCACATAACATGTACATTACCACAGACTGCAGTGCTGCATACAGCCCACTGTAGTAAAGGTGCCAGCACCTGCTCTGAGATCAGCAGTTCTGCAGCCAGTCCAGGCAAGATCTGTCCATAAAAGCTCTTGAAGGGAAATTCCTTGCCACATCCATCATGGATCAGGTGATCAGAATGGAGGTTTTTTTACGTTCTTATACATGATGGCCCCTGCTTCTCATGCTCTTGAGTTTCCCTCATTATGACACATCACTATTTTGCTACTGCCTGCGCTACACTGACACCTTGGCCAAAACTCCCCGTCAGTGAGGACAAACCCTAACATCTCATGACTCATGACTACCCCTAAATCCTAACCCTAAGGTCTCTGCCCAGGTGGAACAGGCGAGCAGACCCAACGTCACGCTCTTCGTCCTGAAATACGTGATGATGCTGGTAGTGGGTGTCCCCTCTGTCTTCTGGGTGGGCAGCAAGAAGACCTGCTTTGAGTGGGCCAGTTTCTTCCACGGACACCGCAGGAAAGAGTAAGTGCGCTGAAACAGGCTGTCCCGAACTCATCCTACCAGATCTGCCTGATTATCCGGAAGTAGAATAAAAGAAGCCCTTGACTGTGACACACTACCGTTACTAATAATGAATGGATGGTAGCTGGGCTGGTGTGTGACTAGGGTACGAAAGTAATATGGAGAATATCAGCAGTATTCACCCGGAGCTGGTCAAGGAGCAAAGCAGCTCCGGTGTTTTCAGGGCCAGACGTTCCCTTGTTTAGTCTCCATCATGTAGACACCCAAACAACACAGGTGGCATGTGTCACCTCCAAACGCCTTAGCTGCCATTAGGTTTTAGCTGTGTTAGCGTCTTGGGTGAAATGCACCTTGAAGCCTAGCTCTATCCAGGAAAAGGTGCCGTTCAAAATAAGGTTGGGGGCCAGGTGAATCTGGCCACAAAATACACCCAGCATGTTGAGCAATGATACCAGTGCTGCCGAATCATTTTATAGGGTTTCTAACCCCCTTTCGGCGCATCAAACTGTAATCCTGAACGTTAGCATTAGTGGGCTACAGCAGAGAAAGAGGGTCTGTACTAGCAATGAATGGCCTTTCATCTCTGCACAGCCCTGCTTTCCTCTGGATCATTTAATCCCTTTTCCCGCTGCTCCATCCCCCTCCTCCACCTTCCCACTCTCCTCTCCTCACTCCTGCGGCTCTTTATGACCTCCACCCGCTGACCTGCACCCCCCTCCACCCAGCGCCACGATGCACGAGAGCCGGCAGGTGCTGCAGGAGCCTGATTTCACCCAGCTGCTGTTGCGTGAGCCCGGGGCCCCCGTGGTGCGCAAGTCCCGCGGCACCTCCACGCAGGGCACCTCCACCCACGCCTCCTCCACCCACCTGGCCATGCTGGACGAGCCAGCCAGCGGCAGCACCAGCCGGGCGGGAAGCGTGCGCAGCAAGCCCACCAGTTGCCACGGCAGCCTGCAGCGCTCACGTGACGGCAGGTAAGGGAGAAGACCCGTGCTGATTGGCTGTGTGGCTGATTGCCTGTGTGGCTGATTGCCTGTGTATGCGGGTTCCATGAGCACCTGTGCCATCTATATGGCAATACCCGTATCTGATGTTTCTGAGCACTGTAGCCATTTTGTGATATTCTGTCCAGAGCAGTGCTTTCAGCATTAAGACCCAGAGTAGCAGGTATTTTTGAAGTCGTGCTGGGCTGATTGGCTCAGAACAGGTGAACACACCGCTGTGTTGGAGTTGCAGGACTAGAATGAATTAAAAGCTGATATGGAATCTCACTGATATGGAAACGTCTGTTATTTCAGAACAAGCATGTTAATTAAGAAAAAACAGCTACTTCACGCAACCCTGTGTCTCTGCCAGCTGTCTTAACTCTGTTTTCTAAAACAGGTACACAGCCTGTAGTTTCCGTGGCGCCGAGGACCGCCTCTACGAGCCACCTCAGCACAGTACCACCCACCGTCTGGATAGCCAATCACGGCACGGCAGCTCTCAGCGCTTGGACAGCCAATCGGGGCACGGCAGCATGCGGGACCTGAGCAGCAAGCCACAGACAGTCCAGAGTGGCCCCGGTAACGGCATTCATCGTGTCATAGAGGAGGGCGGGGCCATGGCCTAAGCTTTAACGAGTCACTGAAGAGAATGCAAATTAAGCATGTGGACTTTTAAAAATGAAACTTAAGACCCATTAAAAAGACCTCTGAGGCCTGATCCACCTCGAGAAGAAGGGACAGTGAAACATTCAGGCAACAAGGGAGACTACATGGAAGCAGGGTTGACCTTAACTCTAGCAAACATGATAAATCTTTACATTCCAACCCAGTGACACCCCTTTTCCCAGTCTGTATGGGACCTTCTGATCAAAGGACTCCAGCATCACCAGGGTAACGTGCCAGGGACTTTGGTACGTCCTCTTTTTAACATTATACTGAAGCCTTTGCCAGCAGACTGCTGGGTGAACTTGGCGTGGTGTGGTGAAGGACGTACCTGCCGGTACCAAGGTGAACAGGTCCCACGGTTTCCCCAACACTTCCTCTGTGTAACTACAGCGGGTGTAGGTGCCGCGGGTGGTGGAGGCGGATGCCTCAGTGGTGGGAGCTGTTGGACGTGTGAAGAGCAGCGTTCCAGAAGAACTCCACCTTCACACGCCTGGAACAGCTGCTCCAACTGTACACATTTCTCCCCTTTCACAATATAGAGGAACTGGATAGAAGTAAAAAAAAAAAAAATCTTCAAATTGTATTCTTTTTTTTCCCCATTCATGGAGCAGCACTAACGTAATGTAGTTATGTCAGTTGTGTAAATTTTTTAGTAAACTGTGAAATTTGTAACAAAGACCTTTTGTACATGTCAGGAAACGAGTCTGTAGTCTTTGCTGAGTGAAGCATTGGGACTGTGAGTGTCGATGGTCACCCTCTGTTCACCCTGAGTGTGTGTGTGTTGGTGTGTGGACACCCTCTGTTCATCCTGTCTGAGTGTGTGTGTGTGTGTGTGCTGTGTGTGGTCACCCTCTGTTCACCCTGAGTGTGTGTGCTGTGTGTGGTCACCCTCTGTTCACCCTGAGTGTGTGTGTTGGTGTGGTCACTCTCTGTTCACCCTGAGTGTGTGCTGGTGTGGTCACTCTCTGTTCACCCTGAGTGTGTGTGTTGGTGTGGTCACCCTCTGTTCACCCTGAGTGTGCTGTGTGTGTGGTCACCCTCTGTTCACCCTGAGTGTGCTGTGTGTGTGGTCACCCTCTGTTCACCCTGAGTGTGTGTGCTGGTGTGGTCACTCTGCTCATCCCATCTCAGGTTGAACTGAATACATTCTCTCTTCTCCACATGTGCTGAGTGACCCAGTTCAGTCCATCAATCTCCTCTTAAAAAAAACCTGCAGCAAACTCACCCAAAGAGATACACGCACACACACAAACACACACACGCACACACAAAAACACACACACACGCACACACACAAACACACACACAAACACACACACACACAGACGCCTCCATCACACATATTCTGTGAAAGTGTGAAAATTAATAAGACATATATTTTAAAAAGTGTTCAGAGACAAGTAATGCAGATATGACCCCAGGTGGTTTTCACATCTCAGAGATGTTTTCTCCATCTTACTGTCCATAAGGCCGTGTGTGTGTGTGCGTGTGTGTGTGTGTGTCACTTCCATTGGTGAATCTGCTGCTTGCAGTGCACTGACGTTTCCCTTGCTGAGATGAGCTATAGACTGAATGATACTGAGAATCCTACACTCAGAGCCAGGAAAGGTCTAAGTAATCAGAAACTGCATAGGGGGAGGAGAGACACACACACACACACACACACACACACACACACACACGCCTTCTGTCATACCAGCATAAGACTCTGGCCAAGACACCAGGGCTCGGGGGATCAGGTAACTGGCCTCTAATGACAAAATGAAGACTGCACTGGAACCAGAAATTAAACGGAAGAATAATTTAATTGACCTCTGACAGTACGTAGTTTCTAATGATTAAAGATTCATAGGTTCAGAAATTATTCCACGGAATAAAGAATATAAATCTAATTGGAGCTTTTAGATATAAATCTAAAATCAGTAATGGACGAGCAGCAGGTCCTCCAAAGGAAGCTCTTGTCCAGCTTCCAAGTCCGCTGTAGCTATTCTTAAGACTCACTGGAAATGTATTAAGGGATTCCACAGTCGCACTGAGGAGGTCAATAATGATACGTAAAGCAGTCAGAAGATGTGGAATGGTCACTGGAGGCTTTATTGTCACCATGGCGAGATCGCTACACGCAGCTGCTTCTTCAGAGGAAGAACACCAACCTGTCTGGTCCGTTCATGTCGCATCACCAAGGAGACAGAAACTGCATCTTTTTTGCAGTGATGAAAGTGGTCGCAAATGTACAATTAAATTACAGGAGTAAATTTACAGTTAAATATGAGGATCAAAATACTGTTTTTTTTCCCACTCAAACAGTTATGAAATGAAAATGTTTGAAAAAAGCTACATTGTTCCATTGCTTAAAAGACCAGAAGTACTGTAATTCTGCACCTCCGGCTTGCCGTAGTGTTGTTTCTTATGGCAGGAATGTAAAAATGTCTTTTTTTTCCTTGAAATCCAAATCCACATTGTGATCTTGTTTTGGTAAATATATATATTGCTATTTCTTACAACACAGAAAATCGAATAAGAGCAAAAAGCTTCCTGTGATAGAGCATTTAGCAATGTGAACTTAGCCAACATCTCACTAAAATCTTCAGTGATTAAAAAAAAAAATCAATTAAAATAAAATACAAACAAACATACAAACCCCCCCCCCCCCCCATGGCCGTCGGGAGGGGGGGGGGGGTTGAATCACAATAATGCACCTAAAACAGTTTCCGACGGCCTTGGCATGGCGATGTTAAAATCATTTTTAAATTAAGAAAATTAGGATTTCTTTGTTTTTTTTCTACAGTATTCCATTATAATATATTATAGTATAACTTTACCTATATACATCATTTTGATGGAAATCTGTGATTTCGCTATGGATCTATGGAAGTTTTAATTATGCTGAACCTGGAAATTATCAAAACAACTCGTGATGTCATCAAAATGAGACTAAATAATTTGTACAGATGCTTAGGAGTCTTAATACAGGAAGCAACTGATGAGGTCGACCCAGAGCATGTTACAGTGAATCAGTGAATCAATTTCAGCCAATCAGAAACAAGTCTGCCCACATCACTTTCTAGAGCAAAAAAAAATGCATGTACAAAATAATCACATTTTAGTCTTTTTTTCCCTCCATAAATGCAGCTGTTTGCATGACCCACAGTTGAACAGGAACATGAGAAATTTAATAGGGTTTTTTTTTTTTTTACCAGCTAGTGTTGGTACTGAGAAATAAATATGAATCCCAACCCCGAGGCTACATACAAACACTAGTGGAGATCGAATCGCCCTCGTCTTCCTCCTCGCAGTGGTGTGCACCGCGTAGCTCTGGGTACACTGGTCAAGTCCAGTCAGCAATGCTCTTAATCCTCAGGGTTCCAGTTCACCACACACACACACACACACACACACACACACACACACACACACACACACACACACACACAAAAGTGCTCCACCCTTGATGAAATATCCTCTCTCTTACATTTTCCTCATTTGAGAGCTGCTTGCAAAATGAAGTGGGAGGGGCTGCAGCGCTAGGAGCAGTTATGTTGTCGGGGATTGGTTGGGGGGAGGGGCTGTAGCAGACAGGGCATGTTGTGATTGGTCTAGTTGTGCACCCATCATGTGTCCCAGCCCATACGGTCCGTGCTCTCCAGCGAGAGAGACTTGGTCTTGTGCGGGGAGGCGGGGCTTGGCGGGCTGCTGAAGGCGGAGCTATTGGAGGCAGTGGAGTGGCGGGGGGAGTCCGAGTCCTGGGACACCAAATAAAAACATAAAAGGTCAGAATCTGAAAACCAATCAGAATCAGACGCTCACAGTAACAACGATGCAATATTTTCAGTATATTTTCAGCATATGCTGCGATCAGCTGCATCGGAAGCATACTAGCATACTAGCTTTGTTTGAGGAAATACGCTGCAAAGCCCTGCGATCTGAAAAAGCCCAGCACGTACACAGTGATCTGATTACACAGGAGCCGTACCACTGTTCTAGGAGGTCACAGTAGGGTTACCACTTGCCCTTCAGAAGAAATGGGTTGGACATTTGAAACCCATTTGCACATGCTTGATCTTACAAACATTTGGTCTGGGTTCATATGTATATGTATAACTCCTCAAACCAAAAGAAATAAAAAATAAATAAATACTGATCCAGGATCAGTTTAGAGCTTTGGGCTGTTCAAGTAAAAGGCATTAGACTACAAACCTTACATACATACACATAAGCCAAGAATTAAAGCTTGTAATACTGATACAATGCATTTATCTTTAAATATGGCCTGATCTAGATGTCATCTTCTGAATCCAAAGTCTCTGCTGGTGAGTGATGTGCTCTTACACATTAGATGGAAAATCTGATTCAAAAAAACATTCTCTGCACTCCTCCAACTGTTTGGGAATGATGTGGGTGAGTTTACTGTAGCCACTCAGAAGCTTCTATATATTCAGCTCACAATCAACCCTAAACAATCAGACAATCCGAAGATATCACATCTCAATACTCACAGTTACTAAGACCATCACTACCCACTACAGTAAAACGAGCAGCTACTGAAGTGGTAACGGAGCAGATGGAGCACAAACTTAGAGCACACTTAGTCACTGTAGTGCACTTAATTATCTTAGTTCTTCCCTTAAAAGGCCAAGAATATGAGAGGAGTTGCAGAACACTGTCTCTGTTATTTCTGTATTTCATTTTGCACACATCGTTCCATGTATTCCTGCGGAAAGTAATTGTGGAGGGAACAGAACACTGCACATAACCTCAGGAAGTTGCCTTTCACAAAAAAAACCACATTATTTGAAAACAGAAAATGCTTTCAAAGAAATAATAATAATACATTTTAATGACTTAAAGATATTGAATAAAGTGTACTGCACCTGGGGCTGAACACACAATAACACTGTGCACGTAACAATATCTACTGTATTTGGTTTTATTTTCATGCCATTTCTTGTGTTGTAATAAACAGACGTTACTGATTTCATGACTTTTGTTCTATAAACTGAGTGATGTTGAAAAATGGTAGAAATCTACCAGAATCTTTCAGATCCTCACACGATTCAGCGCATTAATGCTAGCTGATCTTCACAAGATTGGGTGTATTACCACTAGTTGCTACGTGCACAGTACAGACTTTACACAGGGGTGTTTTTGGGACACAAACACTTTGCGATGATCAATGGCACTGGAATCAAAATCCAGTAACTACGATCCACATGTTCCTGCTGGTAATGGCAAAGTGTCAGTCCTCAAAAACACATTGAACTGCTGCAGGGCAGGATGAGGGTAATTAAGGGGGTAGTCAGGCCCCAGGATTCGCTCCCTGGGGTAGTTAGGCCCCAGGATGAGCTCCCTGGGGTAGTTAGGCCCCATCTAACAGCGAGATCAGAAACTCAGGCAGGCATGGAGATGTTTCATGAGCTTATCCTGGAGAACACTTCATCTCTCCTGGCCTCCCTTTGTGTCCCAAACGCTTTGATTGACACTTGCCGAGGCCAATGGAGACATGAAGGCATGCTGACAACCGGGCCATGCTTAAACGGAAGTTCAAAAAGCGCAAAAGCCTGTAGATATGCCAGTGCCCCAGGCGCAGTCCTGTCGACTGGGTCTCGCCGGACAAAGTGCAGAGGCTCAGGGCTTTTGCACGGGCTCAAAACAAAGGACCAAAACGCTGGTGCAGTGCAGGCTGATGGTGGTGGTGGTGGTGGTGGTGGTGTGCTGGAGGGCGGAGTTAAACTCTGCAGATGTGCCCGAGCGTGCAGCTGACGGAGGGAGTGCACACACACACACACACCCGTCATCCACTTTACCTTCATCTTATTGAGCAGCGTCCGCAGCGCCCGCTTCAGATCGGGCGTCTTCTCCGAGGGCGAGACAGCCTGCCACTGGGGACGAGAGGCAGACTGAAGGCCAGACACTGGGCTCCTACGCAGGGTGGGGCTCAGGAGGAGGGAGGGGGGGGTATGGAAGTTACGGTATGGAGATGTGGGGTGTGGAAGAGGCATGGGTGGGTGGTTTGAGACACACCAAAGGCCACTCATTGGCTGGGGAGGACTGGGCAGGAATAGGGGCCTAGGAGGTGGGACCATGGGATATGGAGAAGGCCAAGCAACGAAGGGATGGCGGGCTCCTGATTGGCTAGGCTGGGCGGAGAGCGTCCGGAAGCGCTCCGGGCCCATGTGTGGATGCCATGCGGACTTCACTGTGTGGCTGAGGCCGAGGTGAGCTGCAGTGCATGCTGGGAGATGGAGTGCAGGGTCTGGCATGTGAGCAGTTCCAGTCTGTGTGTAGTTCTGTCTAAAAGCCAAACTAACGGCACACGTGCTTTCAGCTCAGATTCCCACATTTGCATGGTTTCCTGAGACGTGTTAAAAAATGGTCTGACACTACAAAAACTATTTTACTTTTCAAAAGTCCCTTTTTTTAAGCTAGCTGTGTATCCAGCTCACCATGCTACAGCTAAATCCTGTGTCTGATTTTTCACGAGTGGCATAAGCTGGACCAGCCATTCACGTCTACCCGTGTTGCCTGAGCGATGTGTTTCTCTGGCAACAGCAGGCCAGTGGCAGGCATGGCCCCCGGGGACGGAAGGTGTAAGGATGGAGGTGTGATGGTGACTCACCTCCCTGTCGAACTGGGAGAGAGGAGCGTCTCCCGCATCCATGCCCCCACCTGAGGAGAGCGAGCTCTCGGACGGGGAGGTCATGGTCTGGCGTTTGGAGCTGTAGCTGCTGCTAGACAACTCTCTCCTCAGAGCACTGCCGTTCTGGGAGCTGGGGCCTGCAACAGGTGGTGAGACAGGAAACAGAGACAGACAGGAAAACAAGGGTGGTCTTACTCAGACAGTTTAGTCATCTCATGAGTCAGAACTGCAATAAAAGCAACTGTTGACAAGTTGGGATGCATGGGTGTGCAGATGTGTGTAGTGTGTGTGTGTGGTGTGTATGTGTGTGTGTGGTGTGTGTGTATGTGTGTGTGTGCACGGTGTGTGTGGTGTGTATGTGTATGTATGTGTGATATGTGTATGGTGTGTGTATGTGTGTGTGTATGTGTGTGGTGTATGTGTGTGTATGGCGTGTATGGTGTGTGTGTGTGTGTGTGTGTGTGTGTGTGTGTGTGTGTGTGTGTGTGTGTGTGTGTGTGTGTGTGGTGTGTGTGTGTGTGTGTGTGTGGTGTGTGTGTGTGTGTGTGTGTGTGTGCTGTGTGTGTGTGTGTGTGTGTGTGTGTGTGTGTGTGTGTGTGTGTGTGTGTGTGTGTGTGTGTGTGGTGTGTGTGTGTGTGTGTGTGTGTGTGTGTGTGTGTGTGTGTGTGTGTGTGTGTGGCGTGTATGGTGTGTGTGTGTGTGTGTGTGTGGCGTGTATGGTGTGTGTGTGTGTGTGTGTGTGTGTGTGTGTGTGTGTGTGTGTGTGTGTGTGTGTGTGTGTGTGTGTGTGTGTGTGTGTGTGTGTTGTGTGTGTGTGTGTGGGGGGGGGGCTGATGGACCCACGTATGCCCAGGCTGCTGCTGGCACTCATTGATCGGCCCGGTTCAGCCCGGCTCTTCGCCAAGGACGGAATGCTCACAGAACCACTGAAGCCAGCGCGGCTGTCCTGAGCGCGCACGTTCTGTGTGTCACACACACACACACACACGCACACACACGCACACACACACACACACACACACACACACACCTGATGAACGACATTGAGTCTTTTTCATGAGAAGTCTCCTAACTGCATCAGGTCCCAGTCATACACCTCCATGCACAACACTGACTAGCGCTGAACACCGGCCTGTTAGCATCAGGATAATCAGGGCTGTTCTGGATCACTGTAGTCTGCAAGACAGGCTGGTTTACCACAACCACACAGTATAAACATCTGCTAAGCATAATTACAAACAAGCACTGATCCAAACAACAGAAATAAAAATCTTACGTGGTCTGAATCTTAACAATGTAAATAATGTGTCATTGCAACCATAGCTGTTGTGATTCATAATTTACAATCTTTCTCAGTTGTCAATTTCAATACTTTTGCTCTACACTAGTTAAAATGGTCATTTAGTTTATATTTCTCACATTACAATATATATGTAATAACATCATAATGTTGCAGCAAGTGTCCATGGATGTCTTTATCAGTCACACATCTCTCACCATGGGCAGATCTTTAGGAGTCTGGATCTCACCATGGGCAGGTCTTTAAGGATGTGAATCTCACCATGGGCAGGTCTTTAAGGATGTGAATCTCACCATGGGCAGGTCTTTAAGGATGTGAATCTCACCATGGGCAGGTCTTTAAGGATGTGAATCTCACCATGGGCTTCTCTTTAAAGATGTAAATCTCACCATGGGCAGGTCTTTAAATATCTAAATCTCACCATGGGCAGGTCTTTAAATATCTAAATCTCACCATGGGCAGGTCTTTAAGGATCTGAATGCCATCTCCAGGACCCATGTGGGCCACGTGGTTGAAGTTGGTAGGGTTGGAGATCAGTTTGTTCCTCTTCTCGGGGTCCCTCAGCATCTCCCTGCACACACGGGTCTGCGTCAGTACAGCAAGTCACCCCAGAGCACTAGTGAGGTGGTGAGGTCTGTGTAGCTGTGTTTTTTAACACCAGACAAAACATCTGAACAACAGTGTCACAAACTGCACTCAAATTCCAAGCTGTCTGCATGTGCATGCGTGTGTTTGGGCATGCATGCGCGCGCGCGCGTGTGTGTGTGTGTGTGTGTGTGTGTGTGTGATCCAGATATCATTTGTATTTCTCAGAGTCAGAAGCGGGTCATAATATATGAAATATCATGTGCATTTGATTTGTATTTGGAGTCTAATATGTCAAAAATGTTAAAGTACCAAACATTAGTTAATATTATTGAAAGTTTAGGATTTAAATGCCAACTGATAGTTCTGGTGTTTGGTAGTCTTGGTCATGTACATAAACTTGCAGTACGTGGTCTTAGTCTTGGGGGCCAAAAGCCAAACAGGTGGTGAGATATTGCTCAACTTCAGCAATCATCGGAAGTCTGCACATTTGGAAAAGGCGCTGTTTTCTTTATCCTTGAAATTGTACTTGAGAAATGAACTGTAACCCATGCTGGATGTTGTTTAGCTATATTTTGTTTCCTGATGATGTTATTTATTGTATATGGAATCAAATAAAGTATAAAATGTACCTCCTCTGCTGTAGGCGCTCCTCCTCAGGTATACGGAATGAGAAGCGTCTCTTGTTGGTCATACTACGTACCAGCTGCTTCCGGCTGTTATCAGACACCTCTGGCACCACCAGCTCATCTCCTTCTGAAGGAGAGAGAGAGGGAGGGAGAATGTGAGTGAGAGTGTGAGAGAGAGAGAGAGAGAGAGAGAGAGAGAGAGAGAGAGAGAGAGAGAGAATGTGAGTGAGAGAGATGCACGCACACACACGTATACAGGCGCACCTGAAGATTACAAGTGGAATGCAACAGACACACATCTCAAAATGACAGGTAAATGCAGGTGTCCAGTCCAGTGTGGTCAAAGGTCATCCAGCATGTCCAGTCCAGTGTGGTCAAAGGTCATCCAGCATGTCCAGTCCAGTGTGGTCAAAGGTCATCCAGGATTCCCAGTGCCCCCCAAGGCCCCAGCAGCTACACACACCTGCTGTCTTGTTCCTGAAGTAGAAGAGTCTCACCGTCTCCGTGCCCAGAAGATTCAGCGAACCATCCATGTTGAGTGGCCGCACCTGTGCACATGCAGACTCCATGACAACACATCACAGACTCCATGACAACACATCAGAGACCCTCACAACACACCACAGACCCTCACAACCTCCAACACGCGTGTCCGGCATTAGACGACCCTGACCAGCCGTTGTGCTCAAGCCCATGGGATTCAAACACAGAGCTGTAGTTTAGCTGTAGCTGTAATTTAGCTCCTGATGCTAAACTACAGTCAGACTCGTTTTTTACTCTGAGCACAGGTTCACCATAAAAAAAAAATGCTATATGAATCAAACCTTTTTGAGTGGGATGGTCTGTATCCATTCCATGGTGTTCACATCAAACACATCCACCGCGTTCTCACTGTACACCGACAGGTAGGGGGCACTGTAGCCTGCGGATGATACGAAAAATGTGACCGATACACCCATTCCTCAAGATCCTTTTGCATATTGTACGGTCCTGCTTAGAACTGTGCGAAGACTTGACATTTCAAGATCAAAGGCAGAAGATCAAAGGCAGAAGATCAAAGGTTTCCACGGCAGCGGCGGGACTCACAGCAGCTGGTGGGGACGGCGGGCCACATCAGCTCCTGCTGTCGCGAGCGGCGCCCGTGTGAGTCCACGTAGACGCCCACGCCGCCGAAGCACAGGAGGAGCTCGCGGGCGGAGACCTCCACCGCACACAGCGCGTCCAGAGCCTGCTGAGCCACGAACGCCAGCGTGGGGTCGTCGGAGTGCAGCAGGCTGACGGGCGGAGCGTCCGACTGCAGGGCGTAGCGCGTGAAGCCCGCCTGGTAGCCCACCACCAGATGCTCGCTCAACAGCGCCATCCACTGGACCACTGCAGGTGCCTGGGCACACAGGGAGCAGACCGAGCTGAGACTCGCGCTTTAGCGCTGCGCTGACCAGCCTAGCCAGACTGCTGGGAGTTTAAGACTGTATTTTAAAACGGGGCCTCCCCTAATACAAGTTAGCAAGTTATGCACACAGAACATAAATCTTTTATGCATTAATGTAGGTATTGCGTAACCGTGGCGTATATTAATTATAAAAAAGGTCTAAATGTACTTAGAGTGTATTAATGGAGAGTAAAGTATCTGCTTTGATTTGACACTATAACGGCAGAGACTCCCTGAGAACCTCAGCGTATCAAACATGGCCAACATCATCCCTGCAGTGTGAGCACAGAGCCATGGGGCGGGTTTACCTGCAGCTCCCGCAGACGCCGATGCCGGCCTTTGCTCTTGTTAATCTCGTAGCAGATGACCTGCCGCTTCATGGCCACGCACAGACAGCAGATGGCGCTGTTGCGCAGCGTTCCCGACACCAGCGCCTGGCAGCCTTTGGTCTCGGGCAGCTTGAAGGAGTCGGTCTCGCGGCCGTCCAGCGCCGCCATGGGGACCAGGCGAACATGGCGGTTCCTGCCCGATATGACAGCCACCAACTGCTGAGGGGGCAACAGCTCCACGTGGTGCACCTTCTTATTGTCCACCACGCGGACGATCTCTGTGTGGGAGAGACAGCGGGGGAGTTCAGCCAGAGAGGGTCACGGGTGGGGGGGGGGCAGATATGAAGCATCTCACTGACATCTCACTGACATCTCACTGACATCTCACTGACAGCCTTTGAAGGACAGAAGGGGGATGGATGTTGAACTCGGTTATGTACGTCATGTACGTCATGTAGGCCTGACCAAGAAATCAGATAAATAATAATAACAAAACAACTCTTAACTGTGTTACTTGCCATTGTTTATCTAAACTGTACGTGGGCAAACTTAGCTTGTGCACTGAACATTTCTTGTGGAAAGACACATGCTTACATAATCAGATTCTTGCTAATGGACGTTGTGTCAGGAGCTCTTATCCTTGTCATGAATTTAGTGCTCTATTTTGCCCCCTAGTGGACACACAGACACTTGCTCTCTTTCCATAGGATCTTTAAATTAAATTACAGCCCATGGATGAATTTAATGAGATGAATTTTATTTAAAACGTTGTATATTTAAAGGCTGGCCAGATTATTACTGTAATTGTAATATAGTCCCGGATGTTTGCCATCCCTGAGGGTAACAGAATGCTAGCAGTGGGTGTTTACGCTCCTCGGGACTCTGAGCTCCGACTGTGTGAACGGAAGAGAAGATTTCACAGACCATTATGTACATCACTGCTGCAGCTTAAGGGCACATACGCATTTAAAATGAGCAGTTTCGGCAAAGAGTCAGACACTGAACACAGAAGACAGTCAGACACTGAACACAGAAGACAGTCAGACACTGAACACAGAAGACAGTCAGACACTGAACACAGAAGACAGTCAGACAGTGCACACAGAAGACAGTCAGACAGTGCACACAGAAGACAGTGAGACAGGCAGAACACACGCAAAACACACACACTGCACGCAGCTTACCGTCTTTAGTCACGTGGACCACGTGAAGGCCCTCATCATTACCCAGAGCCACTCGTTCATGATCTGAAGAAGAAAACAGAGACTCGCTGACCGTCATGTCATCCACTAGCCGGCGCTGGGCTGGAGCATGCGGAGAGGCTTCGGGAGGCGGAGCTAAGCCGTACCGATGATGGCGGCGGCCTGCGTGCTCTTGATGAGGGGCAGGGCGCTGTCGTAGGCCTCTTTGGGGGCGTACACCGAACGCTCCTTCAGCTTGTTCTTCCTCAGGAGGCGGTGCAGCTCGGAGAGAAGCCCCGCCCACTTGGCGCGCTCGGACTCACTGTCGGCCAGGATCAGGACGGACGTTCTCTGGCCGGGAGACAGCTGGGACCCCGTCACCTGGGGAGGATAGAGGCATGAGGACTGGGATGTGTGTGTGGGAACACACACCTGAGCCCAGCTGAGCAGACACTGGCACAGGCCAAGGACCAAAGACACACACACACACACACACGCGCATGCACACACACACACACACACACGCATGCATGCACACACACACACGCACGTGCACACACACACACACACGCACGCATGCACACACACACGCACACACACACACACACACACACGCGCATGCACACACACACACACGCACTCTTACTCGGAATATGCAGGGGATGTCCTTCCTATTGGCATGGATGACGTCTGATGACAGCACTGAGCTCACTGAGAACTCTTCATCCCTGAGCAAACGGGAGGTAAGTGAGGAAGACGTGGGTTAGTTGTGAGGCTGTGAGACGTGGCAGAGGAAGCCCACACACTCCGGTCTCGCTCTTCCTCACCTCATGTCGATGACCTCACTGACCACCACACTGGCCTGGGCACTCTTGCCCTCCCCCAGCTCGTACAGGAAGAGCTTAAAGTCACACACCACAGCCAGGGCTCGCTGCCAGCCCTTCTTCACCCCCGCCGGCTTCGGCACCTGATTGGACAAAGTGGCCAGCGGTTAGGGGTCAGGGGTCAAGGGTCAGATGCTGGGGGAGACGCGTGGCACCGACAGACCCACATCTGCACAAGTCTGACATGAGACACAAGCTGTAGCTTTCACCCACTGCAGGAGCAGGTCATGGTAGAAGCTGACGTGTGAGAATAGGAAGGATGTGAAGGTGGTGTTCACTCGGTGTAAAAGAAAAGATGGTGTCCTGGGCCACCTGCAGGTGAGATTTAGCCAAATATACACCTATATTATATATATTCCGAGAGCAGCTTATTGGAATCGCAGGCGCCCCATGCTGGACAAAGACCATCATGCACCTTGAAGTGGTATTTTGACCCTGAGGGAACGCCAATGGGTTGGGGATCCTGTGTGCTGTGTATAGGGCGAAGAGCTCACCCGGACGTGACCTTCATACGCGGTGCCGATGCCCTTCTGTGGGTCGATACCCAAAGGACTTTTGGTCTGGTCCGGAGGGACAGGACATACGGCCGGTGCTTTGTCCGCACACGTGACGTGACAGGAGAAGTTACACACTGGCCCAAAAGATGGAGATGCATTTAAATATTGGATTTTATTTACAATTATTACATGATATTATTTATCAATTATTACATGATATCAGGTTTAAATTCACAAATGCTCAGAACCATACAAGAAACTTTAAGCAGACACTAAACATATATGCCATCTACACTCATCTTTTCACAGCTTTCCTTCTTCCTTCTTAGCTTTTCCTTCTTGCTCTATCTCTCGTTCTCTGCCTGTCTGTGTGTCTGTCTCACTCTCGTTCACTGCCTGTCTGTGTGTCTGTCTCACTCTCGTTCTCTGCCTGTCTGTGTGCCTGTCTCACTCTCGTTCACTGCCTGTCTGTGTGCCTGTCTCACTCTCGTTCACTGCCTGTCTGTCTCACTCTCGTTCTCTGCCTGTCTGTCTCACTCTCGTTCTCTGCCTGTCTGTGTGCCTGTCTCACTCTAGTTCTCTGCCTGTCTGTCTCACTCTAGTTCTCTGCCTGTCTGTGTGTCTGTCTCACTCTCGTTCTCTGCCTGTCTGTGTGTCTGTCTCACTCTCGTTCTCTGCCTGTCTGTGTGTCTGTCTCACCTTCGCAGGTGCAGCCCTGCCGCATAAGGCCCACCATCAGGGAGGTGCACTGGCTGCATTTGGTAGGGACGCTGAAGGTCTTCACCACAAACTGGTGGGATTTAGGCTGCAGCACAGAGACTGTAATGTTACTCACACACTATACATCTATACATACACTAAACACCACAACACACACACACCTACACAGACCACAACACACACACACAACTACACCTCATACAGACCACAACACACACACACAACTACACCTCATACAGACCACAACACACACACACAACTACACCTCATACAGACCACAACACACAAACACACACCATTACACACACAATTATACCTCATACAGACCACATCATCACACACACCTTACACACACATTCATACCTCATACACAGACTATTCGTCATACAAACACATTATTGCACATTATTATTCTTCATGGCCTATTTATAATAATAATAATAATCATAATCTCCTGATATACAAGTCATACGTTACTAAAACGTATGACTAAACGTGGGTTTAGTCTAGTATGGGTCTAGTACAGCGTGGGTCTAGGCCAGCATAAGACACCAGTGTGGGTCTAGTCTAGTATGGGTCTAGTACAGCGTGGGTCTAGGCCAGCATAAGACACCAGTGTGGGTCTAGTCTAGTATGGGTCTAGTACAGCGTGGGTCTAGGCCAGCATAAGACACCAGTGTGGGTCTAGTCTAGTATGGGTCTAGTACAGCGTGGGTCTAGGCCAGCATAAGACACCAGTGTGGGTCTAGTCTAGTATGGGTCTAGTCTACCATGAGACACAAGTACAAGTCTAGTCCTGTGCCTTACTTTAGGGGAGGAGCTTCCCAGGCTGCTGTAAGGAGATCTTCCCGTGGGGGTGTGGAGGCGCGATGTATGGTCCACCAGCTGCAGGAGAACAGCCCGGGAATATCAGTGGGTCCCGAGGACACGCCTCTTTTAATAGAGTTCAGAGGTCAGAGTTCAAAGGTTACCTCAATGGGCTCCATGTCGCTGGCGGTGGACGGAGAGCGAGAACGAGAGATGTGGCGTGATTTAGAGTCCTCGTCTCGTGACGGTGTGTTGGAGGGAGTGAAGTCGCCCGAGTCGATCTTAGGAGGGGGTGCAGAGACACAGCACTTCACTCCACTTACAATATTACCCACAAATCAATGTGAGAGGATGCAACACCATGCATTAGCAAATCACCACCATGTAAAACACAGACAGGATGCAATGCAGTGAACCCAACCACGGCTGATTTGAGTGTTCGTTTACAGACACCCCTCCCCACCAGCACAACAAAACAAGGTACTGAACACGAGATTTGAGCCAAATCACCATGACGACAGATTGGACACCAAGAAAGACCCCGCCCCCATCCCACATGCACAATAAAGCAATCACAGAGACACAAGACACACAATAACAGGATACAAATGTGGGCAAACTGGAAATAACAAATGCATTGTTGGCATTAATGTTGCAGATGGACAAATCAGAAACTGGATGGGATGCTCCTTAACCAATAGGGTGTAAAGCTAAGGAACCACCATGCAATATTCAGATCACAAACAGAGATCAGACAGTCCCACTGTTCTGGGGTCAGTGTGATGCCATTCAGACAATCTCATTGTTCTGGGGTCAGTCCAATGGACAAACTCAACAACAAAACTGAGTCTTACACGTCGACCTTTGCTTCCTGGACCACAAGAAGGCGAACGCTTTGGAAAGAGAGAATCAGAAAGAAAGAAGGAGTTATTCCTTTGGGCGGTGACAAAGGCAGGACCAGAAGTGAGCTCTAAGCACAGTTCTACTGGGTTCCCGGACGCCCTAAAAAGGAGACATGTAAGGACAAACTCACGTCTTCCCAAAGCTCGACTAACGAGGGAGAAGAAGAGGAAAGAGCAACAAAACGATAGCAGAAACACAAACACCGTCTCTGTTCAAAACATATGAACCACACGAGGGGTGAGACACCTACAGGGGTGAGACGAGGGGTGAGACACCTACAGGGGTGAGACGAGGGGTGAGACACCTACAGGGGTGAGACGAGGGGTGAGACACCTACAGCCTCTACAGACGTCTCTGTCCGTCTTACCGAAGTGTTTTGTAATTTCTGTCAAAAACAGATCCTTGTGTGAGGGGATGGAGGGTCAGTGTTAATAAAACTCTCAGGGTATAGCCATGGCTAGAGTAATAATAACCGCACATTTGACCCGCACATGAGTGCTTAGTGAAGTGTTGAGTTTTCAGTCTTCACTACAATTCAGTACAGAGGCGACAACTTCCTACTTAAAGAGGCCGAATGAGCTGAAGTCGACATTCTGGAGGGAAAACGTCGGCACCATGTGGCTTCCAGGAGCTGGTGACACAGAGCAACTCAAACAAACTGGCCCAGACTGGAAACTCACATCGTACTGGTCCAGCGCAGAGGTCGGGGTGTTCAAGAAGGCCAAAAACGAGTTCTGAGAGTCTTGGTGTCTGACTCCTGAGAACAGAGACCATTTCACGGTGAGTCACAGTGTGGATCGGCGGTTCTGGACTGGCCTGCTAACAATAAGAGCTTCACAAGACGAGCTTTGCATGGGAGGCTCTGCACTCTCTCCACTGAATTAATATAGTCAACTGTGTATTTATAGCCATGGTCAGAATTCAACATAAAAGATCAGAAAACATCTTTAAATATAGTTCATTATTCTGTCTGTTCCTGTGCTGGTTAAGGGACTCACCACGCCTGTGCCGAATGTCCTCCACCTCCTTCCGTAGTTTCTCAATCTCCAGCAGCAGCTCCTGGTTCTTGGTCTCTGCCTCCTGCAGTTTGCTGGCACACACACGGAGTTTGATCAGAGGTGTTAATAATATTCACCTCAGACAGGAATCGAAACGGACTCAGACAAATCTAAATCTTTAATGGATCGCTGGTCGTCTAATGCTTTTGGATACGCAGCTTTGGCCCGTGTGCATAGGTACAGAACCCAAACAGGGCCGGCCGTTACAGGCCGAGGGCCGAGAAGGTGTCCTACCATTCAGTGGAGATGTTGGAGGCCTTGACCTTGTTCAGCTCATCCTGGATGGTCTGCTTGGCACGGATCTCGGCGTCCAGTGCAGACTGTAGCTCCAGACGTGCCGACATGTCCAGCTTGGCAAAGCGCCTCATCTTCCACGGCATGTCCTGGTGATCGGAGACATTAACATCACCATCACCATGATACTGAGAAGAGCTAAACTTTGAAATAAATAATACGTCTATATGGGGGAGGGGGAGAGAGACAGACAGACAGAGAGAGAGAGATAGACAGACAAACAGAGAGAGACAGACACACACACAGACACACAGACACACATACAGACACAGACAGACACAGACAGACAGACATACAGACACAGACAGACAGACTTACAGACACAGACAGACAGACGTACAGACACACATACAGACACAGACACACACACACACAGACACACATACAGACACAGACACACACACAGACACAGACAGACACAGACAGACACAGACAGACAGACATACACACAGACAGACACAGACAGACAGACACAGACAGACAGACATACACACAGACACACAGACAGACACAGACACACAGACACACAGACGTACACACAGACACAGACAGACACAGACAGACAGACGTACAGACACAGACAGACAGACGTACAGACACAGACAGACAGATGTACAGACACACATACAGACACAGACACACACACACAGACATACATACACACAGACAGACACAGACAGACAGACACAGACAGACACAGACAGACAGACATACACACAGACACACAGACAGACACAGACAGACAGACGTACACACAGACACACAGACAGACACAGACAGACACAGACACACACAGACACACAGACACACAGACAGACACAGACAGACAGACACACACACAGACACACAGACAGACACAGACAGACAGACGTACACACAGACACACAGACAGACACACACAGACACAGACACACACACAGACACACAGACACACAGACAGACACAGACAGACAGACGTACACACAGACACACAGACAGACACACAGACAGACACAGACAGACAGACGTACAGACACAGACAGAAAGACGTACAGACACAGACAGACAGACGTACAGACACACATACAGACACAGACACACACACACACACACACATACAGACACAGACACACACACACACACACATACAGACACAGACAGACACAGACAGACATACACACAGACACACAGACACACACAGACAGACAGACACAGACAGACACAGACAGACACACAGACAGACACAGACAGACAGACGTACACACAGACACACAGACACACAGACACACACACACACACACACACACACAGACACAGACACACACACACACACAGACACACACACACACACACACACACAGACAGACAGACGTACACACAGACACACAGACAGACACAGACAGACAGACGTACACACAGACACACAGACAGACACAGACAGACACAGACAGACAGACATACACACAGACACACAGACACACACAGACAGACAGACGTACAGTGCCTCTGGCACCCAGGCTGGTGTTCCTCAGACCCTCTAGCTCCTCGGTCATCTTGGTGGCCAGTGCTTGGAGGTAGCCTCGAGCATCTTTCTCATCACTGACCCTAAACACCACACACACACACACACACACAAATATATATATAGAGGGTTCCAGCAGAATAAGGTCCTTCAGCAGGAAAGAGAAGGGTGATCAGAGTGCAGTGCCAGACAGTGGCAGGTAGGGGGCTCCACTCACCACTGGATAATCTCAGTAATCTGGGCCTCCCAGTGGGCTACGCTCTCCTTCTTATCAGCCAGCTCCCTCATCTTCTCCTCCAGCTGCTGGTGGCTACTGCTCAGACTCTCATAAACAGAGCTCACCTAGAGAGAAGGAGAGAGAGAGAGAGAGAGAGAGAGAGGGAGGAGGAAAGGAGAAAGGGGCAGGGATGGAGAGAGGGAGAGAAGGAGAGGGGAAGAGTGGGAGACAGAGTCGGGATTAGCAAACAGAAAAAGAGAAAGACAGCAAAGAAAGAGGGAGGAAAGAGGGAAATAAGCACATAGAAGAGCCGCCAGCATGACAGAAGACATATGACCAAGCAGCAGAGTGGGTGAGACAGGCAGAGACAGACAGAGAGAGAGACAGAGACAGACAGACACAGAAAGAGACAGTGAGAGACAGATACAGACAGCGAGACAGAGACACAAGACCAGGGTGAGAAGTTAGTGGAGGACATGTACACAGGAGAGGGCAACAGCTATAAGCACAAGATGGACGACACTATAACACCACTTATGCATTCTAGCTTTTACTAAGACTCCTCAGGTAACCTGGCCCACCCTGTGACCCCACCACCCAGGGGACTGTGCTGGTCTCCACCCAGGGGACAGCATGCACTTGAATCCGTATATGAATATTATCACACAAACACGTTCATGGGCATTAATTAATTAATAGTATATGCAGTTAAGAACTCTCTCCTCGTCTCTTGAATAGAGGATTCACACTGTGAGGAGGGTGTGGTTGGTTCTGCTCTGTGTATGGGTCTGTGGATGTAGATTGGTAGATTGTATGGGTCTGTGGGTGGGGTTGGTTTGGCTCTGTGGGTGTAGATTGGTAGATTGTATGGGTCTGTGGGTGTAGTTGGTTCTGCCCTGTGTATGGGTTTGTGGGTGGGGTTGGTTTGGCTCTGTGTATGGGTCTGAGGGTGTAGAGGGTTTGGTCAGCTCACCTTCTCCACCTCACTGCTCAGCTTCTTGTTTTCCTCCGTCAGAAGCTGCTTTTCCCGCTCGTACTTCTGCCTGCATTCGGCCTCAAACTCCTCACGCTCGTTTTGCCTGAAAAACACATGCGCACACACACACACAGCCATAAACGTCACATTCACCGTCGCTGACGTCATCTTCATCTATGCTCGCTGAAGAACTCTCTCATTTCCATAACAATTCCATAATTAACATTATGTAAAACGACACGTTGGCACGTGAGCGCCCCCTACCCCTCTCTCCGTGTCTTCTCCAGTTTGTCTTTTAGCATGAGCATCTCCTTCTGCAGGGTGAGGTGCTGGGCCTCGGTGTCGTGCACCTCCTTACGGAGGCCCTTCAGCTCGGAGCTGTGCTGGGTCTCACGTCGACTCAGCTCCTTCTCGTGCTGTGCTCCCTGCCTCTCTAGCTCCGCCCGCAGTCGCACCACCTCCTCTTGCTGCTGCTGCCCCTGTGGGTCGGCTCCGGGGGCAGTGTGGGCGGGGCCTGTCTGCTTCAACTGCCAGCAATGGGAGAGGTGATTGGCTAACGGCTCAGCTCAATTGTGCTTCTTTAGAGCGATGTACGTCCATACCAATAAATCATTTGTCAATCTGTATTGTGATACTGCCTTTACAATACTGATGACTCGAAAGGTTGCAATATGACAGTATTTGATCAAACACTGGCCATAACATACCCTATGTGGGTCTTTGGACAAATTAAAACATTCCTGTTCAAAATATGACAGGGATACCATAAATGTGTTTGTTATTTTGTTATTAATATGTCACAAAATAATCTTATAAACTGGGGAGACGGTAGCACAATGGAAGACATAAACTACATGTTAATGTGCAAATGAAGAATGATGGAACAGATGTGTGTGTGTGGTGTGTGTGAATAATGGCACAAGTATATAAACAATGGAACAGATGTTATTGTGTTAGAGATGTAATAGGTAGTACATTATGAAAGATGAAATGTCAATGTGTTAATGTTGGAAACAATGTTAGCGTGTGAACAATGGAATCATGGAGGAACAGGTGTTGGAGGAATAGGAGTCGGCGTTGGCGTGACGCTGGTGTTAGTGTTTGGAGTGGGCGTTGGCGTGACGCTGGTGTTAGTGTTTGGAGTGGGCGTTGGCGTGACGCTGGTGTTAGCGTGTGGAGTGGGCGTTGGCGTGACGCTGGTGTTAGCGTGTGGAGTGGGCGTTGGCGTGACGCTGGTGTTAGCGTGTGGAGTGAGCGTTGGCGTGACGCTGGTGTTAGCGTGTGGAGTGGGCGTTGGCGTGACGCTGGTGTTAGCGTGTGGAGTGGGCGTTGGCGTGATGCTGGTGTTAGTGTTTGGAGTTGGCGTGACGCTGGTGTTAACGTGTGGAGTGGGTGTTGGCGTTACGCTGGTGTTAGCGTGTGGAGTGGGCGTTGGCGTGACGCTGGTGTTAGCGTGTGGAGTGGGCGTTGGCGTGACGCTGGTGTTAGCGTGTGGAGTGGGCGTTGGCGTGACGCTGGTGTTAGCGTGTGGAGTGGGCGTTGGCGTGACGCTGGTGTTGGCGCGTGACGCTGGTGTTGGCGCGTGACGCTGGTGTTGGCGCGACGCTGGTGTTGGCGTGTGGAGTGGGTGTTGGCGTGTGGAGTGGGTGTTGGCGTGTGGAGTGGGCGTTGGCGCGTGACGCTGGTGTTGGCGTGTGGAGTGGCCGTTGGCGCGTGACGCTGGTGTTAGCGTGTGGAGTGGGCGTTGGCGTGACGCTGGTGTTGGCGCGTGACGCTGGTGTTGGCGTGTGGAGTGGGTGTTGGCGTGACGCTGGTGTTAGCGTGTGGAGTGGGCGTTGGCGTGACGCTGGTGTTGGCGCGTGATGCTGGTGTTTGGCGCATGACGCTGGTGTTGGCGTGTGGAGTGAGTGTTGGCGTGACGCTGGTGTTGGCGTGTGGAGTGGGTGTTGGCGTGACGCTGGTGTTAGCGTGTGGAGTGGGCGTTGGCGCGTGACGCTGGTGTTGGCGTGTGGAGTGGGTGTTGGCGCGTGACGCTGGTGTTAGCGTGTGGAGTGGGTGTTGGCGTGACGCTGGTGTTAGCGTGTGGAGTGGGTGTTGGCGTGACGCTGGTGTTAGCGTGTGGAGTGGGCGTTGGCGTGACGCTGGTGTTGGCGCGTGACGCTGGTGTTGGCGTGTGGAGTGGGTGTTGGCGTGACGCTGGTGTTAGCGTGTGGAGTGGGCGTTGGCGTGACGCTGGTGTTGGCGTGTGGAGTGGGTGTTGCCGCGTGACGCTGGTGTTAGCGTGTGGAGTGGGCGTTGGCGTGACGCTGGTGTTGGCGCGTGACGCTGGTGTTGGCGCGTGACGCTGGTGTTGGCGTGTGGAGTGGGTGTTGGCGTGTGGAGTGGGTGTTGGCGTGTGGAGTGGGTGTTGCCGCGTGACGCTGGTGTTGGCGCGTGACGCTGGTGTTGGCGCGTGACGCTGGTGTTGGCGCGTGACGCTGGTGTTGACGCGTGACGCTGGTGTTGGCGTGTGGAGTGGGTGTTGGCGTGTGGAGTGGGTGTTGGCGCGTGACGCTGGTGTTGGCGTGTGACGCTGGTGTTGGCGCGTGACGCTGGTGTTGGCGCGTGACGCTGGTGTTGGTGTGTCGGACCTTCAGGGCCTCCAGCTCGTCCTCCAGCTGTCTGCTCTGGTTCTCACTCCTCTCCCGCTGTTTACGCAGCTTCTGGACTTCGGTCTTCCACTCGTCAGCCTGGACCTCCACCTGTGGACGCACACCAGAGCCACAGTCTTGCTACACACGCTCCAGCACAACTGTTCACCCAGAAGCAGAGTCTCTCCCACCATGTCTTAAGCTGGAGTTTGTGGGGTCGTTTATGAGCCCCTGTGCGTCAAATAGACAATAAAATTGCTTTTAGAGACTCTACTATGGAGCACCTAATGGGGCAGTGAGATGCCATTATTATTAGAGAGCTCCACTGGGATGAAATTCTATCCCTACTCCACCCATCCTTGACATTCCTACCACCACCTTCACCCATACCTGTGTCACCAGCCCCCCACAACCCCCTCCCCACCAATGCTGAAATGTTCCTACAAATATGTTAAAACACTCATTCATAATCCACACATTAACCCAGAGAGTCGATGGCCCTTAAATGTGCCAATGCTTCTGAATGTAGAAGAGGATTTTGAACCTAAAACTGAATACAGTTCAGTGCCCCCTGAAAATGCACAGGGGGGCACATCTGTGACCTCAAACAAGCCAGCAGCAGTCAGCAGCACTCCTGTATCTGTACACTACACCCTCAGCCTGCACTACACACAGCACATCTCACAGCTCACGACCTTTAAAATGGCATTAGCGCTTCTGGCATCTCGACACACCCAGCTGCCTGCTTCCCTGTGCCCTTCTGGGCGCTGGATTAGCGCGCCTGTTCCTCAGAGCCATCATGTTCTTCAGCGCACAACCCCAAAAAGTAATTCAGCTCCATTTGGAACTAACAATCCAGGCTCGTGGGCGGAGCTAGCAGGACTAGGGCGGGGCTAGCAGGCGGGGCGGGGACTCTCACCTCCTTGCGGGCCCTCTCGGCTTTACGCGCCTCCAGTCTCAGCGCCTCCAGTTTCTGTGAAAGACCCTCGACCTCCTCCTCCTTGTCGCGGACCTGGCGCGAGAGCCGTTGGCGGAAGGAATGCAACTCGGTCAGCCGCTCGTTAAGCTCGGCGAACTCCTGCATGGCCATCTTCCTCTGGCTGTGCGCCTCCTTCAGCTCTTTGCCCTGGTTCTTCAGCTTATCCTCCGATGTCAGCAGCCCCTGCAGGGGGACAGGAAGCCTGGCTGGAAGCGTGCACGCTAACGCTAATTGCCTGGATGCTGGAGGTTAGCTTCTCAAACATGCTAGCTGAACGGCTACGCTAACAGTTGAGACAGGTGTAGGAACCGCCATTATCATTACTGTAGTGTCTAGTCCTACCATTCTGGTGTTTCATGTCAAATGTAGGATCGTATCTTGGAGAAACTATTTCATTTCTTGTTTTAACAGACAAGCTGAAGCTTGAGCAACGCTAAAGAACACAGTAGCGGCTCACGGCGCCTGACTAGCTGGACTCTACATGACTAATTCTACTGCTGGTCAGTGTCTACCTTTTGCAGGTCCACATTCTCCTGCATCACGGTCTTGAGCTGTTTCTCCAGAGTCTTGATGGTCTTGGAGGAGTCTTCCAGATCTCGACGTGCCAAGGTGGCTTCCTCCAACTGCTGCTCCAGCTGACCAGAGTCTGACACACAACACATGACCTCGCATGACCCTTCAAGGAGGCTGGTCGTCCACAGGACGCTCTCCACAACCACAGGGTGACCGTTAACGTGAGCCAGCACAAACTGTTTACCTGCAATCTGCTTTTTCAAGATGTCTATCTCACTCTTCAGGCTCCTAATCTCCACCTCTTTGTTGCCATTGACTGGCACTTCGGAGTGAGGGTACTGCAGGGCCTGGACTGTCTGAGTGGACTCTGGAGAGGGGACAGAGGGGTGAAAACAGACACCTGTGTATGTGTGTGTATTCTGCATTTGTGTGTACTTGTATCTGTATACGTGTGTACGCATGTATGCGTGTGTGTGTATATGTGTGTGTGTACGTGTGTGTGTGTGTACGTGTATGTGTGTATATATGTGTGTGTGTACGCATGTGTGTGTGTGTGTGTGTGTGTGTGTGCTCCCACCCTGGAGCTTGCGGCTGAGTTCGGTCTTCTCCTGCTCCAGGCGACGGATCCGCCTCTCGTAGGCTTCTGAGGCCAGACTGTCCTCCAAACACCTCTGCAACCCTGCGTCCACCTGGCCAGAAAACCCACTGTCCCGCAGACAACCACGGTCCGACAGACAGCTACACACACCACCAACACACACACACACACCCCAGCAACCAACACACACACACACCCCAACACACACATCCCCCAGCAACCAACACACACACACACACACACCCCAGCAACACACACACACCCCAACACACACATCCCCCCAACCAACACACACACACACACCCCAACACACACATCCCCCCAACAACACACACACACACACACACACACACCCCCCAGCAACCAACACACACACACACACCCCAACACACACATCCCCCCAGCAACCAACACACACACACACACACACACACCAGCAACCAACACACACACACACCCCAACACACACATCCCCCAGCAACCAACACACACACACACACCCCAGCAACCAACACACACACACCCCAACACACACACACACCCCACACACACACACACACACACACCCACACACACACACCCCCAGCAACCAACACACACACACACACACACACCAGCAACCAACACACACACACACACACACACACCAACACACACACCACCCCAGCCCCAACACACACACACACCCCAACACACAAATACACACACATCCCCACCAACAACACCCCACCCCACACACACACACAAGTACATATTCACAAATACATTCATCCATACATGAACACACACACACACACACACACACACACACTTTTTAAACTAATCCAACCAAAAATACATATATATTTTTTGTTAGTCCTCATATATCAAATCTCAGACTAGTCGTAGTCGGAGCTCTCAGAATCTGCTCACTTCCCCATCATTTACACAGGAAAGGAAAAATTGCACAAACATTTCCACACAAAACCCACATCGTTCAAAAAGTGAAGGCTCTAGGATTACAGCTAACTCAGCGTGGTTCGGTTGGGTAGCTGGGCGGCACACGGCGCCATGGTGACAAATGTCTGCTAATCCTCAGACATGTGGGCGGGGACTCTGGAGTGAAGCCTCACCATTTGCTAGTGTAGGTGAATCCCACGAAGGGGAGGTGGTGTCCGGAGAAGGCCGTGTGGGAGGGCGGAGGCATCGTGTCCTACGGCAACAACAATCACCACGGTGAAACACACCACTTGCACTGAGAGGTGACACACGATCAAAGAGCATCGCCGTCTGGAGTGGAACTGTGATAACAAGTCCATTCTAACGAGCTCATGAACTTCACGAACTTCATCTCAGGGAAATACTGTAATATTTACAACTATAGGTAAGAAGGATACGTATTCATGTTTCGACCTCCCCAAAACTCCCGTTAAGCCTTAATTTGGAGGGTCAGACATCCCTAATCCATCCCCTCCCCCATGTTTATGCCTCTATCCCAGTCCCAGAACTGAAACCATGTACTGGGGCCTAACAGTCATGTGCCTGTCGTGTTGGCAAGTTCAGCATCACACGGAAATCTCAAAGAAGCACGAAGGTCTCCTTTGAAGTGAGTCAGACATGCCGGGGTCTGTGCCAGAGGCACGGTGTTGAGAAGCATCGCCAGTGTTCTGACACTGCATGCATTATCTAACAGCAGACAACTCTTGGCACAGGGTAGCAGAACATCTCCTTCAAGGCCTCAGCATCTTGTTTTTTAAATTTTTTTTTTTTGGACAACTGAGATTGAGACAGAAATACAACAAGGAGTGCAAAGTCTAGCAGAGTATCAGTCTGTAGCCGTCTCAGAGTTTCTATCAGAAAAGCATAGAGGTCTGATCTCAGAGCTTCTATCAGAAAGGCGTATGTGTCTGATCTCAGAGCTTCTATCAGAAAGGCGTAGGTGTCTGATCTTAAGAGCTTCTATCAGAAAGGCACAGAGGTCAGATCTCAGAACTTCTGTCAGAAAGGTCTAATATCTGAGTATCACACAAACAGGGAGCAGCAAGACAACATATACCGAGTTCTTGAGGCAGTCGTCTTCCACGTCGAAGTTGGACGTGTCCGTGGGGCTGCTCACTTCGGGGATGTAGGGGGCCTCGCAGGAGCGGATGTTGTCCCACTCGATGCCCGTGAAGAACGGATGCCGCCTGAAGTCATCGATGCCGTACTGGCCCAGCCGGTGTTCTCGGGAGCAGATCAGCCGCTGCATCAGGTCCTTTGCCTCCTCCGACACGTCGCCCCCATGTGGCGGGAACTGGAAGCGCTCCTGAGGAGGATGAGCGCCAGGGTGAGCGGAGGGCCGAGCTAACGTCTACCCGAGGACACTTGTGCACGGTGGGTTAAAAGGACAGACGCAGCTGACAAGTGGCTCCAGTGCTTAGAGTATGAAAACAAGACTAAGATCAGCGAAGGGTTAACTACCTTGCGGTAGAGGGTTAATTACCTCTCTGTGAAGGGTAAATCACCTGCCTGTTAAAAAGTTAATTATCTCGTTGACAGGGAGATGACTAATCCAGAATAATGTAGTAAAGGAAAGACAAAAAGCGTTTACAGCTCAGCAAAACTGAAAATATGTAAAACACTTTTTACAAGGTAGAGCTTGCAAAATAGCGCTGCACCGCAGAGCTACTTCTTAAGGTCTTTGTATTTTTCAGTTCAAGAATGTGAGGGTGTTTTCACATGCATGTTCACCTTGTGGTTCATGATCTTGCCGTAGGTCTCGACCAGTGACTCGGCGTAGAAGGGCGTCTCTCCGTACAGCATCTCGTACATGCACACGCCCAGAGACCACCAGTCGCACTCCGGCCCGTACATGCCCTTGCCATCCTCCATGGCCTGCAGGATCTCGGGGGAGATGTAGTCGGGCGTTCCCACGGCAACCGATGACTGCACCTGCCGGGGGGACCCAGCCGGGAGGTCAGACCCTTGCTGGCCCGCAGGACTGCCCCCCAGGAAGGGCTCACGACACCAGGCACGAGAGCGGATGCACGAGGACTCACCGTTCCATCATCCGAGAGTCGGAGGCAGGAGCCGAAGTCAGCCAAGCGGATGTGACCATTCACGTCCATCAGGATATTGTCTGGCTTGATGTCCCTGAAATATATTTAGATATATTTATAAAACAAAGCATTGTAGACATGTTTTAAGATGAAGGTCAATTCTGTGTGGATGCTAACTGGTCCCCTCCTTATTCACTGGCATGCCTGTGTGGATCCTGATTGGTTCCCTCCTTACTCACTGGCATGCCTGTGTGGATCCTGATTGGTTCCCTCCTTACTCACTGGCATGCCTGTGTGGATCCTGATTGGTTCCCTCCTTACTCATTGGCATGCCTGTGTGGATCCTGATTGGTTCCCTCCTTACTCACTGGCATGCCTGTGTGGATCCTGATTGGTTCCCTCCTTACTCACTGGCATGCCTGTGTGGATCCTGATTGGTTCCCTCCTTACTCATTGGCATGCCTGTGTGGATCCTGATTGGTTCCCTCCTTACTCACTGGCATGCCTGTGTGGATCCTGATTGGTTCCTCCTTACTCATTGGCATGCCTGTGTGGATCCTGATTGGTTCCCTCCTTACTCACTGGCATGCCTGTGTGGATCCTGATTGGTTCCCTCCTTACTCATTGGCATGCCTGTGTGGATCCTGATTGGTTCCCTCCTTACTCACTGGCATGCCTGTGTGGATCCTGATTGGTTCCCTCCTTACTCACTGGCATGCCTGTGTGGATCCTGATTGGTTCCCTCCTTACTCATTGGCATGCCTGTGTGGATCCTGATTGGTTCCTCCTTACTCACTGGCATGCCTGTGTGGATCCTGATTGGTTCCCTCCTTACTCATTGGCATGCCTGTGTGGATCCTGATTGGTTCCCTCCTTACTCATTGGCATGCCTGTGTGGATCCTGATTGGTTCCCTCCTTACTCATTGGCATGCCTGTGTGGATCCTGATTGGTTCCCTCCTTACTCATTGGCATGCCTGTGTGGATCCTGATTGGTTCCCTCCTTACTCACTGGCATGCCTGTGTGGATCCTGATTGGTTCCCTCCTTACTCATTGGCATGCCTGTGTGGATCCTGATTGGTTCCCTCCTCCTTCACTGGCATGCCTGTGTGGATCCTGATTGGTTCCCTCCTCCTTCACTGACATGCCTGTGTGGATCCTGATTGGTTCCCTCCTTACTCACTGGCATGCCTGTGTGGATCCTGATTGGTTCCCTCCTCCTTCACTGGCTTCCAAGCTCCAGTTTTCCAGCTGGCAGCATTTAGTCCACTAATTACAAACTAGCCGTACAGCCATGCTAAGAACAAACTACGGCAGTGTGTCTTCACCACATTGTTGATATAAATCCCGAGAGGGTTTGGCCCCATTACAGTGTTGTGATCTTGACAATGACAATTACACGGCTGGCAGAGTTTTGGATCGGTTTGTTGTAAGTGCCTGAACCATCCTGAAATCAGAGTAACAGAGATGGACCCCAGCATACCACTGCTCAAAATCACTAGTCAATGTGTTAAAACAATCATTTAATTCAATAATAAATAATAAAAAGAGGAATTTTTGAAATGGCACCATATAACACTCAATAATTTTTTATTCAGAAACATTTCAAGCAGTTCTTTGAAGGTTTTTGAAACCGATTAAATGAACAGCACTATAATTATGGTGAAATTTATTTCTATAGTATATGTATCTGCCACTACCATTAGGTGTCACGGTGAGGGAGGCTCCCCCTACCGGTCGCCTACGGTACAGCGGCAGTTGTCCTGTTGTTGTTGCGTTGTGTGCTTCCCTCAGGTGGGTGGGGCTTATTAGCTCCCTCACCTGATGGTAGTTTGTTTGTCTATATATGCCTTGTCTGTGTACCAGTTGACTGCTGGTTATTGTATCCTTAATTTGGATCAGTGCACGGGATTTTGGTTAGCGCACTTTATTTATTAAACCCCTCTTTTCCTCTGAGACTTGGCGTGATCGCTTCCTTTTAGTTCGCACACCCTGCCCGTCACAGAATAACCAGCCACCTTTTCGGAAGCCGCCAGTCTCCTTTACTTTCTCCTTCGTTTGTGGTCATGTCTCGTGGTAAGTGTTTGTCTACGTGAGATTCCGTTGTTTGAATGTATGTGGAGGAGAGCTGGGTTGCAAACCGCCGCGTCACCGTCGTGCCTACGTGCGTGTTTGTTTGTGTGTTTGTATAGCACGTTGTGTGGCACGGCGGTGACTGAAGCGAGAGACCCGATAGCGCTCTCCTCCAAGGGGGCCGCTCTTCCTCGCTCATGTGCTCGCCCGTAGTCGAATGTTTGTGCATATGTGTGTGTGAAAGGTGTATGAGGTGTGTGTGAGACTACGGGCTGGAGCTAGCCAGGAGAAAGCGCCTGCCGTTTGTTTTGTCTTGCGTGATGGGTCTTGTCTACGTATATATGTTGATGTTAAATGTAATTCCCGTGTGCTCCCTCCTTTTTTGTTTGTTAACGGTGTTTTAGGGGGAGGGAGCAATGGAGGGTCCTGTGCTACCAATAGGGGCACAGAGGTGCGCAGCTCTGGAAGGAGGCCCGCCGGTGAGAGGGTATGTGTGCGTGAGGTTCTGTGCCACCACCTATGTCCTCTATGTGAGGAGTGGCACAGACGGCGCAGCTCCTGAGGGAGGCCCGCCCGGTGAAAGGGTAAGTGCGCGTTTGTGTTGTCTGCGTGTATGTGTTGTGTGCAGGTTCCTCCTACAGGTTGGCAGTGGAGCCCCTGGACCTTGTGGGATCTCCCAAGTAGGCAGGAGCCCCCTGATGTTATGGGGTGACCGGAGCCCTGGTCGTAACTAGCCCCTCTGGAAGGGTAAGGGCCCCCCGTACGTGTGGGGACTATAAGGCTCCGGTCTGAAGAGCTCCTGCTGTGGGCAGGAGCCCCCTTATGTTGTGGGGTGACCGGGCCTTGGTCGTAAGTGGCCTCCCTGAAGGGGAAAAAGGGGCTTCCCAGATGTGTGGGGACCAGAGGGCTCCGGCCTGAAGAGCTCCTGCTGAAGACAGAGGTCCCCCCCTCGTGCTCGGGGTGGCTAGGAGGTTGGTCCTGGGGTGTGACCGGTCACCAGTGGGGAAGGAGTGCTTCCCCCTGGAACCTCCGGCAGAGTGGAGGAGTCCACCCTGCTATGCACCTCCCCATTAGGGGCGGTCTCCCCCGACCGGTTAGGGTTGCCCAGGGCCACACCCTGGGGTGTAGCCGGCCACCAGTGGGGAAGGAGTGCTTCCCCCCTGGAACCTCCGGCAGGGTGGAGGAGTCCACCCTGCTATGCACCTCCCCATGAGGGGCGGTCTCCCCGGCCGGTTAGGGTTGCCCAGGGTGACTCAGGCCCTGTGCAGGGATTGGCCCCGGGCCGAGAGGTAGGTCCAGGAGGCGTTCAACTATATGGTAGGTAGGTAGCCTGCACACACGCCCCCTAGTGTTTGTGTTTGTCCTAGCGTGCTTGTGAATTGTTGTATGTAATTCCCCGTACGCTCCTCCTCCAAGGGGTGTTTGGGGGAGGGGCTATGGAGGGTCCCGTGCCACAGACCATGGCACGGAAGGCGCAGCTCCTACGGGGGGGCCCTGGTCAGGGTAAGTCTTGGCGTCTGTGTTGTGTCTGTGTGTGTGTGTGCGTATGTATTGTGTGCAGGTTCCTCCCGCGGTTGACTGTGGAGTCCCTGGACCTTGTGGGACCTCCAAAGTAGGCAGGAGTCCCCCGATGTGATGGGGTGACCGGAGCCCTGGTCGTAAGTAGCCTCCCTGAGGGGCATGGGCTCCCCGTGTGTGTGGGGACCAGTGGGCTCCCGGCCTGAAGAGCTCCTGCTGAAGACAGAGGTCCCCCCCGTGCTCGGGGCGAGCTAGGAGGTTCGCCCTGGGGAGTAGCCGGCCCACGTTGGGGAAGGAGTAATTCCCCCCCTGGAACCTCCGGCAGTGTGGAGGAGTCCACCCTGCTATGTACTGCCTCTAGTGAGGGGCGGTCTCCCCGGCCGTGCTAGGGATGCCCAGGGAACTCCCGGCCCCATACAGGGGTCTAACCCGAGCCGAGAGGGTGGTCCAGGAGACGTTCAACTGTGCAGTAGGGAGGTAACCTGCACACACGCACACTTTGTGGGGCCCTTGGGGCGTGAGGGCTCTGTGACCGACTGGGGCGTGATTTTGTCTTGTTGACGGCCCAGTCGGTCCAGGGTCCCGCCCAGGGGGCGGGAGCTAAATTGTGTTCTATGTTTTATGTTTCAGCTCGGGACCGCAGGAGGCGTTTCCCTGCCTTGTCCCCGCCTTCCTGCCCCTTCGTCTGGCGTCTTGTGTTCTGCCGCTGTGAACCGCACATCGGGCCGTAGTGCGGCTTGGTGGGGGGATCTGTCACGGTGAGGGAGGCTCCCCCTACCGGTCGCCCCCCGGTACAGCGGCAGTTGTCCTGTTGTTGTTGCGTTGTGTGCTTCCCTCAGGTGGGTGGGGCTTATTAGCTCCCTCACCTGATGGTAGTTTGTTTGTCTATATATGCCTTGTCTGTGTACCAGTTGACTGCTGGTTATTGTATCCTTAATTTGGATCAGTGCACGGGATTTTGGTTAGCGCACTTTATTTATTAAACCCCTCTTTTCCTCTGAGACTTGGCGTGATCGCTTCCTTTTAGTTCGCACACCCTGCCCGTCACATTAGGTTCAAATCTACTCATGTAATATATGTATTTACCACAAATTAATATTCAATGTATCTGCAACACAATAAATTTTATATTATTTAAAACTCATACAGTGATTCCCAAATCCGAGTGAGAATGAACTCCAGCAGGGTCTGCAGAACTGCATACTGATATGACAGGCCTCACACTGATGTAGAAACCACAGTTTCACCTCCTCTCCCCCCGCGAAGGTGATCAGCGCCCTCTTAAAGCTGATGTTTTGGTTCTTCCTAGCGTCCACCAGACTTAGCCAAAGGAGTTCCCTACCCAGCATTTCTCTGAAAAGTGTGTGTGCGTGTGTGTTGCACTGAGGTGAGACGGACACTGAACCACGACACAGCAGTGAAGAGAGGGAATGGGTTAGAAATCTGACCCAACTTAGTATTTCACTCACTGTAATAACAGCACTCTGCACTGCATGCAAACCATCACACCCCATCACAGGTGTTCATGACGCACCCTAAAATCATTCTACCAGACACAGGGTTAATAAATGGGCAAATGTCTAAAGTGATGCTCATAAGCTCAAAACCATACATTGTGCCCTTTTAAAAGTGCCAAACCTTAAACATGGGCGGGGATAGAAAAATGGCTACGAAAATTACATTAAGGAAAGCATTTTTAAAAGAGCACCAGAAGCATTAGGCTAGGCCTGCCCTCTCTCTTAGCACCTATGCTAAGCTAGGGCGGCTAGGCCTGCCCTCTCTCTTAGCATCTATGCTAAGCTAAGGTGGCTAGGCCTGCTCTCTCTCTTAGCACCTATGCTAAGCTAAGACGACTAGGCCTGCCCTCTCTCTTAGCACCTATGCTAAGCTAAGGTGGCTAGGCCTGCCACTGGTTTGTGGAGAGAGGTGGAGCAGCAGGGGGGTGTAGTCAGTAACACGGACGCTAATTGGCCTGCTTCATCCCAGACTGCGGGCTTCAGAGATAGCACTGCAGCCCAGAGGAATAGAGAGGTAATCCCCTTTAACACCAGAGCCCATCTGTGACAGTCATGTGGGTAAGCCTGAGGCCGAGAGAGAGAGAGAGAGAGAGAGAGAGAGAGAGAGAGAGAGGGAGTGAGAGAGAGATGGAGTGAGAGAGAGAGGGAGAATGAGTGTGAGAGGAAGATAGCGCATGAGTGTGTGTGTGTGTGTGTGTGTGTGTGAGAGCGAGAGAAACAGAGAGAGGGAGAGAGAGAGAGAGGAAGAGAGAGAGAGATGTGAGAAATGAGTGACTACCTCTACAGCAGTTGGTCCAACAGCGGCTGATGTCAGCATGCACGGCTCTAGATGAGCTCACCTGCACATTCAAGCACTTTTTAAAAGAATGTGCCGGTATCCATAGCACCCTTCTATGATCTGCCCGGCAACAAGCACCACGTGGAAGCTCAGGAACAGGTAGCCACCTTCCGGAAGGTTCCGGAACATTCACCGTGTCTCCTTCCAATGAGGGGGGCTTGAGGATCCCTGGGACTAGTTTTGGCACTGGTCGATAATATAGCAATATCGTATCTTCCATTAACAGCAATCTACACACACAAACACACACACACTCCACTGGCCACTCAGCCCCAAGGGACAGATGCAGCTGTGTGGTTGAATCTCTTCAGGCGTAGAGGGCTGAAAACCCTCACCCCAGCCCCTGAGAGATAAGGGACCATGAGGGTTAACATCCCCTCAGCTAGAGCTCTGGATGTCTGCAAGACTACAGCTTGAATGTATAGTTTGCAAAAAGGGCAAAATGAAGAAACAAATCTTCATTGAAGAAGTAATCAAGATAATATGTTTGGTTTCATTAAGCTAAACTAAAGAAACCAACCAAGAGCCAGTCAGTGTAAAGTAACCTGAAAGCAAAAGTTTTTTTGCAGTATTGTTGTAGCAGAAATAGTCACATCATGGTTGCCTGGGCACACTCATTGGTTATTTTTATACTTACACACACACACATGCACACACACTCCTATTCCATGCTCTCAGGGGACTGCCAAGCTGTCCCCTCCCTCCAAAAGCCAGGCATGCCAGACCATCACAGGAGGAGAGTTGACCACACCTCCTACCTCATCTGACCACACCTCCAACCTCATCTGACCACACCTCCTACCTCATCTGACCACACCTCCAACCTCATCTGACCACACCTCCCACCTCATCTGACCACACTTTCTACCTCATCTGACCACACCTCCAACCTCATCTGACCAGACCTCCCACCTCATCTGACCACACTTCCAACCTGCCTCATTACTGCCTCACCATCCCTCCCCACCAGCTCACTCAGACAACCCCCAAAACAGTTTACAATTACTACTGAAAGAATAGAATGTGTGTGCATGTGAGTGTGCATATACACATGAGGTAGAATGTGTGTGTGTGTGTGTGTGTGTGTGTGTCGAGGGTATGGGGGTTTGTGCATTTCTCTCTGTGAGATCAATCAATCTAACTGCACACCCAAAGTCCCACCCCTCACAATCACAAACACATCAATCATGAGAGAGCTCTCAAAACTACTGGTGCCTGTCATTATGCAAATGACCTGAGGCCACTTCCTGTGACAGCTGGAGACTGGCTGTAGCCCCAGAATTCCTAGCAGCACCAGCACCTTTGAGCACAAACAGTCAAAATACAACTGAAGCCATTTTGTGTGAAAGCCTGCAGTTTGCATTTGTGAAGTAGCAACCTTAGACCTAAACAACTCTGTAAACATTAATCATTCTTGGAGCAACGTTAGGTTAAAGCCATTTAATTAGCGTTAATTAACATTAATTAGTGTTTAATTAACGTTAGGTTAAGGCACAATGCCTCACTTAAACCAGACTGTGGTGTGGACGTCACAAGAGTGGAAACACGCACAACTAAAGCTAACGAGGCATTCTATAACTCTGCAAAAAAAAATGTAAGATTACATGACTCCAGAGGTCGAACACTGCCTAACACTCAGGGACACGGCGAGGCAAAGCATTGGTTTGTGGGGGAGGGGCGTGTCTTGGGACTGGGGGTGGGGCCACCGGGCACGTAGGGCAAGTGTGTCTCACCTGTGGACGTAGTGAAGCTGGTGCACAGAGTGGATGGCCAGCACCATCTCGGCCAAGTAGAACCTGGCCATGTCCTCAGGCAAGCGGTCCTCGAACTTGCTGAGCAAGGTCAACAGATCTCCGCCTACGTAGTAGTCCATCACCAAGTACTTCAGTCACACAGAGAGAGAGAGAGAGAGAGAATGAGAGAGAGGATAGGGGAAGAGGGGGAGAGGGGAGAGGAGAGAATGAGGTGAGAGAACACAGATCCATGAGTCAGTCAGAAAGAGACCCAGACAGCTCTCCACACATACTGCCTCCCTGCACCTTCACTGCAATCACTGAATGAAAGACATCATAGTGTTTCCTGTTTCCAAACAATCTCTGAAACATTTGACTGAATTTACTGCCCCCTCCCCCTTCCTCTTCTAGCCAGTCCTATTCAACACACAGAGCACCACCTCTGCACCACCTCCTCTTTGACCTTTTCCAGAGTCATTGTTCTTCACAGCTCTGCCGAGGTTCAAGCCAGAGGGGAAACACACACTGCCACCTGCTGCACCTGCCCCTGCTCACACACTCACACCACGGCTCACCATCTCTCTCCCCTGCTCACACACTCACCCCACGGCTCACCATCTCTCTCCCCTGCTCACACACTCACACCACGGCTCACCATCTCTCTCCCCTGCTCACACACTCACCCCACGGCTCACCATCTCTCTCCCCTGCTCACACACTCACACCACCGCTCACCATCTCTCTCCCCTGCTCACACACTCACCCCACGGCTCACCATCTCTCTCCCCTGCTCACACACTCACCCCACGGCTCACCATCTCTCCCCCCTGCTCACACACTCACCCCACGGCTCACCATCTCTCTCTCCCCTGCTCACACACTCACCCCACGGCTCACCATCTCTCTCCCCTGCTCACACACTCACCCCACGGCTCACCATCTCTCTCCCCCTGCTCACACACTCACACCACGGCTCACCATCTCTCTCCCCTGCTCACACACTCACCCCACGGCTCACCATCTCTCTCCCCTGCTCACACACTCACACCACGGCTCACCATCTCTCTCCCCTGCTCACACACTCACACCACGGCTCACCATCTCTCTCCCCTGCTCACACACTCACACCACGGCTCACCATCTCTCTCCCCTGCTCACACACTCACCCCACGGCTCACCATCTCTCTCTCCCCTGCTCACACACTCACACCACCGCTCACCATCTCTCTCTCCCCTGCTCACACACTCAAACCTCGGCTCACCATCTCTCTCTCCCCTGCTCACACACTCACACCACGGCTCACTATCTCTCTCTCCGCTGCTCACACACTCACACCTCGGCTCACCATCTCTCTCCCCTGTTCACACACTCACACTGTGGTTTCACCATCTCTCTCTCCCATGCAAGACCTCTCCCATACTCTCATCTCTGTCTCCTGTACTCTCATCTCTGTCTCCCGTACTCTCATCTCTGTCTCCCGTACTCTCATCTCGGTTTCCTGTACTCTCATCTCGGGCTCCTCAGTTAAATTTCTCCCGGGTCATCAGTACACTGCATTTACCACTGAGCCTGCACGTCTGCACATAAAACCAGCTGCTGATCAAAGTGCAGAAATTTCATCACATTTATTAATTACTGAATATTAGCTAATCTCTAACAATAATCACATTTATCATCTGCTGAAATGGTACGGCCTTAATGGATAAACTGAAACACAGTACCCCTCTCCAAATATAACCCTAGGAATGGGAAACTCGGCTGACACTCTCCACTACGCCAGTTGTGAGACCATTTCCCCTGAAAGGTCCCATGGCACCAGCTTCAGGAATGACAGTTTCCAAACCCAAGGCTTATCTGTCATCTACAGGCAGCGAGCACAGAAATCACTTTTCATGCTTTCACTAAAGCATTTGAATAACACAAAGACCCCTGACATTTTACTGGTGTTCTCTTTGACAAACCACAGTCAATATCATCACAGTCAGGCAACATTATTATGAGCACTGATGGGAATTTCTCACCAAGTTGTTCTCGTCCTGAAATGCATAATGTAACGTCGTGATCCATTGGCTATCCCCGTTCACCAGCACATCCCGCTCCTCCCGAAAGCATGCCGTCTAAGGAAGGGGTGGTGAAAGGTCAAAGGTCAACCCCTGTCTTCACAGTCAAGTGCACTGATCACCCCTCCCCACCTCTACAAAATGGAGCCATATGCTTATAGAGGGAAGCACAGTGGGTGTTTGTGATAGCATCACGGGTCATAAGTGTCGGTCAGAAACGCAGCTGCCGCGCCATAAACTTGAAGGATGGCGGCCCAGGAGAATAACAAACTGATGAATGAGCCGATGTAAATGTGGGAAAGTGTGATGTCGGCAGGTCCGAGCGCTGCACGTTTGATTGGGGAAAGGTGTACTGTGACCAAGCCTGAAAAACAACTGAGCTAGGTGGAACTGTCCAGCTGTGACGTCTCGCTCACCTCAGCCCTCTTAAGCATCTCCCACTTGTTGAGGATCTTCATGGCGAACACTTTGTCTGCATTCTTCACCTTCACGACGGCCACCTGCAAAGAACAGCAGCTTTAGTGTTAACAGGCCAAAATAACCTTCACAACAGCAGTCATCCTTCTCAACAAACCACCAACAAATGAGCAGAACTGATCTGCCCTCGATGTTCAGGGTTGCATGGCATCTCTCTTTTGACCAACTGATCAACTGGCCCACAGCTTTGAGGCACATAGGGATTATAACCTTGAAGAGAATACAGAGTTTAGAGCTTAAACCTTAAACCTTAAACCTCAGCGTGTTCATTCAAGAATGTTTCCTGGCAGTAATAAGCTTTGATATGTTTATGACTGAGGAAAGGACAGACGTTTATGGAGCCAAACCTAAAAGTGAGTGTAAAAGTGGAAAAACTCAAAATTCTTTCCAACACCATCCACGAACAAGCTGTTTAAATACTAATGCAAATGTTCTTCTGATATCTTCTGGAATATTTAAAAACTATTAAAAAGCTCACATAGAGTGTGTGACACCATTATCTCTGCTGAATAAATTCTTGACATGGCCTACGGACATATGAACAAGACAACATTACAGCTTTCTGCCAGAAGATTACGAGAGGCACAAGCCCGAGAACACGCCAGGGCACACGTGAGAACACACGCGAGAGCACACGCCAGGGCACACGTGAGAATACACGCGAGAGCACACACCAGGGCACACGCAAGAGTACACGCCAGGGCACACGTGAGAACACACGCGAGAGCACACGCCAGGGCACACGTGAGAATACACGCGAGAGCACACACCAGGGCACACGTGAGAACACACACGAGAGCACACGCCAGGGCACATGCAAGAGTACACGCCAGGGCACACGTGAGAACACACGCGAGAGCACACGCCAGGGCACATGCAAGAGTACACGCCAGGGCACACGCCTGGGCACACGTGAGAACACACACGAGAGCACACACCAGGGCACATGCAAGAGTACACGCCAGGGCACACGTGAGAACACACGCGAGAGCACACGCCAGGGCACACGTGAGAATACACGCGAGAGCACACACCAGGGCACACGTGAGAACACACACGAGAGCACACGCCAGGGCACACGTGAGAACACACACCAGTGCACACACCAGGCCACACATGAGAACACACACCAGGGCACACACCAGGCCACACGTGAGAACACACACGAGCACACACCAGGCCACACGTGAGAACACACACGAGAGCACACGCCAGGGCACACGTGAGAACACACACGAGAGCACACGCCAGGGCACATGCAAGAGTACACGCGAGAGCACACGCCAGGGCACACGTGAGAGCACACGCCAGGGCACACGTGAGAACACACGCCAGGGCACACGCCAGGGCACACGTGAGAACACACACCAGTGCACACACCAGGCCACACATGAGAACACACACCAGGGCACACACCAGGGCACACGCCAAGGCACACGCAACAGCACACGCCAGGGCACACGCCAGGGCACACGTGAGAATACCCGCGAGAGAACACACCAGGGCACACGTGAGAACACACACGAGAGCACACACCAGGGCACACGTGAGAACACACGCGAGAGCACACGCCAGGGCACACGTGAGAATACACGCGAGAGCACACACCAGGGCACACGTGAGAACACACACGAGAGCACACGCCAGGGCACACGTGAGAATACACGCGAGAGCACACACCAGGGCACACGTGAGAACACACACGAGAGCACACGCCAGGGCACACGTGAGAACACACACCAGTGCACACACCAGGCCACACATGAGAACACACGTGAGAACACACACCAGTGCACACACCAGGGCACACGTGAGAACACACACGAGAGCACACGCCAGGGCACACGTGAGAACACACACCAGTGCACACACCAGGCCACACATGAGAACACACACGAGAGCACACGCCAGGGCACACGTGAGAACACACACCAGTGCACACACCAGGCCACACATGAGAACACACACCAGGGCACACACGAAGGCACACGCCTGGGCACACCCAACAGTACATGCCTGGGCACACGCCTGGGCACACGTCTGGGCACATGCCTGGGCACACGTCTGGGCACACGTCTGGGCACACGTACACGCCTGGGCACACGTCTGGGCACGCTGTCTGGGCACTGCGTCTGGGCACACCCAACAGTACACGCCTGGGCAGACTCAAGAGCACACGTCTGGGCACACCCAACAGTACACGCCTGGGCACACGTCTGGGCACACGTCTGGGCACACGTCTGGGCACACGTCTGGGCACACCCAACAGTACACGCCTGGGCACACGCCTGGGCACACGCAACAGTACACGCCTGGGCACACGTCTGAGCACACCCAACAGTACACGCCTGGGCACACGCCTGGGCACACGCCAACAGTACACGTCTGGCACACCCAACAGTACACGCCTGGGCACATGCAACAGTACACGTCTGGGCACACCCAACAGTACACGCCTGGGCACACCCAACAGTACACGCCTGGGCACACCCAACAGTACACGCCTGGGCACACGCCAGGGCACACGCCAGGGCACACGCCAGGGCACACGCCAGGGCACACGCCAGGGCACACTCCAGAACGGTCGTCGAGCTCTTGGATCCAAGAGCAACAGCTGAACTTGTGGCTTGGGCAGTGTGGGGGTTGTCCAGCAGCAGCCTGATGACCATACTCCAACCCTGGTATCTCCACACTCCAACCCTGGTATCTCCTCGCTCCTACCCTGGTATCTCCACACTCCAACCCTGGTATCTCCACACTCCAACCCTGGTATCTCCACACTCCAACCCACCCTGGTATCTCCACACTCCTACCCTACCCTGGTATCTCCACACTCCAACCCTGGTATCTCCACACTCCAACCCTGGTATCTCCACACTCCAACCCTGGTATCTCCACACTCCAACCCTGGTATCTCCACACTCCAACCCTGGTATCTCATCAGACTGCTTTCTCAGACCTAAAGCAAACCGGGTGGCTGCTTAGCTGTAGCTTGACATGCACTGACAGTAGATACACATGGAATATAAAGTGTAGTAAACGTATTTTTGACCTGAAAGTCATGTGTCTGCCATTTGAAAATGGTTCTATACTTGTAGCTCCCAGACTTTAGAGTATAACTGTCAGTCTGACATCAGTCTTTGACTCCTTTAACACTGGAATTATTAAAGAGGCTTTTTTACTTGAGCGGCAGTATTAATCTAAGACACTTGCTAAAGATTCCAAACCCAGAGTCACCCAAGGGTCACTCCAACACACCAGCCCAAGTTCAGCATTCTGGCTTGTAGAATCCGCCTGGAGGTTTAGAACAACTGGCCCACAACCCACTTCTGCACTTCCTTTATTGTGCTGTTCTGGAAATGGGAAGGGGGGGGGGTGTTTTGTGCTGGATTTCCAGGAGCTGCTGGTTCCAGCTGGACAGCCTGGAGGTGGAGCAGTGGATGGAAAAGCGGAGTGGACGCGGCACCTTTCTGCTCAGCAGCGTGGAGGTGCAAGTCTGCGTCTCCCAAACGCAAACAAGCATGAAAATAACAGCTCACAAATTTGCAATTATGACTAAATAATTGTCCATTATCCTTCATCCTGTTCAGTTACTTTTGAACCAGAAAAACAAGGACTGAGCTGGGAACAAATTGATCAGGTCTTTTGTAGCAGCTCTAGATGTGCAGATTAGAGGTCAGCTGGGATGCTTGTCTAGATGTGGTTGACAGTCCCGTCTACCTCAGCTGGGATGCTTCTCTTTAGCTCTAATTGCAAGCGGAAAAAACAACAAGGTACACGCATATTCCCCAAAGCCATGCAGGCAAACCTGGCACAGGCCACGGAGCACGAAGACACTATGGCACAGAGCCCCGATCAAAAGGTCAGTTGAACCAAGCATGGGGTTTTTAACACTGGGCTCTTCTCCAGACCCTCCTGGTTCACAGGCTCTGGACTCACCAGCCCTGGTGTGTCATCCAATATGGCTGGCTTCCTTGGCAAGCGCACCTGTCTGCCAAATGTTCCCCAGTGACATTAGGTCAGGTGACATTATAGAAATGCCCTTAAATGCCTGAAGCACTTTCGCGGAATGAGACCAAATGGACGAATGTCTTTTAACCAAAACCTCTTCCAGTGTGTGAAAGACATGAGCACACTCAACTACACTCAAAACAAGACTGAGGAACTGCGCTCAACACACTTGAATACACTCGATTAGCTTTTTTAATTTTAGCATCTGACATTTCTATTTACAACTAAAAACATTCTTGCAAATTAGAAAAAACAAAAGATGTAGATCATGCTGAGCTTTTATTTAACGCCCTACAAGCAGCTGTGACTGTAGAAACCTTCTCTGTGTATCTCAAAAATGGCCCCTTAGGCTAACATCTAATGGCACAAGTGTGCCTATAAAACAGCATGAGATCACACACCCAAATGGAATCCACCTTCTCCCACTGACGAAGGGATTCAAGGTGAAAAATGTACAGTCATCTGTTTTTTTGGGTAGAATAAGATACTTTTTTAGAACTTATACAAAACACTCACACAGCAGTCTGTGGTGTTTTAACACACTTCTTCTGAGGCATTCGCAATTTTTTATATGTATTATTATTTATATGTATTACCTGTTTATAAGTTATTTATGTACCTCTATAACCAGGAACTTTATGAGATGTAAAGAGTTTGTCATGGGATTGTGAAGGTGCAACATGTGCACACGTACCTCTCCGAACGCTCCTCGACCAATCACCTTCAAGATCTCAAAGTCTTCCTTGTGCAGGCGCATCTGCTTCACCTTGGAGGTGAAGGGTTTGGCTGTGGAGAGACACACAGGAGACAATGTCAGCAAACACTACACGATAAAGAGGAAACAGCACCAGAACATCATCACCAACACGGAGAAACGGCACCAGAACATCATCACCAACACGGAGAAACGGCACCAGAATGGCATCATCACCAACACGGAGAAACGGCACCAGAACATCATCACCAACACGGAGAAACGCTCTGGATAAGGGCGTCTGCTAAATGTCGTAAATGTAAATGAAACGGCACCAGAATGGCATCATCACCAACACGGAGAAACGGCACCAGAACATCATCACCAACACGGAGAAACAGCACCAGAACATCATCACCAACACGGAGAAACAGCACCAGAACAGCATCATCACCAACACGGAGAAACGCTCTGGATAAGGGCGTCTGCTAAATGTCGTAAATGTAAATGAAACGGCACCAGAACATCATCACCAACACGGAGAAACAGCACCAGAACATCATCACCAACACGGAGAAACAGCACCAGAACAGCATCATCACCAACACGGACAAACGGCACCAGAACATCATCACCAACATGGAGCTGCACCGCTAACGTCGGAACTAAAAAAACAGAGAGGACACCACATGTCAAGTGTGTGTGAGGGGGTTGAGGACACGGCCAGGAGGACAGCAGGCTGCGCTAACCAGGCCCTCCACAGAGCGGCACGGCGTGGGACCACAGCCTGGCGGGGGCGTATCAGGCCAGCAGTAGGATAAGAAAGGTCGTCTGCCTTCTCTTTAACATCCAGAACACGGACACGCCGCCCACACTTTCTGTTGCTGCTGCTCCTTTGTGCCACAGAACCTTGAACATGCCCTCTCTCACTCCCAGCATGGGACATACATCTGCAAGACTCACATTGCAGAACGGTGTCATTCACAACAGGTTTGGGACAACCACAAGAAGAGCTTTGTTTTGCTCCACCCCCCCCCCTCCCAACCCCACCCCAGGTGGAGGTAAGTGCTGCTACAACCCCCTCCCCCCATAATCTTAGGAGCAGACCAAATCCCTCCCTGACAAAGCTAATAGATGCTTACCGAGTGACACACCGCTGTTTCCATGACAGCTATGGATTTTTCAGGGAAAACCAAAAATTTTTATTTTTTTAATCTTCCAAGCTAACTTTAGATGCCAAGTATTTTTGTTTACACATCTGAATTCATATTGAACATAATTTCTAAACAGACTAGTATTATAACCTCAAGTGACCATTTGGATGAGACCACTATGTCTCTCTTGGGGATTATAGACCTCACGGGGATTATAGTCCTTCACATTCAACACTGGCATTACACCACACTATTGACCCACAATGTAATCTCAGACTAAACACCCTCAGAACAGCATGTTTAACTTACACAGACTACATCACCATATATCTACTGAGAGTGTGCGAACTGTCCCAGTGCAGGCGTGCTAGAGTGGAGATTAGCAAAAATGGGACACAGGGCAGAAAGCAAGGGGCTTCTCACAGTGTCACTAACACCACCACGATACCCACGAGACAATGTGCTGCACTGTAAGTACAAGTTCAGGTTGAAATCCATGTCAGGGACACTTGATCCTGACACTGAGCGCACTGGATCAGAGACGACCAGAACTAACCAAGCACCAGAACAAAGGGCCAGAGACGACTGATCCAAACCTAGCGACAGGACTATGGCTATACCCCAGATACCCTCCCGTCTTATGTTAGCGCATCTCTGGTATCACCTCCGTGACAAAGGTGAGAATAAAGGCACTTGTGTCACTGTAAAGACACATTACTCTGCCAAACTACTGCTGCTCCTCCAGTTATAAATGCTGTCAACAGGAATTCAGATATCCAGAAAAAACAAATGAGAGAAAGAGAGAGAGAGAGATGGACAGAGAGCGTAAGAGAGAAGCAGCATGAGCATTTTGGACACCCAGGCTGTGTACAGCGTGGGACAGAGAAAGGCCTATGAAGTAGTGTGTGAATGAATGTGTGTGTGTGTGTGTGTGTGTCTGTGAGAGAGAATATGGGCGCACATGTGCACATGTTTGTATAGGGTGAGGGGGAACTCTAGGGCTTAATAGGACCTCCTGTTTGTGAGTGTGTGTGTACACATGTGTGTGCGTGTGTGTACATGTGTGTGCATGTGTGTTTGTTTGTGTGTGTGTGTGTGTGTGTGTGTGTGTACACACATGTATGTACTATCCCACAGCTCTTGTGAGGGGACATCTGGAAGCTATAAGACAAATTATTTATGGCCACAGTGAGGTAATGAAGTAAAAATGCAGGAGAAGTGTCTGGGAGACCCAGGGATGGCCTTCCCCGACCTCCTCCGCCGGGCAGGGGCCTAGAGTCAGACACGGCTACGCACGGGGCCGCCCGGCCCGCCGACACACACTCCACCGCCACCCTACACACTACAGCCACAGACCGCTAATACACCAACACCTGGGCAACACATGTATACCAAAACCTGCTTCACACCAACACAAAGGACGTGTGTCCTTGCACCAACGCGAGTGTCTCAGAATGATGTCAGCATGCAGCTCTGGATGGAGTTCATCTCTGCATTAGGGGAGCTTTGCTGCAGCCTTCTATACACAAAACCTCAGAAATAAACTGCCTCTAATGCTTTAGCCTAAACAAAGTCCCTGACACGAAAATTCAAAAGCATCGTTAAATAAAAAAAAAGAAATAATAAAAAACACCATAATTAACTGATCTGAATTTTTAGACAAGAGGAATCAGGACATGTTTATGGAACAGTGGACCATGGAGGCTGCTCACGCGATGACTACAGTGTGGCAGTCCGGCCCCCAATCGCTCTCCCTCCTGCGCAGACATGCAGGACTCTACAGGCAGGAGACACGGTGGTCACGCCCAGCCTGGTACGGCAGGTTATCGGGGTTCCGTTGGCCTCCATGCAAGGGCTCGCGGTAACACTTCTACACTCCATAGATTGACACTGGGCGCTTATATTCTCAGGAAGAATGTGGAGATATGAGGGTGGGTGGAGATGTCCCAGAATGCACTGGGGTTTCAGATGCCTGCTATCCCTGCCACTGGGTCACTGCAAAGTGTGTCACTGGTCATGAGACCATGGAAGAAGGGACATGCCAAACCTCTGAGAAGACAGTGACAGGACAGGACAAAATCAGGACAGGACAGGACTAAATCATTCATGAGCTCCGTCCGTATGGAAACATGCCAGAGAATCATGTTCATAGCAAATATACGTGTGGTGGGGCGTAACATCTGGCTTAATGCCATGGTGAACACCCACAGCACTGTAATTTCCAAACCAATATAGGCCACCTAAAAACATGCATCTCCCTCCCAAGAGCAAGGTGGGGTGGATCCAGGTGGGGTGGATCGCCCGGGGCGACCCCAGAGCCAGGTGGGGTGGATCCACGCCCGGGGCGACCCCAGAGCCAGGTGGGGTGGACCCACGCCCGGGCAACCCCAGAGCCAGGTGGGGTGGATCCAGGTGGGGTGGATCCACGCCCGGGGCGAGGGAAGATGCGTCTGGACGCCTTCAAGCATACAAACAGGATATTCATCACATAAAGCGCGAGGGAGGGGCAGTAGGTGATAAGATCTAGACTGTGTGAGGAACTCCTGTTTTAAGGCACATCGAGGAACAATGCAAACAGTGAGACACAGCTACAAATCTGAAAGAGCTCCAAAGAGTCAGGAGCACCCAGTGGGCAAGCACTAAACCTGTAACACAGATTATAAAACACTGTCCAGCACTAAACCTGTAACACAGATTATAAAACACTGTCCAGCACTAAACCTGTAACACAGATTATAAAACACTGTCCAGCACTAAACCTGTAACACAGATTATAAAACACTGTCCAGCACTAAACCTGTAACACAGAGATTATAAAACACTGTCCAGCACTAAACCTGTAATACAGAGATTATAAAACACTGTCCAGCACTAAACATGTAACACAGATTATAAAACACTGTCCAGCACTAAACCTGTAATACAGAGATTATAAAACACTGTCCAGCACTAAACCTGTAATACAGATATTATAAAACACTGTCCAGCACTAAACATGTAACACAGATTATAAAACACTGTCCAGCACTAAACATGTAACACAGATTATAAAACACTGTCCAGCACTAAACCTGTAATACAGAGATTATAAAACACTGTCCAGCACTAAACCTGTAATACAGAGATTATAAAACACTGTCCAGCACTAAACCTGTAACACAGATTATAAAACACTGTCCAGCACTAAACCTGCAACACAAATTATAAAACACTGTCCAGCACTAAACCTGTAACACAAATTATAAAACACTGTCCAGCACTACACCTGTAACACAGAGATTATAAAACACTGTCCAGCACTACACCTGTAACACAGAGATTATAAAACACTGTCCAGCACTACACCTGTAACACAGAGATTATAAAACACTGTCCAGCACTACACCTGTAACACAGAGATTATAAAACACTGTCCAGCACAAAACCTGTAACACACAGATTATAAAACACTGTCCAGCACTAAACCTGTAACACAGAGATTATAAAACACTGTCCAGCACTAAACCTGTAACACAGAGATTATAAATCACTGTCCAGCACTAAACCTGTAACACAGATAATAAAACACTGTCCAGCACTAAACCTGTAACACAGATCATAAAACACTGTCCAGCACTACACCTGTAATACAGAGATTATAAAACACTGTCCAGCACTAAAACTGTAACACACATATTATAAAACACTGTCCAGCACTACACCTGTAACACACATATTATAAAACACTGTCCAGCACTAAACCTGTAACACAGATCATAAAACACTGTCCAGCACTACACCTGTAATACAGAGATTATAAAACACTGTCCAGCACTAAAACTGTAACACACATATTATAAAACACTGTCCAGCACTACACCTGTAACACACATATTATAAAACACTGTCCAGCACTACACCTGTAACACAGAGATCATAAACCACTATCCAGCACTGAGCCTGTAACAGAAATGTTACACAAGACTGCAATGTCTCTCAAATTATTTTAAATTAATGGAGACAAACTATAGGAAACTGGATAAAGATTCAAATGTTTGTTGTCAAAAATGAAAAAACCTCTGTGACTAATTTGTGAAGGCAAAAAAGTGAATTCAGTGGAAGAGATGAAAACACAGGTTGCAAACAGGTCCATGGCTTTGTCCTGGGTGCCTAGCTGTATACCGGCCTCCCTGGCTCTGCTAACTAGAACACGCGTTTTGTAATTTAGATAGTTTTTTCTGGTTGTCATGGAAACGAATATAGCATCATAGCATCACCTGCAGCATTGGAATGGTCATACACAAACGACTGCGTAAAAACACACGAAGGGTGCGTCAGCTCCAACGCTCGCCGAAGTTCCGGGCTTTGCGCAACCTTTGCAAAAAGTATGAAAGAATGTAGAGAGCTTGGGTCACGTCTGTAACGAGCAGGAACACTGACGAGGACGAGCGCGCCTCCCTGATCTGAGCACACAGCCCTACATTCTGGGACTAACATCAGTCACATCTCAACAAGGTGGAATACCAGTGTGTGCAGGGAGCCTGTTGGGGCAGAGCAGACAAGGAAGAAGATTAAACGGTCTTCTTCCCCAGAGAGGGTCACATGGCAGGCTAGAGGCAGACCCAGACCCCTGGGTGTCTTCCACACATAACAATGCACAGAAGCCCACCTGGTACTGGGGTCGCGCTGCAGATCCAACACATGGCGATCAACTCGCCTCCCTCCAGCCAAACACTCCACAGTAGATGTAACTTTAGCCGTGTTCGTTGTCTGGGAGCGGATGAGTAAATGAGCTAGCGTGGAGGACAGGAAGACCTTGAGGCTCGAAAAATTCCCTTCCCATGTTACCATGTTCCCATGTTCAGGTTGGCCCGATCACTCCTGTCTTCTACACCACACCACCCCCGTCATATGACTTCTGCATGGGTGACACTGTCTGCAGGTTTGACACTGCCAGATACGTGTGATCTACATTTTAATCTATTAGCAGGAGATACAATACAGAAATTAGCCCTGTATTAATACATTTTTGCATTCATAGGTTCATTCTGGACCAAATCATATATGGGCCGTCTTTCCGTTGAGAAACATACATCTCCCACAGATGAGCGCTGCAGATTATGACCACCATTCCTAAAACAGCCACATTTCATGACTGTTTTTGGAACTCGTAGGCGAACACTCAATTTTTCCCCCCAACATCATACAAGCTGAGTAAGAGACCATCACACATCTGGTATCCATGACAATACTACAGCAACCACAATTATAGCTTACAGGCATAAAAATAAGCTAAGGAACAATAAATACATACATACACACACACGCGTGCACACACACTCACACAACTCTCTGCAGTTTTCCAGTGCACACACTTTCTAGGCCACAACCAAATCCCTTAGGCTGGAAACCAGTACTAATTATACCGTGCAGAAAGGTGTCGGGCTGGCATTTCAAACCAGGAGAAGGGAGAACTATGGAGAGACAAGTCCTGGCGGTTCCCATGGTGAACGCACACGAGGGCCTAGATAGAGGCCTGGGTGTCCAAAAGCACCAGAGACACTGCACAACACCTGGTCAGGTGACAGACTACAAAGGGGATGGGGGAGGGGCTGTGGAGTGCAGGAAGTCAAGTTGTTTCAGTGCTTGAGTGGAGCGTACACGCATGCACACACACACATACGTTCTCTCACATACACACACGTACTCGAAAACGCACACACACACTCAACAAGCACACATACAGGCACGTATACACACACACACACACACACACGCGCGCGCGCGCACACACGCATACAGCTAGTTCTAGCTTTGTTCTGATTTGTCATTAAGTGTGCTACATGAAAACTGGGAGTGCTGCAGCCTGCATAAGTGTGCTGATGCATTGCCTTTCACTGCATGAATAATGCAGACGCTCACTCAGAGGCTTCACTTCCCCTCCCCCTCTCAACCCCTCCCTCCCCATCCCTCCCCTGTCCTCCCTCCTCCTCCTCTCAACCCCTCAGTCCCCTCCATCCTCCTCTCAACCCCTCCCCTCCCTCCTCCTCTCAACCCCTCCCCTCCCTCCTCCTCTCAACCCCTCCCCTCCCTCCTCCCCACCCCTCCCTCCCTCCCCTCCCTCCTCCTCCCCGAAGAATCGAGCATCTCATTGCAGTTTTGACCTTGTCCTCCATGCAGCTGCCCAGACACACACTCTCACTATGAGACGACTCCTCTCTGATCCTGATAGGACAATCAGAAAGGTCTTTAAGTCATGATACTGCACACTGACCAAAGCCATCTAGTCTGCACCTACCTTGCATTACAACCTCATAAAGGGGACAGATGTACCACACCACAGTTCTATCACTGCATGCTATTTTTATTTATTGCATAGTTTCAAATGGCATTAGAACATACACTATATTGCCAAACGTATTCGCTCACCCATCCAAATCATCGGAATCAGGTGTTCCAATTACTTCCATGGCCACAGGTGTATAAAATTAAGCACGTAGGCATGCAGACTGTTTTTTCTAACATTTGTGACAGAATGGGTCGCTCTCAGGAGCTCAGTGAATTCCAGCGTGGATCTGTGATAGGATGCCACCTGTGCAACAAATTCAGTCGTGAAATTTCCTCACTCCTGAATATTCCACAGTCAACTGTCAGCTGTATTATAAGAAAATGGAAGTCTTTGGGAACGACAGCTACTCAGCCATGAAGTGGTGGCCACATAAACTGACGGAGCGGGTCAGTGGATGCTGAAGCACATAGTGCGAAGAGGTCGCCAACTTCCTGCAGAGTCAATCACTACAGACATCTAGGCCTTCAGATTAGCTCAAGAACAGTGCGCAGAGAGCTTCATGGAATGGGTTTCAATGGTTGAGCAGCTGCATCCAAGCCGTACATCACCAAGTGCAATGCAAAGCGTCGGATGCAGTGGTGTAAAACACGCCGCCACTGGACTCTAGAACAGTAGAGCCGCGTTCTCTGGAGTGACCAATCACGCTTCTCCATCTGGCAATCTGATGGACTGGTGTGGATGAACTTGACTGGTCTGTACAGAGTCCTGACCTCAACCCGATAGAACACCTTTGGGATGAATTAGAGCGGAGACCGAGAGCCAGGCCTTCTCGTCCAACATCAGTATGTGACCTCACAGATGTGCTTCTGGTAGAATGGTCAAAAATGCCCATAAACATACTCCTAAACCTGGTGGACAGCCTTTCCAGAAGAGCTGAAGCTGTTCTACCTGGGTGGACCAACGTCATATTGAACCCGCCTGGGCCCCAGGGACACATCCAGGACAGGGCCCCACCTGGGTCCCATCAAGGACAGGGCCCCACCTGGGTCCCATCAAGGACAGGGCCCTGCCACATGGTACAGCTACATTTCTGGTTTCACTACCTGATTTTTGGCCTCAAGTGGAGGAGTTCAAGTATCTGGGTTTCTTGTTCATGAGTGAGGGAAGGATGGAACGCGAGGTTGACAGGCGGATCGTTGCGGCGTCTGTAGTGTTGGGGACGCTGTACTGGACCATTGTGATGAAGAGAGAGCTGAGCCAAAAGGCAAAGCTCTCGATTTACTGGTCAATCTACGTTCTGACTCTCACCTATGGTCACGAGCTTTGGGTAGTGACCAAAAGAATGAGATCACGTATACAAACAGCTGAAATGCATTTCCTCCGCAGGGTGTCCGGGCTCTCCCTTAGAGATAAGGTGAGGAGTACGGTCATCTGGGAGAGACTCGGAGTAGAGCCGCTGCTCCTCCAAGTAGAGAGGAGCCAGTTGAGGTGGTTCGGGCATCTGGTCCAGATACCCCCTGGACGCCTCCCTGGTGAGGCATGTCCAACTGGGAGGAGACCCTGGGGAAGACCCAGGAGATTATATTTCTCGCCTGTCCTGGGAACGACTCAGTATCCCCCCAGAAGAGCTGGAAGAGGTGGCTGGGGAGAGGGAGACCTGGGCGTCTTTGCTGAGGCTACTGCCCCTGCGACCCAGACCTGGATAAGCGGTTGAAAATGGATGGATGGCTGGATGAATGATTTTGGTATATATGAATATGTGATTTGTCAGTAATTCTAAAATATTTATCACTTTACATTAGTTTAGGTGTTAAAAACACAACAAAAAATTTAAATGTAAGGAATCATATTACTAACTAATGCTGCAGTAGCCATTAAAACAGTCTACGGCATATACAAAATGCAGCACACACTCGTTTCACCACGAGTTTCAGTCTTAAAGCAGGATACGAGGATACGAGGAACGCTGTAGAAGTGGCTGGAGAATCTGGAGAATGGTGGGTTGGAACACTACAGACAGAACCTGCACGTTAAGCCAAAGGACAAGTCACTGCGTCACCACACACTCGGACTACAGCTCTACAACGTGTGTCTCCAAAGACTAGGAGTGGGAAATAATTGGATTGAATTGTATTTGCATCGTAGCTCCCTAGACTGTGAAACTCCTGTCACTGCGAGGCTGCATCACAGTCAAGGCAATGATGTTAAAATCAGCAAACTGCTCACAGACACTACGGCCTGTATGAGAATCTTTGCCCTGCTGGACCTGAGGCATAAAAATCACTGAGGTGTGAAGCGGTTTTGTCGTTTTCATGAGGGGTGGGGGTGAAGGGTGGATAATGAGCAACTTATCTTCAGTGAGTAATTCTGAAGAACAGAGCTGTGGGGAGATCTGAGCAGTCCTGGGGTCACGGCTAGTGAATCATTCTCACGGCCAGCTACATGGACCCGTGGTCACCTACGCCCTAATCCCGGTTGGTGGAGTCCCGTGGTCACCTACGCGCTAATCCCGGTTGATGGAGTCCCGTGGTCACCCACGCCCTAATCCCAGTTGGTGGAGTCCCGTGGTCACCCACGCCCTAATCCCGGTTGATGGAGTCCCGTGGTCACCCACGCCCTAATCCCGGTTGATGGAGTCCCGTGGTCACCCACGCCCTAATCCCAGTTGGTGGAGTCCCGTGGTCACCCACGCCCTAATCCCGGTTGATGGAGTCCCGTGGTCACCCCGCCCCTAATCCCGGTTGATGGAGTCCCGGTCACCCACGCCCTAATCCCGGTTGGTGGAGTCCCGTGGTCACCCACGCCCTAATCCCGGTTGATGGAGTCCCGTGGTCACCCACGCCCTAATCCCGGTTGATGGAGTCCCGTGGTCACCCACGCCCTAGTCCCGGTTGGTGGAGTCCCGTGGTCACCCACGCCCTAGTCCCGGTTGGTGGAGTCCCGTGGTCACCCACGCCCTAGTCCCGGTTGATGGAGTCCCGTGGTCACCCACGCCCTAATCCCGGTTGGTGGAGTCCCGTGGTCATCCACGCCCTAATCCCGGTTGATCCTGCCCCGGGAAGCGCACTGAGGCAGGTAAACGCAGATGTTTAGAGAGCCCTGCTGAGAGTCACAACCTTGACAGCCTTGAGTCACCTCATTGTGTTTTCAGTTTGTTTGGTCTGCGTTGAGTTTAATGCACAGTGGGGTTGTTAAGAGTTGTATCATGATAAAGACAACAGAAAAGACTCTCCACATACTGACTGGCCTTCAGCTGGGTCACTCTTATTATGAATAAACTGATCAACTGTCCAACATTCTGTAATCTAGCCTCCGTTTCTGATAGCAGCATGTTGTAATGGCTAAACCAAATGTGCTGAAGTCAACCATCAGCCAGTATCAGGTCACATCTTATCTGTGTTGAGTAAGAACTATGACCTAAGGAAGCAGGCGTTAGGGTCAGGCTAGGCTAGGGTAGGGTAGGGTTAGGGTTAAGACCCTGGGTCATACGAAAGCAGGAGGAAAAAAAGAGCATGGCTCTATATGCTGCAAACACACACACACACCCACATGCACACACGTGCACGCACACACACGGTTTAGACCAATCAGATAAGAGCACAGTCCAGGGCGGCTGATTCTACAGTACATGCAGATGCTCCGGTGAGTCAGCATCGGCGGAGGGGCAAAGCTTATCACCATGTGCCTGACTCAGCCCACAGAGGGAAAGACCAGAAACATCCACAAAAGACAGACAGATATACAGGCAGCTCTATATGTACACACACACACACACACACACATACATATATATACACACACACACACACACACACACAGTATTAATAGCAACAGATGGAGATTTAGGTACATCTGTCTATGTGCCAAAAATGTCTCTGTGTGTGAGGGATTCAAAGAAAGGTGAGGACAGTAGGGTGGGGAGATCTCACAGCTGGGTGACCGTGTGATACGACTGTCTGCTGGTCTGCTTCTCACTCTGCACTGCGCCCTTCCCACACACACAGCAGGGCACTGAGGGGTCATCAGCCATGCTTCACCTGCGACACACTCCATGATCATCCAAAACACCACCGCCGCGTGTCCACGTACCTGTTCACTTAGGTGCAGAAACACAGCACACCAAACCCTGCTGTTACACAACACCGCAGAACTGAAATGAAATCTGCTCAGCAATGGTTCAAACACATGTTATCCTCACACTGCTTCCAAGGCAGACTCAGTCAAGGGAAAACGAATGAAGAGGGTGTGGAAAGAAAAAAAAAAGAGAGAGATGCAAGTTGCCAGTTGGCTGCAGTTCCAGCTCAGTTTATAGTCATGGCAGCCGGCATGAATTCAGTCTTTCACAAGTGAAATAATAATTAGAACAAAAAACAAAAAAAGATGGCAGTGGGTCAATCGTCCAGCTTTGTCTGGCCAGCGAGAACGCAGTGAAATGTGAATGGATCGTTCTCCAGCTTCTGTTCAGACGTTCTGGAGGGCAGCACAACATGCCCTGCGTGTGAATCCAGTTCTAGTGGTGATGGTCTCAACACCCTGGCTACAGAGAGCTGAGGAGATCTGCACAAGTCTCTGTCCTGCCCACATATACATGTAGCAGGCCCCAGACCACTTTAAAGCACCATTATGGGAAGCTGCATTCTTTAAATATCAAGTGCTACTCATTATGTGTTCACTCTGGGTTAGAGATGCATGATGCGGACAAATATCCCACAAAAATACCCCATGAGAGTCTCTAGTGCAGTTATACGACTACATGCTGGGCAAATGCATGCATCAATGGACACCTTCACATAAGATGGCTATGGAACAGCCATGATTATTTTACATTGGATGATTCATGAGACACAATTAATTAAAACTCCCAATGAACTTCACTGGAATTGTTTAGGGCGATGATGTCGCACAATACGTATAATAGGGGCTTGTTTAGCAGGTTCATTTGGAGCCTTCAATGTCAGTACCGCAAAAGGGAATGCCATGATCATCACAGCAGTATACTGAGCAGCAGAGCTTTAGGGGAGAAGAGGAGAGGAGAACAGGGAAGCAGACAGAGGAACACGTCTGGCTGGAGTCTGGTCAGGCTGGGGCTCTGATCTCAGCAGCCTGTGTCTGTCAGAAGGACTGACAGATTGGTGTAGTAGGACATCCAGTAAGGAAAACCCAGCGGAACAGTCGGGTTTTCCATGACTAAAAACCCAAACTGATCTCCTTCCTTCTCCATGAGTCGGATATGTGAAACATTAAGGAAGCAAAAGCGCGCATGTGTGCTGTGGAGAGACAGGACGTGAGGGTTCCTGGCAAGGTCATGCTGAGAGCAGAGACTGCAGGCCTCGTCGCTTCTGAAGACCCACAGCCATGCATGCATCAGCAGCTTCAGAGCTGTCTGGAGCGCCTGAATGTGTGTGTGTGTGTGTGTGTGTGTATAGACCTCATGAGTAAAGGATCCACCGGGTGGCTCTTTAAATAGTCATACAAAGAGGACAAACACAATGCACAACCGTTTCCCTCCCTGACATCATCAACATGTCCGGTGGCCCTGCGCTGCATCCTAAGACTGCCCTGCTGAGCCCCTCCACAGGAAAAGGGTACACACACTCACACACTCACACACGTGCGCAAACACACACACGTTTCTCTTTCTCTCTCATAAGAATATATATATACACACACCTCTATCACACCCACATGCACACTTGCTCTCTCAATCTCACGTACAACTTCTGAAGGATGTACAGAAGTGGAGATTTGGCCCCAGTGTTGTGTGTTACCTGGTGTTCCTGTAGGCCTTACGCACGGTTACCACACGCTCCCTACCCTACACAGCAGGGCTGATTCCATTGTGGCTGTTCAACATGTCCAGGCAGCACCGTCTTCGGGAAGCAGAGGATTGGCCAATCAACCAGGAGGCAGCGGCTCATTGGCTGCTCGGGTGCTTCACGCTTTTTATTATTGTAAATGTATTAATTTGTGAGTAAATCCATTTGTGGAGTCTGAAGAGTGTTCTTCCTGATGAAGTGGTCTTCCTGGTTGGCCAGGAAGGCTTCATGCAGCTTATTCAAGCTCGACATTAGGCGAGACCGTAAAAACCTGTTTATCTGAATAGCATTTCTATAGTGACTAATGGTTGACAGGCTGCTCTGTTTATAACTACCGAGAATGTGGTCAATTCCAAAGACAAAGTGATCTCTGCTCATCATTCCCCCTCAAATGTGTCCAAAACCACAAATCCACACTGCCATGGCTAAACCTTAGAGCTAAAGCACAGCAGACAGGTGACACCAGCGCCAACAGAGGACTATACAGCCAGAAAATGAACGTTAATTCTCCTCAGTAAGTGACGGGGGTTAAGGCCAGAACTAGTAATGGAGTTACTTCTAAAGTATACTTCACAAACGCAACAAGTCATTCAAAACAGGCCAACTGGGCTCAGACTACCTCAAATAGAGATATATACCTCTGACTACAACTTGGACTTCGGCCTTCATCAAGGGGAAACACGGACATGAAGGCAGATCCGATTAACACCCCCCTCACCCCCCCGCGCGCAGTATCGCACCTAGAACAGTGCGCGTGATTACGGTGAGACGGGCGCATTCCAGATTCGTGCACAAACCAGTCCGGCCATGATGTCATCTTTGACTTTTTTCTTCTCATCCAAGACAGTATTCGTGTTGTCTGATATTCCTAATGTTAGCCAATGTGTTATTGTGGAAGTAGAGGTATCTCAGCCAACAACGAATGTGTCGATTTACCTGGACTGTTAACTTTAAGCAGTGAACCATTCGATTGTTGACAGGGAAAATGATACGTGTCGAAATGAACGCGAAAATCCCGTGGAGAACTATTAAAGATAAAAGAGAACCGACATTTAAGCTACAAAACCGCAATGCAACATACACAAAGGTGTATTAAAAACATCTTACCCCAGTCAAGGAATTCCAAAATATTCTTCTCTCTTCTGAGAGGCGAATTACTGCACTCATCATAAAGACAGACGAGAATATCCAGCAGTGTTTCCACGCTGAGGCACTGGCCGATCGACTGACAGGGCCCATCCAAAATTAGTTTCTCCAGTTTTCTCAAACGAACCTCCCCAGACATGATTCCAAACTTTGTTGATGAATAGTTTGCAAGGAGGTGTATTTCCAGTATAAATACACAGACTACACACACCAGGCAACGACACACTCGCGTGCTTTTGCCATAAAAACTTAAAAGGCTCAAGACAGGAAAATTATTGTCCAGCTAAAACGGATCAGTCATGGCCGGCCTCTCCAAAAACGCATAACGACTTGAAGGTTAATGTGACACATAACATCGCCTCACGGTTCCTTGGTTTTCCGAACCTGGGTGCACTAAAGAAGACTTACTAGCCTGCGACCGACCCTGCCCTGGCCGGTAGGTTTGACGTAACCAAGACGCTTGGCGCTTCCTTTATTTCTGTATTTCTTTTACTCTCACGGATCCTTTGCAAAGAACATTACCACTTGCAACGAAATCGCTAAAACGTCCACCTTGGTTGCTGGTACATGTGTTTATCCATAATGCAGTAACAAAACATGTATCAGCACTGGATCTGCAATGCTACAAAAACACGTATGCCCCTCCTCTGTCAGTACTGCGAAGGAGAGCGCGAGAGGCTTAGCAAGCCCGAGCTTTTTTCCTTTAAATTCCAGTCTTCATAAATGAGCCACGGATGCTCTTTCGCCTCGACTACAGCGGTTGGTGAGACGCGTCTTCATTGTGAATAAACACTGAAGGTTTTTGGGGTTTTTTTTGCCGGAGGAGCAAAAGTTCTGCTGCGAATTGAAAGAAATTGCGACCTTGTTCATGTCAGTGGACGCTGTCTGTTCCTGCTGCGCTGGTCGCCGTCTCTCCTTGCCGTACTTCACTGCTGCAGGCACAAGCCGAGCTCATCATGGCGACCGTCATACTCTGCCGTCAGAGCATCTGCTGCAGGGGGTGCAGGGGTATTGGAGGGGTAGATAATGTGAATGGTGACTGCGGCTGGTGAAGGGAAGAATCCGTCATTGACAAAATCCTCGGCTCATACAAGGAGGTGGCAGAGATTAAACTCTCCGCAGTGTCTCGCATGTTTCTATAAATCGTCTCATGTTTCTATAAATCTCAGTGCGAGGTATCGATATGCGGATGTGACCCTTTTAATTTTTTTTGTTAAGTAAATTAAAATCAAAGGTGGCAGCTAGTGAGAATTGTGTAAACATTCGTATAATAATGATTAAAACATTAAGATGATTGTGGCATACGTGAACAATACGTTTTAACTGAAATGGGCCTATATAGATGTCATGAAAACTTTAGATAATTTCTTGTATTATATAACTCGGAGGTAAACATTTAAACATTCATTTAAAACATATAAAATAATACATGTTTGGTCATTCGTTTTAACATCATGGCGTTAGCGCTGTGTTTTATATATTCTAACACAAAACAAGGTCTTGTCCTTATTCTTACATTCCGTAAGTTATTTCCACAATAAATGAACACTTACGCCACCTAGTGTCGTAATGTTGACTGTACACTGCACGTACTGTACGTGAGGTTACGTTCAGTACTGCGTAAGCCTTTGTTTATTTATCAATTAATGAAATCGTGTTTTTTATTTGTCTTTAATTTGATATTTCTTATTTGCCTTTATCTAACGTTTTTTGTGTTTTGCTTTGTTCAAAAGTCTATAACTTAACTAAAATATATTAGGTAGATCATTTTCAGATTCATCGGCCCCTTTTATTATTACAGCCCGAGTTATGACTGATTTTATATACTAAACCCTTTCAATACGTTGTTACTTGGAGCCTAATAGCCTACCGTTCGCAGTCCGCACCCCCACAGAGTTATTCATATTAACGTGGAGGCTTATCACGCCTTGAAGCCTTTGAGGTACACGGTGTGACCAGAGGAACCCTCCCATTAAAACTTAAGTCTGCCTCAAATCGCCGCATTTAAACAAATTTCTATCTGGCAAGAGTCACACCATGACTAATAAGGTGCTAAACCTTTCTTTCATGTCAAAATATTTGATGTAAGATAAGACTCCGGAAGGACTGGAGGTAACATTTAGGTAACATTTAGTTATTGATCTGCAGTCTGTTTAAAATATCTTTCTGTAGGCTAAATCTGGCGTCCTTAATCCAGTCCAACGGTTTGCGCTGTTGATTTAAAATGGGTGATTTAAAGTGGGACGCTGTTTGTTTGTTTTCTAATAATTGTCCCGGTCAGCGAAAGAAAGAACGTGCGTTTGTATGTTGCCTCGTTATCCGCACCTGTGGTGGGCTACTATTGTTTGTTGTTTTATTAGGCGGGATCCGTGTAAATAGGACGCCCTTTCTTATGCAGTAGTTGGGTGTTAATTAGCACGCGTTTTGTTGATTGGACATTCTCTCTATCCTTTGATTAAGGGCTATGGCATCCGCGAGAATTAGAATTCGCCTGTATTGACCAAAGGGGCTCTAGATAATTGACAAGGGAAGGGGAGAGGACTGACACTTCACACGAGGCTTCAGCCCTCTGATTTACTGATGTGTGCTTCGTGTGTATTGTACAGAACAGACGAGTGCAAAGCTGGGATTTGGGGTGGATGTCGGTGTATTGTCAAAAGGCCCTGCTACAAATCGTAATGGAAGTTCATTAAAAGTTAGAGATTTTTCCACTATATGCCTAATGTGTTTGTTTAAATGTTAACTATAGGAAATATACAGGATATTCCATTGTTTTACTAGGTCAGTCATTTGTTGTTTGAAGCATCTGGCATAGCTGGGTATGGCTCTTAAGTATCTTTTAGAATGCCATCACATTATTTTTGTACATAAGAGTTTGTTGCTCTTAGCAAATATGAACAATAGGGCATGTCATCTTGGCCAAACTACCCCTTCTATAGAGCAGATATGAGAGTGATTCCTCTTGTAGAGACATTACATTATTTTTGTACATAAGAGTCTGTTGCTCTTAGAAAATATGAACAAAAGAGTATGTCATCTTGGCCAAACTGCCCCTTCTATAGAGCAGATATGAGAGTGACTCCTCTTGTAGACACAGTTAGCTTGTTGGCTCAGCTCTACATTGTGTCCCATTCATCGTCTTCAGCAGACCTTCCCTGTGAGCTCCCTCAGTCCGTCTGACATCTCGGGGCAAACAGAGGACCAATACACAAACTCAGACAGCGGCTGCTCTGCTGCAGGGCCTCCTCTTCTTATGCTGGTGTGACCAAACAAGGCAAATTTGGCAATGGAATCAGATGGTCACCAACCTGTGAAGAGCTCCCCAATCCACATCCACTCTGACCTCCCTGGATTAACTGTCTGTTTGACTAATAATTTTAATCTGGGGTTGCAGAAGCAGGGGAGGTAATCTTGGAATAAACATTTGATTGCCCCAACTTCCTCCAAGTCTCGTCCACCGGTGATGTGCCTTGTGGGTAAATATGATGGAGCAGAAAGGCCGACAGACACATGAGACGAGATAGCCGTGCTCTTAGACGCTTGGCCAGACTAGGAATGTTTTACAGTGTCTGGGGGAATGTACACATGACGAACAAAAGCAGGACAGCAACACGCATGCATGCGGATGAGAGGGGACGTCCCCGTCTCCTCGCTGGTGCTAAAGGCCTGTTAATAACCAGCCAGGAGGAACATGGTACTGCAGTAATATAGGGAGAAATATGTGCACACTTTGCAAGCAGCACCTTAAATAAAATGTTGAAATGTTAATTCCTTATGTAATGGAAGGGCGGCATGATATGAATTACTGTGTTGAGATGAACTTTTGGGGACATGCATATTCCAGAAATCACCAGTTCAGGAAAGCTAAAAACAAATTTGTTTGGACATTTTCCATATTTTTTGCACTTGAGCTTTTTATGACTAAAAGTTCACCATGTACCTTGTAATTTCATTATTTTTAGATCTTCCTTTAAATTCTGTCCAGGAAAAAAAGGTTGAGAAAGACCTCTGGGAATAAATGGTACTAATTATATTACTTAGAATTACTTATAGTAGCTACTTAATGTAACTTATATTTATAGAATGTTAGAAAAATAGAAAAGTCTTTTTCATTATATCAATGACAGTTTTGATTCATCTTGAATTGAGCATTTTGTCTCCTATGAAATGTAGCTCTCATGTCACACACCTTTATGTCGCCACCCCCTTGTCAACGTGCGAATGGTCGGGGGTCGCGCGGGCATATAAGGACGAGTGTCTGTCAAAGCCACAGCATTTTACTGTGTGAACAGGACAACTTCACAAACCTTCAACTTTCTACATTCTCATTCCGATGGCTTCGCTTACCGTCTCGTGCCTCCTCGGCGTGGTATTTCTTGCATTGGTAAAGGGTTTCACCCACGAAGATATGAAAGACGTCATGCTCAAGAGACTGGGACTCGACGAAGTTCCAAGAATTCAAAAAAGGGATTTGGAGAACCTTGTGGTCCCCGCGCATGTCAAGAACAAATACTTATCTATGCTGAAACTTCACAACAAGAGGAGACGTCGGTCCGTTCCAAGTTTGGCGGGGATTCTTCGGGGCATTCCTGGTAACGCAGGTAAACTCATATTACTCTTCACATTGCCGCACTGTTTCAGGACGCTGACTATGCAGAGTTCACGCGTCACCACACTTACCTGCATTTGTTGGAAACGCTTTAAAAAGCGCCTTTTTATTCTTTTACTTTTAGATATTTCTGGGGATTTTGTTTACTCTGACACCACACGTCAAGGAGTGGTGTTTGAGATGGATTCAAGGATCCCGGAGAACAGTGAAGTGACCATGGCCGAACTGAAGCTATACAAAAAAGCCCCATATAAGCGCTCCGTGCCCGAGAGAAAAGGTCAAAGACCCGTGAACAACGCCCGCGTGAGCATCTATTGGGTAGATGTCCAAGAAAACGGGTCGAACCGAACGTCACTTGTTGACTCAAGGTATGTTAAGTACACAGACAGAGTCGATATGATTTCCTCATTATGGTAATTACTTTGCAAATCGCCACTCTCGTCATTTCTAAAAGCAATCCAGTCTAATTGTCACATCAATTATCTCCGCAGGTTAATTCCTATTCATGAAACTGGATGGAAGAGCTTTGATGTCACCCAAGCTGTGCACTATTGGTCGAAGACTCAAAAGAAAAAACCCATGCACCTTGAAGTGTGGATCGAGGGCGAGAGACTGGGCAGTTACGCGGCAGAGATGGCCAAAAGTGTGCACTTCACAACTCAAGACCACAGTGACAACACCTTGGGAAAGCCCGAGCTCGTTCTTTACACACTTAACTTTGACGAATTTGGGTAAGTGTGAACATTTTGTCCGGATAATGTTTATGCATGCCCCATAAAACAAAACAAAAACAAATGTATTTGTTGTACATGTAAATGCAATTGTTCTCTTTTTTCATCTTTAGGTCGAATGGTGACTGTGAAATAAACAAAAACATGTGTTGTCGGGAAGAACACTTTATAAACTTCCGGACCCTCACCTGGACGCAGTACTGGATCATTGAGCCTGCTGGGTATCAAGCCTTCAGGTGTACCGGTGGCTGCAAGCAACCCAAGCGGGGTTACGGCTACGGAGAGAGGAAGTGCGCCGTGGTGGAGAGCGCGCCGCTGCCAATGATGTATCTGGTGAAAAAAGGAGATTACACCGAAATTGAAGTGGCTGAATTCCCAAATATGATAGTCGAGAAGTGCGGCTGTACAATGGACAATATTTCAGTTGTCTGAACACGCCAAGTCGCCAAAACGTCGAAACGCACAGTACTTAAAACTAGATTGTAGGCGGGGTGTACGAAAGGATCTTTGCTCCGGCTAAAAACATTGAGCACTTTCACTAAGTTTGTATATAAGTTGTTTATTGGTGTCATAAAACGTGACATATATTTTTGCATTTGCCGCATGACGTTACATGAAACGTTGGCATTCATTTTCAAAATGTATATTTTGAGTTGTAAATATCATGGATTTGTTGCGCATTTCACTGTGTTGGCTATATAAAGTAAAGTATTTTTCACTGAGTGGTATCTCTGCTGTACCGTTACTTCTGAGCTCATCCAAACTTTGGGTATTCTAGTGTTTGCAGGCGTCAGGGTGGCCAGTTAAGTCACACACACGCCGCAGACTTTAGCACACAAACCAATTATAGTTTTGTTTGCTCCGTTTTGCATTGTCGGTCACAACTCCGTACAACACTACTGTCTCCAAAACAGACAAATACACATTTTCCGGGTTTAAAATGTAACCTAAACTCGTTTTCTTTTTTATGTAAATTCTATGCAGTGTATGTAGTTTTTTTCAAACCTGGGTAGTTTTCACATTTCTTTTGAAGGCTACGCTCTACATCCGCAATTAACACAGGACGTCTAACTTAAAGAAATCTTCCAACGTCCAATATGGGTTACTTACATGGATATTCTTCACATTCGGCTTAACTTGTGTGCAACAAGAGGCGCGTGTTCAACAGCTGCAGTATAATGAGAGGACACAAATTGGCAAATATTTCACAGGTTTATTACATAATCGCAAATGCCATTACCGTCTTTGCATTATCAAACTTTGACAGTTATCGTTGGAAAAATAAATGCCACAATACAAAACAATATAAATTAAATGTATTTATATGCATAAAACTTTAGTATTTTGAGTAGGACATTCAAGTTACCATGATTCAGTTTTTGAAACTCTAATCTTGTGTTCACTAATCTTGAATATTTCATGCATATTCATAAATCCATTAACACAGAATTGTATATATATTAGGGAACAATGTTACATAAAAACCTAACCCAGTAAGGGTCGCTACCACGGAACAAACCTCTACGTTAGGCTTGTTCTAAACACAGGGCACCAAAACGACTTATTCTTCATATGAAAGTTACTCAGTTCAAGTAAAACTAGATAGCTGCCAGGGTAGTGGTGGGTAGTGTCCACCAAATGGAGCCGTGCAAGACCTCCAAGCAGAGTGTCTGTGTTAAGACAACCAAACAGGGCTTGGCACCAGCCCTTGGGAGCGGCTGGCTGGCTTCAATGTGCTTCCTACGGGCTTTCATCAGCATGAAGGCGAAACTCTTGATGCACCAGGTTGGCAAAGGAATAACCAATAAGAGTACAAATGATTTAAACAATATCAGCAGTGGTTAAGTAATTTTAAACATTAAAGAAAGAAATCACATATCTGGAAGACTTTCAAAACTTTCAACATGGTTAGTTTCACACTTTTCCAACATCTAATTTTCCCGGACAGTGAGTAATACTGTGGTATATAATGCAGCCATAGGGGATGTTGTCAGTTGTAAAGTTAGTGTTACATTTTTCAAAAAAGGTACATCTTGAAGAATCATAAACGAGTAAGAAACTATTATTTTTAATTCTTAGCATATTTGCCTGCATTAGTGGTGCATGTGCATATTAGTTACATTGGAATTTGATTAACCAGTTACAAAAACATTCTAATTATTTTTAAGAGTAAAGCATGAACATATTAGTTTGATTTTATGCCATTTGAAAATTACTTATTCTAAAATGGGCTTTGAAAAAAGTAGTAATGTGTAAAATATGACCCATGTAAAGGTCCAGGGGTTGATGTGTAAAGACCCACGTAAAGGTCCAGGGGTTGTGTAAAGGAAGACCCACGTAAAGGTCCAGGGGGGGTCGTGTAAAGGAAGACCCACGTAAAGGTCCAGGGGTCGTGTAAAGGTCCAGGGGTCGTGTAAAGGAAGACCCACGTAAAGGTCCAGGGGTCGTGTAAAGGAAGACCCACGTAAAGGTCCAGGGGTCGTGTAAAGGAAGACCCACGTAAAGGTCCAGGGGTCGTGTAAAGAAGACCCACGTAAAGGTCCAGGGGTCGTGTAAAGGAAGACCCACGTAAAGGTCCAGGGGTTGTGTAAAGGAAGACCCACGTAAAGGTCCAGGGGTTTACGCAGGGAGGTCTGACACTGGTTTAGACAAGCGTCCAAGCATCACTGTGCTAAACTACTTGAGAGGCATTTTAGTCTTCGATATACAGAACGTTTGTAAATTATTAGGCTTTTATTACCAGCACAACTATGTTGATAATCCAGTCAAATGTGATTCTAGAGCTGAACGTAATATAAAACATTAATGCTGCAATAGCTCTTACGGTTTCTCTGGAAAGCACTACAGAGAAACAACAGGTGTTAAGACTCAGCTGAAACCACATAAGCATAGTCAACTTATTCAAAGGCTTTTTAGCACCTTTGATGTGTCACTGCAAAAGGTTTCAGTCAAAACACAATGCAAGTTTTACAAAAGCAAACAACCCATTTATTGTAAACCTATGGAGCTTAACTATTACATACTCGACCGAAAATACACAAGGGGAAAAAAAAAGTTTATAGGAAGAAATAATAAATGTATAGTAACAATGATATCGCTTTCATATGATCCATGAAGGGCGGTTTTTGCTGCTAAAGTATTACAATTACTGTCAATAAGCCTCTAAAAAGGACCGTTCTGGATCTGCAGGACTCTGAAATACTACAATTCCAACACAGAAAATACTTGCAAAACAATAATTTACATTTAGTAAAAATGACATTGTACAGAATAAAATGCACAACCCTGAAATTCAAAACCGTCCCACGCAGAACGAATGTTGTGGTTCTTGATAACAATATATCAAAACATGGGATCCTGAACAAAAGGAAAAGAATGAAAACGAAATTTACAAAAACAAAATGTGGAAAACGGAACCCATCACGCATCTATGGGAGATCCCATCTTGGGATGTGGAATGTTTGTCCATTTATAATTTCTTATTTAAAACGTGTGTGTTTAAGAGTTCGACTTAAAAAAAAAACAAACAAACAAAAACAAAAAAGCGGTAAAAGTGGATGGGTGGGTGTGGCCACAGGAGGGCCATCTCCACGAGCCAGCAGTCTTTAACGCAGTAGCACACTTAGTAATATCCTGGGTGGTACTGCTGGGTCCATGGCTTCTGGCTCCAGAACTAAGGGGTCAAACACAGGGGTCTGGTCAGTCCACAGGCCTCACAACCATCCGTCAGAATGCATTTAACACGAGGCCCGCTGAGAAATGGCACGTTGTTGATTTTTGTTGAAAAACAATTTCATGGAGCCATCCACTTATCCAGATGCGTGATCTCACCATGTTAAATATTTCTGCATATTTGTAATATGTTAATTTCCTTAGGTACAGACTCGGCGTCGGTGTTAACTGCTTACGCGCTGGAGCAGTGTGCAGAGGCCCCTCACTCCTGCCTGTGTGCACTACTCACCCCTTGCTGCCAGCTCTGGTTGAAGGCCTGGGCCTTGTTCATGCCGTTCCTGTTCCCGAAGCCTCCGCGGTTTTGCTGGTTTCCTCCCCTGCCACGGAACTTCTGCAAGAAACAATCAGAACCGGTCACGATCCAGACAAACCCAAAACGACCTGCCCCCCCAGCCCAACAACAAAGCGGGCAGTTCTGTGCACACGCGCCAGCCAGACACACCTGGTTGAAGTTGCCCCTGCTGGGACCGCCACCTTGCCCACCACGGTTCATGTTGCCCCTGTTCATGGGGCGTCCACGGTTCATGGCTCCGCCCCTGTTACCCATGCCACCCATGCCACCCCTGCCAGGGCCTCCTCTGGGAGCCATGTTCCTGTTGGGCATGCCACCCGCACCGCCACCTCCACCCCGGTTGAAGTTGCCACGGCTGGGGAAGCCGCCGCGGAAGGCCGGGGGTGGGAGTCCACCTCGTGGGGGACGGTTGAAACCTCCACGGGGACCAGGCACTGGTGAACAAACAGAAACTGCACTTGAGCTTTTAAGCCAGAATTATTTGGGAAAAGAGGTGCTCGATCAGGCAGACAATGACCTTTGACCCTGCAGATAAATGAGCACATCTGGAATGCTGACGTGCTCTCAAAGACCTTAACCCGCATGGATTGGGCTCAAATATAATTCATTTTGTTTCTACCAGAGGTGAAAGGTCGTGAAGGCTGAAACTGAGGTGCACTTACTCCCTCTGAAGTTTCCGCGGTTCTGGAAGCCGCCCCGGCCTCCACGTGGGCCTGGGCCACCGCCCCGGTTGAACTGGGCCTTTCCTCGGTTTCGAGCTCCGCCCTTCTTGGGCGTGCCTTGGTTGGGCTTCTTCTCTGGGGGCAGGGCACTCTTGCTCTCCTCCTTGTACTGTTCCAGGAGCTTGGTGGCCTCCTCCTTCTGCAGCTCCACATAGCTGACATCCGAGAAGTAGTCGCCCACCTCCGGCAATGTGTATATGCCTGAGATAAAGGGATGATTTACCAGCCATGCTTTATTTTGCCCCCCCAGTGCCCATTCATGTCAGCACAGATCCAACGCATGGGCTCTGGTTCCCACCCAGATTAGCACCACCCAGATTAGCATGCAATCCCGTGGCCTCACCCTTCATCTTCAGCACGGCGTGCTCAGGGACGTCCTTGCCATCGGTCTCGGCTTTTTTCTGCGTCCTCTCTTTGTACGCCTCGTCCGTGGGCAAGACGACCACGGCTTTGCGCTGAAAGCCAGCAAACAAGCACATCTTCCTCCTCTGTGCTGCAGCGGAGACGTTGGTCTGGTGGGAGATGTTGCACAGACACACACAGACACACACAGACACACACAGACACACACAGACACACACAGACACACACACAGACACACACAGACACACACACACACACAGACACACACACACACACACACACACACACACTGAAGTCTTGTATGCTGATGCCAAACATCAGGCAAATCGACCACAATTGAAAATGAATTCATTCACGTTTATTTTAATGTTGATGAATGTACATTGTCCTTCTTCAAAAAACAGAAAGTATATTGAAATGTCAGTGAAATGTCCCAACATCACCACAGAGCTGAAGAAATCTACTTGGACAGAATACCCACCATCATTTTCTCCACGATGGTGTTGGTTCCCAGTACAGTGTATTTCCCAGGGTTCTCCTCGATGTGTTTCATCACCCACGTGGTCTTCCCTGATCCAGGAAGGCCAACCATGACAATCACCTACAACAGCAGGTATAAAAAAGTTTAAGTTTCCATTACAAAATCCTCTGCTGTTTGACGCACTTGAGCATAAAAATATCTCGGGTCATGAAGACGTCGTGTGTGTGCAGAAGTCACCTCACAGTCGTTCTTAGACTCCGGCCCCTTGGGTCCACGCACACGCTCATCCACGGGGATCTGCTGGAGCATGGTGAAGCCCTCTAGCTGGGCAAAGTACGGCGCATCCCTCTGGCCAAAGTTGAACTCCACGGCGCAGTTGTGGCAGAGCACGTGGGGGAAGAGAGCGCGTTCAGCCAGAGCTTCTTTGCGCACCTTAAACGCCACACCAAGGTCCTTCCCGTTCTTGGAGTAGGAAATCTCAACTTCATCCCCATCAAAGTTCTGGGAGCAAAATTAGACAATAAAAACAGCGTCGCATGCCAACAGTTTTAATGGGACGACAGCAAAGACATTTAAGGCTCCTTAAGGTTTTGAACAAGTCTTACAATAAAGCAGCCAATGACGTCATTTTCATCAAAAGACTCTCCGTAGTCTTCAGTTACACAATCGGTTGTTTTCTTCCCTTTGACGGCGAAGGCATAGGAGTGCACCTCCTCGCCTAGTGAGAGGGATCAAGATGGCTCTTAAAACGCATGGGACAAACGTCAGCACATTACTAAAGAGCTCACTTTAGAACAAGCAGGCATTCAACCACCAGCAGCCACCAACACTGGCTGTGTGGGTGACTCTCTCACTGGAGATAACTAGGTCTTCAACATAGACATCATTCGTGTTCTTTCATTTGGTGGTGATTTAGAGGATGAATGGCAACATTGTCAAACAATTAAACACTAACATTAAAATCACAGCTCCAGGTCAAAACAAATATACAAGCAGGTTGAATTAACTGTACTTTTAGATTATATAATTTATATTGTAGACATGGGTTTACAAAAACTCAAAAACTCTCATGTTACAATATATAGAGTCTGGGATGAATGGGTTTGAACACGTGAAGACAGTAATAGCCAGAAAATCGCAGGGGTTACGTTCGTAGACTCCCATCGAATTTTGAAAATGCGTGAATTTTGGATGGAAAACTAACAGTGGCCTATCTAACCCTAACCCTTCATATATACCCTAAATATGTCCCCAAAACACTTCAAGTTCATTACAAAATGTATGTTATAATTGACATTACCCTTTAAAACTGTACAGGTAAAAGTAAACATTCAGTACTGTACTATAAAGTACAACAGTAAGATTACATACATATGTGCCCAACCCGCGTATTTGCTGAGACGATGAATTTCTCGTGAGTGCATTTTCCATGAGACACTGAATGGTATGCTACTATTTTCTTTGTGTACGATAAAATTAGGTTATACTCAACTCGAGAACACGCTTTCCATGAGACACTGACTACCATTTTCATTGCTTACAATAAGGTATTGTGCGCTGTAAAAATACACAAATTCGTGAAGCTGCAGATTCAGAAGTGCAAATTTTCTGTGTATTACTGTACTCTTCTAGCCAAGACCCAACCGTTGCAGAAATGACGGCGATCGCAGACTCCTTCACAGGCCTAAACACAATCATCCCGCCATGTTCAGAGAACTTACCCAACAGCAGGGTGCTGTTAGCCAGAGACCAGCCGACCTGAACGTCATGAACGTCCATGCTCTTGCTTTTCACATGCTTCACAGGGATCTTCTCAATGATCTACAAATTCCACATCACCACAATTCATTGTGACCACTTCTATGGACCGTTCACAGACACAGCAGCACGTGTAAGCATGCACCTCTCACCTTCATTTCAAAGGAGGCCTTGCCCTTGTCCACGCCATAAGAGCCTCGGCCGCCAGCCCACAGGTAGGCAAAGCTCTCCATGGTGAGGGACGTAGCGCTGTAGCGGTCTCGGGACACCTTGAAGTGCAGGTCACAGTTGTCTGTGCAAAGGTAGAAAAGGAAAAAGTAAATAATACAGGCATTTGACTGAGAGTTTGACACATGCAGCTCTAGACTGGCACCATGTTCACTAAATAGCCCATTATAAAGGGATAACACAGATGACAACCCGACTCGGGGATTAGCGTACACACAAATGGGATTAATCTTCAGAACTTCAACATAATTCTGAAATTGATTTCACATTTTCAGCATTTGACAGGAGCCCTTCTTCAGATCAACTTCGATTTACCAGCGTGATGGTACATGTGCTCCCTGGGATTCAAACCCTCAACCCTGGAGTTGCAAAGACCTTGATCTACCTGCTGTACCAGGTGAGCTCAGGATACATTCAAGCACTTACATGGATCCAGACACACCAAGGTGTCATCAAACTCCTCATCCTCCTCTTCCAGCGGTGGCAGGGGGGACTTTGCCCTGAAACGGGAGAGGAAGCTATTAAGCCCAGAGCAGAAGGAGGGGCCTGACCCGCCTGGAGTGTGGTGGCACGGCACCAGTCTAGATTAGGTACCATGTGTGTGCCACAGTGGGAAAGGAGATCTAATACACACTGACAACAAAAGCTTCAGTGGGGTTCTGGGCAGTTGCACAGGAAACCGGAATATTACCATCAGCGCTTATCAGCTGAGCACAGCGCATGGAGTCTGAAAGAAAGCCATCATACTTTGTTACAGAAATTGATAATGAAATACGTAAAAAAGGCTGATAGAGGTCAGGGTAGATCAAACATTAACTCTCACTACTAAGGGGCTTAAAAAAAGAAGTCCAAGTATATTTATATCCTCTAGCCATGCCTTCTGGGAAGGTCAAGACAAGTCAAAGACTTACAAAGGAGGATCGGACTGGTTTAAAATTAAAGTCCACCGTGAATCTAATCCAAGTAGTGAAAAGCAACACTGTAAAATGAAGAAGAAAGTCTGAATCTTCACTTCTAATATTACAGAAAAATAAGGATAATCATTACTGCAGTACCCTACACAGACTGGGACACAGTACTTACCCACTCAACAAGTATGAAATAATTGTTAAACAACAAGGACAAAACAGCTTTTCACTCATTCACTCGCGCTCTCTCTCTCTCCCTTTCTCACACACACCCAACTGAAAAGGCATATTGAAAACTCAAAATCGAAACGAGATATGAAAAAGACAAGGACCCGCAGCAGACGTTCAACGACTTGAGAAGCACAAACAAACAAAAACTAAACAAAAACAACATCCCTGCAAGAGAGCAACATTAATTCAGAGAAGACGAACTAAATGTGGCATGCAGACATCAAAGGTGCGCGTGAACACTGGAATATTTCCCGGCCCACCCCATCCAGCGCATCGTCACCTGCTATGGCTTGTTACCAGAAGACACCACCTAATCGCCCCAAAACATGCTTTCGGCTACGTGACACGCTTAAGTCTGTACATGACGCCCCTTCCCTTCCCCCCCGACATGACGGCTACCACTCTGCTGCCCTCCCCCCCCCCCGAACCAAAAAGGGGTGCGTTCACAGCCGTACGCGCGTAAAACAACGTCCCTGCCAAACAATGTATGAGGAACAATGACAAGTCAGAATGGTTGGAAATTCTAGATGGTGAATATCTGACCAGATACTTGTTTTATTTATTTTTGCAGTCTTTTCAGAAGTTACTATAAACGCACTAAAACTTTTTTAAATAAGCCGAGGATGACCCTCAACTTTTTTGACACATTTTATTAATGAGATGTGTGAGGGTATTTTTTTCCTATAGGTAAGGCATCGGCTCTTAAAGCCAATACATATTAAAAGTGGCACTTCAGGGATAATGAAGGCCATTACTCCCATCCTTACCGGCTGTATTTGCTTTCTTCAATAAATTCAAAGTAGCCCCTTCCATGTTCCTCCCGGCGTCTCTTAACACCCTTCTTATTCTTCTGATCAGCACTGATGTCTTTGTCCGCATCTCCTTTGGGAATAAAACAAAGAGTGATGAAATGCTCGTGCGTGTTGGACCCTGGATTTAAGGGTGGCCCACACGACTAGGAGCTCCCGGACTCCTCCCTCCCCAGTTACAATAAGATGACCACCTCTGATCAGACAGAATATTTACTTGTGTAAGAAAAAAGTGCATTCATGCTCTTGGTAGCAGAGTAAATAGCCCATCCTGGTTTAACGAACCAGACGAGCAGTTTTAACATGACTTTTCAAATATGAGCAATGAGGATGAATAGCAGTTTGCATTTACCGTTGGTCCTTTTGCTCAAAGAAAATGTGGAATATAACTTAAAACATCCAAATACACTTGTAGGTAGCGGTAGAAAAGCTGACCTACTTGCTGATAACGTTGGCAAGTTATTTTCAGCGTTGACAATTGCGAACCTGCCGTGCCCTTGCAAACCAAGCCAACTAGAAAATGTTCGCCAAGTAAGCTACCTAATATTCACCTACAGCTACAGTCAAAGCTTTCCTGAACCAAAACCGAACCAGGTCACTTGTGTTCAAACCCTCACTGGTGTTCATAAACGTCTGTTATTACTTCAAACAATTCAGCTTCAGATTACTGCAGTTCCCAAAGGTAAAGCTATGGAGATTTCAGGCGAGCAACCCATCCCGTCCCCGTAGCACTGTAGCTCGTTAGCTAGTTAGCAATCCAACAAAAACTAGCTTCCTAGCCAGCGCGCGGTTAGCTAGTTAGCTAGCTACCTGTCGAACAAAAGCATCCGAAAACACTAAACCCCAAAAAACGAGATATTCGTTTTTGCGCGAACACCACGACGACGAGAACCGTCAACTATACACCTCAGTTCTAATTCTAGACGTTTAAACGAGGGGAAGGGATGTTTCGTGCGAACATTTTATCTAGTCTAGCTGGTAGCTAAGGTTAGCAAAAAAATAACGCTGAGAGACGCTCGAGCGGAGCCGCCCGGCTCGCTAGCACATGCTAAGCTAAGCGGCTAAACAAAAACGGCGGATGGGTTACGCAGAACGCTTTCGATCGTCTTCACACAACGAGATCCCGGCACACAACTAATTAGAAATCCCAATGAAAATACGAGGATAAAACTACAAAACACCAACAAAAAATACACCAACCAATTTTATAATCGATGACCAAAAACCTAGCTGGCCTCTTCACAGTATCCAAACGCCGCCAGCTACCCTAACCTACGCGGCGCCGTACAGGCCTGCTGGACCCGACCGGCACACACGAACCCGCCGTGTTAAACCGCCTCAAAGACGGCAGCACTCACCCTCTGTGGGCTCTGCGGGCTGGGACTCTTGTTCTTGCTCTTGCTCTTGCTCATCTTCGTCCTCGATTTTGTCCGCGTCGTCCTCCTCCTCGAATGCTTTGTCCATCTCAACCCCAGCGTCCCCATCTTCCTCCTCCTCCTCCTCCTCGGCCATTTCGTCGTCCTGACCAAGGTCCTCGCAGTCACCCGCTGCGGCGTCTGCTTCTCCGCCGCCACCATTTTCCTCCTCGGCATCCATGCTCTCTCCAACGGGCTCTTCCTCGTCTTCTTCACCCATGCACTCTTGCTCTTGCTCTTGTTCTTGTTCGGGCTCGCCCGTGTTTCCCTCGCCCCCATTTTCTTCTGCCTCTTGTTGGACGGCCGCGTCTCCCGCTTGGGCCTCTGCGTCCAGCGCGGCCTGTAGCCTGTCCATAAGCTCGGCCTTCAGTCCTTTATCTGAAAGCTGGCGCCTTTTCAGCTCGTCCTTAAGCTCGTTCACTTTTAGCTTTTTCACGTTGATTGTACTCATTTTTTCGGCTTAAAAGTACAATTACTTATACTCACTTATATATATATATATAAAAACAAATTAATTTCAATCGCTCTTCAGGACGATTAGATTCAGAAAGAGCTAGCTAGCTACTTGGTTTCACTTTAACTGCGCCAAGCCGCGTTGATCCTCAGCAGCGCCGACGGTCGTAACCCCTCCCGTTAGGACCCGCAGGGCGGGGCGCACCGTAAGAACTGTTGTAGACGCTCACGTGACGTCATCTCACCAGCAAGGATTTACATCCGAAGAGATTATTAACTAATTAGTTTTTTTTTCATATGTGGTTACATATAAGATATAGCTAGGGGTTTTCGTGGATATGTGCAAAAAATAAAATAAAAACATAGAGCCTTTGGATATATCGTAGCCTAAGAATATTTCCAGAATTCATAACGGCCACTAGCAAAATTGTATCGGGCTGTGCCGCAGGAACCGTAGGAACAAAAACATTCGGCCCGATACTGGTTGACTGAGTCGGTAAATTTCTACTGTGATGTACGAGCGCGGCACGGACCGATAGTTCGGCCGAGTGATGTGGCTGAACTACATGCCTGCATGTGCAGAAAGGCATAATCCTTGAATGTAGCGTTTAAAGAAGCCATAACGGCCTCTCTGATTAAACTAGGTTAAAACATCATTATATCAGTGGAAAAGTAGAAAGTGTTTTGTAACCGAGTGTCACACTGAATTAACTGAATTAACATACTTTTAGTCATAAACGTTGTTAAAGTATTTTTCTCTCCATATTTATCCCCCATATGTTTATATTTTTTTACAGCCTAACCTCGTATATCTCGTATATGTTGTCTCGTATATGTTGCATGTTCACGAGTTAGAGCGGGATAAAGGCTATATATATATATATATATATATATATATATATATATATATATATATATATATATATATATATATATATATATATATATATACACACACATCTTCCCATGCTGCATGATATTCCCATGCTATTGTACTACAGACCAAGCACTCTTCACTGGTCTTTATTTGATTGTAGTCCTGATTGGTTGATTCCAAAGTGAAATTGAGAGGGATACCCATTCTTGTTGTCTTTATGAAGAGATTATAGCTTTTTGGGGGACCAGAAACCAAGCATATAATTCACAACTGGCACTGAATTTTGAATGATAATACACCACCGGGAACAGGCATCAGAGCAACTTCTTGATATAAAAAGTTAGGCTAAATTATTAGGACAACTGTCCTAATAATAATGTCCTAATTAAAACTGTCCTAATAATCTCTACTTATTGTTAACTATTCTGTGAGTAATTTAGTAACTGTGTTGTGCATGACTCGCTTTTATTGCCAGAGAGCAACACAAACAAGAATTTATTTGACTGAGTGCCATTAAATTCAGTTTTGTTGGCGCAATACGCTGCATGCCTCCTATTTCAAACGTTTAACTGTTCTAACTTTATAACTCTGAATGTTTGATGCACTTGCTATACGTATATATATATATAGAAAATAATTACAGAATACATTGCTTTGTCTGACGATTTTCAAAATAATTTTACCACTGTATTTTACGAAGAGCGGTCGGTGTTTTTATAATTATGCTAACCTCAAATGTCAACTATACTAGCAAGTCTGTATATTTTTCCATCAACACTCAGCCATGTTCACAGGCATGATTAGTTATACCACGTTTAATTACAATTTCAACAGTTAGGCCTATGTTTGATTAACAGCGAGCTTAGTTTGCCTCGTGGAGGCGTTCTTACTCCTATTTGCTAGTCCATGGGTGGCGCTATTTCTTTCTGATAATCTTTGAATAATCACCATGCGGTAACCACAACAGTTTGCAATCTCCGTGCTCGGGCTCATGAGAATAAAAGGGTGGTACCCTGCTGTTCGGGATGAAAACGATGTGCACAGAATTTAGGCCCAGTGGTAATGAGCAGGAGGAAAACAGTTTATTTTTAGGTTTTTCCATGAATGGTGTAGCCTAGTTCAGTTTAATAGCCTACTGTATATTCTTTTGAATAACAATGAGCAAAGTTTACATCGAGAAGGACACGAAACATCGAGTATTCGAGTGAAAACTTCGGAATGATTTTGCTTTCTCCCTGGACTGATTATGCCGAGTTTGGAGCGTTTCTCTAGGTTGGTCGGATTCAGTGAGGGCGTTTTAATCATTGGTGCAGTTTCAGCCTCTCTGTGCGCTCCTCGTGATGCGTCTCTTTGCCGACGCCTGCCTAGTCTATGAATGACAGAGAAGTCAGCGAAATCATACCAAACGCAGACAATGTCCTAAGAACTCATCTTTCTGTGTCGTGGCTGATGTGAGTGACCAACCTTTTGCAGTTTTGGATTTTAGCAGTACATTTTTAACACGAAATGATAGATTAAAAACATATTTTTGCCATTTCTTTTTGTATAATGGGATCCTCGGAAATAGACAGAAGTCACAGATACGTAAGTATAAGTTTCGTGCTAAGGAAAACGAGTTTTAAATCATTTTGGAAAAGCATTATTAAATCTAAATATTGCATTGTTCGTGGATATTGATATGTAACATGTCTGCAACAATTTAAATTAGTCATTAATAAAAAAAATATTAGTCAAAGAAATTAATCTTTTGCATGTACTCCGTTGCTTGCAGATGACCTGTAACAAACTAGGCTCCCGGTTCAGCGGGACAAAGAGTCGCACAGCGCTGGTGAGCTTTCCGTGCGTAGAGCGTCCCTCACCCGAAGGCGCTGGCGCTTCAGGTGATTCCCATAGTGCCACACTAAGAGGTTCTGATTTCTCCTCGGCGGGGTGTCTGGTCGGTCCCTCTGGACGCACTCTCTCAGGATTCAAACTGTCCCTGGAGTCCATAACCGCTTGTTCGGGATACAACTCTATCAAGTCCTCTGGGGTGAAAGGCAAGACCCCGCCGATACCCGACACGGGACTTTTATGCGAAGAATGTGTCGTTCGCGTGGATGTCTTGAGGGAGAAAGCGCGAAGGCTGTTAAATGAAGGACATTTCTCCACCAATGTAAGAATGTCATTTTCACTTATGATCAATTCTTTACATTTTTATAACTTTAGGAATATGTTATTATGTATCATGACTTTGCTCACAACTCATTTTCATCACGGCTCGCCCTCAGAGTGACAGATTCAAATGACATGGAACCTACAGACACTGATCCCACTACCCTGCAGTCTCAAATAACCATTCCGTGCAGAAGCGAGTTTTTTTTCTCCCTGAAGCGAATTTAAATCGATTAGCGTCTGTAATAGAAACGTGACTCACATGTCTCCCCTCCAACTGTCTTTTACGGGGAGGCAAGGCATAATAGGTGGGGAAAAAACAGTTTCCTACTGAGACAAAAAGAAAATTGTATTTTATTTAAGAACGTAAGATATATTTGGCCATCTACTACTACCCTATGGCAGTCAGACTGGTAACATTTGTAGAGTCCTAGAAACCTCCTTCGGATTGGAGTTGAAATGTATTTATTTTTACATTTATCATATTTTTACAAGATGACTTTCCATGCAGTTACTCTACATCTAATTATCATGATGTATGGAATTCATCCCTTCATGCTGTATTCCTCCAGCAGTCTTTCACAAACTGTGTGCATCCCAACAAAAACAGCACTGAGCATGAATTTTTATTTCTGAGACGTTGTGTCACTGTGAATCATGCATTTGAAAAAAAAATCCGATTGAGAGTCCCACGCAACACGTCTTCCTCATCTTCACCCCAGGACCCGAAACTCTCCGTCCTCCTTTGCGAGAATGTGCGGGTGCCTGCCGATCGCTGCGACGTCTGCTCCACTCACCTGAGCCAGCTGAAGCAGGAGGCCTTGCGCACGCTCCCTCCCCGCGAACGTGCCATCTGGCCCGGCCCTCTCCCTGCCAACGTCGCGCCTGGGAGCCCCGCCTCAGGGGCTCACACCCTACCCAGAGCCTGCGGCTTGCGCTTCCCTGACACCAGACCCCGCCAGTCACCCCGCAGCCCGGACAAACACTGCTGGGTCACACAACCCGCGCATTTGCACACCTTGTGGCCTCTTTCTGGAAATAATAGAGTCTCTTCTTTCAATCACACGGTAGGCTGCTCCATTTAAATGAAACAGGCGTTTTTTTTTATTATTATTATCATCAAGAATAACTGCACCGAATGAAAAAAAAATGTCATAGAAAAATTCCATCCAGATATTGCAGCATTAATCCTGAGATTACAGCATGTACACATAATTTATGGCGATAATGTACATACCATAAATGCCTTTTTAGGTCCTTGAGCATGTCCATGTGGAATGGTCCCAGATGAAGGGACCCAGAGCCTGTTTGCTAATGACTCTCTGTCTGTGACTTTGCTCTTGAACCATTATCTCCAGTACATGAGCATATCCCCATGCATTTCCTCATGGCATATCACTTTCATGTTTTATGTGCGCTCTGAAGATAGCCAGAGCACACGTGTGTCAGCCTCTGATTCACCGCCCCTCTAATCAACCCCAATTAGGTCCCAAGCGCTGGCCACAGCCCTACTATAGTTAATGGCTAAGTGGCACTTGATTTATTCCTGTCATACCATGGACAAAAAAGGGGGACATGATCAATATCATGGTAATATTTAATGCTGAGTGAAGCGTTCATACCCGCACAGGGCTGTAAATAAAGACTAAAGGGGAATGAGTTTCATGGCAGCGAGGTTCGCAGGCAGTGGTAGCCAGCTCACTCCATTACACCAGCTCCATTTCATTACCAAAACGTTCACAGAGACATCGTGCACTTGAATTTGCATCCACTTTAGTTTGAACGGCAGGGATGACATGGCCGTCAGCAATGGGGGAGTTCAGCAGAGGGGGCACGGTGTCCATGTAACTAAATCTCCTTTCAGAGGAGTGAAGTGTGTAGACTGAGGCTGTAGGAAAGTAAGCGTGAGTAGAATGTCAGTATAGCTGACCTTAGCAGTGTCATTCCTGTGTCATCCCTCAGATGCCTTAGCAGCCTGAGGGATCCTGCCAGCAGTAATGGCCATTACAATATGACATTATGATCTTGAAGTAAAAGAAAACAGGGCTCTTATTTTGAATGGCTTGGAGAACAGGACACAGATGCCTGAGCGTCTTTTGTGTCACTATGCGTGTGACTGAGAACTCCCAGAGTTTTGCACTTGTAGACAAGGAGAGAAGAACCTTGACTGTCTTCAGTAGCACCTTGACCCAGACTGTCTTCAGAAGCACCTTGACCCAGACTGTCTTCACAAGCTGCCTGTACCTTCAGTCAGCCATTTTGTGAGTGCAGGGAAAGATGTCAGGTTTCATCTGAGAGTCAGTTTGTGCTCAGGGGGGTTAACTTGCGCCTTGTGAATTTAAACTTAGAAATATATTTCATTTACATTTATGGCATTAGCTCTTTGTGCTTGTAACATGCTTTGTCATCTACTCATAGCCTGAATCCTAGCCAGTACAATAGGTTGGAGTCCAAGATACCATTGAACTAAGATATTGCTAAATACAGTCAATGCTGATACCTAGAAAGAATTGCTAAATGAACAGAAGTGTTATACTAAACCACAATAAGTGCTAGAAGGGTTCAGTTAATCAATAGTAGTGCAATCTGATATTTCCATAAGTGCAGGATTAGTGGTCATGTAATCACTCCACAAAAAAGATGAGTCTTCAGTCTGCGTTTGAAGACTCTGCTGTTTGAACAGGCAGTAGAAGTTCGTTCCACCATCTGGGAGCCAGGACACGGAACAGTCATGTTGTTTGTCTTACATAAAATAAACAGTAAGCCAGAATCACCAGGCTGTTTAAAACTTGCGTCTTTCCATTGTGGAAATACAAAAAGTATATATGAATGGATCCAGAATATTACTGTCCTTTGTGTTGCTGCCAAGTTGCTGTTATCTTTGACAGATTCCTCTGGGCAGATGTACATCATGATTCATTTTATGGTTAGATTTATGAATAATTGAGAACAAATATGAATCATTTCTTCAGTTAACTTGACCTGCGTTTGCTGTGGCATTCTGCAGACATCCCAGGATGCTCTGAAGAAGAAGAAGAAGGATGATGAGGCTACATCAGCAGCCCCAGTGCTCTGCCAGTTCAGCGGCCCTCTACACTTTAACGCATCCAAAGTCTCCACAATGCTGCCTGCAGGAACCTCTGCTGCTGTCTCATTCATTGTCAGGTAACAGATGAACCGCCCTCCATGTAACACAGAGAGGGGGCAGATATGTGTTGTATCAAATGTGGGCCCAGTGGTGATCAATGAAAAATGCATTAGAAAGCTTTAATAATGCACTGCTGGCCTTTGTTTAATAAATAGCAAACTAACTCTTAAATAGATTAACGAGTTGAACACTATATAAATGTTTTTTATTTATTTATTTCAAATACATGGGAAAGCAGCGGATTGCTAGCAGGTTGAAGTGAAATCAGATTGGCCAAGTGAGTTCAATGAGTCAGCAGTTTCTTTCATTAGCATTAACAAAGCCCACATGTCCCCAGGGCTGTCCAGAAGTTGAACTTGACCTCACGAAGGAGGAAGCAGCGCTCAGACAACGAGTCTTATCCAACCAACTTCAGCGGCCTTCTCCACAAGACGCCTCCGCCCGTGCCCTCAAACCTCCTCCACCCTGCTGGCAAGGGCAGAGAGATGGCAGAGACTGGGAAGGTGTGAATGTTTTATCTAACAGACGGGTGCTGCAGTTTGGTCATGTAAATTCACGCATTTGGCAAATTAGCATAAAAATATAAATAAAAGAATGAGAATTCATGAAATTGTAGCATGTAATCTAAAAATATTTAAATAATTCACAACCTCTTTCAAACGTGTAGCCATATCACAGGCTGCATGACCAGTTTAAGTAGCTTTGATCATATTTTTCACACACGTTGAAGAGCCTTTAGGTGCAACATGCACAAGCCTGCATGACCTTTAAACCTTCAAGTGTCCTTCATGACTGGTTCACACTGCCTCCAGAGAGCAGGAAACTCAGTCAAGTTAAAGTAATGTGTTCACAGTTCACACCGAGGAGCTTCAGTTTCACATTAGACAGCTCTCACTGTAGCACCTGGTGGGGAGTGTGCACTCAGCCGAGCTCATCCAACAAGGCAAATGGGCCTTTAAATAATAAATTTTTCATAAATTCAATTGGACAGGTCAGTCAACTGAGATGGAGATAACATCACTCATTGAACACATGCAGTACATATAAGACACCGCATCATCTTCAACTCAGGCTCAGAGAACTGGCTAAATAGTCATTTGATTCTTTGAGATCACAGATCTTCAGTAATGGGTAATCAATTTTTACAGCCACTGAGACAGTTACTGAACTGGGAAATATTATCTTTCAACAAGAGTGTTAATGAACTATATATGAGGACTGTATAAAAAGGTCTATTATAATTAAGTATTATAATCTAAGGAAAACTGAATGATCTAATTTATTATCAAATAAATAAAGTATAAACAAAAAGATGTTTATCATAATATCTCTGTTATGGTTTACTGAGCCTTTATTCTAGATCTAGAAAAAATTGTGTGAACTGCAATCTGCTGGATAATATTAGAGTTCATCTGCATCTGTTGCTGACATTTTTTTTAAAAGTAATTGATGTTGTATTTTCACATATTTCCAGGTCAAAGTGATGCTGCGTGTCAGTCCGTCCCACAGGGCAGACCCATCCCGGTCACAAGCTCTCAAACTGGACCTGCGCAGAAGACAGGTCATAGTACTGGAACCCGCCGCTCCAAACAGACATGGGCGGCTGGTCGAGGGTGCCGTGGTAACCCCAAAAGCCTTCACCTTTGATGCTGCGTTTGGTCCTGAGTCCTCCCAGGTGTGTAGCACTCTTCTGCTTTAGCACTCCTCTTGTTTCTGTCACTCTTCTTGTTTCTGTCTTATGACCTGAAAACCTCTTCCCAGGTATTTCTGCCCCTCATATGCCATCTGGTCTATAAGTGTATCCACATTTCTACCATCCAGTTTTCCAGCTGTGTTTATTTATCATGACTGGTTTCTGATCTAAAATAGGGAAAATTGAGAATTTGGTGAAAAATCATACTTCATACAAATTTACCTGCACAGTGTGTATGCTTATTACTCACAAACTTTTTAATGTTAGCTATGTTATCATTGCAATTCCAGTATAAAGATTAAGCATGGGATATCTGGACATTTGTGTTAGTTTAATCTGTAAGATGCAACCAGTTGATATGAATTTGGAAAACATTACACATGATTGGTTGGATTTATGCCATTATGGATTTATAACTGATTCACGTTCATCTCACAAGCACATGTAGTTCTTCATTTGATCTGCTAAAGAGCTGTAGTCTAGCATCTATGCATGTATTTGGGCAAAAGTTGAGGGTCAGGTTCACATCTCATGTGGGGCATTAAGAAATTTGTAGAAAACGGGTAGATGTAAACTCCTCTGCCTTTAACAGGTAGATGTTAACTCCTCTGCCCTTAAACGGGTAGATGTTAACTCCTCTGCCCTTAAATGGGTAGATGTTAACTCCTCTGCCTTTAAACGGGTAGATATCAACTCCTCTGCCTTTAAACGGGTAGATGTCAACTCCTCTGCCCTTTCGTCTAAAGAGGCAGCGATGCCCTTGAACATGGTAGTCAAATCCAAGTTCCTCCAAGGGTCTTATAATACTCTAGGGAGCATTAGAGGTAGTTTGGATAAAAGCCTGTACTATGTGGTGGTAAAATATTAGTGTTGCACTAAATAACTAGTGAGATAGGGACCCAAGCATATTTTACATAAACAGCTTTTAATCCAGCAACCACACCCTTCCACTAGGCTGAGGTCTGTGAGAGGAGTTTGCTTGAGGTTCTGCAGTCTGTGGTTGCTGGATCAGATGGCTGCATTCTAAGCTTTGGACAAACCAAAGAAGGTAAGTGCAAAGTTGTATATTATATTAAAACCTTCTGGTGAAAGCTGCAATTCGCTCATGCTATTTAATATAAAGGACTGCTCTGTGATCCGCCTTGCTTCTCAGACTGTTTGCATTTAGGTGTGTAAATGCTATGCTGTCAACATCTGTTTCATTGTTTGGCTTTTGTAAAAGACTCAATCAATCATTTATACATTGGCACTGCTTTAAGGCACTGAATGCCACTTACCTTGTGGACACAGACAGGCTGGGATGCAACCACCTAGTGTGCAAATGCCCGTAGAGAAGACCTGGAGTCACTCCTAATGGATGTGCATTAATGTTGTCCTGTCTTTGGGGGGAGGGGCGGTCCCTATCCTGGAGATCATCGTGGGTCATTCACTTAGAGGGTTATTAATAGTTATCCACCCAAAATCATGAAAACGATTCCTCCCTGTAGCTTGGAGCATTACGTCATTGGCTGTTAACTAATTGAATTTGCTTCCATCCGTAAGGGTTCCTGGCTCTCAGCCAGACATTATAAATCTTTTAAAACCAGTCTGTAGTCATGAATGTCCAACGGTGGTTTGCATTTAATTGAAGATGACATTTCCATGACATATTTTTTGTCACATTTGACTTAAGTGCACAAAAACATAACCCATGTTATAACATATGTTGTAGTACCTTTTTAAACATTCGCAAATTTAAATTGGTTTATGCAGGAAGAACAGATGCTGAGATTAATAAAACATAATTTAAAAGATGTCTGTGCTTCTATTTTATCTCCTGTATTAGGAAATCATTTCTCTTTCTCACCCTTTCTCTGTCTCACTCCCTTTCTTTCTCCCTCTCTCTCCATCTCTCTCTCTCTCTCTCTCCCCCTCCCTCTCTCTCTGTTGTTACAGGAACGTCTTACACGATGATTGGCCGTGATGATTGTGCACCGAGTGCTGGAGTAATCCCTTGTGCCATCTCTTGGCTTTTCAAGCTCCTTAACAAGAAAACAGCCAGAACATGGGCAAATATCTCAGTGTCTGTGTCCGCTGTGGAGGTCTGTGGAGAGACGGAGGTCACCAGGGACTTGCTGTCTGATATTGAGTCAGCCAATCACAAGGACACTCACAAGTCAAACGTCTGCCTCCAGGAGGATCCTATCTGTGGAACAAAGGTACAGTTTTACATACGCTGCTTTTAAAATCACAGTGGTGAAAGTGAGATCCATAGTTATTAATGCATAGACTGATGACAAATCAAAACATAAATGGATTTAAATTATATATTGACCATATTCATACTTGAATATTTATAAGTTGTCATACAGGATTTTAAAATGAATAAAGTGAAATGAATAACATCCTCATCAGTATATATCAACATCCACATAAGAAGACTCTTTAATAAATGTGCTAGTCAAGTGTTGTTATTTTAGGTTTGTAACAACAGTGTGCTAAGTGCTCCTACGGCAGAGATGGCAGCTTTCCTGCTGGACGCAGCTCTGGTGTCACGACGCACAGGTGTGGCAGGACGTGCCGGGACTTCACTGCACAGCTGCCACATGTTCTACACTCTCCACGTTTGTCAGAAACACATAGAGTGCAGCAGCAAATCGGGAAGTGAGTCACATTACCTTGTTTATACCGATATGCCAAATGTTGAATTTTTAAAAAAGCATTTTAATATAATTTAATTTAATATAATTTGATATTTTTTTCCATGAATTATCTGTGCATATTCATTTATAATGGATGATGATTTAATTTGATTAAAGAATTTTATTAGAATTTATTAATATTTTGTTTTAATATAATGATGTTTTATTAAAACCACATATGGCTCATTTGGGGTGTTAAGGGCCTGCAATGGGTAGACATGTAGGTAGATATTTCTTATTGTTTTTGGTTTCTCCTAATGTTATCTTTCTTAGTGTATGTGGACCAAAGCAAGCTAAGCCTGATTGACCTGGGTACCTGTACAAGGGAGAGCATTAAGAACAACACGGCAGTCTGTCTTGTTGACCTCGGAAATGTCATTATGGCCAAGCTGAGTGGACACAAACACGTCCCTAACAAGTATGCCAAGCAAACATTTCAGCCAAATAGTGAAATGCTATGTGTACATGAGCCACATATGAGCATTCATACAATACATTGTCTTTTTTTAAAGGGGAAGCAAACTGGAAATGCTTATGCAAGAGTGTCTGGGCAATGTCAACTGCTGCACTACAATCATAGCCCATATTTCCACCTCACCAGAAGACGTCTCAGAGACTCTCTGCACCATTCAGATTGTGTCTCAGATTCGAAGATTACAAAGGAAGACCCGGGTGTGTCTCATCATCAGTTAGTCTATGTCTGTGATTCCAAAACCTCTTTTGTTTTTAATAGCTATTTCTGTCTGTGACTGAGATGGTCCTTTAGTAAAACAAACATGCTGATAATATTCTTTTTATTTCATTATTAGAAATCTGCTTCCAGCTCACCTGGAGGAAGAAGCTTGGGAAGAAGCAAAGAGAGGAAAGTGAATATGTCGCCCAGACTAAGAACATTTAGGTCGGCAGGTACATTAAATCGTGATTTCTCTCTGCCTAGCCTCTTTCATGACCCAGAAGAACTTTCTGGAAGTGACAAGTCATGTGATGCTGTTGTCTGTTTGGAGCCAAATGGGTGTGTCAACTTGGACCAAGAGGTTAAAGGAAGTCAAGAGTTTGTGCCAATAATTCCATCCTTGCAAAGAAGCAAGGCAGGCTTAAAAGTCTCTTCCTCTACGAAGCACTGTGAAATCTTATGGCCAGCATCACAAAGCCCACATGCACCAAAAATGGAAACAAAAATGCAGACCACTCAACAAAAATCATTAGGGTGTGGTATTCCTGACTTGGAATGCCTCAAGTGTAACACCTTTGCTGAGCTGCAGAATCGATTGGTGTGCATAGATGGAACTGATGTGGGTGACATGAGTCCTTGCATGGACCAGGCAGCTAATACTGTGATTATATCAGAACCTCTCTCAGGCAAACCTACTAAGATCCATACCAAACAACCGGAGATCCAAGGGTATCCAAGGAAAAAAGACATTTATGACAAAGGACTAGGGTGTCCCATTCAGAGAGAAAACCCAGTGAACAATAACGCAGACATGCCTTATAGGTATACTAGTCAAACCAAAGCAATTAAAAAAATATTCCATTGTTCCTCAAGGCTTGAGAATGTTAATAGCGCCATAGAGTCTGAACAAACTACTGGATCCCCAAATGGAACAGAAACAATGCAGTTGGCTCCTTCCTTACCTCCACCAATGGAACAACTGTCATCAGAAGATGCGACTCCTCCCCCTAAGGTCCGGACCTCTCCTCTAGGTAAAAGCTCCTCATCATTGTCAGCTAGCCCGGGGACCCCAGCTTCTTATCCACTCGCTCTTAATGAAGCTCCCATAGAGACCCAAAAGGTGATGAAAGCCACAATCACTGTGACAGTTCAGCAGCCTCTGGATCTGAATGGACATGATGAAGTTGTCTATTCTGTGGTTGAGGAAGTAACAATAAGTGGGGCAGTTAACAAAGGCAAGCATGCAAAAACAGCTAGTATCATTGACCCCAATTATTCTAAGAGTTTACCATCGGAATCTCATCCTGTGATGATTATCAGCAGTGTAGGAGGAGAACAAGGCGAAGGTGATTCTGAATCTCAACTTCAGACCCCGGCGGTGTTATCTGGTGGCAAAGCCAGTCCTGCTGCAGCAAACACTTTTCAACTTGATAATAGCTTAGATGTGTCCCAGAATGAAGTCAAGGATATGTCGGAAGGAGCCACTACCCAATGTGAGGTCTCAAGTTTCTCAGATCACTCATGTGAGATTGGACCAGAGCAGAATGCTACAAAGAGGAAGTGTAACCAAAGTAACAGGCAAAATTCTAAAGAGAGCAATGGTAGCTTTTCTCCAGTTAATCAGTTGTTATCAGATGGTTACAGGATGGAAACACAAAAAGACCAAGTTAGTAGTTACTTTGCCCATGACACAAGCAGTCCTACAAGAGTCTGGCTCAGTCAAGGAAAACAGGATGACTCCTTTCCTATCTCAATGAAACGGGACAGGGAGCCCAAGTGTGGCAGTCCAAGAGCGACACTTGAAAGGAAACTGTATCCTGTCAAGCATGGTTTCATGGAATGGGCAGAAGAAAGAGAATCAACAGCACCAGTACAGAAACCAGAGAAGAGCATCCCCAATAAGAGAAACAGGAAACCTTTCATGACTCCATGTTTGGAGTTAGACCGACCAAACCCAGACAATGAACTTGACAAAAACCCCAAATCCCCTGTTGAGGAGAGCAGTAAGCTGTTTAGTGCAAAGCTGGAGCAGTTAGCAAACAGAAGCCGGTCCCAAGGTAGATCACGTTTGGAGTGCTTTGAATTCAGATTTGATGAGCAAAGCACTAACATTTGTTGTCAGGACTATTCGGGAAGATTGGTGGGTGATTGTACCTTACCAAGGGTTACCAAAAGACATCTTGAGCAGGGCCATTGCATATCCCTGGGTCCTAAAGGAAATTTGGAGGGAAGCTATGCATCTCTTCAAGCCAAGGGTATGACCCAACTGGCTGAGAGGACAGCCTTTGAGGAGGACCTATCTCAGGCTAGTCTCAAAAGAGTTCCAAGATCTTGCCCTTTGCATGATGTTGAGGCTAGTGATACATCAAAGCCTTCCAAACCGAGTCAGTCTAAAATGCCAAATGACAACAAAATGTTGTTCAGTTCAAAGATGTCAGGAACCATACCCAAGAATTCATTTGTATCTTCCAAATCTACCAGGCACTCAATCAATAGGAGCTCGAGCCTTTCTCCTGATGGATTCTCTGTGAAAAAAATCTCATGGTCCTCCCAGTCTTTATCAAGAAAACAAGGAAAAGCGTCTATCTCTTCAAAAAATCCTGGCAGAGCCCCCAATGGACGGGTGGAGTTACTTAGAGCAGGTGGAAATTCTCTCTGCAGCTCCAGTCTAAGCAGCCTGGACATCGATGACCCTGAAGAATCAAACGTGAAAATGAAACTGCTGACCCGCCCCTTACCTTCCCCCTATAGTAGAATCACGGCCCCACGCAAACCAAGCCACTGCAGTGGAAATGCCAGTGACAACACCAGCGTGCTAAGTGGGGAGCTTCCCCCGGCCATGTGTAAGACTGCCTTGCTGTATCACCGCAACAGCACGGTCAGCAGTGGCTATGAGAGCATGATGAGGGACAGTGAGGCCATGTGCAGTAGCACTTCAACACATGACTCCAGTGATCAAAACGTCTTCTTCAGCTCACCAAGAAGTTCCAAGAAAAGAAACAGTGCAGGTAAGTTATCTGCGAAGTAAAAGCGTTTATGGCTTTAGTGCCTTTCTGGCATTTACAGCTTTCACAGTTGTAGTGCAGTGTGAGACAATACTGTGCACAACCTTTTTCAATATAGTTTTAAAGTTGTCTATTTACACCAGCATTTTTATTTGTAGCATCCCGTCAGAGACGTTCATCGCAGGACACCCTCCTTTCTGAAAGGAGGTCTGCAAGTGGGTCTAAAATACGCTGGGTAGATCGGGGTACCTCAGAGTCATATGAAATCAAAGTGTATGAAATTGACAGCGTGGCTGGATTTAAGAAGAGAGCAGAAGCAGGGAACAAGGTAAAGTCCAAAATATTTTCAGGCTGATAGTAATATTGCAATATTCATGCCCATGTACTAATTGTCAAGGACTTTGGTGAATTTTTATTTAGACTCAAACTCTGGGGACCCAAAATAGGAGGAACTATAACTACTTATACACAATACTCTTAAATAATAAACATTAAATCTGCAACTAGTTTAAAGCCTGTGCGGAGGTGCACGGCATCATGGAAGTCTAGGTGCCCCCCCAATCCCCTACCCCCTTCTCTGTCAGTACCAATTCCTAAGGTGTGTGGGAGCACGACACTACTGTGGTCTCCCTACAGTCATAGTCTCAGTCTGCCACCCTGGGTAGCCCAGGTATTTCTAGACCCCCTCACTTGGATTCCTGGCCAGAGAGGCTGCCTTGCCTGCTTTTGCCAAGCACTGCCATTGCCCCGGTAGCCCCTGGCAAGATGGTGCACAGTTGTGCAGTTGCAGTTGGGCAGTTGTGGCCCACTGATCCCATCCCCAGGCATGCTGTCTTTATCCAGCCCTGGTGCACAGCCAAACATGAGCTCTGCAAGTATCCTTAACTTACAGCCTAACATCAGGAGTGCTGAGGTAAATCCATTGGACTTCCTGTTTAGTGGAGATGATGGCCAGCTGAACAGTGAGAATATGTGTACAGAGCCACACCAGGCCATTGCTCTCGGGGTGGATTAGTGTAGGTCAGATTTCCAGATTCCCAGCCAGTTGCAGACCTCAGCTGTGAACACTGACTCCAAGTTACATCCCTGAATAGCATAAAGCCCAAAGCAGCGGAAAAACTCCTCCACCAGCCTCTGTGCCCCTGAGGCCACATTCTGGTCTGGAAACAAGTTTGCCTCAGGCCACTTTGTGAAATGATCCACAGCCATGAGGGCATAGCGGTTCCCAGAGTTTGGTGGTTAGAAATGGACCCAGGACATCCATGGTGAGAACAGTCCCAGGACATCCATGGTGACAACGAACCCAGGACACAACCAACCGGCACATGCACTACTCACCAGCACAGTCCTCCTCAGGTTGAGCAGAAACAGCAGCTGTCACACATATTATCCTGGCACCGACTGCACCGATACGTGGCAAAGCAACCCATCATGCAGCTAGAGGCTATCCCAGCCAGAGTGGAGCACCGTAGCTTTGGGCCTGTGCAGCATAGCATCTGCCCTTCTCAGCTTTCATTCCCTGGCATCTGGAACCATCTACATGCCCCAGAGAGCATCTTTTTCCTGGGTGCGGTGGCATTCCGTACAGCTCACAGCTTTGTGCCTAGAGGCAGTGGTGGCGATAGCAGCAGTGGCAGCACTCTTCATGGCCTCTGCTACTCTCTCCTCGATGCATGTACAGTACCAGCATCCCCCAGTGGCACACGGGCAGCGAGACAGGGTGCAGCTGAAGGTTTGCTGTCTTACCAGCCTGGAGTATTAGTTTCAGGTTTGTAAGTGCACCATCTAAACTGGGCATGCGAACCAGAACTTTGAGCTGGTGCATGAATGCTGTCTTCTCTTTAGCATCAGGGACTAACTCTACCTGCCAGTACCCGGTCTGCAAGTTGGTTCAGAGCTTGTGTGATTGTATTCTTTGATCTTCCTATAGTTGGGCTTAGTCACAGCATTCAGTCTCTTTCTAATAGTCCACACAGAAATCCTTCCTCTGCCATGACCACTGGCACTGCCCATGGGCTGTTTGTTGGCGCTGTGATCTCCACAGCTACTATCTCATTCAATTTTGCCTCTGTCTTAGTTAACGAGAGTTGGTGTAGCATCACTGGTGTTAATGCTATGGTGCGCTAATTCAGTTTGTGTACATATTTTCTTTGTGACTGCGAAGATGTTGCTATAACAAATTAGAACCTCCCACATTGGCATTTTCTGTGAACCTAATCCACTGTGCTACCAGAGTTCAATCACAGCATGCAGTTTCTCACTAACCTCTGTCTGAGAGTCAGTAGCCTGCTGCCACAATATTACATATCCTTAATTCTGATTGGTAGAGACTCCTTAAAGAGGGATGTGGTCTCTGCATCAACCTGGAGGATTTTGAAGTATTGAAATACAGTGTTAGCCACTGTTAAGTGACAAAAACCGACCCATTTGAACCTTTTAATAAACAAAGATTCTAAATAATGAGGAACGCTCTCACAGTTCTTTGACAGCGAGGTCTACCATGCAGTCATGTTGAGTGATATACATCCATTTAAAAGCAGGACATCCATTCATAACATATCCTGCTGTTTCTGTTCCCTGATTACTCTGCAGTAAGCAGTGTGGTCCGTGTTGTAAAGGCCACCGCAGAGTCAAATTAGATTTTGAAGGGAAAACCTGCTATCTGGCTTCAAATCACTTGTTCATCAATTGCTCCATTTCCTACCAAGATACCAAATGGTCCACATACAGCAAACAGGCAAACCTCCCCTGTAGTCTTACGCCAGTTTAGTGTGGGCGCTGATGAGGTTGCTAATATACACCCACACACTCTCCCACATATGGTGTATGGTCTTGCTCTTGTCCCCCCGATGATCTTGGTCTTGACTCGGTCTCGATTAGTAATGCCTTTGGTTGTTGTTCACCTGAAGTGGTGTCACATCAATGACAAAAGTACAACAGCGTTCTATCACCTGGTGGACTCAACCACATTCCTCATCCTTTGCTGTTGCTATCAGCTGGCCAGAGTGTCTACCTCCTGTGAAGGTGATGATGAATTAGAGGTATGTCCAAATTATTGTGCTGAAATGGCCAAAGCAGTCAATTTGCATTTAATTTCAAATCTGGCAAATCCTCATAGTCATTGGCCATTGTAAAAGGGACTGCTCCCTAATTTCGGCCATGTTGTCAGAGTGTGGTCTGCTTCAGCGCCAAGCCAAAATTCCTGGAGCACCGACAACAGAGGATTGCGGAGGTGAGGGCCAAGTCCAACAGCCTAAAGAGAAAGCTGGAGCAAGCCAAGCAGAATCTGATGAAGGACCAACGGACACGGACCCAGGACCGTGAGTGCCTGTGACAGTGGGCTAGAATTATTTACTTTAGTTGTTTTAAAGAACCACCTCATCATTTTTAAGTGAAGCTAATGAAAATTGAATCATGTCTGAAACAAATACAATGAGTCCTGACTCACTAAAAATCACACAGTAACAACAAGCTACACTTCAACCATAGCATTAGCAAGGATCTAGCATTGCTATTGCAGATACAGTAATACAGTAAACATCAGAATCTAATGTCTGAGGGTATCACTGTTTCATTAGCACTCTGTAACGATTAGTTTTGTGTTTGTTTTTGCTTTGGGCTTTACAGTTGACCTGTGACAGATCTTTGAAGTTGACTCCCTCGAGCAGTTGGAGGCACTGGAGTTGGTGACGAGACGGGCTGGAGAATCGAGTTAGCCGCTGCAAGGCAAGTGTGGCGATGGTGACCTGTTTCGATGCCACATCAAAGAGCAGGAAAGAGAAATGGCTTGGCCCTCCTGAAGACAACACAGTGCACATGTCGGTTCAACCTACTTCCCATTGCTTTCCAACAATGCGCAGGACTGATATTTACAAAACACTGTCAGACCTCTAAAATTCCATCAATATCTTTTAGCCAAATTCACTGGTGCTGATCAAATCAGACTTGGGGCAACAAATAGATGACCACAGCGAAGGCTTGGACACGGGTCAAAGCAACATATTGGAGCACTGAGTTACCATTGAACCTGACAGATGGAGGTCCTGAGTCAAGCCGACCAATGAAATGAGTCTGTAAATGCCTGAGCTCCTGGATTGGTTCATGCTAACAGCGTTCCCAGTGCACCGCCTACCCTTCTCTATCACTCGGTTGCAATGGTTCACTACATTAACAACATTGTTTTTATTGTCTTTTTATTGTCAACATTGTCAACATTTAATTTTTAAAAGAGATTTCATTTTTCAGATAACCATTTTAAGGATCGCCACACTGTTTCTCATATTCAATAATGTATGAGTCTTATTTAATTGAGCATTGTATTTGCAGAGCACTGTAACATGAGCACACGTAATGTGAGTCACATGTAGTGGTCACTCATTCTCTTTTACATTTACTTATAAATAATCTCAGATCTGCTCATCTTTTACTTAACGTCCCTTATTTTATGACGCTTCTGTTGTCTTTCCCCCTTATTTATTTATTGGTCCATTCCTCTTCTTCATCAACCAATCAGCAGTGAAAGTGTGACTCTATGTCTTATACAATGACCAACATATTAGACATGTTGTTTCAAGACAGGGTCACTGTAACCTAATTCAAATTCACCATGTAACCTCTACTGACCAACCTGTTGTGCTATCCGAGGGAACATTGTTCACCTGAGGAGGTGGTTCCAGTTCCTGCTGTTCCTTTCATATCCCCCTCATTACCTGAGCAGCTGTTAGGCTTCCTGAGCTAAAAGCGCACTGTAGTTTTAAACATTTACGACTGTCTACTTTCCATTTCTTCTCTCTTTTCTTTTTTCTAATCTGGAGAAAAATTAGAAGCTGTAGGAATATAACGGTAGTGTAGACATGAAATAAAATTTGTATGTGTTGCACTAAACAATGCACAGTTTGTTTGTTAAGGTGAAGTGTGTGTATATAGTGTGTATATATGTGTATGCATTAAGGTATCATGCTCAACCTGAAAGTATGAATGAGTTTATAGTATCATAACCAAATCTGAAAGTACAAAGTTTGCATCATGTAAACATAATATATTTCTTAGCAATAATTTGTCGACGGACAGAGGCTGTTATAGCAGTGTTACATGTATGTGTATGAACGAGAGATTAGAGTCAACAGTGTTGCCGAGGATTTCAGTGGCACTCGCTGAGGTGCAGGACTCACCGAGGTGCAGGACTCACCGAGGTGCAGGACTCACTCCAACGTCATATAGATTACAGAAAGGTTTGAAATTGGCTTTCACACTCTGCACCCACTTAATTAACATCACCTCATTTTCGCCTAGACTGGTCTGTCATAACAGCCGCATGTACAGGTGCATTGTGTAGGTGTGTATTTATAGACCATGGCCCATCTGCTACCATGCATGGCCACCTGTGGTCTGTCAGCAACCCCATCCTCCACTGGTCACTGTCCCCTCACAGGTCCACTGCTGACCGGATATTATTTGGCAGACCAGTCCCAACACAGCAGCGTCACTGACATAGTAGTGCATGTTGCACTGGTATGAGTAAATAAGGCACAGCAGGGCACCTAGTGTGTACACGTGTCAGTGGTCCAACACCCAGAAATGCTCTGCCACGAGTATGCCAAGAGTCCACTCACGAAGGGTCAGAGGTCAGCTAAAACAAATCAACCAGCCAACAGGTGAGCAGCAGACTCCCATTTAAAAAGCTGCTTCCAAAAAATAAATGCATATCTGTAATAAAGTGAATTAGCCAACTCACAGTGATAATTGATAGTTGCTAATTTGAGTTTTAGGTATTAAGGGAAGGGTTGAACATAAAGGGTAAAATAAACCATTCTATAAATGCCCAAAACTCCCAATTTAGCAATTATCAGATCTTTTATTACGAAATCTAATCTCAGTCACTTCACTTTACTTTTTTCATAAGCTATCAGCTAAAAGCATACAGCTTTTAACATAAGAGTCTCTCAACAAGCTCTCGTCTCTGTATTTGATTGGATTGGATTTGATCAGTTGCTAAATTGGGCTTTGCACGACATCATCCCAAGACCCACATCACTATACCGTAAAGAACTTGACTTGTCATTTTCAGCAATTGGGAAACCTCCTAGATACGTTTATCAGAACTACAGCGTGTGATCCTTGGGAATGAAGCCCACGATCATGTTAATGCCTTGTTCTACTGGCTCGTTGACGTGAGCGAACTTTCAGAAGGTATAGCGTGGTATATTTCTGCTTATGTGAGCTATCTTTTTGCTTCAATCGATGTTATTATTTATTTATGAATGCGGCTGTCCAATCCTGCCGAAGGGAGGGTCAGTTTTCATTCTGAGTCGACCTCCTCTCAAGGTGTCATCCTCGTGCTACCAGGGGAGTTCTTCCCTTGCCACTGTTGCCTTCGTCTTGTTTATACGGGGGTTAGACGTGTACCTCTGTAAATCTGCTTTATTTACTCGGAGTTAAACATGCACGTCTGCAAATCCGCATTGTTTACTCCGGCTTAGACTTGTACAAGGAGGTTAGACGTGTACGTCTGTAAAACTGCTTTGTTTACACTTGAGTTAGACGTGTACCTATGTAAATCTGCTTTGTTTACGCGGGGGTTAGACGTGTACCTATGAAAATCTGCTTTGTGTGCACGTGGGTTGGACGTGTACCTCTGAAAATATGTTTTGTTGACACGGGGGTTCACGTGTACCTTTGTAAATCTGCATCTCGACAGGTTAGACTAGCCTAACCTGTTGTAAATGTATCCTGGGTAAACCATACATTCATACATAATGATAATATGTAGGCTAGATAAAATATCGTACAATCGCCCATATGTTGTGAAAAAGTAGATTATATCCCACGTTGGACGTGGCAACCATGCAACGTTCACAGTCAGTGCTGTCAGTAAACCAGTAGGTGGCACTAAAACTTTACCAAGAACTTGCAGCGACGCGTTGCAAAGCAACGCCCCTCACTGCAACGAAAACAACTGTACAGCTGTGAAGACCGCCTTCCAAAACTGTTTCCAGATACATGTTCCTAGTTGCAGAACTAGTTACCGAAGACCAGTGGAATACACCAAATACACCAAGCTGCGGACCTTTCTAGGATCAGTGTATCATTCAAATGTAAGTGAATGCATATCGCACATAACGCTATGACGTGCGAGAGACCTGTGTTTGTAATGAAAGCAACGGAGCAGACGGGTCAAGACCGGGCGCTTTGCGGGTGCATGACAGGGCGAATGATGTAGGGCAGGTTGTGGAGTCAAAAGTATTTTTTGAGCTGACTGTGTAATGGTTTATACGGTTATTTTTTTAAAATAAAACCCTTAAAATTGAGTGAAAACACTGAAAAGTATCGCTTTTAACGAAACAGAAAGCACTTACGAGCCAAGTGTCACGCGAACATTTTCATTTTTTAGTGCAGTGCGCCCTAGTAATTCTTCATGTCCGCGTTCCAGATTTAGGTATTTTCGGAATTTATGTTACTGTGGTTTGCATCTGATACAATCTTGACGTTTTGAGATAAAATCTTATAGAGCTTTTTTTACTGCACTGTAGGAATCTGGCCAAACTAAAAGAGGATGCGTTGCATCTACTTACCTATAAAACCAAAGTTTGGAATGTCTAAAACTAATGACTGTAAAATTAAGATGAAGGTTTTATTATTTGTCATTGTTTATTAATTGGAATGTTTTGGTTAGTTAATCTACAAAGATTCACATTTGTCTAGATAAGAGACCCAAGAAAACACAGTTCATGGGTCATATTGGTTTCTAATTTGTTATTAAGCCAGGCTCATTCCCTGTGTTTCCCATGCACAGCGCTTGTGCTAAATCAAACTAATCTAGTAGGTGTTTAAGTGTGTGAATGTCTTTCTCTCCACCATGAAGACACTCTGGCTATGGAAGCTGCCACAGAACTAACAGAGCCATGTCAAAGCCAGCTCTCAGCGTCACCAACAGACTCCAGCTTGGAGGACAGATCTACTGCATGGAAAAAGCAAAACTCTTTTTGCATTCAAACTCTACACACAAATATCAGATGATCAATCTTTCCAATATGACAACTACACACTGATGTGACACACTACTACAGTGTGTTTTCTGAGTGTTCAGTGTGTAGTCTCCCGTAAACGTCTGTCATAGTACTCACATATACAGTACATGTATATTCACAAATATGCAGATTATTTATGCAAATTCAGTACATTTACACCATAAAATAAAATGCAGTTACATGGGAAATGTTTCTTTTTTATATGAACACTTACAGAGAGCAGCCTGGGCCTGGAGGCCACTTCTTGCTTATGATTGTGTGCAGTTGTTGTCCTTCTGCCAGCAGTGCCCCATCTAGCATTGAGAGTAGCAGCCAATCCAGGATCTTTTACCAACAAGGCAACCTGGTTAAATTGATTTGACTAAATGACAGGTCAAAGGTTAGGCCCAAAATATTCTTTATGAAAAAAAAACAAGTGTTACTATCTAAACAAAAGCCATTCATGTTTTAGGTATAACAAGGTGAATAATGTATTTTCTCCATGAATTTAAACATCACAGTGTTGGGTGACTCATTTCACGGGGCTGTGTGGCTGTAACATGATATCTGTTTAGACATTTGGAACAAAAGAGGATATCTTGGAGCTGAAAGATATCGGCATGTATATCAGCTGTATTGTTAAAGGAAGGGAGGGTTCATTTACGCCACAAAGTAAAAATTTTTTAATACGTTTTATGTTTGCCAGATCTGAATCTCGACCGAGGCTGAAGCCCTTCATGGTCCCCTGTTGGAGTGCTTTGACGTTATGGGAGACCCCAACAGAGAAGACACCTTGGCAGGAGGTGACAGCAACATCCGGCTGTGGTCCAACAGCACAAACGCCATCATCACCTCCTGCTGCTACCCTTCTGATGAGAACAGACTGACTGAACGAGGAGCTCTTGATTGGGGAGCAGCGACCAACGATGTCCGGAGAACAAACCCCAACGAACATCCTGGGACAGACAGCACGAGGTTCCCCTTAGGCAGCAGTAGACTGGGTATACATGTCTCTCTGTGCTAGTGAACAGGTCCAAAGATTTCTAGCGCAATTCCAAAGGACTACATGACATAACTCTCTTATTTATAAGGTTAGGCTGAACAGCATAATGTACCTTCTTTAGCTAATGTACTCATGCACATAACCATAGCTTAGTGGTTTTGCTTACAAAATCATAACATGAAATTTAATTACCTGTTTTGTCAGATCTTGTCACTTAGCTTGCTCAAACTTTCCAGTTTAAGCTTATTTTAAATTCTATTTTCTGACCTTATAACTCGTAATAGGGTAAATATAAAGGCAAAATGTTTTTTGTTTATTTATATACATTTTGGGGCATTTGGTGGAAATGGCCCAAGTGCATGAACATTTTAGTGGTTCTGTCCACCAGATCCGCGGTGCTAAGCTCAGTCAGGAGGTCACACTAACGCATGAACACACATGTGCTGTTGATGTGTTTGAGTAATGCTATTAACTATTCCCCCTTCCCTTGGTGGTGGATGGAAGGTGATGTCTGTAGGCCTGCTGGACCCAGCTCCTCTCTGCTGACCTCTCTGCACTGTCTGGCTGATCACAGCAACCACATGCTTCTGCCCAACTCCTTACACCAGGTGTGTTTGGTACTCCTTACACCAGGTGTGTGTGGTACTCCTTACACCAGGTGTGTTTGGTACTCCTTACACCAGGTGTGTGTGGTACTCCTTACACCAGGTGTGTGTGGTACTCCTTACACCAGGTGTGTGTGGTACTCCTTACACCAGGTGTGTGTGGTACTCCTTACACCAGGTGTGTGTGGTACTCATTACACCAAGTGTGTGTGGTACTCCTTACACCAGGTGTGTGTGGTATTCCTTACACCAGGTGTGTTTGGTACTCCTTATACCAGGTGTGTGTGGTACTCCTTACACCAGGTGTGTGTGGTACTTATTACACCAAGTGTGTTTGGTTTTCCTCACACCAGGTGTGTGTGGTACTCCTTACACCAGGTGTGTTTGGTACTCCTTACACCAGGTGTGTTTGGTACTCCTTACACCAGGTGTGTTTGGTTTTCCTCACACCAGGTGTGTTTGGTTCTCTCTCACATGTGAATGGGATCCAGGCAGTTTAATTAAGTGTAGCTCCACTGTAGTCCAGCACAGGAACAGACGCAGTGTTATATAATTTATGGTACGTTGCAATGTTAGTCCATTTCATTTTAAATGCTAATTTAAATTTGTATGTGATGTCATGTTTTCTTGGGAGAGACTGCAGACATGATTAACAGTGTTCATTTTCATCACGTGTCCCGAGTCACCAAACTGCTGCTTACTTCATCTTTCTTATGTTTTTCGAAGGCATTTTCTGTGTTTTGGATTCCAACTCTCCCCAACAGCTTTATGTTGGAGTAAAAGCCACCACCCTTTAAAGCTTTAAAGTTTTGGCAGACGTGGGAGTGTGTCTTAACACAGGTCCGCACAGCCTAGGGTTAACACAGGTCCGCACAGCCTGGGATTAACACAGGTCCGCACAGCCTGGGATTAACACAGGTCCGCACAGCCTGGGATTAACACAGGTCCGCACAGCCTAGGGTTAACACAGGTCCGCACAGCCTGGGATTAACACAGGTCCGCACAGTTTGGGATTAACACAGGTCCGCGCAGCCTGGGATTAACACAGGTCCGCACAGCCTAGGGTTAATGTCAGGCCAGCACAGCACTGCTGGCACAGGTAGCACTGTTCACATCTTACAGAACTACTGCAGTCACTACTTTTCATGATAAGGGAGCTAAAATTGAATTAGGTCAGTACCACTTAAATGTTTGATCTGAACGCTATCCAGTTGAATTACTAGCGTACACACTAGACATGTATCTACATGTGGATGTGACCTGGGTTTAAGATGCACACACCCTGTGTCTGAGCATGAGTCTGAAGGACATTGGGTTAACGTAGGAGTGGAGATGTAGTGAGGTCCATTTTCCTCTAATGGCTTCCTTTTTTACAGATAGCAGAAGCGTATTTTCTTGAGGAGAACTGTATCCTTTGGTGCTTACGCCCTGTTGTTAAACAGCACGTTTAGAATAAAGGCTCTTAAGAAGTATATGGATAGTAAAAGAGGATTGTGCAAACTTTTTTTTTTGGTTGTTGATTTCTGTTTGAGTAAGTTTGTCCAGTCTAGAAGCAATCAGAGTCAGATCTCTTAGCTCTGATTAGCATCTGATCTCAGCTATGCTCAGAGTCTGATTGGCTTACAGCGAAACTTTGTGGGGGGTTGGTGGGAGGGAGGGGGTCATCTTATGCCCATATCCTTTTTGTGTTCCCTTTATTGCCCTTTCTATCTGGCATAATTGCCCTGTTTATGCTGTTGCCATAGTGACCTGAGTCAGTGTGGGTTGAGGAAAGCTCTCGAGGGCGGGGCTTTCTGCACTGATGTTAGCATGTTTCTGAAGTAGAAGGGCATTGGGCCCAATATGAATGAATTTCAGATATTAAAATGTGACTTTTCTTGTGAATGCTCCTAATGGGGCTTATGAAACAAAGCAGCTTTTTAATATAAAACCCAGAGGTTATACTGATACTTACATGTATCTGTGCAAGGCAATATCACATCCAGCCACGGTAAAATTGCTTTGAATGGCTTTGCAAACGTCTTTGACACACCTCCTCTGCCAGACCCTCGGGCGGTCCACTTTCTGCATCTGGAGCAGCTGTACCACGAGAGACTGCTGACCAACCTGGCCTCATTACAGGACAAGTGGGGTAAGGCGGGTGTCGCTGGAAACTCCATCACACAGTACAGACAGCATGCTCTCCATGGACCAGTACGTGCATGAACTACGCATTTTAGAGGCTGGAGCCTTACGGAGGACAGAACTCTGTTCCTGTGAGGTGTTAGGAACATGTGTAGCCCCACACTGCTGTAATGGCCAGATCTCAGAGAGATTTGAATGAGAGGTTGATGAGATCTCAGAGAGATTTGAATGAGAGGTTGATGAGATCTCAGAGAGATGTCTTCCACTTCTCTGCAGCACTGAAATGGATTATTTATCTGTGGCTCTTGTGATCCCTTAAAATGTTACAGACAGGTGAATGGGACATCTGAAAGTGAGGTTAAGATTGTGAGTAAAGTGGTGTGTGTGTGTGTGTGTAAAAGAGAAACAATGGAACAGAGGAAGATGAAGAGGAAGGCTAATGGAGGTAACACTGGTATGTTGGATGTTCGCAGAATCCCAGTGGAAGGACTCCAGAAGCAGAACTCCTGTGGAGTCCCAGTGCAGTGACGCTGAGTCAAGGTGCATGGACTCTCTGAGTCAAATGTGCCAAACACACCAAAGGTAAAGCAACACAGAGTCTTTGATGTCAAGCATGTGTGGAAAGTGCGATAAATGAGGCTGACGCCAATACAAACATACTAGAGACGCGAGAAACATGAAAGCCATAGATAGTCTGAAGAAAGGTTCTGTATTTAAAAGCCATAGATAGTCTGAAGAAAGGTTCTGTATTTAAAAGCCATAGATAGTCTGAAGAAAGGTTCTGTATTTAAAAGCCATAGATAGTCTGAAGAAAGGTTCTGTATTTAAAAGCCATAGATAGTTTGAACAAAGTGGCTTTATTTAAAAGGTGATCCAAAAGTTGAAACAACACAAAATCTCATGTTTGCTTTGATTTGTGTTGTCCTGCTTTTAATAAAGTAACCAAAACCTCAGTATGTGTGTGAACAGAAGGAGTCACATAACTAATCCGTCTCACTGGAGGAAGTGAAGCATGATGGTTCCTATTTGAACTTGAACATGTGAATTCATAAGGCAGCCTGAACATGGTTTTCCTGCGCAAATCTTCATGCCTAGACAAGAATTTGAACCTTATTAAGAACACATTCCTAAATTTACAATTGTAGACTTTTCCTACAACACACATGTCTGTTTGAAGTCGTTTCACCGCAGGTTACCACACCCGTGTCGTGCAGTTTTGCTGCTATTCATGGTGTACCACAGTGTTCTATTGAAAATGATCCTCGAGATAAATTGTTTGAACACCCTGCTTCTGTCCCTTACAGACCTTATCTCACTATGGAAAAGGTAAGGATGAACACACACACACATACACACACACATACTCATCCACAAACGCATTCAGGATGACCTAGACGTGCGGTTTTGGAGAGTGTGGCATCCAAGGTATTGTTTCTACAGGATGTGGTTGACCAGACCAGCAGATCACAGTCGGCAGTGGGAAAGAGGGACACAGTTCAGGAGATGCCCAGAGGAGATCCAGCATGGCAGGAAGTGAAGGAGAAGGACTCCTCATCACCACGCTGCGAACCTGAGGGGGAAGAGGAGGAGTTGGGGGAGGAGTTTGGGGAGGAGTTGGAGGAGGAGTTTGGGGAGGAGTTGGAGGAGGTTTCGGACGATGATGGATTGATGGATGAGCTCCACGAGGGTTTGGCCAGAGGAGATGTGCCATCTGCAGAGAAGCTGGTTAAATTCATTCAAGTAGAACAGGTGAGGAGACTCTTGTAGTAGTGCAGATGCTTCATGCAGCATGAACACCATTTGCCATAGACAGGACCCTGACAGGACCTTGATAGGACCCTGACAGGACCCTGACAGGAGGCAGATATGGGGGAGGGTAAATCCTTCTCAGCTTTACGCCCACACGTGGGTGTCGTCTCGTCTTCACTGAACCTTGTAATGCTATAAAATCAGAGGTCCGGTCTAAGGGAGAAAACAAGGTCAGAACTGTCGAACTGCTAACCGGGCCTAGCGGTGTCTGCTTCCAGTTAGCTGTGCTCTTTAGTCACTCCGAGGGCAGTGTCTCAGTACGTCTCTGAAAACAAAACCGTGGTGATGTCACCATCAGGAGTCACGGCAGCCACAGGAATTTGTGGAAAACTGGTTGAGGGAGAATACAGCTCCCAAATGTGCTGGGTGTGGGCCTGTTGTACAACACAGAGACAGCACAGACCTACAGCAGAGTACAAGCAAACGCACTCAGATATGTCTGAACGACATAGGAGACGTGCTGTGTCTCTGAAACAGGCCTAATCTTATTTACAACCACACACTTTTATTAAACTTGTTAAACATATAACAATTAATAAAGTTAAACAGAATTATAACGATGTCTTGAATGATTAGGTTATTCGGGCAATTACCTGAATGTCAGACAGCACACAAACCTAGTTGTGAGGCAATGAACCTGCTGCTAATTATTTATTGTCTATCATCTAATTATCATCTGTGTATGACTGTGCAAAATCTGTTCAGATTTGATTTTTAATACTCGAACGAAAGTGTTGAGTAAATGCATACGCAAACTCGGCTGAAGAAAAATTCTCTGCTCACATGCTGTCCACACTGACCCCATGTGGTGACTCTTATGCATTACAACATCAGCACTAGAGCTGACGTCGTGGTTTGTACATCTTGTGTATTGTGCAGCGCATTTGACTGTGTTGCTGCTCTGCATTCACCAGGCCTATGGCTGTGCACCGAATCTCTCTGCCCACTGTAATCTCTCTGCCCACTGTAATCTCTCTGTCCACTGTAATCTCTCTGCCCACTGTAATCTCTCTGCCCACTGTAATCTCTCTGTCCACTGTAATCTCTCTTTCCACTGATTAGGACTTGATGTATCCTTTGCATTAGATGCATCATGTTTGAATTTCACACCCGTTTCATTGTAGAACGTCCCCTCTAAGAGCCTGGTCTCCATCCTGAAGAAGGATGCATGTCGAGATGGAGAAGGCATTGCCAACCACTGTCCACCCAAAGGCTCCTACAGACGCAAAGTCCGCTTTAGTGAAGCGGATGATGCGCTTGAGAACGGTACGGCACTGTCCACACCCACCGTTTGTGGGAAAATTATTACCATGTTAATTTTTCATAAACTGTAACTTATAGGAATATTTCCGCATTTTGCACTACACAGATGAAGTGGGCGGAGCCTCCTGCTTACTCTTCTTTCTTCTGTGCCTGGTAACTGTGGTGATCAGCATGGGTGGGACTGCCCTCTTCTGCCTCCTGGGCGGGGCTTATTCTAACGTCTGCATGGACTTTTCACAAAATATGGACTTTTACTTTGGACCTGTGCGACGAGGGGTGGACAGTCTCACACACTGGTTCATGGTCACATCATGATCAACATCATCATCATCACCCTGTTAAATTGTGTATTTCACTGGAAACACTTTCCTGTCTTAAAGGCAGGCTAACAATGTTTCTCTTCACCTACTGAAAAAAGACCCGTAAGATTTAAATATGCCAATAAGGCCTTAATGTCAGTTAGTGAAGCCACTGTGTATATTGTACATGATGGATACACACAGCATAAATGTAGACTGAGATTCTACAGTATGGTAACGGTTTCATGATTTAACATGAAATGAATTACTGGCATCTGATTGAGCAATATTTCTATCCACTGATGACAAGTTCTGTCACCAGTTAATTTCATAATGTACAGTGTATGTTGTAAACAGAAATTACACTTTATGCTCATTTATGTATTAACGTTTTGATACTTGACTTGATTTGACTTGACAGACATCTGTTGGTGTTACCACCAGAGAAAGTGCACGTCGAGTTTAACCTTGTTTCGCATTATGTGTCTGGCACATTGCAGGCAAAGTCCCCTGTTCCTTTGAACTATGAATGTCAAAGTGTTGATCGTTGCTTTCTGGAGAAATACACATTCCCTACTTTTAATGATCTACAGTGTGTGTGGGTGTGGTTTGCTGAAGGGTGTGGTTTGGTGAAGGGCGTGGTTTGCTGAGGGGTGTGGTTTGGTGAAGGGCGTGGTTTGGTGAAGGGCGTGGTTTGCTGAGGGGTGTGTTTTGGTGGTTGGGCACAATTAAAAACATGGTAGCAGATGTTAAGGGGCAAATGGGGAGCATGTACCGTTGTAGTCTTAGTGGTTCCTCAATTAACTGTTATATTTATTGCACCATTGTGGGATTTTCATATTCATTTATGTTCACTGTGTTCACACATCTGAGCTGGTTGGTAAATGTAAACATTGCACAGGTGCAAATAAACTCAATTTTGTCATCACAATGGGGCTTGTTCAAGTTCAAGGGCCATATAGTGTATCACTAACTGGTGGAACTCTTCTCCTGTATGTCAGATATGATGTAATGCTGGATTCGTAGCACCAGGTGTCGCTGTTCTCAAGCTGATGCTCAGGTTGTGAAACGTTTCTCTCAGACAGCTGAGTGTATGTCTGTGGTCCTGTGATTGTGTGCGTAAATCGTGACCAAAGCTTACTTACACGCCATGTTCAGTTTGAAGCCTCATTTATCGAATTTATTGCAATCGTTTTATCAAAATCGAATACGATAGGCTATTGCTTCCTACATTTGCGATAGCAGACCACCCTGTAAATGCTTTACTTTCCTAAACCAGTTGTTGTGGGAAATTCCAAGACTACACATGTAGATATTGACAGTAATGACTAAATGCTTGTTAGATTATAAAATGAGATTATATAGTTTGCAATTCTGTTGTCTGAGGGCAGTTTTAGGGGATTCTCTTACAATCCCAAATTTGGTCCCAAAAATGGCCTTACATTTTCAGGCGTCTGGCAGACGCTCTTATCCAGAGCAACTTACCTATTTATGCGCACGGCGGTACGTTGCCGTGGTGTTACCAGCACCCGGTTCTGCAAGGTGAGCTCCAAAGAACTTTCATGAAACTGGTCCACACAAGTGGCCCAAGTGGGTGGCTTGTTCTGCTCTAGCACAGCACGGCAATGATGGAGCGTACAAGTGTCTCCTGGTATGGAGTGCCCATGTGTCCTGCTAGATATCAGGGAGAAGAGTTCAGGACTCTCTGTGCTTGCAGTGGAGGAGATGCACGCAGATCTCAGAGCTGCAGAACGCGGAGACAGACGTGACCGACGTGTCCCGGCCTTCATGTGTGGCCATCGTGCGTCTGTAAGACGCCATCGTGCTCTGAGGAGAGGAGGCAGACTGCACATCTGACCCGTGTTTATGTCATAGTTCTGGAGAGAGTGACTGTGGTAGCAGGAACAGTGCTATTCGCAGTGGAGCTGCTTTACATGACGGTGATTGTGAACACTACTGACTAATGCTGAGTGTTAACTGGGGCTGGTATCATGCGGGCTGGCTCCAGATGAAGCATCTGGCTCCAGACGAAGCGTCTGGCATGCGCAGACAACGGGGCCCGCTGACGTCTCTGCAGATATGGCAGCTCAACGCGCTTGTTCGTCTCACTGTGCTGTTTGTAGATACTCCTTTGTGGAAGAGTGTGTGTGTGTGTGTATAAGGCTGGAGGTTTCTTCCTGCTCATCTCCTCATATTCGTCCTACTCAATCATCAGTGCTGAACTTAAAGTTCAACACACCAGTCATTTGAAATCATACAGACAAAACTAACAAAGTTTCCAATGTATTTTTATAATAATAATCTTTATAATAATAATCTTTATTTGTATAGCACCTTTCATGCATACATGCAACTCAAAGTGCTTTACAGATTAAATAAATCAAAACATTAAAATGAAGCAAAGATTAAAAGAAATAATAAAAAATAAATAAAATGAAATGAAGTAAAATAAACAAAATAAACAAGCAGGTAATAACAGGTAATAAAATGACAAAATAAAGCTCTGTGCATCAGCAGTTCTGCTTGCCTCCCTGTGTTTTAGAGTATAGCACCCTGCTGCGGCCCCCATGTCTGTACTCCTCCTGAACTAGTGTGAGGTACTCGTGACCCTGGTCTATCCCAGGTGCATCTGGGGCTCGTTCTGCTGTGTCTTCACCTTGTTCTAATGCGCATGACTCCCTCACACACTGCCTTCCAGTCCAGGTCACTGGACCAACGGAGGTGAGCAGAAGGTTTTCCTAAAGCTGTTTCTAAAGCGGACATTTACCATGAGGGGATGTGAGGGGCCTTCTCTCTGGAGTTGTGTGTGTGTGTGTGTGTTGCCCCCTACAGGAGAGCACTGTTCATGCATCAGTCTGTGTGGTGTGTGTGTTGCCAAAGCCCCTTTGATTTATTATTAAACCAATCACAGGGGAGCATCTGAGAACTTCAGATCGCAACTGCTGATGCTTATGAATAGTGTAAAAGGAAACCGAGGCCACTGCACTGTGGGAATTGGAGTTTATGAAGCTAAATAGTTCTGTATTATCCAGGTTTAGGCCTGCACTTCACATTTGAGTCGGTACACGTCTGACTCAGAAAGGCTCTCCGCAGGGATGCTGAAGGAGGAGGGATAGCTAATGCCTCCATACATGATATTTTCATTACCAATAAAGCGGTTGTGCTTTTGGATTTATTGAATCATTGTAGCATGCTTTATTAGCATTTTAGCTACCATCTGCCTTCTCTGAGGCTCCAAAGAGAACAGTAGGTTGTTGGAGACGTGCTGAGCTGTGGAGGGTGCGGCGGGTCTTCAGCTGCCTGCCTTCCTCCTCAGGGCTGCTGGGGCCGTCAGACAGTGTGGCAGCCAGTCGTTTTCGGCTCTGCTGGTAGTGCCTGAAGAAGTTATAAGGACCTGACATATGGCACGTCTGGAAGTGTAACGACGGGTGTACACACCTCGTAGGGAATATAGGTTTAAGTCAAGCCACAAGCCACATTGTCAATTGTGATTTTCACCCCAATCGAAATTTGTCCTCCGCATTTACCCATCTGTGCAGTCAGAACACACACACACACACACACACACTAGTGATAACTAGGGGGCTGTGGTGCACACGTGCCCAGAGCGGTGGGCAGCCCTAGAGAGCGGTGGGCAGCCCTAGGTTGAGGTGAACCCAAGCGCCGTTTAGAACAGACGAACACAAATGCTTGTAACTAGGGTTGAATGGATCTAGTAGTAAACAAAACAGAGCAGCGCATACGCTGGACACACAGAACTTAAACTCACCGTAGAGAAAACGGGATGATCAAACAAAAATAAATTAACGTGGACAAAAGTCTACACGTGACAAAACGAAACTTAGGATGCCAGGGGAAAATACTGGCAGCAGGCAGAAAGCCGCAACAAAACCAAAAACCCTTCCCAAAAAATAAATAACGGATAGGAAGAGAAGCAGTAGGAGGAAAACTTGAGGGAGGCCAGAAGGGGGCGCAGGAGATAGACACTCGAATAAGCAAAAAGGGGAATAGAGAGTGAGGTGGCGAGGCACCTTAAACTTGGATCACAACAACGAGACTCAAAGAATTAGAGAGAGGCTGAAAGCGTGACGGCAAGAGACCAAAACGATTCAGCAGTGATTCGTTTCACAAGCCGCTTTAAATAGCCATGACAACGGCTGAAACGAATCACTGCTGATTGATCTGATGGAGTCTGGGACTGACTCGGCTGCCCCTAGTGGCGGTAGGGAGAACAGCGTCCGAGTTGGAACTGGCACGACTGCCTCTAGTGGCGACAGGTGGAACAGCGTCAGAGCCAAGACTGGCTAGACTGCCTCTAGTGGCGACAGGTGGAACAGCGTCAGAGCCAGGACTGGCTAGACTGCCTCTAGTGGCGACAGGTGGAACAGCGTCAGAGCCAGCCCTGACAGGAAGGGCTGGCTGTGAACGTCTGGAAGGGCTGGGTGTAAACGTCTGAAAGGGCTGGGTGTAAACGTCTGGAAGGGCTGGCTGTAAACGTCTGGAAGGGCTGGGTGTAAACGTTTGGAAGGGCTGGCTGTGAACGTCTGGAAGGTCTGGCTGTGAATGTCTGGAAGGGCTGGGTGTAAACGTCTGGAAGGGCTGGGTGTAAACGTCTGGAAGGGCTGGCTGTGAACGTCTGGAAGGGCTGGCTGTGAACGTCTGGAAGGGCTGTGTGTAAACGTCTGGAAGGGCTGGCTGTGAACGTCTGGAAGGGCTGGGTGTAAACGTCTGGAAGGGCTGGCTGTGAACGTCTTGAAGGGCTGGGTGTAAACGTCTGGAAGGGCTGGGTGTAAACGTTTGGAAGGGCTGGCTGTGAACGTCTGGAAGGGCTGGCTGTAAACGTCTGGAAGGGCTGGGTGTAAACGTCTGGAAGGGCTGGCTGTGAACGTCTGGAAGGGCTGGCTGTAAACGTCTGGAAGGGCTGGGTGTAAACGTCTGGAAGGGCTGGCTGTGAACGTCTGGAAGGGCTGGGTGTGAACGTCTGGAAGGGCTGGCTGTAAACGTCTGGCTGTTGCGGGACTTCCTGAGCCCATTTTAGTGTTTCCTCTGCATTTAAATTGAAACACACACTTTGCAAATTAGGCTGGTGCTGTAATGACATAATGATGTTTCTCACTGTGCATTCTTAAACAATCTCCACCTGCACCACCACCACCTGCACCACCACCACCTGCACACACAAAACTCACACTATCTTACTCCCTTGGTCTGTTGTCTGAATGCTGTATTTAACACAATACTCAATCTCACCCTATCCTGCACGCCAATGTTTACAGTATTTAACAAATATTTTATTCTTACATTTTAGTACTCTTCCCCCAGTGCCTTCTGTGTTCATACAGTCTATAAGCACATCTGCTGAACACTTGGGTATGACAGTAGGTTGAATCTTCGAACACATGCTGCTCGGCGGGGTCTTTCCACGCTCCGACCATCGCTGGTCCTGCGTTTGTGGGTTTTTGCTGCTTGCACTCGTGTTCGTCGGTGTTGCTCCAAGGTAATGGAGGAACGTTAACACTCCTGACTCTTGACTGGCTATAACTGGACTCCTTTTCTTCTCCCATGATTCAGCGTGGGAGCCATTAGCATGTGAAAGGGGCCATGTGGCAAGAACAGATGAAGCTACGAATGATTCATGCCCTCCCCCCCTTCCTGTGACTCATCACGCTCCTCTCCTGTCTCCATAGAGATTATTGGAAGTGATGTCACTGAAGTCGTGAGAGTTCTGGTGAAGCGCTGGTCTTTGCTGCTAACTGTACCTGTATGGACCAGTGCACATAAGCAATGGCCTCACGGTCCTGTTACTACAGCAACATAGTTCTGTTTTGACTGCATCTTTAGTGACATCACTGTTTCCTGATTGGACACATACATGGCAAGAGGCCAATAAATCCCAACCTGTCGCGCCACAGTGATCGTGTGACAACTGTCGCCCCTCAGTGACTGTTTGACATGCTAACAGGAAAGGAGCAAGTGCCATTTGAGCTCCTTTATGCCTCCCTCCTGTTCTCCAGTCGTGCTGATGAACTCCTCCACTTCTCAAAGGGTTCCTCCCTCGCCGCGCTCTCCACCGCTGGGCTGCAGAGTGAACAGCTTGCCTACACGTCCGTGCCCTTTCCACAGCAGTGTGTTGTGCGCTAGGAGCTGTTGTCAGGGGGTGGAGGCTCGGTGGAGGTCCCCTGCTCTCTTATCTGACTCCAGCTGCAGGGAAGTGGCTTTTTTGCCTTGATTTTCTTCTTTACACAGACGGACAGGACCCTCCCAGACCAGCACTGCTGTGGCCGCCACCAGGCACATCAAACCATCTAGGATAATTTAGCACCTTTGTTCTTCTGGTCTATTCATATGTGATTTATTAAATGTACAGTTGACCCTAGTTACTGTTGTCACGCGCTCCAGAGCATTTACGTTGTCATGCCAATCGCCATCTTGCAGGTGGTTGTGAGTCTAGTCTACAAGCTACCATCAAAAGGCCACAGTCCCTCCAAGATATGAGGATCTATATAGATCAGTAGATCTAGATATCAGTGCAAATAAGGGTCTTTTAAAGATGGCTGATACATGGTAAGAAGTGGTTCATGTGTCCTGGGATGATCTTGATCGAACACCTCAGCTAACACAGACTCCAGTTCCCTGTCATGAACGCTTAACATATATCAGTAGATGCTTATTGTACCCCAGACTCTCTCGCCACCTGTCACTGCTGAGCCGACAGCTCGGAAGCCTTTTATGTTCTAGAACCTTGACATGTTGTTAGGGAGACTTTATGTTCTAGAACCTTGACATGTTGTTAGGGAGACTTTATGTTCTAGAACCTTCATATCATGTTGTTAGGTAGACTTTATGTTCTAGAACCTTGACATGTTGTTAGGGAGACTTTATGTTCTAGAACCTTGACATCATGTTGTTGGGTAGACTTTATGTTCTAGAACCTTGGTATGTTGTTAGGGAGACTTTATGTTCTAGATCTTTGACATCATGTTGTTAGTGAGACTTTAGCCTGCTATGTTTGATTAAGCCAGTTAATGAACTATCTTGTAATGAATAAATAATGCTTTTCTTCCACTTATTCTGATCCAGCATAAAATCACCCCCAGTGAATACAAGCATGCACTGATTTGTCAAGATGTCATAGTGGAGATGTAACTACAGTATCAATATAATCATGTTAAATCATGAATCAGTTGCTAAAGGTGGTTCTCATTGCACACAAACATTAGCAGGAAGGGTATGGAAATGGTTGTGCTTCTGTGCAGATAAGGAAAGCCTGTCCTAGACATCTCTAGCTTTGTGTGCTCTTCATACTTTTGCACTGTTCTGGTGATGCTAACAAACATGTGAAGGTTCCAAATGATATTCAGATCCATCTTGCCACTGCTGCCTGTCGAGTTTTGCTTTCTCCTAATGAAAACAGATGAGGCTACACCCACATAATTCAACTACCTTCGCTCGTCGCAATACCGGTATTCAACACAAGGTGGCGATATTTCCTTTTTTTGCTCCATCTTGCACCTCAAGCCATAATTTTACGAGAACTGAGATGACAGTAGAGGTTATTTAGTGCGTATGCGCATTTGTGTGTGGAGGCGTTATTTGGGTGAGTAGAAAAAGCCTCGACCGTGTATTGTGTGGGTAAGGAGTAATCTGGGGACGTTTTGGATGGTTAGGGTGATGTAGCACTCAAGGTGAAAACATCAGGGCAAGGTTGTAATAGCCTGGAAGGAGTGTTAGTGAGAATGAGTCAGCCACCCAACCCCCCCATCCCCTCCTCCACCCACACCCACCCCACCCACGCGATGACAACATGCAGGACTCACAGTCAGATGGAGACTGGGCAGTCTATGACATTTTTATCTGATGTCACAATAGCCTCCTTCTTTGCTGTGTAGCTTCACGCCTGCCTGAAGAGGCGATGATAGCGTGATGTGTTAGCGTGTGTTTAAAGGCACCTCCCTAGTAAAAGGGGGCTGGGGGATGGAGTGCAGAGGGAGCAAGAGATAAGTGAGTGTGTGTGTGTGTGTGTGTGTGACAGAGAGAAAGAGAGAGAGAGGGAGAGAGAGAGAGAGAACAGTAGGATGTAATCTCAGCCCCACCCTCATGCTAGCCTTCTTTTGTTCTTGCTGCTGGAGATGCATCTCTATACTGGTATTTACATATTCCCAGCACATCCTTAACCTCTCTCTCCCCACACCAGTGCAGTGTCCCGCCCCTGCACCGTCTGCCCCTCCCTCCTCAGGTTTCCCTGGAGTCCTGCAAATTACCCTCAAGAGGAGCTGAAAGTTGGTACTGCAGAATGAGCCAGAGACTGTGAGCCCAGCTGGTCTGCGTTGCTCCCTCTCTTCCTCCCTCTCTTCCTCCCTCTCTTCCTCTCTCTCTTCCTCCCTCTCTTCCTTCAGCTCTCTCTGTCTCCTTGTTTCACACTCTTTCTCTTTCTTATTTCCTCTTCTGTTTCTCTCAGCTGGGTCTGTGAGCATGTCATACATTTATTGTGTACTGCAAAATCCTTACATAACACTTCTTCCTATCTCTCTCTCTCTCTCTCTCTCTCTCTCTCTCTCCCTCCCTCCCTCTGTCTCTCGTCCCTCCTCCTCTTTCCCACCAGTGCCAGCTCACTGCAGGAGTCTCGGGTCTCAGGGTAAAGCCCCATGCCGTGAAGCCGTTGTAAACGATTGTCTGCAGGGCACATACGTGCACGTGTGCTCACAGGACATGCCGCTGATGTCTCAATCACCCCACGTGGTAGTATGGGGGGGGACATTTCTAGGGCATCACAGGAGAAATGGTAGATGGGTCAGAAACAAGTCAAGAAAGAAGTTGCTGAGACGTCAAAGGAGGGTCTTGGAGGCTATGTAGTTCTGCACAGGGGACAGAAAGAGAGAGAGAGAGAGAGAGAACCAGGCAGGCAGAGGTACGATATGGTAAATGGGACGTGGGAGGTACTGGATGTGACAGCATGGGTGAGAGGAGATGACTGACACCATCATGAACCAATCAGGGCACAGAGAAAGAAATGCTTAATTTAAACAGCACATGTTTCTGATTACATAAATCCACATTCTGGGATAGTTAATGGGCTAGTTCCTCCTGAAATAATAATGCTACTGTTTCTGAACGGCAGGACACTAGTGAGGCCCTGCTCCATGTACGTGTGGCCATGTAAGTGTGGCTGGGTGAAACATTCCTTTAGACTGATCACAGCAGGTGAGGAGGAGGAGACAGAGAGGAGGTGTGTTCAGAAGGGGGAGGAGACAGAGAGGAGGTGTGTTCAGATAGGGGAGGAGACAGAGAGGAGGTGTGTTCAGATAGGGGAGGAGACAGAGAGGAGGTGTGTTCAGAAGGGGGAGGAGACAGAGAGGAGGTGTGTTCAGAAGGGGGAGGAGACAGAGAGGAGGTGTGTTCAGATAGGGGAGGAGACAGAGAGGAGGTGTGTTCAGATAGGGGAGGAGACAGAGAGGAGGTGTGTTCAGAAGGGGGAGGAGACAGAGAGGAGGTGTGTTCAGAAGGGGGAGGAGACAGAGAGGAGGTGTGTTCAGAAGGAGGAGGAGACAGAGAGGAGGTGTGTTCAGAAGGGGGAGGAGACAGAGAGGAGGTGTGTTCAGATAGGGGAGGAGACAGAGAGGAGGTGTGTTCAGAAGGGGGAGGAGACAGAGAGGAGGTGTGTTCAGAAGGGGGAGGAGACAGAGAGGAGGTGTGTTCAGAAGGGGGAGGAGACAGAGAGGAGGTGTTCTAGCTGCCTGCTGCATCTGTCTGGTTCAGGAACAGAACACAGGCGTTGCCTTCTGTCAGCACAGTGAGCTGTCATGTCTGTTCGCAGTACGTGACAGATGTCAGTCTGTTTACAAACACACACAGGGACAGGGGAGGAGGGGGGGGGTACCGGTGGGCAGCGTCTGGCGTGGAGGCGGTGCTCAGATCGACGAGTCCAAGTACGAAACCTCCTGTTGTCTGTCTCTCCGTGTACCGGGTGCAGCAATGCAGGGCCTGCGTGTGAGATGGTGGCCCAGTTCTGGAAGACTGTGTCCTTCCTCTGAGTCCCCCTGGGTGCTGCATTCCTCCCTGTCCCCACCCCTTCCACCCTGAGCCCTGGATGAGGTCAGGGAAGTGTTCCCATGATAAGGGGGTTAAAAACACTCCATTAATGCAATCACCACCATTACTTACTCTGTTCTATTTCATGACTTAAGTTTGAAAGCTTAATGTTGCAGAGTAAAAATTGTTTCTCTTATTCCAATTCCAAAGGTGAGTAAACACCACTTAAACTCCAGTTAAGCACCAGTCAGCAGTGGCCCAGCCCACTTAAACTCCAGTTAAGCACCAGTCAGCAGTGGCCCAGCCCACTTAAACTCCAGTTAAACACCAGTCAGCAGTGGCCCAGCCCACTTAAACTCCAGTTAAACACCAGTCAGCAGTGGCCCAGCCCACTAAAACTCCAGTTAAGCACCAGTCAGCAGTGGCCCAGCCCACTTAAACTCCAGTTAAGCACCAGTCAGCAGTGGCCCAGCCCACTTAAACTCCAGTTAAGCACCAGTCAGCAGTGGCCCAGCCCACTAAAACTCCAGTTAAGCACCAGTCAGCAGTGGCCCAGCCCACTAAAACTCCAGTTAAGCACCAGTCAGCAGTGGCCCAGCCCACTTAAACTCCAGTTAAGCACCAGTCAGCAGTGGCCCAGCCCACTTAAACTCCAGTGCAGATGGTTTTATTATTTTCATGAATAATGCATGTATCAGTGTGAAATGCTTTATTGTTCCAACAGTCACCCCCAACAATCCCATATGTCATAGTGGTATTTTATAATGAAGTCCAGTTTTAAAAAATACACTAGGGCCCTCCTAGTAAAACATGAACGTGGTGGCTGTGTTAGTGTTTAGTACCCAACACTTCCTTCATTCACTTTTCACTCAACCTGCGACCCCCAACAGGGCACGAGTGCTCACATTTACAGTGGCACAAGGTCTGAGCTTCTAGAGTTAGCAGGTGGGAGGAGGTGGCATGTAAGACACAATAATCTCCTTCAGTCAACCTCTGTGATTTGTTAGCAAGGATGTATGTTAATAAAAGGATGTTTTTACGAATGGATGTTAAACGAAGATGATCCATTTTTAGTATTTAATAAGTGGAACTGATCCTGCTTCACCCATAGCTATAGGAGACTGCTGTTCCATTGCAAACCCAGGTGCACTTTTGCCCTCTGGGTTAAAATAAGTTCTATGGGTTATGTAACAGTTCTGATAAATTCAGCCTCCATTTCTCCACCTCAAGTTTTGTCAGGGTTTTCAACTTTGAACACTCAGGACCTGTACAAATACAGGGCTCTAGTACAAAGCTCTAATATAGTGCTCTAATACAGGGCTCTAGTACAGTGCTCTAGTACAGTGCTCTAGTACAGGGCTCTAGTACAGGGCTCTAGTACAGAGTGAACTCTTCTGTGTTGACTCCGTACTCATCTGTGTCTAAGTGGATCTAAACAAGCTAATTCAAGATAATTCAACAACGAAGTGCAAATTCAACACAGGACTGTGCTGTGCAGGTGGCACATTCATTCATGCAAACCAATAAGGACACAGCCCATAAGGAAGAGGGGTTATATGACTTTTAATCAATTCAGCTAGCTACAAAATGTCAACCACTTCACAGACTGATAGGAGGATACAGAGGGAGTTTTTTTAATATTACATGCGTTGAGGACATTGATCTCAGAGTCTGACTTACACGTGTCATCCAGGTAAAGTATTTATTTGTCTTCTTATACTGACTATTCAACATATCAGCGATTTGGTGTGCATAGCTCTAAGTACTGTAGCAACAAAAATGCCTCATGTATATATATATGTGTGTGTGTGTGTGTGTGTATGTAAATTTTATCATTTTTTGTTATGGATTATTATACTTTTTTAACCAATAACAAACCACATGGGGAAAGTAAATGAACAAGATACAGTCATCTTATAAAAGTAACGTCTCTCAGAAATATGCAACTCTGCTTTACATTGCAAACGTTTATTTATTTTTTTAATTTTCAGAGCATCCAAAACCTATGATACAGTAAACAACCAGTCCCCACTGTTCATAACGTGATCAGACATAATCTTCACTGAGCTGCAGAATCATTTAGAAAACAGGTCATTTTGCACAGTCTCCTCCTGTAGTCATCTCTGTAACATTTCCTCTATAAGTCATTTTGCATTATTTTACAACAATGGTCACAGTTTGTAAATATATATTGACAGAAAGGGTTGCACTATTGCAAACTTGCAGGAATATGGAACGTTCAACTGGGCCTAATACTGAGCATGCTTTTGTCGATTTTTGCTACTGTCGTGATTATTTTTTTTTAAAACATTTTTAAATGAGTTTTATTTATAAGACTCTAAAATCTACCATTTGTCATGCATAACGCACAGTTCACATCACCTGGAATGCAAAGTCTATTACAGCTACAGAATCTAGTTATACATCATCTAAACAGTAACTGATAATGGCTTGATAATGGTGACGATGAAAATGAACCAAGGCCAGATATTGTAAGTGCTTTTTGTATTGGCATCATCATATAATTAATCTTCTTTTACCCCTTTTTCATTTGTCATGACAACATCAAAATAAGGACCCTGACAGTAGCCTAATGGAATGACACAGCTTTACTAAGACAATACTGATACTGAAAAGGAAACACATATTGAATAGCATTCCTATTATATATTTCATCCAACAACGAGGCTAGATATTTGTATATATGTATACACCTATAAGCATATATATATATGTATACATATATACATTTTTGTATATAGGTGATAAAGAGAATAAAAACTTCACAATTGAGCTAGAGCCATGAAGTCTGCATTATATACAACCTTTGGAAAGAACGATGCGGATTATAAGAAATCATTTATGATAACGATCATTGAAAAAGCTGACAAACAGCACACAGAACGATGTTTACAACGAGGGAGGTGTGATATGTGCATGTGTGCAAACCTAGAAGGTAAATACCATGGTAAGAGCATGTTTGCGCGCTTTGACAAACTGCAGGGTTGATCTGAGCCGCCAGGCCGCGTGCTTTAGCCACTCCCCAGCATCTTTGTGGCCCTCTGATTGGCTTCATCAATCCTGGTCTTGTTGGACTCAGCCTGGAAGACAACAGAGTGACAAATTCTTACTGCAGTAGCTTCTCTGTTCAATCACACCGCTGACAAAAGATTTGACCGCATTACTAAAGATTTGTGTATTTAATGAACTAAAATCACCCCTTAAAGATGGAACATATCGTAACTAAAAAACGATACTCGTGTTCTGTTCTGCCTAAGACACTGATGTCGGCCCGTCTGGGTGAGTGCGCACCCTACCTTGTCCATGATCCGGTCAATCTGGCGATTCTGGGTGTCGATCTCATTGCCCATGTCCAGGGCCATGTGACGCAAGTTCCCAATGATCCCTCCCACCTGCTCCAAGTTCTCATCCATCTCATTTTCCCTGGCGTCGTCCGTTACCCTGCATGCAGAAGCACACATACTCAACGGGACATGCGCGGTCCAACGGGACGTGTGCTCCTAATTCACAGGAGATGAGGTAGGAGCCTCCTCATTCCTCACAAAAAGGTACCTCGCTTCAAGACCTCGCTGAATAATACAAGCACAATGTGTAGCTAAATGCCCAGAAGTGCTATTCATTTCACCCCCCTGGGCCATTCAAGCTCCATGCTGTTCCTAATGACCCCTGGACCCCAGCGAACGCCCCTCTGTGCCTGTGCAGGGCTCCCCCGCCTGGGGGGCTCAGGAGCTCGGAGCCCCCCCCTCACCTGCGGATGAAGCCTCCGCTGATGGCCATCTGTTCCCTCTCGTCCACCACGCGGGCGGGCTGGCTGTTCACCACGCCGTCCTGGTTGTTGCCCCAGGCTTTACTGCCACCGCTCTTCATTCTGCAGGGGGAGCCGAAGACGGCACGACCACCGCCGTGAGGAGCGGGGCACTTCTGTATGAGTACTGCTCCCACACACGCAGACCAACACTGCTCATGCAAGTCATAACACGGTCGAGCTCGTTCTCCTATCAATTCTAAACTAAGACGGCATAACCTGCTGACATGCAACATACATGGCTTATTTGCTGAAACATATAGCTTTCTTTAAGGGGTGACACACAAGAGGGAACTTGAGTAGCTACCAAAAGAAATGTTGGACCCAGAGGTCAACCTTGAGTTACTTCTCCTTGCTGGACTGTTTTTCCTGTCCACTGCTTATAACCTGTTCCCCCATCCCAGACTATGACAAATAACAAACAGGACAGGTCTTGGCGGACAGACGACACAAAGTAACAGGACTGCCACATCGTCAGAGACAAGTGCAAACGACTGCAAAGGAAACGAAGATCGGAGGGAAGAACCCCTGTTCCTAGGTCATTTCTTTGGGACTTCACCCTGAAGATGCTTCCTGTTCTTCTGCGTAAGGACGAGATGCTAATTTTGTTTATTGTGTGCCTTTGTTGTAGCTCGGTTGGATTCTGTGGATTGACTAACCTGGCGAGGGACATAAAAGAGAAGGAATCGATTCTTGCCATGCTTACTCTCTAAAGGAGGGCATATCAATAAACAATTAGCACTTTGTGTGTGACCTTCAGAAAGGCTAATGTGCTAATGATGTTTTGTTGAACATGATACTGGTTGAAAATGTAATGTGTCACGTGTGACTATCTGAATACACGTTCTAATGCTGCTAAGCAAAGTTGGCTCCTGAAAATATTCACTGGCTTCTGAAAATTTTGTGCCACTGGTTAAGGTGCCTGACTATCAAAGTGACGTACTAGGGTTTGTGTTTAATGCACAACCGAGACTATCATATTCCATCTAAACGAGCAAGAACATTTTGTTTGATAAGCTCAGTGATCTTGGAATCCAGAATATATCTGGTGTGATCTAATCAGAGATGGCAGTACTCCCACTGCATTGTGGTATATCGATACGGATTCCAGCTTCGCTTCCAGCATTACTCTTACTGGCCTTGGCTGTGTGTTTAAGCTCCGTCTAACGCACCCTGATCTGCTGCTGTCTAAGATTCTGCAATCTTTGTTTAAATGTCTTCCTTTGCTAAAAAAAATCATAATAAACATAGAGAGGACAGCCAGAGAGAAGTGGAAGGTTTTGAATGAGATGATATTCATGTACATAATCTGCAAAAAAAAAAAAAAACCCTAAAGTAAAAGCACTAAAACTGATCTAGAGTCAGTATGAATCTACATGTGCTACACAGTAAAACTGTTGGTTAAAACTCCTTATAAATGTCTTCATTTTGCCGTAGGATGAAGCAGGACAATTTACACCGAGTTATTACTGTAGCCAGAGACACTGGCGGCAGGCGTTACAAAATTAAAGCAGAAATATCTGCAGCACAGCTCTCTCCACCCGACCTAGATGGAGTCAGCCCCGCCCCCCTCCCTCCCCCCGAGGGAGAGCAGTCAGAACACAGCTCTCTCCACCCGACCTAGATGGAGTCAGCCCCGCCCCCCTCCCTCCCCCCCGAGGGAGAGCAGTCAGAACACAGCTCTCTCCACCCGACCTAGATGGAGTCAGCCCCGCCCCCCTCCTCGCCCCCGAGGGAGAGCAGTCAGAACACAGCTCTCTCCACCCGACCTAGATGGAGTCCCCGCCCCCCCCCCTCCCCCGGGGAGAGCAGTCCACAGCTCCCCCCCGACCTAGATGGAGTCAGGGGGAGAGCAGTCAGAACACAGCTCTCTCCACCCGACCTAGATGGAGTCAGCCCCGCCCCCCTCCCCCCCCGAGGGAGAGCAGTCAGAACACAGCTCTCTCCACCCGACCTAGATGGAGTCAGCCCCGCCCCCTCCTCCCCCGAGGGAGAGCAGTCAGAACACAGCTCTCTCCACCCGACCTAGATGGAGTCAGCCCCGCCCCCTCCCTCCCCCCGAGGGAGAGCAGTCAGAACACAGCTCTCTCCACCCGACCTAGATGGAGTCAGCCCCGCCCCCTCCCTCCCCCCCGGGAGAGCAGTCAGAACACAGCTCTCTCCACCACCTCGACCTAGATGGAGTCAGCCCCGCCCCCTCCCCCCCCGGGAGAGCAGTCAGAACACAGCTCTCTCCACCCGACCTAGATGGAGTCAGCCCCGCCCCCTCCCTCCCCCGAGGGAGAGCAGTCAGAACACAGCTCTCTCCACCCGACCTAGATGGAGTCAGCCCCGCCCCCCTCCCTCCCCCCGAGGGAGAGCAGTCAGAACACAGCTCTCTCCACCCGACCTAGATGGAGTCAGCCCCGCCCCCCCTCCCCCCCCCCCGAGGGAGAGCAGTCAGAACACAGCTCTCTCCACCCGACCTAGATGGAGTCAGCCCCGCCCCTCCCCCCCCGAGGGAGAGCAGTCAGAACACAGCTCTCTCCACCCGACCTAGATGGAGTCAGCCCCCCCCCCCCCCCCCCGAGGGAGAGCAGTCAGAACACAGCTCCCCCGATGGGAGCCCGCCCCCTCCCTCCCCCCGAGGGAGAGCAGTCAGAACACAGCTCTCTCCACTGCAACAGCTCTAAATCAGCCTCCATCTTCTTCTCTGCCTAGCCCTCCCAAACCCTAACCTGCGCTGGACGGGGTTCGGCTTTAACTGCCGCGTGGAGGTTTAGGTAACCAGCTTTGGTAATAGGGCGGTGCATGACAGTGTAGCAGGTAGCAGCATTGCCATTACTAGGAAGGTTTGCATCAGCATGCATTGGGCATTCAGGTTCATGCTGTTCCTGACCAGAGATGTTGATGGATGTGCGTTCAAAGTTGCAGGAAAATGCTCGATCCCTTAAATCATCTTTTGTTCCATACTGACTTTGCATTCATCACTACCAAATTGTATATTATAATGAGAGAGTATATGTACACTTTTAATAATCCATGATTCAAAACTGGTGTTTCTGGTTTGATTGTAAGTGAGCATGCAAATCTTATTAATTTACATACTGACGAGCTCACCAATAGAGCTGCAGTGTGAGTGGTTAGAATTCACTTTCAGAGTCTGATGTTGATACAGTTCTCCTCTTAATGCAAATATAACCCTAGGCTGATCAACTTTGGCACATCCATACATTTTTTAGAATGGTTTCCTTAGCAGTTCAGACTGTAGTCTTTCAAAAGGACTAATATCTGTGCATGCGATTCTCAGAGAGGGGGTCTATAAAGGGTCACACTACAGGATTAGTGCAGCATGCCTTATATCACACACCTGACGGACCCAGTGGACCCAGAGCCAAGGCTGCATTACAGTTTTGTGGAGTGTGTTTGTGTGTTTGCATGGGTGTGTATGTCTATGTGACTCTGTGTGCATGCATGCATGTTTGTTTGTATATGTGTCTATGTGTGTGTGTGCGAGAGAGAGTGTGTGTGTGTGTATGACTATCCCGTGGGGCAGGTCATGATAATGAGTGCAGTACGTGGGTGCTGAGGCTGGCTATCACTGGCTAAGGCTACGAGCCTCTAGGGTGTGTTTTTATTTTTACTTAAAATTTGTTTCTTTTTTTAAGTCATTTCTTAGGCAGGCAGGCAGGCAGGCAAACACCTACTTGTTACATGGACAGGAGCAAAGACCACAGAATTTTCCTAGATCGTTCAAATTCTTTTCTGCATCCTTCATGTCCTTATTGATTTGGTCCATCCCCTCTTCGATGCGTTCCAGTTGTTCTGATTAAACAACAAGCAATTTATCCCCCACAGAACGAAGCACGTGGGAAGAAAACAGGGAGGAGAGGAAGAAAAGAGGAAAGAAAGGACAAAGAAGAAGAGAAGACAGGAAGGAAAAACAACTCAGACACTGTGACGAAAGGAAAATGAAAAGGGATAAAAGGGGGAAACGCAAAAGAAGAGACGCCACCACATACGCAGAAGAACCTCCGCCGCGCGGTCAGTACCTACTTGTCACACGGACATATGAACAGGCCACAGCATTTCCCTAAATCTTTTAAATTTCTCTCGGCCTCCTTCATGTCTTGGTTGATATGGTTCATGCCATCTTCAACACGATCGAGTTGCTCTGGTCAGGACAAAGGGATGACAGCAGTGACATGAACTTTATTGGCTTCGGTTTTTGGTTTTTTGTGGAGAAACTAATTCTGTCATGTTGAGTGGTCTGACTCCACTAGAATGTATTTTGTTGGAGCAACATGCATGTTAATAAGATGCCAAAAAGGTATAAAAAAAAAAAAAGAGCCGAAAGCTCTTCACTGGAAAATATTCCGTAGTTAAGGATACTTCCATGTCAAATGGGCTCAAGGGAAGAAAAAAAAAATGGATGTGGACACAAGTAGAGTGGACAGTGAATATAAAACACCACTGAGGTCACAGGCAGGGCAGAGACACCATGTCCCATGAGAGCCACCGTAGGAGGGCAGCAGGTCAAAAGCCTGTGACTTTAATTAGACCTCAGTGCAGAAGTAAAGACCGCCTGTATCTCTCGCCCAGGGCCGTGACACACATCAAGCCCTTCAGCAAAGATCCACATCTCAACACGGCAATGCGAGGATGGCTGCCTGGGTGAGGGTGTGTTTGTCTGGGTGGGGGTACGAGATGAACATGGTGGTGAAGGTGGCTGTGTGACCTGTGGTGATGCCGTCTGCTGCTTGTTTGGCTGTGTGGGTGTGGCGTCTAATCCGTGGCCCGTGGAGAGGAAGTCTGGTGAGGTATGTTGTAAGGGGAGGCAGACTGTGCTAGCATACCTCCACACTCACATTTGTAGAATCCCTGGGTTTAAAGCTAAAGCTAAAGGGAAACATTAATGTAAAATGTGCAGGAAGGCTGAAGGAGCAGTGCGAGTGGCAGTGTGTCTGAGCGGCAGAAGTGCTTCTGTCATTCTTCAGTTTCATCAGCTCCTTTGCTAGTTGAAATCAGCCCCACACTGTTCCTTAATGTCTCTGTCAGAGTGTGGAGTCTGAGTGCTCCCTGCCTGACTGTATCTCATGACTAGGCCTTCAGCATTCAGGAACATCTCACCACTGACCGCACAAGAGTAATTATCAACCAATCACAGTGCCCCTCTCGGGCTAATGCCCCTAGCAAAGCCAATTGCAATTAAATCATGCTAAAATCGCAGCTAATCTTAGATAAAGAAGCTAATGTTTGTTTTTAGTGTTGGCTCAATGCTGAGGCTCAATTGGTGGACACAATGGTCCCTTCCATTTCTGAAATCCAAATGGACTTCATGTATCTGAACTGAGATATTCAACCAGGGATTATACAAAAACGATAGTAGTGTGTTTTATGGGAAAGAGTGTCGTTTGTCATTACCAGCTAAATCGATCGTTTTAATTTCCCCACACAGAGAAAGAAAATGGCTCTTGACTACATTTAAAACATTTGGCCTTGCTTACTTCCACAATGGTACAGTTAAACTGACCAGTCATAGGATGGAAAAGTGGAATGTTGTAGACGTTAAATGGAGAGTCTTGGGGGTTACACTCGCTTGGTTAGTGAAAAGAAAAGGAATAATCAAAAGCATCTAAAAGTGCAGAAGCATTTAGGGAAAAAAATAGAAAAAGTTTGTAGTTAAAAGTAAAACGGTGGAAATCAACACCACCATTAACATTTGAAAGAAATACTGGCTATATAATTACTGATAAGTGCTTCATTTGGGTCAAGATATCATGCATTTGATTATCTTAATTAAAATATTAAAATAAATTCTAATGAGATATTTAAAATTAGAGAACATATTGAAGAAAAAAAACTGATGTCAATTTACAAGTACTACATTGTGCCTATTCCTGGAACGTGCGTGCATTTCATCATCATCTGCTCTGATGGTGGACTTACCTCCCTGCTCATCCAGCATAACCAAAGTCCTGATACCAGCATCTTTACTCTACGCAGGAGACAGGAACGCACAGCATGGAGGTGACAGACAAGAGGGGAGAACAGAGTACGAGATTAATCTCTGAAATCACAAGCTCCTGTAAGAGCCGAGCAAAGACATCCCCCTGAAACAGGACACGCCGTGCCCACACCTGACCCACTGTCTGAACGGAACAGGACACAAAGTAGACTTTGCTGGAAAGATGATAAATTGATACCATCTAGCAGTAACTTATGGGTTTCTAGATCATATTAAAAGTGCCCACACAGATATTGATCAAAGCTGTAGCAATACAAGGGGTAAAATCTGGACCTCGATTCCAAATGCACTCCAGGATTTTGGGGAAGTGGGAGTGGTAAATCCGTAGGGTCTGGACTTATCTGCTCTGGTCTAGACTGCGCTAGCATACTACATCAAGTACTGCAAGCCTAGAAGACATTAGTATGGTTTGAACCAGTGTCCTCATGGCTAGTTGCAGCCCAGGATATGACCAACATTAATCCTTGCAAAGGACTGAATGACGGGGAGACTTTAATAAAGGAGCTGCAGGTGTGAGATTTCTACATCACTTATTCAGCTGCACCCTGTGCTTATGTATTACCCCTCATACATACCTCAGCCGGCTTACAGCACACGAGCGCCTGGACTGTACAGTAAAAACTAAATACATTCGTTATCGATTAGCTTTGCAGGAAGGATCGACTTCCACTGGCCTGCGTTCGTTCAAGTTCCCAATCGGGTCTGTGTAAGGGCAGGTTTGCTCAGGGAGGGGCGTTTAGGGGCCCCGTCCTGTCCTGCGCTGTTTGGGAGTATCGGACAAGTGGGATCTGCAGTGCATAAATAAGCAGAGTTGCTCTCTCAGCATTTCATGAGGGGGCGAAACTGAGCATCGATGTTTCTGGTCATCAGGGGGCCGGCTGTTGGGATAAATCAGGCCGCCGCCCACCTGGCCGCCGACCCCTCCCACCTGGCCGCCTGCCCGCCTACTCTAGCCACTCCTGCGGCTCCAGCAGAGCCCTGTAAGTGCTGTACAGGGGTCCCGGGGGAGGTCAGTGCTGGCGGCCGGCTCTGCTGTGTCTCCACACAGCTCGGTGAAGGCTGGCACAAGCTCCATGCTCGTCGGCCTAAATAATGCATGAACTTCACCTCTGCTTTCCTCAGCACAGCTAGTGGTGTCCACTGAGCTGACGAACACAGCTTATAGTGTCCACTGAGCTTAGGAACACGGATAGTGGTGTCCCAGGTCCATGCAGGTGGAGGAAGGGTAGCACAAAGATGCTCGCCCATCAGTAACCGCGGCGAATCACTGCCTAGGACAAATGGAGCACTGTGGTCTCTTTGCAGCTAGTGGTCTCCCCCCCCACCCCCACCCGTTGCTGGGGCAACTTAGCACTTCATCCTCGCCAGAAAACAGGTGTGGCTCCATAAGAAGGCCACCGCTCATCAATATGACCTTGAGTAATGCCACAGATTTGCCAATGAGGCTAGCCCTGCTCTTCAGCCCCACCTTCCTCCCCTCTCTCTCCTGCTCTCTGTGCCTTTCTCCGTTCTTCTCTCCATCCTTGTCCCGCCCAGCCCCTCCCCCTAGTCCTGCCCTGGCCCCGCCCACCCCCAGCTAAGAAAGGTGGGTGAATGAAGGAGGGAGGAAAACTTCATCCACGTATACATGTGTGATAGAGAACGTAAGGTCACTCACCTCTTCCACCAGCTGGAGCATACGGCGTGTGCTCTCCAGAGACTGGGAGGAGAAAGCAGAGGTAGGACAAGGCTGGTTAATCAATGGGGAGGCAGTAACCATGACTGACGGCACTCGTTTACAGAAATAATTGCCCTTTCACACACACCACAATGTCTGATCCAAAACCCAGGAGTGAACTATCCTCTTTCATCTCACACCTAAAAATCTTTCCATTTAACGAGGACACAAAATCTGGCCCTGAGAAAATTCAAGTAAAAAGAAAATGAGTCCGTTTAAGGACTTGACAGTGTTGTGCGATTTGTTCTTGTGCATGTTCCACTGAAGATGTAAAGAGTGTAAAGGTGTAACTGGTGTAAAGATGTAACTGGTGTATTCTGGGCTCCACCCCCCGCCATCTGGCCTTGTGCTTGATTGGAGCTCTGTCTGTTTTTAGCAAGTCATTGTAACATGATTCCTTTGATCCTCCACATAGTGACAGAGCCCCATTGTACATCCCTGCATACCCCAGGTGTCCGAAGAGCAGAGCCCCAGGAACACATTACCCACACCCAGCTCCGTCAGTCCCCAGCACCTATGGACCCATTTCGACACGCCCCCCGACATGTGCCTGACCACATATGGTCAAGAAGGGTCCAAAATGGACGTCATCCAAACCTGCGCCCTTTAGACAAAGTTCTGAATTCAAATGAAGTTGTAATTTAATTTTTTTACAGGATCGTGTGTGTGTACGTTTGCGTGTGTGCATGTGTACAAATGGGTGTGTATGCGTGTGTATGAATCTCACTCTGTCCAGATGAAAGAGCTGCTGGATGTTTTGCAGTGTGGAACTGTTTGCGCTGCCATTTTATTAATGCATTCAGCTGTGAGGGTGATTCATACCTCACACACACTCCTGCACAAACACACATGCTTGCACACACACACACAAAATGCATGTACGCACATCCACACGTATGTAGCATTTCCCTGTCACACACAACTAAAGCTGCAGTGTTACATAAGCCTGGATGCAGGTAGACCTTGTGTTGTGTGTGTATGTGTGTGAAATTGCACAGTCACAGCTCACAGAACAGAATATATGGTCCTAAAAAGCCATATGTGTCCTGTCTAGGGTCTGGCTATTGTCTCTCAGCAGAGATGGTGCGTGATTAACAGCCTGCAGTATCCTGGTGGTGCAGCATAGAGGGGCTGCAGTCATCACTGCACGATTAGCACAGTGGCAAACGATCCTTACCACTGAACCCAGCTCAGAAAGGGCTCACAGCTGGGAAGATGCAGTTAGCCAGAGCAAACTGCATATATTTATGAGTACTACATCAGTTTGCCCATGACCCATGTATTGCTAGCACCTTACTCTACGAGGCAAACACCCGTTTCCCCCCCACTTTGGACCACCGCACAGTATCATTGACATTTAATGTCTGTCAATATGTCCGTTTGCTCATTGGCTCTGGGGCACAAGCATTTGAGGCTCGCTGGATGTCTCACCTCGTCGGCCAGCTGGTCGGCACGCTGCTGCATGTCCGATAGCTCGTTGCGCATGTCCGCGTCATCTGCCATGGCTGCTGGTTGGAGTGGATGGAGCTGGTCTCCAACTGGGAAGTGTGGGCTCTACTGGGAGTTCGGGGAAAGCTGAGAGAACAATGGATGTGGAGAAGGAGAGTGAGAAGAAGGGAAGCAGCATTTCGACAACCCAACATTAGTCACCATGGCTCAGAACCGTTTGGTGATTCATCCATTACCCTCGAGTTAACAGTTCACGGAGCCCAGCCTTAGAGTGCTGCTGCTGGTTCTCAGGACGCCAGGACAGACACTGACGTGTGACTTCTGGTGCCAGTCTGGCCCACACATCGCCGTTTAAGGATTAGAGGGGTAAACATGCTGGAACTTGAAGCCAACACTTTCTCTTCCATATGAACCGAGATTGACTCACTGTTCCAGCACTATGCTACATAGCAGTCAGCTCTGCTGGTAATCACAATAAGGCCGTTTTGTTGATCCAGGTTAACATCAATAGGCACTTCACCCACAGCTTTTTAGAAACTCTTTTGCATATGAATGCCAGTTCCATAACTCGATTGCTTCATATTAATGGCTGCTGGGTTTAAGAACAGCAGGGTATTGCATAACAATGAAGGCAGGCCTTTATTTACTGAGTGGGATTGTAAAGAGCGACGTCGTGACTGTTGAGCTCGGCTGATAAAAATTCAACTCTGAGGATCTTGGTTTACCATCAGTACCAAGTGTACCAAGTACTGGTGTTACACCATCAGTACTTGTACAAAGTTGTCTCAATAAAAATAAATATATAAAATCCAATAAAAGTCAATAAAAATCCAGTTAGGTCTAGACAGGCATTAAAGATGTTATAAAAGTAGAATATAACCTGCAATAATTGTATTAACCAAACTCAACCAATTAGGTTTAATGTCACAGCCTGACCTTTTACTGCAATGGACAATGTAGAATGACATCTCAGACTCATCCCTCCCAAACATTCACAGATGCAAATAAGGTCAACATCTCCATTAGTAAGAGACTCGGGCTACAGCTCTGTCTACACAGACGAGAACCACCAACAAGTGCATCATAACATCATTTAGAGCAGTAAACGTCTCAGTGCATGAGAATGTTCATATTTTAAAGTGCATATCCTTCCCTTCATTGATTGCAGATCAGAAGATCTACATTCATGAGTTCTTCCTTCATTCATGCCACTTTGTTTTGGTTCAGGTGACATTTAATCTCCGACACGACAACATAGTGTAAACCGGCGAAGCTTATTGCTCCCTGATGGCTGAGCGAATGAAGAGATGTTAAAGCCAATGCCATCCGACAGCAGACTTAAAATACCTTGACACAGCGATCAGCGATCCAGCTGGGCTTTATCCTGCCATATCTGAGCAGAGCGAATTGGCGCGGAAGAACAAGCCAGAGGAAGACGAAGCACACTTCTCACTTGTCGGTGTCACCTACGCTATCACTTCTGTTGTCTGTGTGACAGCTGACTGACAAAAACACACGTAAGCGCAGAACCTTATCTACTCTGGTGAAACCTCTGGACTTGTTCTCTGCTAATTTAGCCCCCACCACGTCCACCTCTACTATCCCATTTGACAGCTGATGAACAAGCTGTCTGCTGTGGTAATGGTCCTTCCCAGTACAATATGGTAAACACTGTTAAAACAATCAAACCTTCACCCAAACAGAAAAGGTTGAACATATTCATAAAGATTGTACATATTCATCGGCACATGCACTCGAACCATGTTGCTAATGTTTTGCTAACATCTTACGTTACCTTAAGTTACAGGAGTATTAAGTAGATTAAAGCTAAACTGTAATGCAGTAGGATTCGGGAGCGAATCCACCGTGAGGTTTTGCGATGAACGAATCCAAGAGCCTTTCCACAGAAAACTAAAACTAAAACCTCCACCAGAAGGACTGCGGCAAACCCACTGAAAGAAAACACCACCGTACTGAAGTGAATACTCAACGCATAGCGTAGGGCAACAAACAACTCAGCAGTGAGACACTGCAACGTCTTCCTTAAGTAAGATGAAGGACAGCTGCAGGTCATCACTGCTGATTGCGATCATGCTGCTTGCTACTACTTTGACGAGAGCGGGCTCGCGAGCTCCCCCCTGTGGCGGCATGTGGGACGACCCTGGAACCAGCCCTGACATAAGCTAGCGCAGTACAGGCTAAATGTGCCAACCTTGGCCTTCAAGCTGTATGCAGAGAGATGTCTTCAGAGAGACCGTCACTGGAGAAAAATCTAGAACATCCAGAACACCCATTCAGATGTCTAGCAGAAGAAAACCTGGCCCTTGTTTCAGTCTTATCGTAACCCATAGTGAACAGTGAAAGAACAAAGACAAAACAAGACAAAAAATAAGACAACTGTCACGGTACCGTGACTCTGGCGTGAGTCCACACTCCTGGCTCCACCCTTCAGCTCTGTCTGTGTGTGCATGTGTACGTTTGTCTATGTATGTTTGTCTATGTATGTTTATTTCCGTGTGTGTCTTAGTGTGTGTACTCTGTTATTCGTATCACCTGTCACTTGTCTCGTCAACGTGATCTGCTGCACTTGTGTCTAGTTTGTATTCGTGTATTTACGCGTGCGTCTCATCAAGTGTGTTTGTCTGTTATTTGGATTAATTGCTGTGTTTGTGTGCCACGTAGCTATGTTAATAAACGTTCATGTCTATATAGCCTTTGCACGTCTCTGAATTCAGATTACGCCTTGCAACATTATAATAACAAGGCTAGTCTAATCTAGAAGTACAATAGAACTATGGTACTTAATCTAGAACTACAGTAGAACTACAGTACTTAATCTAGAAGTACAGTAGAACTACAGTATTCATCAAAAGGATGGATCATGAAAATGGTCTTGAAAATGTCAGAGAACACACACCTCGGTCCTGCCGTCAGAGAGTGACACTACTCTTTGGGGTTCTTTCAGAATCAACCAATGGTACAGCCCCAATGTCATATCCTGTCATTTCCTGTGTTCAGAGATGAAACCCCCATTCTGACCCCCATCACCCCCCTCACCCCCCATTCCCTGCCCTGCTCTCAAAGCACAGTGGGTGTTCTCTACAGAGAAGTTGGCATCTCAGAGGACTAAACACACACACACACACACACACACGGTAGTAGGAGCAGAGGTGCAGTCATTCATTCCACACTGCACACACTTTTCACTGCCTTTATTAATCTGCTCTTTCACTTGCAAACGACACACGTATCCAGCACCGTGACCTGGAATTATTAAGTATGCATTTAGTTATTGCTGTCATCAACATCTCATTACTTTGCTTTACACTTGTCATTAAAGGCATCAATTTTTAAAAAGACCTCATCCAGTGTGCTAACAGTGCTTATATAATAATGTAAAATATGGAGGCTCGTTTCCAGGCTCCTGACAGCTGTCATTACTTCTTCCTCTCGTGACGCCTGTTCCTCACATGCACGTGGTCCACCGAACCCGCAGTGTCAGGAGAAGCCGCCATTTCACCTGCTCGCTGCCGTGTTTGTCGCCGTGTCCATGTGCTCATGCACCCCTGGACTCTATACCCATGCTGTCCAAATCCTAACCACACATGTGATGACAAGGATGGAGAGATAGAGAGACGACTCCATAATCGTGATAACAAGCACCAAACCCTCCCGCCATTATGGTGTCATGATGGCGGCGAAACCCGTGCCCACAGAACCGGGCTGCTGGATCAGTGTTCACAGGGATCACAGTGCGGTTCAGTGGGCTACATGCTGGGGCAGCTCCTGCTACCTAGTAACAAAGCAAGCTGAAGATCAGAGAAGACGCCCAGCGCCTGCACAGAGGTGAGCTTCTCTCTCAGGTGTGAGACGCTGACACCAGCTCAGAGGCACAACCAGTAACAGCAGCTTACTCTGCACCCATCACCTCCACCTCCACACCCTCTACTCCACCCTCTACTCCACCCTCTACTCCACCCTCTACTCCACCCTCTACTCCACACTCTACTCCACACTCTACTCCACCCTCTCACTCCACACTCTACTCCACCCTCTACTCCACACTCTACTCCACCCTCTCTACTCCACACTCTACTCCACACTCTACTCCACACTCTCTACTCCACACACTCTACTCCACACTCTACTCCACCCTCTACTCCACACTCTACTCCTCTACTCCACACTCTACTCCACACTCTCTACTCCACACTCTACTCCACACTCTCTCTACTCCACACTCTACTCCACACTCTACTCCACACTCTACTCCACTCCACTCTCTCTCTACTCCACACTCTCTACTCCACTCTCTCTACTCCACACTCTACTCCACACTCTACTCCACTCTCTCTACTCCACACTCTCTCCTCCACTCTCTACTCCACACTCTACTCCACTCTCTCTACTCCACTCTCTCACTCCACACTCTACTCCACTCTCTCTCCACACTCTACTCCACACTCTACTCCACTCCACTCTACTCCACACTCTACTCCACTCTCCACTCCACACTCTACTCCACTCTCTCTACTCCACACTCTCTACTCCACACTCTACTCCACACTCTACTCCACTCTCTCTACTCCACACTCTACTCCACTCTCTCTACTCCACACTCTACTCCACTCTACTCCACACTCTACTCCACACTCTACTCCACTCTCTCTACTCCACACTCTACTCCACACTCTACTCCACACCCTCTACTCCACACCCTCTACTCCACTCTCCACTCCACACTCTACTCCACTCTCTCTACTCCACTCTCTCTACTCCACACTCTACTCCACACTCTACTCCACTCTCTCTACTCCACACTCTACTCCACACTCTACTCCACTCTCTACTCCACACTCTACTCCACACTCTACTCCACACTCTCTACTCCACACTCTACTCCACACACTCTACTCCACACACTCTACTCCACACACTACTCCACACTCTCTACTCCACACACTCTACTCCACACTCTACTCCACACTCTCTACTCCACACTCTACTCCACACTCTCTACTCCACACACTACTCCACACACTCTCTCCACACACTACTCCACACTCTCTACTCCACACTCTCTACTCCACACTCCTCTACTCCACACTCTCTACTCTACACTCTCTACTTCACAGCCTCACGACTAAGTGAGATACCCACACTCTCTACCCACACATTCACGTTTCCACACCTGTGTGCGGTGCCCACACTCTACTCCGGTGCCCCCTCTGACTCCACACTCTCGTGTGAGACCTGGCCCCTACACAGTGTCTCAGCAAGGTTACCAGGACATGTCCTCCCCTGCCTCTCTGGTCTCCACTGTTCCCAGTTCACCTCATGTTCCCTGAAAGGGGCGGAGCTTGTTGTGCCTGACTTCCACATCCCAGTTCACCTCATGTTCCCTGTTGTTGTGCCTGATTCTATGACATTATCTGTGACATTATCTGTGAAGTTGGGTGGGAATATCCTCCTGCTTGTGTTAGGTGTGCAGATCCAGATAAACTCCCTTCTCTTGACATATCACAGTAGACATGCTTCAAAATAAAAGACACGTAAGATAATTTCCCATTATATTTTTTACAAGTATGGCATTTCATGAATTTTTCTCAATGATGTGACAATTCTAGCACTAATTACTATTGTATATTAGTGAAGACGAATAAGGTTAATTAAAGAAGCACAATTTGCCGATTGAAAGCAAAGTAATGAAGTCCAATATGAATTTGTCACAGCACCCCTGACTCATCCACTGCAAAGGTAATTCATTATTGAAAACCACCCACGACCCCCATCTTTCATGCACTAATCGCTCAGGGCCCACACCCATGTCGAGCCCCCTGGTGCACCAGCGTGTCATAACGCCCGGAAAACCCTGCAACTGCAAACCAGGACCTTCCACATGACAAGGCCTTACATGAGCATGGTGCTTGTGTCTGTGGTGAAGGGATCCCATAGGTGCACCATGTCTGTTCATACATCACCAACAAACTGTGCTGGAAATGGGTGATGACACACACCAGGGATGTAGAAATACACTCGGAACAATAACAATAATGATAATAATAATCTGTTTATAATATTAATAATAATAGTGAATCGCTTCAGTTGTCACATGGCAGGGCTCTGAAATGTGCCCGCTTGGTGTGGTGCAGTGCCAGATACTCCTGGTTTTCCACCCTCCCCGTACGTAGGAGTCAGGAGTGAGGCGGAAGTGGCCAACCACTACAAGGAATAATGAAATCCAGGACCGGATTTGGATTCCAGATTTGAATACGTCTTCTCTAGTGTATTTGGCCTATTGAAGAAAAACATCAAACAACACAAAATGAGGAACACTGATAAACTTCCTCAGAGACGCAAAGGCACTACTGTCCACTAGTGTCCACTTGTGTCCACTACTGTCCACTAGTGTGCCCTAAACTGTGGAGCTGTGAGTACTGACAAAGCCCTATTACTAATCGCAGTTACACTGCGTGTGCCATTCAGGGATCTTGTATTTCAGCGAACAGCATTTCAGTGGCTTATGATGTTGAGCACTTCTATCACAGCACAATACAATCAATCTTGCACACCGTGTCTGAAATCACCAGGCGAGATGATACGTTTCAGCCCATCTCTGCAGTCACACAGTGCTGCGTCACCAACCCAGGCGCACGCAGCGTTCCCCACGGCCCGGGCACTTTCTCCCTGCTTCGTGACCGGGGCCGCTGATTTAATGAGGGTCTTACTGCCCAAGCAATTGGTCTGACAAGAGATCATTTCACATGCCCATCTGTGCCCGTTCTGCAACTGAAGCAGCAGATCCCAGTGCAGAATCTAATCCCGACTCCCTCCCAGCTCCCGCATCTGACGGTCCGTTCTGCAGTACGCCCATCCCAACCCAGACACACGCAGCCCTCCCTGGGCAGGAGGGGCGTATTAACGGCATGGCCATTAACGACTGCAGTCTCCCCTCCATCCCTCGTCACTCCCTACTGCCATGAAGAACCTCGGAAATGTGTCCCATGATCAGCACAGCTCGACAACGAGGCAGCGTGTAGTGGAGGTTTGGGACCCAGGGAGAGAGGTCTGTGGAAGGGGGTGGGGCCGACTCAGCACGACCTGCTTCAAATTAAAAGCGTGACCTTTCTTTTGTTTCATTGCCGGTTGATGGTGTTGTAGCAATAAGAGAAGGAAATGTCAGTGCCGTTGCCATGGGAGCGGGCACATCAATCCTTTTTTACTTTCCCAGATGCTCAGTGAAGATGTGATGGAATTCCGAGCCCTGCTGCTAATTACGTTTGCTGTAAATAACACACAAGCAATGTGGATCAAATTGTGGGTAGATTTTCTCATAATGCTGTGTTTATGTTACATTCAAAGTACATTATTTAAAATAATTCAGATTTACATCTAAAAAAACGTCCTGCTGGTGTGGTGAGGAGGAGGAGGAACACGATAGCACACTGTATGTAGAGACGTGTAGCAGATGTTTTACAAAACAAAATAAAACCAACAACAACAAACACAAAACAAGACATTAATAATCAATCAGCGAGGCCAAAAGTCAGGATACAGTCACAGGTTTCGCTTACACTCAGTAGAAATCCAGGCTTTCCACATTTGTCGAAAACCCACAGTGTAGGTGAGAATCCACTGGCAATAAACCATATCTGTGACCACGACTATGGATTAGCTTCAGTCCCCCAAAACACTGGAGTCATGTTGCCATGACGCCCCCACTGGTCCCCTAGTCTGGGGGCAGGGCATCCTCATGTCAGCCTGGCGTGTGACCATGGAAACGGAAAGTTGTTGTCCTGGGATTGCAGCTAATTGATCTTCCACCAGTAGAGTGGTTCCAGAAGCATCTGCATCATTAGCAATGTAGCGCCTAGCTTTGTGCTCGCCTTCATGGTGACACGTAATGAGCGGCTCCACTTAACGTCGTGATACAGCAGGTCGTGAAACCTCTTTTAGGTCCAGCTGCTCATTCACATCAATGTATCACAACCGATGCATTTAAAATGGTCTCTCAGACGCACACACCTCTCGAACACTGACGATTTCACTTTAGCTTAGCTGAAAAATACATAAGGCAAAACAAAAAAAAATCAATAAAAAGTTATTTTTAGCACCGACTTTGCCATGTTAACGTTGGCCACTCAGTAAGAGATTATCAGACATCTGCATCACCATCCCATCCAGACAGGCTTTACACAGACATATAACACATGAGCTCAGTGTATTAACACCTTCATAACCCCTTCATAACCCCTTCATAACCCCTTCATAACCCCTTCATAACAGACCTGAAGACACCAGCAGGACCATCATAAAGCATCAGGTCCAATATCCTTTTAAAGGTCAATGATAAAGAGCCTAGAATCAGAACGGCAGAGATAATATAATGTTTATAATAATAATATTCATAATAATAACATTTAAGAAATTTGTTGACGTTTGTTAGTGTTACTTTTTCATTTTAATCAATTTGGAAGTGACAGTGTCTTTTGAAGTTTAAGGCAGTGAGTTAAGAAAGTGTCCTGTCTCACCCCTCTCCTGTCTCACCCCTCTCCTGTCTCAACCCTCTCCTGTTTCACCCCTCTCCTGTCTCAACCCTCTCCTGTCTCACCCCTCTCCTGTCTCAACCCTCTCCTGCCTCACCCCTCTCCTGTCTCAACCCTCTCCTGTCTCACCCCTCTCCTGTCTCAACCCTCTCCTGTCTCAACCCTCTCCTGTCTCAACCCCTCCTGTCTCACCCCTCTCCTGTCTCAACCCTCTCCTGTCTAGTATCTCTTCTTACTAACCATTTTAAAACCACAGTTACAGCCCAGATTGCATGTACATGATGAGTTCGTATGGCGTAATATGAGGACTCGCTGCTCAAACACTACATCCTCCTCTAAAATGTCACAAACAAATGTGAAATAAATATGTAATGCTGCATTTACATTACTGAACCATTCTTATTCCTAATCAGTATTTTGGGCTAGAACGTGTTCAACTACATGGCTATTTCATTCAGTAGTCATTTCTTGTCATGAGTTAAAGTGATTTTCTTTAGCGAGGGGAGTGTGTTGTGTTTAAGCCACCAACGCCGATCTCCAGCCCGGGGGTTCCCGCCGCTTCCACACACCTTTCATTTTCAGTGCAGCAAAGCTAGACATTTATTGGACAATAAGCTTTTAAAACATTATTCTGAGTACCGCCCACAGATCTATAGAACTGTATTATATGTAATTCATAATATAATGAATTCAATGAGACTTCCGAGAGTGATTTTTGCAAAGGAATATATATCTAGACATTTATTAGAGCGCAGGCTTGACATGGTGCCTTCCAGAAGGGAGGGTGCTGTATGAGACGGTTGGAGGGACTTTCACAGGGGTTGGACTTCATTTCCACGTCATGGCAATAAACATGACTGACAGCATTGGATTACACTCCCGAATTGGAGGAATATAAGGTCACACTGTGAAGAGTGTTGGAGATGAAGCAGTTGAGGTATTGTCTCTGTTGCTATACCGATTATACCTTTCTAAATGATGTACATAAAAGTGTGTTCTTGAGTGTGTTATTTATTAACTTAACTTGGTCAAGATTGTTTTAAGGCTAGGTCATAGAGGAAAAAGCTAGCCAGCTAGCAGGCTACTGCAGAATAGCTAGTAGGTGCATAACAGTAGATGTTGCAAATGTTTTGTAGAAGTTCTTTGATGGAAAGACTCAGAATGAACCAGATCAACATCCAACAATGACTTACATCAAAAGCAAGGGAGTTATAATCAATCATTTCAGCTATGAGAACCTGGTGTGTGAAGCGTGACTGAAAGTGTTATGGCTAAGAAAAATGACTATTGGCCGTGCCTCTTAATGAAATCATCTCAGGAATGTATTTGGTCAAAGTGGATATTGAGATTTGACTTTGACAGGACGTGTGCACGGTTTACCTGACAGAGGCCGACTGAAACACACAGCCACCGATTCATTCAGCATTAAAGAGCAGATTATCTGCGCTGCCTAGCGCACGTCACGTCCCTGCATGGCATTATGGGCTGGTGTTCAGAGACTATGACGAGGGGAGTGAACCTCCTAATAAGGGGAACTGCAGACAATTCAGTGACGTGCAGGCCAAATATGGTGCTGTCTTCGCCCCAGGCTACCCTGACACAGGTAAACAGGAAGCACATGTTTGTTTGGGGTTTTGCTCATTTGTCCTCTGTTGAACAGCATTTTCCATCAGTTACAATATATATTTTAACATCTGCTCTCCCAAGTGGGCAATTCTGAAATTGCAGCTTTGACGCTGTAGTGAGGATGAGGGAAAACGCCATGACAACACTGACGTCAGGTTACTGCGACCTCCACGGTTCCAACATGGTAGAACCTGTTCACACACTGCTGTAGATCATTTTAATTTCATGTTTAGCTGCTCAATATTGATTATGAAGAATTCCTTATGCGTCTTTTGGCTTTCGTGCACTTGTTGGCGAGCACGTGGCTACGTGTGACAGCACCATGTAAACAAAGAGCCACAGAAATGACAGTCGGACACATGAGCATGTTCACCACACGCTTTACCCACCACATGCTTTACCCACCATTTGTGTATTATTGTGGAAGCGAAACCTCTGGACAATGGCCGAAAACACAAAAACGGTGCTTTCCAGTGTAGACGAGGACGTAGCTGCTCTCCTCCACCCATCCCCGCGCCAGTGTAGACGAGGACGTAGCTGCTCTCCTCCACCCATCCCCTCCACCCATCCCCCATCCCCACGCCAGTGTGGACGAGGGCGTAGCCGCTCTCCTCCACCCATCCCCACGCCAGTGTGGACGAGGACGTAGCCGCTCTCCTCCACCCATCCCCACGCCAGTGTGGACGAGGGGCAGCTGCTCTCCTCCACCCATCCCCCACGCTACGAGGACGTAGCTGCTCTCCTCCACCCATCCCCACGCTAGTGTGGACGAGGACGTAGCTGCTCTCCTCCACCCATCCCCACGCTAATGTGGACGAGGACGTAGCTGCTCTCCTCCACCCATCCCCACGCCAGTGTGGACGAGGACGTAGCTGCTCTCCTCCACCCATCCCCACGCCAGTGTGGACGAGGACGTAGCTGCTCTCCTCCACCCATCCCCACGCTAATGTGGACGAGGATGTAGCTGCTCTCCTCCACCCATCCCCGCGCCAGTGTGGATGGGGGCGTAGCCGCTCTCCTCCACCCATCCCCACGCCAGTGTGGACGAGGCCGTAGCCGCTCTCCTCCACCCATCCCCACGCCAGTGTGGACGAGGACGTAGCTGCTCTCCTCCACCCATCCCCACGCCTAGCTGCTCTCCTCCACCCATCCCCGCGCCAGTGTGGACGGGGGCGTAGCCGCTCTCCTCCACCCATCCCCGTACCAGTGTGGACGGGGGCGTAGCCGCTCTCCTCCACCCATCCCCACGCCAGTGTGGACGAGGATGTAGCTGCTCTCCTCCACCCATCCCCGCGCCAGTGTGGACGAGGACGTAGCTGCTCACATTCCAAGCCCTGCACCATTCTCTGGGGTAGCTGCGTACGCAGCTGCAGACCAAATTCAGGAGGGACTTGTTGGGAGTGTTTGATGTTTTGGGAAGACGAGGTGCCCAGTTTGCTATTTTAAACAAATGCAGTTACAGTTCCAAAGAACATCTTGTGGCTCAGACATGTAATGGGGATGCTGTCCCGCCTTCCCCTCTCAACACAGTAATTGCCCCAGATGAAATGTGTGTGTATTGCTATGCACACAGATTAAACCTGCTGTTATGATCTCAATCCAGATTGGGGTTTTTTGTTTTTTTTGCACAACTCTGTGGGTTTGACACATTTTTGTGCTAAATCCACTTGGCCTTTGTTGACTCTGCAGGATGTTGGCCAGAAAAGCTCCTAGTTGGTGGAACTTTACATCACGGGGAGTGACGTAAGCACTGTGGCTGGTGACTGTGATTGACTCCTGTAGCCTTTTGACTCTTCAGAGGACGAGACAGTAGAAGAGGACACGCCAAGTGCTGCCAGATGATTAAGTGATCTTCATAGAAGCAGATGTGGTCTTTGGCGTGGAGCAGCGGGGGGCTATGGGTGCTATTGCAAAGGAGTCTGAGGAGGCTTTCAAAGTCGTGTATGAAAAAGCAGCAACTTCACAACAGATCCTCAAAATGTTTCACAACACATCCTCAGAATGAATCTGGCGTCTGTCACAACTGTAGGTCCCCCAGGAGCGTTACAGATGTCTGCACATGGCCTTCTTACGCAGGCTTAGTCAGCGGATTTCTCAGTACTGTTCCAGTTTGGATAGTGTTTGTTTCATTCGACTAATCAATCCAAGCAAATCTGATTAAATGAGTCTGGTGTTTCTTGAGAAGGCTTAAATATTATGGCCGTTTCCATGACGCAGCGAGATTGATGTTTGCATTCCAAGTCCACTCAGATCGTGACCTTCAGGGCGGCAGGGAGAAGAGGTTTTTAAGACCTGGAGTTGGACCAAGAAATGCGTCAGCTACACAAGCAGACGCCTTTAGCTGCACCAACTGGAACTTCATCAGCAGGTGTTGAGAGGAGATTCATCAACAGGGCCCACATGTCTGAGCAACACATCGCTGGCAACACTGGTCACTGAAACTGCTCCTGAAAGTCTCTCTCGAAAAAAAACCCCCTGTTGGTTATAGACCATTTCACAGAAAAAGCAAGGACAGCAGAATTCACATTTAAAAAGCAAAAAAAATATGTAATAATTGGCTAATTTTGTGACGTAGGCATGAGCTGTGCTTCCCCTTAGCTCAAAGACCACAACCCGTCATTGATGAGTCACCATTCGGGGAACAGCCCATCAGCCCGCGCTCTGCAGTCTACCCAGAGAACCGCATTCATCGACCACATTCATCAGTCGTGCCGAAAGCATCCCAGCCTCTTACAACCAGAGACATCCCCGTGTACTAAAGACGAAACAGCTCCGTAATGACGCATTTTCGACGGATTGGGTTTCTTAAAAGCTTCTTTTATTAATTTCGAGCTTTTAAGAGGTCTCCATTCTGACAGAGCACGTTTGAAGGATTTTTTTCTCGTTACGCGTGAGGAAAGCATAACGACGAATCATTAGGAACATCCGAAATAAAATGAGCGATAACTAAGCAAAAAAGACAGCACGAGGCAACACGGGTTACCAAAATCACTGCAGGGATGAAAATAAACAGCATATGCAGGTGCAAAAAAACAGGCACGTGACAGAGACACACGTCTGCACCAACCTGGAATGCCAGCTCGCATGTGTGACAGGCTAGTGTGAATTTATAAAATACGTTTTTTATAAACATTCAGTAAATGTAAGGATTTGACATTAATGTTAATATCACTGTATTACTGCAATGCGCGTAATGGTCTTAACATGTGAGAATTAGAAATCTCCCGAATGTAACGATGGCCCGTGCGGCGAGCGTAGTGGGACATGCGTCACGTAGCCTCAGTAAATAGGAACCCGAAGATGCATCAGTCCGGGTATCTCCACCATCCGCCCCCGCTCGCTTCAACCCTAGCCCCGCCCATCATCTATCACCGGAAAGACACAAGTGGTATTTACTGCCTCGTCACGTAAATACGGCAGGGCTGTGGCCATTTTGACGAAATAACTGTAATCTGCAAACATACATTTCTTCAGCGCTTCATTAAGTAAGTTTGATTGAGAGCGTATTCCCCCTCGCCAGTCTCCCTCTCCCCACAGTGCACGCTCCCCGCCGCAGTTCCCCACGCTGATAGCCCTCTTTCCACGATCTTTCAATACAGACTTTTTCGACGTCATACCAGCTTGTCAATACCGTCAGTTACTTTTTGCTACGCGTGAGCAGTTCAGACAACGACAAACTACTGCTTAACTCTGATATGCGGTTTTGGAACCAAAATATTCGTGACGTCCTTCATTTTGTCGTGTTGGAGGGGGAAGACAATATAGGAACGAACAAATTCGCCTTACAGAAAACCCAGAAAAATCTATACAAACCAAATCTTCATATGCAAATGAATTGCGTGAATGCTTGTAAAAATGCTACAAACCTGACTGGACATTCATGCTAGATATTTGCAAAGTAATTAATTAAATTAATTACTAATAAAATCGCATTTGACCGTCGTTGTCCAAGGTACTGAAACGCAGAAACCGCCCACATCGTGCGCATTAGCACATCCACCGCATCCAACATACACAGTTGAAAATGCGTATTCGGATTCATATATATTACTAAACGACATCGATACAACCATTCATGTAAACAGAATATACGTAATCGTATTATGAATGCAAAACGATCTAACCAAAGGAAAGTACATTTCTTTGTTATTTGCCTAATTTTCGCAATAGTGCTCGAAAGAAGCTTGTGAAAATATCTCCACTAGTTACCATGTGTGCGACTGCGACTGGAAATCTAAAACAAAGGCTTAATTGAGTCCAGATTTATTTTGTAATAATATAAGCAAAAATAAAAAGCATTATTGTTTCATTCTAAACCTTTTCCTTCATGTTCTAGTAAAATCAGTCCTTACCTGGTCCCGTGGTCTGTGGATCGCCGTCAGTAATGAGGTGAACAGGGTCTGCGTATTTCAACAACTAACTGAAAGCAACCCCCTTCTGCTGGGACTGGCTTGCTGCAAAGACACTGCGCGTGTTTGACACCTCTACAGTTCTTCAATGGAGAGCGTCGCTGCCCTCGCCAAAGATGGCTGCCGTTTTGACGTTAGCTCCTTTTAATAGACGTCTGCCGGGGGGAGAGCAGTGCAGAACAGCCCAAATGAAATTGAGTGCTTGCATACGCACTGGCAACAAACACACTGTTTTTGGACCAGCAGAGAAACACGTGAATGAATGAACGCGCCTATATAGAAAGCACTTTGGACTCTATATATGAACGTCTTCTTTTTCTGTTCAATTGACACGTTTGTTTGCGAAATCATGAAACCCAGGCCCACAATGGCCTTGTAATTAGCTTATAAACAGCATAGCACATAATATCAAAACCACACCAGAAATACGAAAAACAAATGTAAAATATAATGTACACTGTAATTTCACAGTTTGTTTTGCTGTCATGTTTTGTGTAAAATTGCTCAACAAATACTGGCGGCGTTGAGCTACAGACAACATTCTGATGAACCCTAATCGTTTTAAGATAAATGTACTTCAGTGATTTGTCCTCCGCTGTGTTGCTTTAGTGTGAGTGCACAGTACTTTAAAGTTCTGTATAAAGCTGGTCCTTTCCTCAACACTTTAATAGCTTCATATTTAAAATGATTAGAATTTGTAGTCTTCCATGAGTTAGAGTGATTTAAAGTGTGATTAAAGTCATTTTGTTCTAAAACGGAAGAGTACTGAAGCTTGTTTATCACAAGTTTATCACTCAGACAATAACCAGACAATGAATGTTTTAGCTTTTTCAATACCTTTTCAAAAATGATATCAGCTCTGTATTAACTCTGTCTGCTGGTTCAAAATGGGGGCAGACAGCTGCACAAAATCTTTATTTTAAAAGAAGTAGCCTTTAAAAATATGATTATTATAATGTACAATCCAAATAAAATATTTATTTTTAGGAGTCCAAGCCCTGTGACCTTAAGAAACAATGCACAGGGCGGTGATTTACTATTGGCTGCTCTTAAGACTTCCCACAATGCCATTGTGAGGAACACCCCCGTTCCCGGGTTGCCCCAGCTCCTAGGGTCTTCCTGCCACTGCACTAATTGTGGCCTCGTCTCAAGCCCTATCGTTTACACATCATCATGCTCCATTGCAAGGTAGCAGTGCTGGCACGTTGCTGTTGGTTACTTTTGCTGTAGGAATTTCAAATGGTTCATGTTCTACACTGGCAAGACAAAGCTGACTTCATTTTACATTAGCTGTTGTTGATTAGTTCACCTGGCAAATGGACAGGTCCAAAACTAACCAAACATAGATAGATAGATAGATAGATAGATAGATAGATAGATAGATAGATAGATAGATAGATAGATAGATAGATAGATAGATAGATAGATAGATAGATAGATAGATAGATAGATAGATAGATAGATAGATAGATAGATAGATAGATAGATAGATAGATAGAGGAATGCCTCTGACAAATCTGAGAATTAAATAAAAATACATTCATATTTTCCACCTTTGTAACTCACCCTCTTTCTTTCACCACATGAAGAAATTTGGGAGAGAGAGAGAGTGAGAGAGTAGGAGGAGGTGCACAGGCCACGGGAAAAAGGAGTGGAGTGGTGGAGGATTGGAGGTGTTGGAGGGATGTGTGTGTGTGGGGGAGGGGGGGGGGTGAATGTTCTTCTGCTGGACTCTACCAATGACTCAGCAATCCCCCCCCCCCCAAAGACATCTCCCTCCTGCTGGAGAGGGATGTTCATCACAGGCTGCGGAGATGACTCAGGGAATGTCCGCCTCGATACTGCTCTGTCGAATGGCGTTGCATTCATTTGAGTTCATTATTTACTGCACAATGTTTGATATTTCTGGGGAAAATCTCAGCTTCTTGTACACGTGCATGCAGTGCCCAGGTGCTGTCTGGCCTCATAAGAATGATCTATAATGCAATATATGACCTAATATTTCATGTTTACACTTATGTAACCATGGCATTGCCCAAAAGCAAACAGCTCTCCATACTGTGCTTTCAACAATTCCAAGCAGATCTTTCAGTGATCTGTGAGACTGCAGCGCTGACGGTGTGTGTGCAGGTGACGTGCAGTCTGATTATAGGCAGCAGCTAGATTTCCGCGTCATGGCGACGTTGATAAGTGTGAAACTGAAGGCCCAGTATACGAGTGGTGGAGATAAGTGTCAGAGGTGCCATCGACCCACATCGACCTGAAGCTGTGTGTGTGTGTGTGTGTGAAAGAAGTAGCAAGAAGGAAAACATAATGTCTAATAACTACATTTTATTACTCCACATCATCACATCAGCTCTAGTGTGGTGATATTACACAAATTCATGGTAGGATTTAGATGACACAAGGTTACGACCGATGGTCACAAGGTCTAAGTAGTGACCGAAAGAATGAGATCGCGAATACAAGCGGCTGAAAGGCGCAGGGTGTCCGGGCTCTTCGTTAGAGATAGTGTGAGGAGTTCGGTCATCCAGGAGAGACTCGAAGCAGAGCCACTGTTCCTCCATGCAGAGAGGAGCCAGTTGAGGTTGTTCGGACATCTGGTCCGGATGCCCCCTGAACACCTCCCTGGTGAGGCTTTTCTTGGCATGTCTAACTGGGAGGAGCCCCGGGGAACCCCTCAGTATCCCCCCAGAAGAGCAGGAAGAGGTGGTTGGGGAGAGGGAGACCTGGGCCTCTCTGCTGAGGCTACTGCCCCTGCGACCCAGACCTGGATAAGTGGATGCAAATAGATGGATGGATGGACTTAGATGTTGCAGGAATGAACACAGGTGACATTTTCTTCAGCCCTTGTGTTGTTGTCTGCATACCTGCATCAAAGACGGTTTGTGCTTTTGCCACTTTGTGTAGTTTCCATGTGTTTCTGTGTACATTCCTCATCTACCCTTCTCTAAGAGAAAATGCATTTCTTGGCAAAACTTGGTTCTTTTGTGCAGCTGTGTCAGCTCTGGGCGGTGAGAGAATGCTGCACTCTAGGCCAGAATATGATGCCTCGCCTGGCCAACACACCGAAAGTGCTACATTAACCGGTAAGCAAACACAAACTGTGTGTGCTCACCTTGTCCACGTGTGCATACACATGGTGCTTCTCCCTTGTCTTCTCTTCTCTCTCCTTCTTTTCTTCTCTCCTCTTCTCCTCTCTTCTCTTCTTCTCTCCTCTTCTCCTCTTCTTCTCTCTCCGAGTGGGTGTTTGTTTGCTAGCATGTCCTGGCGGTGAACGTGCGTCTGCACATTAGCATCGGGCAGCCCGGCATGGTACAGTGGCATGATAACATCTGATGTGACCACTGAGCAGATGTAATGAGTTCGCCGTCAACACAAGCAAATCAGGGCCCGGTAAAAATAGCACCTGAGAAACGCGGCACCCACGTGGTCGGCCATGTTGACTTGCCAGTTCTTTGCAGGGGATGGTGCTACTGTGGGCCTGAAAATATACAGAGGGCATAAGAGAGTGTAGTGTTTGGTGTAGTGTCACCAAAGCCATACGCCCTGCTACACAGAGGACTCGTCTCTCTGTCTGTCTCGCTGACTGTCTGTCTGTCTCTTCATCTGTCTCTCTGTCTGTCTGTCTCAGGTTCACTTTGCTGTGCAGGTCACTGGTCCAGTACTGAGTCAATCCTGTAACTTCATTCCATTGATAAGACAGACAGAAACCTGGGCGTGTGGGAATCGTCGTGTGTGTGGTTGGGTGTTCGAGTCACTGTGTGTGTTTGCGTGCAGGGGAGCGTGGCAATACTGCGTCCATAGACTGAGCTCGGTTAGCTCTCCGTGCCTTCACCTGCCCGTTGCCATGGAGACCCGGGGTTCCTCTCTCTGTGTGCGTCACCTGCGTCCTCTCGTCCCCCCCGCTCTCACTCCAGACGTCTCTGCCTAGGTCAGCGGCCATGACAACACCTCTTATACACATCCACATGGCAGCGGTCATGGAAACGCCTATGTCACACATCCACATGTCTGCGGTCATGGAAACACCTCTGTCACACATCCACATGTCTGCGGTCATGGAAACGCCTCTGTCACACATGGCAGCACCAGAGCGTTTGAAAATCCAGCCACAGTCATAGTGCCGGACCTTCCGACCTCGACCATGTGATACTCAATACTCCACCCCACTGCTTTACCTCAGCTGTGAAATGTGTGCATACACACACACACACACACACACACATACTGCAGGAGCTTCACAAGCAACGGATGCTGGCAGCGTGTCTGAGGTTATGCTGCAAATTTCTACAGAGGAGATAGGCAGGACGTTCTTGTCCTCTATGCTGTCTCCTCAAGGCTGCTGGCCAGTGTGTGTGTGTGTGTGTGTGTGTGTGTGTGTGTGTGAGTGAGAGAGAGAGAGAGGTGGAACCGCAGATGACGCCACTATGGTGAAAATGAACCCATATCCACTATCGTGTTGGATCGATGGAGACTGAGGTTTTCTGGCACCTCTGTATGGCCATATCATTCCCAAATGAGGTCTCTGTACTGCACCCTACCCTGCACCCCATGACCACTCCGCCTCCTAACACACCCACTCCGCCCTGCCACGCCCACTCTGCCATGCCACGCCCACAATGCCCTGCCACGCCCACTCCACACACTACTGCTTTACAGCTTTGCTGCAGTGCAATCACTATATTACACTGAAGTCAACAAGACAAAAGCCCATTTCTTCCCAGAACCGGTACCGCTACACCATTGCTCAATAGGGCCCCTGTTCTAGCTCTCTGTGCTCAGGATCAATAGCGCAGCACGGGAAGCAATGGATCCTTTTATTTTGCAGATCCACAGTGCCGTGCAGGGATATTACATTTGCCATCAATTTGGCTAGTGTTGTGTAAACATTTTATGTTTCGTAAGCTTTATCCATAATGAGCTGATATTCATAATGTGACCTGGCACTCAAATAAGGGGTTCAGAGATGAACACTTCAAGCCGTCATTAGTTCTCAGCACACTGCATCATGGGAAGAGAACAGGGTCTCAGTAAGCAACCATCCCCTCCTACCCATGATTATGCATCCCCTTGCACTCTTGTCTGTTATCAGGCAGCTTTCTGTAATCATTTTCCACGAGCAACACATTTGGTGTGGGTAGCTTCGTGTAAGGGCTCCATAGACGCAACTGTACGGGCTTCTCCGCACTGCCCTGCAGGAAGGGAGGAGTGAGACTGGGAGGCACAAGAGGACAAGAATACCAAGCACAGGACTTCATGAAGCCCTGCGTGTTCTGGAGGAGGAGCTAGAGGAGGAGCTGGAGGACAGGCTGGAGGATCTGGAGGAGGGGCTGGAGGAGGGGCTGGGGGAGGGGCTGAGGGAGGGGCTGGGGGAGGGACTGGAGGAGGAGCTAGAGGAGGAGCTGAGGGAGGGGCTGGGGGAGGGACTGGAGGAGGAGCTAGAGGAGGAGCTGGAGGACAGGCTTGAGGATCTGGAGGAGGGGCTGGAGGAGGAGCTGGGGGAGGGGCTGAGGGAGGGGCTGGGGGAGGGGCTGGAGGAACTGTGAGAAGTGTAAACGGTTTAGAAGAATGTGATTTCAGAGCACAGGGCTGATAAGTGGTATGGTTCTTTACACCATGCAGCATCTCATCACAGATTTGTTGCTGTCTGTGCAACTAAAATAAATCTTGGTTCATGGAGGTCTGTTGCATAAACAGTGTGCATATTTACATATTCCTGCAAAATATGGACACTGTGTCCATACATTTTGACCAGGATTATTTGCAAGTGGATTGAATCTGCATCTCATTAACATGCCCAACACAGAGCCTGTGGTCGGATGAACATAAGCCACAATGAACAATATAATAGATTCACATTATCAATATGTCCATTCATTAAGTGGCCTTTTAATTATGAAACTACCACCAACACTGTTCTGACATCACAACACTCCTGTCCTATGACAAATATACCTATCGATGAGTGAGATAAACCCTCGGTATACAAGATAAACATGTGCTTTCATAAACACTAAAGTGGCTTCGCTTGACAAGTAATAAATAACTATAGCTCCCATCTGTGGCCTGTCCCATCTGCCAGTGTTATACAGATAGACTGAGGTCATTCCGAGGTCACTGTTGCTTTGAGCAGTAACGCAGGGCCTGCAGTGTTGCGTATTCATTGCCATACAAGGGCTGCGCTGTGCCTGGTTCGCCAGTGCTCGACGCTGCTGTGACCAATACTGCGTACAGACTACAGCATCCTCGTCTGCTCCTGAAAGAAGCTGTTGAGTATGTCTATTAGAAGCCCATAACCACCGAGCCTGAGCAATATATGTCATTAATAATTTACATCTGCAAACAGCACTTATCTATCCAGATGATACTGCACATATCGTAGTGTTGAGTGCTACTGCTGCAAGAATGGCATGGACAGGTCCCAGGTCAGTCTGGCTCAGGTAATGAGTCAGCTCTATCCTGAAGGGAGGCCTGGCTGGCTGTTCTCATATCTGTGGGCAGCCAATGGGACAGAGCTGCTACAGTCGCTGAAGAAGCATAGCTGAGTTGGGGGGGGGGTGGGGGTGGGGGGGGGGGGGTGGGGGTGGGGGGTGGCATGGCTGAAGTCCTCATCTCCTCTGGGTCCCAGGGAGGAAAAACGCTGAGTCAGCTTACTGTGTGTGGTGTGTGTGTGTGTGTGGTGTGGTGTGGTGTGTGTGTGTGAGGAGTGCTGTCATTAGGAACCAGTGCACACAGGCACATCTTTTCAACAAGAGCAACACAGTCACTGCATGGCAGAACACATCTAACAGAGAAAAGCCACATGGCCACAGTAGAGAATCCATAACACTACCAAAGCCACACACACACACACACACACACACACACACACACACATACACACACACAGTGGTATTGATCAGCAGCTGTTCAGCACTTTCTCATTGCTCTTGTTTACACTAATGCAGCAGTGCATTGATTTCATTAAAATATCACCCCTCCCCGATCTCCCCTGTCTCTCTCCTCTCTCCTGTCTCTTCTCTCCCCTCCCTCCTACCCCCCTCCCCCCCCACACCCCTCCCCCCAGCCCTGTGTCCCTGACTCACCCTAGTCTGCTCTCTTTGTCTCAGTAGACACATCCACAGGGATGAGTGTCACCGCTGGACTCATACTGACACTATCGCTTTCATTCATCCCTCCTTCTCTGATGCACTCTCTCTTTCCACAGACGCTCAGTCTCTCACCCCTCAGTGTGTCTGTCTGTCCCCTCGTTCTCTCTCTGTCCCTCTTCAGTGTCTCTGTCCCCCCTCAGCGTGTCTCTCTGCCCTTAGTGTGTCTCTCCCCCTCAACGTTACTCTCTCCTTTCGGACATTAAGCGCCTCAGAACTGTTGAGATGTCTGGCACTACCTGCGTGTCATAAACTGTGTCGCATAGATTACCCCGCTAAGCACTGTCATAGAAGAGAGCTGATCTGATTGGAGGCATCCGTCTCCTCCACGTATCTGATTACATAACAACACCCCACGGACCTCGAAGACACTGCAATCTCACAATCTCACCTTCAGTGGGGATAACATGGATTAGCAGGCGGGGTGTGTTTAATCGGCTTCTGACGGTGCAATGACTGTGTTATCTCTGTTCCTCAAACTGTCGACGTTTCAAACACACCTTGCCTGATGTTCTGCTGCTGTTCTCATAACGTGACGTGGTTCCCACTGACTCTTTAAATCAATTGTAAAATATCTGTGGTGTGTGTGAACCATTACTGAGTTTCAGACCCCTGGCATATTAGAGATTGTTCTGGGACAAAGAGGACCCCAGTGACCAGGGTCTACCGTCAATGTATATGACTTCAGATGGTGGTAGTGATCACGTGCAGCTCAACCATACCTGGTCAAATTTTTATTTTCAATCCTAGGGTACATCCTTGGCCCCAAATCACAACAGATGAACTGCTGATCACAGTTAACTTGGCTGCCATTTTGCTAAACTGTGTTCTAGCAACAAAAAGCTTCCCCGAAGAGCCTAGCCAACTCTCCAAAACAAGTCATCATTCATTTGTAAACGTTACTGACTCCCCCTGCTGGCCAATTAAAGAACTGCAGTATAAAGAGAGCAGCTTTTACAGTGCGGCAGAATGTCGCATTTCCACATTTGGACTTGAGACACTGAAAACAGGTACACAGGCCTACGAGAGGCTTTACATCTCATCCATATAGTGCTGCGTGTGTATAAACAAACAAAGCTTATTAAAGTACTCTTTGATGAATATGCATTTTGAGGAGAAATGATGGGCCTTCTGTTGTCTACAGGCCACACACACTTCCCTCTGTCCCCTCTGCTCATATTTCAGATGTGTGCGACAGCATGTGCATCACACTATGAGCAGAATGCAGTGTAGGGTGTTTACTCCTGCAGGTAAACAAGATGAAGGAGGAGAGAGAGAGAGGGAGGGGAAAAGAGAGAGTAGGAGAGAGGGGGGTGGAGTATGTGTGTGTATATGCAACACTTCCTGCAGAGAGCAGCCCAGTGCCCAGCAACCCCGACAGACGCTACTGCAGTCAGGACACACACACACACACACACACACACAAATACATGCTCAGTCAGCATTTTACGTCCTCTGCCTCACATACATACAGCAGTAACCCTTCCGTCTCCGGGTTATCATGGACAATCAGAAAGGAAACATGCTCAATCACTATGAATTACATTTACAGAATGGAGTGTTACAAAGTCATCTTTTATTTCACAAATGGACCTGCCATAAAACATCATGGGAAAATTCAAGTTATCAGTCAGCTTATTTGATATTAGATTTTCAATCAGCTAAATTGATATTTAGACCTGCCTTCACACTTTCAGCACATTTACGCTGCAGCAGAACAATGAGACTTCCACTCAGCCTCCGTCTCTCTATGGAGACAGAATTGTCAGAGCGTGAATTGTGCTGAGAACCAAGACAACACTAAAAGGTTTTCTCATTATGCAAATAACAAACTGAAATCTATGTTGTGACCAGATGGAGAGGATTAACACTGCTGTGTCAGGGTTTATACATCACGCTTATTCCATTCGACTCTGTATGAATACTGAGATGCATAAAACATTTTTATGAAAGAAGGTGTCTGATATGACTCTCCTGGATCCATAAACTTGCGTCTTTAGTAACACACCCAATGTGGCCAGCAGGAGGCGCACAAGAGCATGGGTATGTATTAGTTTGACCCTAATAATAAAGTGTGATGACTGTAGGCAAGAAGAAGGAGAATGCTAATGCTAAAGCCTCACTGGAAAGAGGATGGTCATCATTTTCTTCCACAGTGGCATGCAATTTTTCATAAAGCAAATCTTGTCAGCCCAAGTGGCTATAATGAGAACACCCAGTACTTTCTGCTAAACGCTAGGCGTGGTGTGTCCTTCCAGAACCCTGAAGCCACTCAGAGCTCTGCGAGAGTTCCAGAATCTTCTTCTGAATGTTCCTATTGAAGGGCATCCTGAGGTCGTCGAAGTCCACCTCATAGCTGAGATGCTGACGCCTCTTCAGCTTCTGCTCCATCAGCTGGGTGGTGGTGAGTTGCTTCCCCCACACCTACACCACCCACACACCCACCCACGCACGCACACATAAACAGCTCACCAACACTGACACAGGGTTCACTAACACAAGACCAAACCAGGCAGTAGAAGGTCACAGCATGACAGAGGACAACGTACTGACGTGTGTGGAATATCTACACGCATCTTGCACAGTGACCGCTTTGTTTACATACTGTAGGTAGGTGCAATTTAATTATTATAAAATGACTAAATATCAGCCATCTGTTGGCATGCATAACTCACCACTCACCCTGTGTGGTAACAGACGGGCTAAAGAGTCAAACTGAACTGTGTTGTTTTTAAGAAAGTGACTGATGACGTCAATGCACATATTTAACACAATGCACATATTTAACACACATATATGTAACACAATATAAACATATGAATATAGTTAACACAATATAAACAAATATGCATATACTTAATACAACAAACATATATGCATATATTTTATGTTCATGGATATACACGAACACCTCAGGGGCAGTGAAGCAGCCTACCGCTCTCTGTGTGAAGCAGCCTACCGCTCTCTGTGTGAAGCAGCCTACCGCTCTCTGTGTGAAGCAGCCTACCGCTCTCTGTGTGAAGCAGCCTACCGCTCTCTGTGTGAAGCAGCCTACCGTTCTTGGTGTGAAGCTGATGTCAGCTTTGTTGAGCTCTCCACTGGTGATCTGCGTGCTGTGCAGGATCACACTGTTCTCCACTGTCTCCACCTTCACCTCTGCCACCTCTGTGTGTGGTGTAGAAGCTGCCCCCTGCTGGATAAATGCAGCATGAACTGTAATCAAGAACTGCATGGACCTGCCCAGTCAATGGCCACAGAGGGAATGTCTGAGTGGTAGTAAGGCCACTCTAAGATCAATTACTACTCACATATGAGGTGATGCACCTCCTTGTGTGAACCAGCCACACACAGGTATTGCATTCGTGCAGCATGTGGCTATGAATGTCACCATGGATAACTGATCATGACTCTCAAACACTGATCATCTACTGCCATTGATCATACACGGTTTCATACCTTCGCCTTGGAGGAAGTCGAGGTGGCCGGTCTGATTTTGTTCTGAGGTCTGGCAGCTCTGTCTCTCCTGTGGTTCTTGGGTTTAGAGAGGCTATCCATCCTGGCCTGGATCAGCTCCACGATCCGAACGTCTGCGTAAGCTCGGGCAGTGTCCAAACAGTTGTGCCCTGCAATTAAAAGATTAAAGCCCTTTGACTCCAGTGACTTGCAAGGACAAAGTTGATCAATCTGAATGATCAATCAATCTGAAGTTGGGCACAGTCAACACTCTTGGGTTGGTCTCCCTGTGAGGAGGCAGCACTGATCTAACATGATGTCTGCTTGCTTAAGCAGATTATAAAGTGGCTGGATGTTTGTGGTGAGTTGTTCAAGCTCAGGCGCTATAGAACGTACAGAGTGGTGATGCAGATATTTCCAGGCAACAGGCTGATAATGCGATGATGCGAGTAAGAACAAGTTTTACACCGAACCCTTTATTTGGCAAAACAGCTACAGAACACAAGGAACCGTAGGTGGGCCTGAGGAAAGTGTGTTTTTTTCTCCTGAAAGAAACAGCCAATGATGAAGTCACTTATGACATACGGTCTAAAATGCAGCTTATTTCAGCTTGGGGTGTGTGGTGATTTGGGCCGAGCTGGAGACCACAGAGTTGTGTTGATGAGGACTGCTGTAAGAAGACAGGACCAAACCTGTCCAGGGGTCTCCATACCTGCCTTGTTCTGTGCAGTGACTGTGGCCCCAGCCTTGAGGAGGAAGTCAACGCAGCAAAGCCTGCTGCTCTCAATGGCCCTCATTAAGGGTGTGGCCCCGCAGATAGTGGGTGTGTCCACCGCAGCTCCCGCCTCCACCAGCAATTGAATGATGTCGAGCTGTCCAGAGTGGCAGGCATGGTGCAGAGGGGTCCAGCAGAACTGGTCGTGTGCATTAATGTCGGCCCTGTCACACACATGTAGTCAGTAATGAACAGAGCACAGCTGCACAACCCAAAAGCCTTATGTAGGAGATGGTACACAATAGCACACTACATATACAGTATAGCGTGCAAATATAATAGTTATAATACTGAATTAGAACATACTGTGAGTCTATGAAACTAAACTTTCTACAAGACTTAAGTAAGAAGCAAGCTTACCCAATGAGAAGCTTACACACTTATTGCGATAAATATACATTACACAATAAGGTGCTATGCTATCTGAAGAGCTGGGGATGGTTTGATTTGAAAGTGTTCTGTGTAAACTGTAATAAATGCAACTGGTAACGTTACCCGAGCTCGAGGAGAAACTTGGCCACATCGTAATTGCCACTCGCACAGGCGGTCATGAGCGGTGTCTTGTAGAAGCGGTCCTTCACGTCCACAGGAACGCTCTGGCTAAAGGCCAGCTTCAGGGACTCGGTGTCTCCGGCCTTGACACAGTAGCTGATGTTGATGTAGACCTTCTCCGGTTCATCTACGTACCAGGCCGAGTCATCTTGTATCGGGTGCCCTGGCGGACGGTCGCGGTCAAAGCGGTTTGGGTCGGTAACCAGCCGGAAGCTCTCGATCATGAAGTGCGGCGGCCCACCGTCGTCTCGCCGGTAGAGGATTTCTGGTGGGACCGTGCAAATCGGCAGGGGGAGGTTCATCTTGCTTTTCTTCTTCTGCTTTCCCGCCATGCCTATTTTTTTCTTCTTCTTTGGTCCATAAGAGGCCATGACAAAAACCCTGGGCAGGTATCGGAGTCCTTTGAAGAACTCGTTGACGTTAACCAGACCTTCCCGCCGCTTGTCATGAGCAAGCAGGACTCTCTGAATGTTCTGGTCCTCAACTGGCGCTCTGAACTCCCGGAGAACAGAGAAGAACGTCTCCCTGGAGACGACCTCTATGTCATTAAATCCACACGAAGTCGATTCGAAGGCCTTCCGCAGTTCGACCTCGTTCTCGTGAGACCAGTCATGGAGGGTCAGTGCCCACGGTTCGTTCATGCCACCCAGGCCCTTTGAGAACTTACCATGCAAGCGTTCCGCCTTCTTTAGCTCCCGGGCTGAGGCCTTATGACCCAAATCCTTAGCGATCTGACGAGGTGTCATGCCCTCCAGATTCTTCAGTTTGGGGTTGCATCCTGAAATTGGGACACAACTTCAGCGACTCCAGTGTTGAGATGTATGATGTAGTTAGTGATTGGCTGAAATACAATATGGGCAACAGCAATAGAAAATCCACTCACATTTTACAGCTGCTGACTCCATCAAAAGCAGATGGAAAACTATATGACTACGTGTCAAACCTATCAGTGGGAAATTAAATTACCAAAAGTGTGAATTGCAGATACTGTGCTGTGTGGTATGCTGGTGACATCCAGTTGACAGCTGTGTTGCAGATTTGCTATGAACCGGAGGACTGCTGTGGTATTCTTCTTGTGATATTCCCAGTCCAGGAGGACTGGTGTGGTATTCTTCTTGTGATATTCCCAGTCCAGGAGGACTGGTCTGACACACTCAAATCATCAGTCAGCCATTATCAAACCCCTCCTGACTTTAGTCAGGTGTCCTGAAGCAGAGAAAATGACTGTAGTGCTACAGCCATCTAGCATGTACAACGAATCTACATTAAGATGCCTGATCGTAATGTGAACTGTTCACATCTCTACGTACTTTGACACTCAAGGTAAACTGAAATGAGAAGACCGTTTGCTGTAGTGCTGTTCCTATAGCGTTCGGAGTGGGAGAAGGGGAGGTTAGCTGCACAGACTACCTCTCTGAGCTAGGAACCGACAGCAGTCAGCAAAGTCCCCACGGGCAGCAAAGTGCAGGGCGGTTTCCCCTTCTGCCGTCGCCACCCCCATGTCCGCCGCGAAGGCGGACAGCAGCTGAATGATCTGCGGGAGAACAATTCGGCCATGGAACTGACTGCCAATAATGCTAACGAAGCAAATGCTAACGAAGCAAATGCTAATGAGGTTAGAACTATGCAAATGACTCAGACCCATCACTGTCCCTGGCTGCGTGGAATCACGTAAACCAAAAAACCTTTACATCTTACTGAATTTGAAATGACCAATTTTGTCAGTTTGGCACCTGTTTGAGGCTGCTATGAAACAATGACTACGCTGCAGTTACTTCTACTTTACTGTAGTTACTTCCACTACGTTTTAGTTACTTCTATTATGTTGTAGTTACTTCGAAGTGGCCTCCTTGAGCTGCGATGTGAACGGCGGCGAACTGCTTGGCGTCCAGCGCGTCCACTCTTGCTCCTCTTCTGAGGACGGCCCTCACCAGTCCCGTCACGCCTGACCTCGCCGCCTCCATCAGAGCTGTGCGACCTGTGATCTGCAGGGACACACCAGGCATCTGTCCTCACACATCTGTCCATTCAGGCACTACCCTCTTCCTGCATCCCCTCCCCTCCCAGCCACGCTTGGCTCCTGACAGTAATTTGATGGATGCATGCTGTCAGCATTACTGGGGAAACAACACTGTTTGGTGTAGTGTGTCAAAATGAGGAGAGTGATCTTGTAAGGTGACTTTCTGTAACAAGGGAACATCTGGAGTCTGGAATTGTCTGGGTCCAGAAAGGCCCTAATAGTAGGTCTGTAATCCATTATAGTGTCACCGTTTCTGCACATGTGCAGAAGTCATGAAAAGTTGTAAGACGCTGATAGTGCAGTAGAGCTGACAAACAGATCACTGAGGTTCCTGACATCAAACACTGTGCTACCAACAGTAATAGCTCACTCCATGTCCCGTCACACACACACACACACACACACACACACACACACACACACACTGTGCTACCAACAGTAATAGCTCACTCCATGTCCCGTCACACACACACAAACACTGTGCTACCAACAGTAATAGCTCACTCCATGTCCCGTCACACACACACACACACACACACACACACTGTGCTACCAACAGTAATAGCTCACTCCATGTCCCGTCACACACACACACACACACACACACACACACTGTGCTACCAACAGTAATAGCTCACTCCATGTCCCGTCACACACACACACACACACACACACACACACACTGTGCTACCAACAGTAATAGCTCACTCCATGTCCCGTCACACACACACACACACACACACACACACAACACTGTGCTACCAACAGTAATAGCTCACTCAAACATGTCCGTCAATACACACCATGTCACACACACACACACACACACACACACTGTGCTACCAACAGTAATAGCTCACTCCATGTCCCGTCACACACACACACACACACACACACACAAACAAACACTGTGCTACCAACAGTAATAGCTCACTCCACACACACACACACACACACACACACACACAAACACTGTGCTACCAACAGTAATAGCTCACTCCATGTCCCGTCACACACACACACACACCAACAGTAATAGCCATGTCCCGTCACACACACACAAACACTGTGCTACCAACAGTAATAGCTCACTCCATGTCCCGTCACACACACACACACACACACACATATTATAACTGTCCATCAAATCATGACACACACACACCTCCTTTTCTTTGCCCCTATGCTTACTCATACTGGGTGTCTCGTGTGTGTGTGTGTGTGTGTATATGTGTGTGTGTGTGTGTGTGTGTGTGTGTGTGTGCATGTGTATATGTGTGTGTGTGTGTGTGTGTGTGTGTGTGTATGTGTGTATACGTGTGTGTGTGTACCTGGCTGGTGGCACTGGGGTCAGCTCCCTTCTCCAGCAGAAGGAGGCACGTTCCTTCCCAGTCACGAGCGTTCTCGCAGGCCCTCAGGAAGAGCGGCACTCCCTCGCTGCTCACGTTGTTCACATCGGCCGCGCTCGCCAGCGCCACCTGCAGGCAGCGCATGTGCCTTGCGGTGGGGCACATGCAGTAGAAGAGGATCCCTGGAAGAGCAGCCAGGGTCAGGTTGAGTTTCAGACACGCGTCTCTCGTCCCCGTCCCTGCCGTGGTCTGGACTCAGACCGTCCCCACCACCCTCCAGCAAGACATCTCATCTGAGCCCCGCAGAGGACACGGCCATCGTTAAGCTGTGTGACAGCTGAAGGAATATTTGTCAGAGCATCACTCGGTTTTGAGCAGTTTCTGACGAAACGATGTTTGAAACCTCATCAATATATTAGCAGTGGGAGAGAGTGTGTGTTTCAATAAGTCAAATGGTCATGGTTTCGTCATTGGTAATCCATCTACTGCTTATGGTAGTGGTTGGCACAGAGAGTTGGAGCCTGAAAATGTATTAAGAATAACCCTATAGAGGATCTCGCCAAGACGCTACTTAAAATATGAAGCACAGCAACTCGAGTTATATAAGAGCGTTTAAAACCTGCACAAGTCCATGAAACGGCAATTACAGTCTGCAGTAATGTCTACAAAAGTTGCATAGGAGTCATGGAGCAGACCTGCGCGTGAAATAGAAGTTTTTACTTGTAACCAAACACGTTATACAACATGCACAGAGCAAAGAAGAGAAAGTATGTCCCGTAAACAGAATTAGTTTTAAAAAACAAACAAACAAAACAGACTTTGCTACCTTTCCCTTCTACGTCTGTCAGCTTCATGTTTGCATGATGTTTGGCTAAGAGTGCAACTATTCCGTCGTGCCCGAGCTCCGCGGCCAGCATCACCGGCGTTCGTCCTCGTTTGTCCTGAACATTGGGGTGTGCGCCTTGAGCTAGGAGAAATTCCACCATATCAGCGTTGTTGCTCACCGAGGGCAAATGCAGAACGCCTTTGCCCTCTCGCGGTTCAGTGAGATTGATGAGGTTATCGATGCCCATGGAGACCAGCTTCTCTATCTGGGCCTTGTCGCCGTCGTGAACATACTGGAGAAGGCGGTATATCTGCAATACTTCCAGCCGGCCATCGACTATGGGGCTCGCGGTCCTCAGTCCAGAAATCATGAGCCAAATCTGTAAAAAGTAACGATAAGAATGTTAAAAGTATCTAGTTATGCTGATCAGTGTTCATTTTTTGAGAAAGGTAGCATAGCGGAGTGAGTAGTCAAGTATAGAAGAGTAAAAACGAATTTAATGGATAACGACAAAATGAGCGTCTTAAATAAAATAGGCCTTCTGAAAGTGGTAAATACAAAGTTCGGTTGTCGGGGGAAACTTGACGTGACCGCCGGCCTCAAAGTCAGTCGCCATGCCTCAAAATCCCAACGAAATAACTTAACCGTATCATAATCACATTTCTCCACTTAAATATTTGATTACAGTGAGAGCAAATGTATCCTACCTTTGTGGATAATCCAGCCGAAAAAAGACAAGAGGCTCGTAATCAAACAACCCAGCTAATTGCTCAAACGCAACATCTAGTTAACACAAAAACTCCAAACTCTTTTGTGCAAGCCCGTCTCTATGGTAACAGAAAACTTGAAGAAGAAAGCTCTAAGGAGTAGGTCTCTGTTCCCCGAGTTTCATCTACCCGCTTTCTTATTTAATTTCCGACCTGCAGGTAGAATTACAACCATCTTGACCGGACAAAGTCAAGGGGCTAATATCAGTTTACACGGCAATGTAAGTGCGTGTGAGTGACAGTAAATGGAATCTCGCACAAAGAGGCCGGCTATACCGTATCCTACCACAATGGGATCCATGGGCTGCATAATTTAAGGGACAAGCAGAGGTGGACTCTGAGCTTTTTGGGGGTCTCTTGTGCTCTGCAGAGAAGGCTAAATCTTCATACTGCAATCTTACGTTTTTGACACAAGAGGTCACTAGCACTACACAGATTGTTACTGATCTTGACAGTAGCTGTCTTAATAATAACTTGTACCATTATTCCACACTGGTGATGGCGTCGCAGTAACATAACTCCAAATGCCAAAACTTTATATGTAGAAATATTGTAAAAATAAATAAACAACTATTGTTAGAAACACATTACAAATAGGCTTTAATTTATATTTTGTTGAACACCCAACACAGAATTGTCATCATGTTATTCCAAAAGAGTAAGAATATTTTCAGCAGAATCATTACATAATCTGCATTTGGTGTGTTGTAACAAGAGAATGGGGAAACTGATTTTGCTTCATATGCAGAAAGACTCAGAAAAGAGACCTAAATCTCAAAGAAGCACCAATCTGTTTAATGAAACCCAACCCCTGGCTCTGTCAGCCTGAATGAAATGTAACTCCACTGGCTTAATATGGAAACACTCCCCCTTGTCCTCCTGTGTTTGGGGTTAGTGGAGGAGGTCAGCGTTTGTCCACAACATCCTTGGAGAAATGCTTTGCACAAAAACAGTTGTATGAACTTTTCCGTTCGTCACTGACCACCAGGAATGCGCATGTTCACACTAGACTTCAAGGGAGGAATGTAAGCTGTAGAGTATTATGATGTGACTGTAAGCCTGTTTGAAGTGTAAAAGTTCAGTTGTCGAGGGAGTCATAAAACAGTTATGCAACCAAATCAAAGCATATTTTTACAGTTTTGTGACTGGAGGAGTGGATTTAGAACAGTATCCTTTCTCCTGGCCTCTTGGTCTGTTATGCCTGAAATGTTCTGTTCTGAGCATGCTGAGCTATTTTTATTCCCGTCCCTCCTCCCCTCAAGTATGGTGATGAAAACAGAAACAGAAATATGAAGGGATAAACAGCAAATGGAATAAAATTATAAAGACATTTAATATGGTCAAAGCCATTAAGGAAAGCCATCAATGGAGTCTTTGAGGAAAGACTGCTTTCAAGTTCACAGACTCACTCCCAACTGTCTAAGTCTTTGAGGAAAGACTCTCTCACTCCCTGCTGTCTCAGTCTTTGCTCACTGACTACATCTTTGTCTCACTTATTCTCCCACTCCAACTTGCTCTTCAGAGCAGGATTTTGGCCGCTCATATTCTGGAAATTAGCTCTCGGGTCTTGAGGCCTTGATAAACGTCATGGTAAAATTAAAAGCAGGTACAGTGAAATACATAACAATATGAACACGGTGACTAAGATAATACAATCTTCTTTGTGGAAAAAAAAACATTAAAAAATTTCCCCCAGCCCAGTGATAAATGTTACTTTTAAAAAGAACCATAAACAACCTGTTTAATGCCAGAACTTTCTCATCGTTCTGATAGAAATTGACTCTTCTGTGGCCACAAATGTCACGGGTGGTATTAATGATACTAAACCTGAATATAATACTCTTAATATGTATCTTAGTTACCACTCAACAATTACCACATACATTTACATTCTTTCAACTAAATACCTCCATGTCCAGGACAGTTCTCTCCAATCTGGTGCATCAGTTCAGTCTTATAAAATCTTATAATCCACATCATCGCTGTAGAGCAGCATCCCATTAAAGGTGGTGAGAGGTTCGACAGAATCCGCCAGTTTCCCCATCACCAGGTCAACGCAGATGGTCTCGCCCTCCTGCAGGGGGACGATGATGTTGAAGACCACCAGCGAGCCTGGGGTGTGTTTGGCCTCTGCCACGGGCTTCTCCAGGCCCTCGGGCTGGTAGCCAGCAGAGTCTCCGCGAGCGATACCGTAGTTCGACTTGGACAGCACCGCCTCAACCTTCACGTTCTTGTGGCCGGTCAGGACTGCACTGAAGAAATAGTGGCCACGTAGTGGAGCTGTGAAGATACCTTTAGCAAGAGAGAATCACAAAACAGCTTCATATGTGTATATGTATATGATTTAATCACTTGTGAAAACATATATTCAAAGTCACGCAAGATAAAGGCAAAAGATAACTACCAAATGCAGTGACCATGTACAACAAAACTGGATTTGCAGGAGATGATGACTGAACTCCTGGGGCCAAATGTACCTGTGTGTGGATTGTAGGCGTCTCCTTCGTTGACAAAGACCTTGTTGAAGACGATGGTGCCTGCGTTGACCTGCGGTCGAGTGAGTGCCGCAGAAAAGGCCAGACGCGGGACTTTTGCATCCTCTCCTGGTGGGCCTGTTCAAGACACACACACACACACACACACACACAGACACACACACACATTATGCAGGTCACCGCAGCAGAAATATGAACTTTGCTACTGGTGAATAAGGAAAAATGCAACTTACCCACTTCACCTCTGAGGCCTGTGGAACAGAAGGTAAGACCGTTAACGACACCTCCTCACTAAAACAGCATTATATCACCATATGACATGAAGCACAGTCGAGGGTCTCCTGACGTAAACGGAACACATGTTCTAACCTGGTGGGCCCACTGGTCCCTGCCTTCCTGGGACGCCTTGCGGGCCTTCTCTGCCTGCTGGACCTCGCGGGCCAGGGAAGCCCGGGTACCCCCTCTCTCCTTGTGGTCCAGGAGGTCCTAAAACATAAAATGTCTGTTGGTCTTCTGGTTCTTCTTATTTTTGTTTGTTTTGTTTTTCCACAACATTGAAAAGCAGAGTTATAGTGGGGTGTGTTTCGCCAGCCTTTGGTGTCATTTTGCTGTCTTTCCATAAGGGGTCCTCATGTCTTTATCAGACCACATGGCCGCCACTTGTATGGCATAAAATGTTCAACCCTCTAGTAAGTTATGCAGTGTATGCTACGCAATAATGTGTTTTATAATGTAGTGTTAAAACTTATACAGGCATGCTAGAAACAGTACATAACATTATTTTACATGATTTATATATTTTAAATGAATTCATCAAAAATGAATTTTTATTTAATTCGTTTATATATTACTACCTTGGTTCAACTGCCAGTACTCGTGCCTTATGTATTTGTCTACACGTCCCCTCTAGAAACCATACAGGTTGTGCTTATTCCCCAGTGATCATCTTGTTCAACAGTCTTCTTTATTTTTCTGCTGTCATGCTCTCCCTAGCTTCTGCTTCCTGTCTCTCCTCTGCTTCTGCTTCCTGTCTCTCCTCTGCTTCTATTTCCTGTCTCTCCTCTGCTTCTGCTTCCTGTCTCTCCTCTGCTTCTGCTTCCTGTCTCTCCTCTGCTTCTGCTTCCTGTCTCTCCTCTGCTTCTATTTCCTGTCTCTCCTCTGCTTTTGCTTCCTGTCTCTCCTCTGCTTCTGCTTCCTGTCTCTCCTCTGCTTCTATTTCCTGTCTCTCCTCTGCTTCTATTTCCTGTCTCGTGCCTTTGTTTTGTTTGTCGTTATTCCATGTGCTTTTTGTTTTTGGTTTTCAGTTACGCCCCTCGTTTACATTCACCCGTGTTGCGTTTAGTTCTTGTTAGCCATTATTAGCCTGTGTATATATTCCTAGTGTTTTCTGTTCTACGTTGCTGGTCCTTGTGCCTTACCCTCCGTTGCTGTGCAAGCCCCGTACGTATGTTGCTCCAGCGTGTTGTTATTTTTGTTGCTTGTGTTGGTAAACTGACCCTGGACTGTCAAAACTATGATTCTGGATGTGCCCTAAATAAATCTCAGTCCTCCCTGTGCTGCCGCCTGCCTCCTCCTCACTCCTTGTTAGAATAGCAGCAATGTGTTACAGTCTGGGGCCTTTTTTTCCATCCTGCTTTTATGTAAAGTCTGATTCATTTGCATCCAAAGCGCCAAACTGTGTGACGTATGATCATTGCGTGCATGTGTTGTTAGAATGAAAGGATGCTCACCAATAAAGTCTTGTTCAGTGAAGGTCTGGAATTCATTGTGTATGTGTAGTAGTGAAGAGTTGAGGTTGGAGATCTTCTCCTGCATGTTCTCCAGATGAACATTTTGTATGCTGTCAATGGCCTCTCCATGAGTAATGACAGTGGTGTTGAGCCCATTAACACAGGTCCAGAGCCCAGACACATGTCTACTCAGACCGTCCCTGATCTGCTGCAGGCTCTCTGAGAGTGAGTCCAGTCTGCCGCAGACCTCCTCCATCTTCTGAAGTCTCTTCTCCAAGCCCTCTCCTGCTCGCCTGCATTCACCCATCTCAACCAACATGTTGCTTCTGAAGTTCTCAATCTCCCGGCCGACATTGCTGAAGCGTCCTCGGCTGTCCTCTATATGGCCGGTCAGGTCCTCCTGGATTTTGTCGATCTCTGAGAAGATCCTGTCCTTAGACGTTCCCAGATTAACCAACGTGTTGCCATGTTTGTGAACGGTGCGACCAAACCCCTTCAGTGTGTCGTCGAAGACACTGAAGTTCAGCTTGACTCCTGAGAGTTCACCTTCGATGGACCTGAGTTCTTTACGCAATGTGCTGGTTATGACATTCTGATGATCCAAATGTTTCTGGTGCTCGTTCATACTGATCTTACACTGGCCCTGGCACATTTCCACTTCCTCTTTCAGCTTGCCCACTTCCTCCTGCAGGTTTGAACAGACCTGTGAGCAAGCGTTTTCATCAGAGTCAACTTTGGTCCACAAGTTTGTGATTTCACCTTGCCATCTCTCGAAGGCATCACTGGTCGCATTCCTGAAGCTGTGGAATTCGTCACCTATGGAATTGACAGCAGAACTACAGTCGCTGTGGTCTTTCCCCAACTCCTCTACCTCGGTGACAATCGTATTGAAGTTCTCACCATTCTCCCCCATCAGGCTCTTGATTTTCTGAACGTCTTGGCTGAGGTCTGAAATATGATTAAGCAAGGAGTCTCCTGACACAGAAAGATCCTTCAGTCTGGTGTCAAACCTCTGGATGTTTTCCGTATTGGCAACGACCTTCCACTCCAGGATTTTCACGGTGCCCTCAGTCTTATTCACCTTTCCATGCACTGCGCATGTCTCTGTGCACAAATCCACCGACGACTTCAGCTTGCTGCCAAGCATGGACGTCTTGTTCTCCAGCTCAGCTATGCGACCCCTGTGATCATAAACAGAGTCCTTCAGTTCTGTGATATCCATTTGTATGTTGGTGAATCTGATGCCGTGATCGTGACCGAGGACGGAGTTCCGTATCTGGCCGATCTCCCTCTGCAGAAGCTCCTTCATGCTGGTTTCGGTGTGAGAACATTTCTGCTCAGCCTTCCTCACCGTCCCGTTCAGCCGACGCTCCAGCTCCCTCATGCGGCTGTTCACTCTCTCCTCCAGCGCTTTCCCCCGCCCGCCACTCCCAATGCTCCCCTTCAGGTCCTTCTCAATCCGGCCTCGGAGAACGTCGTACGCCTCCGCGTTGGAGCTTGCTTTCCTCTCCACGGCGCCGACCCTCCTCTGTAGGTCTGCCATGGCATCGCAGCAGGTCTGCAAGCGAGATATCTCCTGCTTGTGGTACTGCTCCATGATACTCATGTGCTTCTCCAGCGCCCGGATACGCTCCCTGTCCTCTCTCTGTTGCTGCTGTGTGTCCTCCACCCCACTCTGGCATGCCGAGCAGGACAGCGCGACGCGACGTTCCAGCTCCCCGAGGATCTCTTCCTTCAGCGTGCCGTAGCGACCTCCTCCGTGCCTCCCGTCGCCCAGCTCACCGTTGCTGCCACCCAGGTGGTTGTTGATGCTGTTGAGTGTTCTGTCGTGCACTTGTGTCATATTGTCCAGCAGATCCAGCTTGGTCTGGATGTTGTTGATGGTCTCCCTCATCTCTGGCTGGGCAGCATCTGAGGGATTGTGTCCACCGTGGTCATTCCCTCCGCGGGAGTCCTCCTGCAATTGCTTGTTCACTCCATGTAAGCTGGACTTCACGTCTTGGAGTTCCCTGCTGAGACTCTGGATCTTCTCCTCAAGGTGTCTGATCTTCTCACTGTCTGCTCTTCCTGAGAAGAAGAAATTACTTTCTCAGTAAACAACTACAGCCCACAAGTATTTAAAAAACAGCACAGAGTTTGTTCCTGCACGCCAGAACACACCATCTGAAATGAACCAGTTGCTGATTAGAGGGCACTCTATCAAGCTTATTTTGAGGGTAAAGGGACAAAATTAATTTGGTTTTAATTCATTTTCTTGTTTACCATGTCACTGAGTGCCTAAGGGGTAGGACCCATCACCAGCAACTGGGTGCCATGGTAACCAATGTCCAACCAGGGCTGCCGAGTAGACGTTGCTGCTGGACATTCATACCACATTTACAATGAACAAATTGTGAGCAGTTCCTATTTTTAACTTCACACTCTTCCTTTTCCACCATTTTAGGTCATTTTGATCTCATTTGTCTCATTTGTATGCAGGTGTTACTATAAAGCAACCTTTGTGTTCCTTTGGCTTAAGAGTAGTTTCCATCTTAGGATGAACCCTCTGAATGAAGTTGACCATTCTGTTCCCAACTTATGTTTGTTCTTTCTTTTCTTTATGGTAGTGCTTGATACTGTGTTCATCATGTGATATGCTCTTGATAGGATTAAATTGATTCTACAGTCAACCTCCATAATCTACTTGCTTCCTAATAATAATAAACTGTTGATTTTGACAGATTGGACGTGTTTGTCTTTGATGAGGTTCTTCTGATTTGTGGGCTACAGAATAAGCTGCTTCACAGGTCCTGATATTTCTTGAGTGCTGATGAGAGACAAGAGTGACAGATACCATCCAGACAGATACCATCCAGACAGATACCATCCAAACAGCGCATTTAGGATCTATAATCTCCACACCTCATGGTTACACCTCCACACCTCTACGCCTCATGGTTACATCTCTACACCTCTACGCCTCATGGTTACACCTCCACACCTCTACGCCTCATGGTTACATCTCTACACCTCTACGCCTCATGGTTACACCTCTACGCCTCATGGTTACACCTCTACACCTCTACGCCTCATGGTTACACCTCCACACCTCTACGCCTCATGGTCACACCTCTACGCCTCATGGTTACACCTCTACGCCTCATGGTTACACCTCTACACCTCTACACCTCTACGCCTCATGGTTAGTGCACAAAATTACTGACACAAAGCTGGAGAAAAATGCACAAAAAACAGACAACAACCAAAGAAAACCCTGGGCAGCCCAAGTCTAAACCATCTCAAACTGGACTAGACTGTATATAGACCTACTTGCTGTGGGGTTTTTACAGTGTATCGTGAGAATCAGATGATACGTTCCATATCGTAATGATTTATGTAAGGATGAAACATTCCATATTGATAAGGCCGGTACCTTCTCCGCCCTCCTGAACATTCCCAGTACTGGATCCAGTCTGTGATGTCGAAGGTCTGCCAGTGCTGATATGTGAGTTGCCATGGGAACTGTGACTGCAGTCTTCACCTGAGTAACCGTGGCAACACTTCCACTCCATGTCTGTCACCATTTTGTAAGCAATCTTGTACCTGGGTCTTCTGTATGTTCTATACCTGTCAGGTAAGTCAGTTATAGCTTTAAACCAATATATTAGCACAATTAGAAAGTCAGAGGTAAAAAAGTGGCATCTACTAGATGAGGTCTATTCATAAATGTCACTTTTTTAGAGGTAATTGTAGCTCCCTTAAAATGCAACAGTAGTCATTAGGCTGTTTTAATACAGTCATCTGTTACTGCACTAGGCACATACACTGATGTATGGGGAACCTTTAATGTCTCTGCTCCAAGCAAACAGAAAAGTATTTGTCCTGTTATGTAAATAATAAGCTGATGTATTACTTAGGTTTCAAAAGACCAGAAAAATAATCATTCCTAGTATTATGGAAGCCCAAAGCTTCCACACAGCGCCTGGCGTGGTCTCTATTTATACCCTGTTGCTACTTTGGTACCACACTAACTGGGTCTAAAACCATTACTTTATTTTGTCATGTTACATTCTTTTGTTCAGTATAAATAAGTGAAATAGATTGGGGGGATCTCAGGAAATATTTCTTCAACTCTGGACAGTTTCTGAGCCAACTTGCCGACAAAGTTCTAGTTGTTGCCCTTCTTAAAAGTGCTTCACCTCTGTTAAGTTTGTGAATTAGTTTTTGCTTCTCTTCGGGAACATATATGTTGGATCAACTGCCCACAAGTAATTGGTAGACTAAGGTTTTATTACAACATTTCTCTTTTTTGAAAACTAACTGCAGTATTCACAGTCCCTTTCCCAGACAGAGGAAAGACACAGAGGGCAGGAGAGACAGAGGAATGCATCCTGTTTCTGCTCATCTGGGAACAACAACTTGCTCAGGTCATTAAGAAATCAGATGATTATGGTCAAAAACCTGAACAGGCATTCCATGGCGGTTCTATTCCCAGTAAAAGCACAGACTGGAGTCTGTTGGTTTGCCACAGGAATAGTTTCACCAGGGGTCAGTTAGTGACGCCTGCAGTCATCAGTAGCCTCATTCCACAAACAGCTGCAGGAGACGTGCACCCAAGCGAGCAGAGGACACTGGTCAGGAGCATGCTGGGTGCTGGGCACATGAAACAACCCCCACATGAACATCTGTCCTGATTGGCTGTGATAAGACACTTACACCACCACCCGTGAGCACTGGCCCCAGGAACAGCGTTGGACGTCCGGCTTCACGTAGGTTTCCACTCCATCCTCCATGACACAACTAACAGTCTTCATCACTACATAGGCACACCAGTTCCTGTTCCCACACACACACACACACACACACACACACAGCCCAAGAGGGGAAACCATCTATGGATAAGAGAACAGCAAGTGATACAGGAGAACACACAAACACACACACACACACATACATGCACATGATAGACAGTACATCATCATTCTAGTCCAAAACGTCTGATTCAGAACTGTTTGCTGTAAGGTTCACACTGGCCCTTCTGTTGTGTCCCTGTGCAGACACACAGCATCTGTGAGCTTCATTCACTTCCATCCGAGTTTTAGAGCGTCTGCTGAGCAAAACACACTCTCCATGTCACGCCCATACATCACAGACCAGGCTTTTCCGACACTTTTTTTATTGTAGTTATCTACCAGTTTATCTCCCAGTTACAGTTGCAGGCATCCACCCATCCACCCATCCTGTTTAAGGAACGAACCCATCTGTCTCTGACATTCCACACAGAATGTCAGCTATTTTAAATGCACCAGCACACGAACATTCAGACAAGCAACCATCGTATGTGCACTGATGAGTCAGCAGGTTTCTTCTCGTCCTGTTTTATCTATGCAGCAATGTGTACAACTTTAACTTTTTATTTTTAACATTAGTGAAATCCTGTGATCATGCATGATGAGATTTCAGTGTAATTAAGTTTGAAATCAGGTCATTCTGTTAAATAACTGCACAAAGTGAACACACCAGAAGATTACCTCAGACTTTTGCAAATTTAAACACTTCAGCCAAATCTATAACTTATACAAACTATCTATTTTTGTATCTATTATAACTATCTATAATTTATACAAATCTAATAATTTATACAAACTATACACACCATATGGCATATGTGGGGTTTATATGATCTGATTCTGCATGAAATAGTTATACTGCTGCTCAATCTAAAATATCTAATAGTTCTGCTTTCCTAATGATGTAGTCTGCACCCCATTCTGTGTGCAGTCACCTTCAGGTTGGTCTGGCCATTCCAAGCAGCTCTGTGGCCAATGAGGTCTCTCCATCTTTTTACTGTTGTGTAGACGATTCTGCCTCTTTTATGAAGAGAACGTTTTGTGAGACTGCATCAGTATCCATTTTCAAAACTCTGATCAAAAACACTGTGTAGACCTACTAGAAACATACATGTGATAATGAAAGACCTTCCCCCTCGCAGATACTAGTCTGTGTACGGGCAGCACAGTGTGGGTGTTCAGCTAAATATGGGCCTGCGACACTGTTCAACGATTTGTGAACACAAGAAATGTGTTGTGAGATAGTCAGTGTGACTGATGGAGAATTGGAGTGAAGTGGGACGATTTTCTGGAACGTAAAAGAATCCTGGCAACTGAGTCCTGGACATACTGCAGAGAAGCAGTGGTTTTATTTTGGATGCCAGCCAGTAAGAAGAGAGTGTTGTGTTACCCAAGACAGGACGTGATGGAGGCAAGAACAAGATCTCAGCATTATGTCTGATGTCGGGGCCTTTGCACGTCTGGCTATATGACGGTGGAGGCAGAAGGTCTTTTTAACCAGCGGTTCACAGATTTGGGGCAGTAGTTCACAGGTGGGGTATTTTGCAGTGCCTTGGAATGGCAAAGGTTAACCATGTTAGATGTCTTGTCATTCTAGTGTGGAGAATGTAGTGTGTTTAGTCTAATGTAGTGTGTGTAGTGTGTTTAGTCTAATGTAGTGTGTCTAGTGTTTAGCAAAGCACTGTGTGTAGTATATTCCAGAAATGTTCAGGCTGAGAATGGGCTTGTAGATGTGCAGATCTGAGGTTCTGCGGATCTGGGCTGTGGTTGTGTAGTTGTGCAGATCTGGGCTGTGGTTGTGTAGTTGTGCAGATCTGGGCTGTGGTTTTGTAGTTGTGCAGATCAGGGCTGTGGTTGTGTAGTTGTGCAGATCTGGGCTGTGGTTTTGTAGTTGTGCAGATCTGGGCTGTGGTTGTGTAGTTGTGCAGATCTGGGCTGTGGTTTTGTAGTTGTGCAGATCTGGGCTGTGGGTTTGTAGTTGTGCAGATCTGGGCTGTGGGTTTGCAGTTGTGCAGATCTGGGCTGTGGTTTTGTAGTTGTGCAGATCTGGGCTGTGGTTGTGTAGTTGTGCAGATCTGGGCTGTGGTTTTGTAGTTGTGCAGATCTGGGCTGTGGTTGTGTAGTTGTGCAGATCTGGGCTGTGGTTTTGTAGTTGTGCAGATCAGGGCTGTGGTTGTGTAGTTGTGCAGATCTGGGCTGTGGTTTTGTAGTTGTGCAGATCTGGGCTGTGGTTGTGTAGTTGTGCAGATCTGGGCTGTGGTTGTGTAGTTGTGCAGATCTGGGCTGTGGTTTTGTAGTTGTGCAGATCTGGGCTGTGGGTTTGTAGTTGTGCAGATCTGGGCTGTGGTTTTGTAGTTGTGCAGATCTGGGCTGTGGTTGTGTAGTTGTGCAGATCTGGGCTGTGGTTTTGTAGTTGTGCAGATCTGGGCTGTGGTTGTGTAGTTGTGCAGATCTGGGCTGTGGTTTTGTAGTTGTGCAGATCAGGGCTGTGGTTGTGTAGTTGTGCAGATCTGGGCTGTGGTTTTGTAGTTGTGCAGATCTGGGCTGTGGTTTTGTAGTTGTGCAGATCTGGGCTGTGGTTGTGTAGTTGTGCAGATCTGGGCTGTGGTTGTGTAGTTGTGCAGATCTGGGCTGTGGTTTTGTAGTTGTGCAGATCTGGGCTGTGGGTTTGTAGTTGTGCAGATCTGGGCTGTGGTTGTGTAGTTGTGCAGATCTGGGCTGTGGGTTTGTAGTTGTGCAGATCTGGGCTGTGGTTTTGTAGTTGTGCAGATCTGGGCTGTGGGTTTGTAGTTGTGCAGATCTGGGCTGTGGTTGTGTAGTTGTGCAGATCTGGGCTGTGGTTTTGTAGTTGTGCAGATCTGGGCTGTGGGTTTGTAGTTGTGCAGATCTGGGCTGTGGTTGTGTAGTTGTGCAGATCTGGGCTGTGGGTTTGTAGTTGTGCAGATCTGGGCTGTGGTTTTGTAGTTGTGCAGATCTGGGCTGTGGGTTTGTAGTTGTGCAGATCTGGGCTGTGGTTGTGTAGTTGTGCAGATCTGGGCTGTGGTTTTGTAGTTGTGCAGATCTGGGCTGTGGTTGTGTAGTTGTGCAGATCTGGGCTGTGGTTTTGCTCATTTAGTGTTTGGTTTCAGTAACTGTGCAAGTTTTATTTTTATTTTGTAAGCAAGCATAAAAAACAATTACATTTCAAACAGTATAAACATTTTGCATACAAAGGTTTCTTTCTCTCATTCATGCAACACTTATTCGTGTCTTGTTTAAGACCAGTCTTAAGAAAGCCTAACAGTGTATTTTCACTTTGCCAAGGTGATTACAACCAAATTATTTATTCAGCTGCACTAATGTATGAAACCGTGTTTTTTAGCCCAAATGGGTAAACATCTATCAGCATCTAATCACATTGTGTTAATCTTCTGTAAAGGAGGCTGCACTTTCTAGCAAATGACCTTTATATACAAATAAAACACAGTTGCTCATATGAACAGTTTGCCACTGGACACAAATACTGGCCAACAATGTTTAGTCCTGGACATAAACACCAGCCATGTTGTGTCACATTTAAATGTTGAGCAGAGAGTAAATGTTAAAAGAAAGGTGCAGTTATAGTTATGAACGTCAATGGAATATATACGCACCCACGTGTAGAACAGAGGAACGTAAACATGAACTAACTCATCCATATCAACACACTCTCACACACACACGCACACACACACACACGCACGCACAAATACTAACATTTACTTATGCAAAATTACCACTGTGATTTTTATCTATTTCCTTCTTGGCTATCCACAAAGTTCTTGTTGATTACAAATGTCCACTGGTCCTCATAAGCATTAAAAGGGTCTTTGTTTTGCCTGGAGGTCGAACCAGGCCAGGCCTGGAACCTCTTTTGAAGGTTTCTTGAGCAGTTTTACTTCTCTGACCCCAGTGAGAGAGAGACTGACATCCTCTTTGTAATCCTGCCATTTAGAGCCAGTGATGCACAGAAGTAAGAGCTACTGAAATCAGCGTGAAGGCCCACTACTCAAGTTCACAAAGCAGCTTATTGTGGGGTCTACTGATTCTGGATCAGGTTGGCTTTTTACTGAACAGTGAATAAAGAGCTGGAAATGGAATTGTAGAGCTGGTGTGCTGAGGTGTTTTGTTAATCTACATCTATGTCGTTGTGTTTGTTGTTGTTTTGCTTGTTTTTAGTTTAGTTATATCACTTCTGTTCCTCAAATTGTCAGGCTGTGGAAAACGTAAAACATCACGTTTGGTCAGCCAGACTATACCGCTTTTGTACTGCCATTTTCTTAAATGTGGTGTTTAGAAATTTCCGTTGAACCACATAGATATCGTGTAGCTTTATATCGTTAGGTCACACCTACGGGATTAGTTCCCGTGTTAAGCAATGTTCGCCCACAAACCGTAAAGATGAGAGAATGTTTAGATGTGATGTAGAGAACGCATATTCGTGCTTACAGATCACCACAGACACTACATGCCAGTACGCATTTTACGCATGTGTTATACATGTGCTTACTCCAAGATATTTGTTGGGGGGAAAACACTTACCAGTCTATGTGTCTGTCTTAAAGTCCACTTATTAACGTAATGTTCTTTTATGAAGAGAGTGGAGAAACCTGCTTTACGTATGGCAGGTGCTTCTAGCACGAACCGCACATTCCTGAAATATGACTATCATAAATCCATCTAGGGTCCAATTCAGCCATAATAACCTAAAAGAATGAAAGTACGTGGAAAACTAAAGGAGAGGGAGGTCAGAGCTACCGCTAGTCGGGCAATATTTTACACATCTGTAAAAACAAAACAGTTCAAACAGTCACTCCAAATCGGTAGCGCCTCGGGCCAAACCAAAACTTCGCTCGTGAAGGAACGAGTGCAGCCAAGGACTCTCACTAGCGCGAGCCTCACTGCACGCGCAGTTGTGTCGCACTCGGTGGTCCAATAAACGGCCCAAATGGCAGGCATTTCCAGACTGTCTGCGGTAACTGTAAACTAACTCACCAAGTCTGCTTTCTAATATAAGAACTAATATGATCAGAATTAACATATGCCTATACAAATTATAATGTGTATGTTCTGTGTGGTGTTTGTGTTACGTTTGAGGGTGGAATAACATCAAACCTCGTGTTGTGAGATAAAATCACATGTCATTAATCTCAGTGTAATCTGGTATCGGTTAGCTATTTATCCAGTTATTTGTACTGGATTAGAAAGTTTTAATGATGCCTCCGTTTACCCTACAAACATATGTTTTTGATAAATAAACGTATGAAAACCTGTCTACTCCGTCCCATTTACTGTGTTTCATTCTTGCAAACAGGGGATGTGATTACACAGTTCATCGAGTTTCATAGCATACTGAGAGTTATTTGGTTGGAACGCTAGTAATTACTAGGCCGATTTGTGATGAAGAGTCTAACCTATGACCTTTCCGTTTGATCACCCTTATTTGAACGGTAGGCATAGCTAGTAGCAATGCTCTTTACCAAACTCTGCATGAGATCTGTGTTTTTCAGTAGCGATAATTTGAATTCATCTAATCATCTCATCATCTCTAGTAACAATATATAATTCTATAAGATAATGAAAACGTCAAAGCCCCACGACCTGGGCGGGAGTCACCACCCCTGAAACGCCCAGAACACATGCTCCAGTACACGTGTGCCGCTGACTCTAGCGAGATGCCGTCAAAAGAGTCTTTGTTTCACTCATATGTGAAGAGTACGTTTTCGCGCATTTACTTCAAAACGATAATGCAATGCAATAGACACTACGCCTAAGAAATGTTATGAATTCCATCCATAATCGATCAGCACATTAAACTCAGCATAAAAGTTTTTTTCACCGTGACAAGTTTCATAATTTACCTGTGTCTGCTGGCCACTCTCGTGCCGTCCTGCACGACAGATAAAGACGGACTTTGGTCCATATGTTGACTGTGCCCTGTATAAGATCCCGCTCCACGTATCTGTCCCGGCAGAACCAACGCCACAAGACAGCAAAGAAAGTGGTGCGCCATGGTGCGAATTCTACATAAAAATGTAGATCTTAAAAAAATACATATAACACTTCAAAGAGGAAAAAAATCCGCGTGCCAATATCGCCACGAAGCGAACTCAGTCCTCCTGAAGCTTTTAATATGATCTCCTCATCATACTGCCTGGTGTTTCTGTATTTGAAAAGGTCCTCACAAAAAACTTGCCTGATATTCTCAAGTATCGCTGTAATTTATCAGCCATATTTCCAGCATCACGCAAGGGGCCATTTAGTGAGTCCTGAAGTTTCGATATGAATCCGCATCATAAAAAGCGGAAAGTGACAAAACGCAAAGACCGCCACAGACTTCCTCTCAGTTATAATAAGAATAAGACCCTGTGGCAGTCCAGGTTCTCTCTCTCTCTCTCTCTCTCTCTCTCTCTCTCTCTCTCTCTCTCTCATCATGTTAGGAAGGCATCAGTCTTGCTTTCAGAGAATCAAGTGCTCTACGGAACTGGATAAAGGGGAGGACAGGCAGTCTTGTGAATATGTGTGTTAAAGACTACCTATCGTTTAAGATATGTCGGTTTGCTCGCTAGCTGAAGAAAAGTGCGCTTTACATGATGCGAAACATCCTCTTTACTTGTAGTTTAAAATCCTGAAAAAAGTTTACTTCCCTTTGAATTTTCCTACATGTACATACTTTTAGATTTCTTCTATACTATTTTACTTGTACAATACTTAGATATTATTCTATACTTAAGTTATTTACAGAAATGTATGTTCTTGAATACATAGTAAAGCTAATTAAAGTCATTCCAGCTGCCCTTCCCACACCCTGATAAACGGATTCATCTTATCTTTTTCCTCTCCTCAAGGACTTGAGGTCTTAGAACGGTATCTGGGGAAAACCTGCAGTAACTGTGGACTTCCTAGCAAGAAAGGGAGGACAAGGTGATTAAAGACGTGTCCTTTCCCTCTTGGTCAAGGACAGGACGAGGCAGAACTCCAGACGCTGTGGTGTTCGGCTTCCTGCGTCTCCTCTGTCAGTTTAGTATCAACATCAAGTCAAGGGACCAAGTCAGTGGGCTTTTCGTTATATTCCAGCAGGCTACATGACAAACGCAGGTTCACAGTTCACTGCTTGTCCTGCAGTGTGGGGCTGTGATGATATATGCTTATTTATGGGTGACATTGCGTTTTTATGTGTGTGTGTGTGTATGAGAGCAAGTTTGTGTTTTTTAAGTGGGAGTGTGTGTGTGTGTGTGTATGAGTGTGTGTGTGTGTGTGTGTGTGTGAGTGTGTGTGTGTGTGTGTGTGTGTGTGTGTGTGTGTGTGTGTGTGTGTGTGTGTGTGTGTGTGTGTGTGTGTGTGTGTGTGTGTGTGTGTGTGTGTGTGTGTGTGTGTGTGTGTGTGTGTGTGTGTGTGTGAGCATACATACCGTTGCTGCTTTTCACAGCCAGCACAGCAGCTAATACTTCACTCTCTCTGTCCTCCCTTCTGTTCTCAGAATCATGGTGCAAATGTCCTCTCACACACATTTGTCTGCATTAGGCGTCCTGTTTGTTAGAGTCTGTTCTGTTTGTTAGAGTCTGATCTGTTTGTTAGAGTCTGTTCTGTTTGTTAGAGTCTGATCTGTTTGTTAGAGTCTGATCTGTTTGTTAAAGTCTGTTCTGTTTGTTATAGTTGGTAGTTTGTTATACTTTCGGTTTATCAAGCTGACTTTGAAGTGTTGAGTAGTCCATATTTATTGTGAAAATAGAAAATACGTTTTCCTCAGAGTCAAATTTGTTCTCTCGGTATTCCCAAAGTGCATAGAATTAATTTAAATTCAAATCAATTAATACTTAATTGTCATTATTCAAATACATGGCTGTACAGTATAAAACACTGTCAGTTGATCAGCAGATAATACAATAAGACTAGATAGTAGCGTTACACAAAGACAGAAGGTGCGCAGCTGATAGTTCCAGAGTATGTGCAGAGGCTTCAAGAGCAGACTATGGTACCAGTAAATGTGTAGACATGGGTGACTGCGACTAAAGAGATCAAGAGTGATGTGCCCTCAGGCTCACTGGGCATGAGCTCAGTGGGAGATGCTGGGTGAAGCATGAAGACACAGTGTCAGAGTAGATCTGTGATGAAGAGGGAGGATCAGAGTAGATCTGTGATGAAGAGGGAGGATCAGAGTAGATCTGTGATGAAGACACAGTGTCAGAGTAGATCTGTAATGAAGAGGGAGGACCAGAGTAGATCTGTGATGAAGACACAGTGTCAGAGTAGATCTGTGATGAAGAGGGAGGATCAGAGTAGATCTGTGATGAAGACACAGTGTCAGAGTAGATCTGTAATGAAGAGGGAGGACCAGAGTAGATCTGTGATGAAGAGGGAGGATCAGAGTAGATCTGTGATGAAGACACAGTGTCAGAGTAGATCTGTGATGAAGATGGAGGATCAGAGTAGATCTGTGATGAAGGATGAAGGAGGATCAGAGTAGATATGGCTTCCCTTAGACATCTCTTCTTGTAGCTTCATCCACAAAGCACCATTATGTCTCTGGCTTTCAGACCAAAGACTTAAATGTCAGTGAGGCCATTAGTGAGGAGTCAAAGGCTAGGGCACAATAGGCTAGGGTCCACAATAGGCTAGGGCACAATAGGCTAGGGCCCACAATAGGCTAGGGTCCACAATAGACTAGGGTCCACAATAGGCTAGGGCACAATAGGCTAGGGCACAATAGGCTAGGGTCCACAATAGGCTAGGGCACAATAGGCTAGGGTCCACAATAGGCTAGGGTCCACAATAGGCTAGGGTCCACAATAGGCTAGGGCACAATAGGCTAGGGTCCACAATAGGCTAGGGTCCACAATAGGCTAGGGCACAATAGGCTAGGGTCCACAATAGGCTAGGGCACAATAGGCTAGGGTCCACAATAGGCTAGGGCACAATAGGCTAGGGTCCACAATAGGCTAGGGCACAATAGGCTAGGGTCCACAATAGGCTAGGGTCCACAATAGGCTAGGGCACAATAGGCTAGGGTCCACAATAGGCTAGGGTCCACAATAGGCTAGGGCACAATAGGCTAGGGTCCACAATAGGCTAGGGCACAATAGGCTAGGGCACAATAGGCTAGGGTCCACAATAGGCTAGGGTCCACAATAGGCTAGGGCACAATAGGCTAGGGTCCACAATAGGCTAGGGTCCACAATAGGCCAGGGCACAATAGGCTAGGGCACAATAGGCTAGGGCACAATAGGCTAGGGCCCACAATAGGCTAGGGCACAATAGGCTAGGGTCCACAATAGGCTAGGGCACAATAGGCTAGGGTCCACAATAGGCTAGGCCACAATAGGCTAGGTCACAATAGGCTAGGGTCCACAATAGGCTAGGGTCCACAATAGGCTAGGGCACAATAGGCTAGGGTCCACAATAGGCTAGGGTCCACAATAGGCTAGGGCACAATAGGCTAGGGTCCACAATAGGCCAGGGCACAATAGGCTAGGGCACAATAGGCTAGGCCACAATAGGCTAGGGCCCACAATAGGCTAGGGCACAATAGGCTAGGGTCCACAATAGGCTAGGGCACAATAGGCTAGGGTCCACAATAGGCTAGGGTCCACAATAGGCTAGGGTCCACAATAGGCTAGGGCACAATAGGCTAGGGCCCACAATAGGCTAGGGTCCACAATAGGCTAGGGTCCACAATAGGCTAGGTCACAATAGGCTAGGGCACAATAGGCTAGGGCACAATAGGCTAGAGTCCACAATAGGCTAGGGTCCACAATAGGCTAGGGCACAATAGGCTAGGGTCCACAATAGGCTAGGGCACAATAGGCTAGGGTCCACAATAGGCTAGGGCACAATAGGCTAGGGTCCACAATAGGCTAGGGTCCACAATAGGCTAGGGCACAATAGGCTAGGGCACAATAGGCTAGGGTCCATAATAGGCTAGGGTCCACAATAGGCTAGGGTCCACAATAGGCTAGGGTCCACAATAGGCCAGGGCACAATAGGCTAGGGTCCACAATGCACAATATTCACAGGCAGCTTCCAGCTTCATGTACTGAGACAAAGAGAGTTCGTGGTCTCCCAGATCCTCTGATTTGTCTAAACATTTGCAATTGTGGACATCCCAATGTCTTTCTTACTTTTTGCATAAATCAAATATCCATTTATCTCACCATCAGTAACCCCCCCCCCCAATCTAATGAGTTATACATAATTATTATTTTTTTTCCATGAACTCTGTGTTTGATGAAGTATGTTTATATTCTTCTTGACTTCCCAGCAGTCTCTGGTGTTGTATTTGGCTTTTATGGCTATATTGCGTATGTTGTTATTTTGTGCTTTCTGACACCCACAGAACGCCTCTGACTGTGCAATGCTTCCCTGCTGTAATGTATTTGGAGTAGATCGTGGTGGTTTCGCTATTAAGACAAAGCCCTAACATAACAGGGGCCGTTCAGGAAGACCGGTGTGTCATTAGACTACAGTGCACTGCCCCACACGTGGCATGCCCACACTGCTACAGTGTCACTGTACACATTCCTAAAGTTAATGTAAATCTAGTCAGCCAAGCACAGGGGACGGAGCTCTCATCCTGCACACACAGCTCTGGGAGGTGGTCCGGCTTCCAACATTAGCACTGCCTCATGTCTTCGGCCTTCAGGAATTATTTTCACTGTGTCATGAGAGTGAACTGCTGTACTGAATACTTACCACATCATTCAACTGATTAAGCTCATTTTAAGTGCTTATAAGCTTTCAAAACTAATTGGTCCTGTGAACTGACTGTCTTGCACCAATGGAAAGAGAGGGGGGCTTTTTACGCCTAATCTATGGGACACATCACCAGCTGACAAACAAACGTCTGAGAGAACTCACAGAGCAAACACGGCTTGAGCAGAGCTCTCAACGCTTTACCCAGTCCAGGCGGGTTCAACTCAGCTCATCCTGATGGTTCTTTGGCACAGATTGGAGTGATTAGTCTTCCCACCATCATGGATGTTTATTGACAGGGCCACCAGACTTTGGCAGCGTCAGACCTCACAGAACAGAAGAGTCTTTTTTAAGATATCACTATGTCAGTCAGGAAATACAGTAGTCATGACACAGACTAGTATACTGTGATGGTATAATGCGTTTCACTAACTCACGATAATGCCATGACAACAACATGGTAGTGTTTACTTAATTGCTGCTGCCTGTCAAACCAGTAAACACCTGCATCCCATCAGTGAGGTAACTAGGCAACGTTTGTGGTCCTTAACTAGTTAAATACAGCCCTAATTGGCTTTTACACACGGCATACGCAGCACACAGAGGGGAGAATAATAACATGTGCCAGAAAAAATGTTTAAACAACATTTTTTGTTTGAACATTTAAAAACAGCATTTCATTTATGAGGGAGTCGTAGTGCTTGTAATGTTTACCATCTGAACCTGCTTAAGTCTCTGGAGAAGCCACAGTGGCAAAATGTGCTTCTGTTGGCATGAGAGTTGACATATTCGTCCATGGGAAAAAGTAAGAGGTGTGTCTGTTCCCCTGTTTAAGACATAGATGAGGTCGGTTCATGTTTGAGAAACCCAAAAAATGTAACCAAGCAGACTTTTATACTGCCGCAAAGGAATGTGATCTGCGCTGATGTCTTTAGTGGAGAAGTGGGGACTTTATGGAGATCACGCGTAGCTACCGATGAGTAATGAACAAACAGGCGACCGCAGCGCTGATGCCAACAGGCATGTTTTGGTAGGACTGCCAGGCTGCTCAGACCTACTAAAGGCTCTGGGAAAGTTGGGGTTCGTTTCTGTGTTTTCGTGGGCTTTTGTCGTGCCAGAGAGGTTAAAGCTCCAGACCTGAGCAGTGGCTTTGTGGTTAGCACTGGCTCTGGGTTTGGCCAGGCCGACCGTGAGAGCCCATGCTGTGCATTGAGAGCGTGGAGATTGAACGCGGCTCCTCTGGTGAGTTGCTCTGGCTCCAGTGACCCATGCAGGGGAAAGGAGGATTTAATGGGAGCAGGAGTTAAGAAAGCAAAGGGACAGGGAGAAGAAAGGCCTCCTTTGTGTGAGTGGACGAAGGGAGAAGACGTCCTCAAAGCCCTCATCCACCACAACCCCCCCACAACCCCCAGGAGCTAACGGTGAAACTCCATACATGTCAAACACGCTCCTCAAACTCCAGCTTCCATTAGCAGGCATGGGTTCCTGCTAAAGACAAGACGTTTGAAAAGTTGCCTGAAATAACCCGATGACATTTGGCAGCTGCCCCACACCCGACCTGTAAGCTCCTGGAGAAAGGAGGTCCAGGTCCCCAGGAGGTTCTGACCCTAATGAAGCCAGTCAACCTCAAGCCCTGAGCTCCCAGCTCCCATGACATGCACCTCATTAGGAAGGAACTGGGCATGGAGTCCACCTCTATGGAGGCAGACACGAAACCCACCAGGAGCAACGTTTCAGCCGTAGGCACGGGGAGGAGCAGCACGGGGAGGAGCAGCACGGGGATGCGCAGCACAGGGAGGAGCAGCACGGGGAGGAGCAGCACAGGGAGGAGCAGCACGGGGAGGAGCAGCACAGGGAGGAGCAGCACGGGGAGGAGCAGCACAGGGAGGAGCAGCACAGGGAGGTCAGATGCCTGCCACACTGTTTTCTTTCTCCCTCCACCTGGAAACAGAGGGTGGTACACTGCAGAGGCCTGGTTGGTTGCTGAGGCAGAAAGCACAGCATTCACACTGAACACAGCCTGTCCAGCCAGGAGTGTCGACATCCTCAGGGAGAAATGCAAAAAACCCGGGTGTGACAGGTGGGTGTGAACAGTGGCCCTTAGTTGATGAAAATGATTTTTTTTTACACGTATTTATTTATTTTGCATAATAAGGGCCTTGTGACATGAGCACAGAACACTAACTGCTGCTGTGGGCTTCGTGTTCCTGCACTGCAGTGACAAAATACTTGCTGTGTGTTTGCAGTAGTTTGTTTGCTTTGGAGACCCCAAGGTCGAACTCGTCACACCCCTGAGTTAACAACGCTTCCTCACCATTATACGAGTTGAGGAATGACGGGTGTGGGAGTATTTTTGTGGTGTTGAGAGGTGAGTCTGGATTTTTCTGGATTTAGCCAGATTGATCTGGATTTATCAAGTGGTTTGGGCATGTGACAACTGAGCGTTCCACCTCCACAAAGCAACGGAGTTAGGCATCTCACTTTCTGACATATTACAGACAGGAATGAAGAGCCTTCCAAACATGGTCTTCCAACTAAACGTAATATTTTATAAATTGTATAAATGATGTATATAAATGTATAATCAAAGACCTGAACTGGAACAGCATCAAATCAGATACAACAGATGGAAAAATAAGGTTTTTCCTTAAGATGAGTTGAACAATGAATATTTAAAAAAAAAACTATAGTCATTCTATGCAGAAATATGTATGAAATCCAGGCTTATTTCCACACTGCAGTAGCTGGCCAGTGAGACCACACTGCAGTAGCTGGCCAGTGAGACCACACTGCAGTAGCTGGCCAGTGAGTGAACTGGTGATGGACCGACCAACTTGGGTGAGGAGTCGGTCTGAGCAGCTGTGGCCTTTGGCGTTCCAGCCAATCAGCAGAGCTCCCTCTCCATGGTGCGTCTGAGCTAAGGGCCGAGCTCAGACCCTCTGAAGTACAGTCCTCCTTCTAGCGGAGAGCAACCCTGAGGCCTGGAGACATTGCACTAGCTGGAGCCTGCACTCGTTCCCCCACTACCACACCCCCTCGTTAACTCCTCGTTAACCACCTGTTAAGGGTATCAAACTGACTTCAGGTAGTTCACTGGTCTTACATGTAACCTTATGGAATCCCAACAGGTGGAATCCCAACAGATGATTACAGATTACAGATGATATCATAGGTTACACAGGAGTAAAGGCTAACCGGGATATTGACGACACCTCCTATGCTGCTGTCAGCTCTGTGAAGAGGTGCAGTGTTAACCTCAATCACTGGAATGCTGGGAGGAAATTACCCGTCAGTGCCACGTAAGAGGTTATCTTGCCACTCTTGGAGGATGGTATGTGTGGTATGGTGGTGACTGTTTTGTAAAATGAGGAGATTCTTTCTTCTCCAGATGGACTGTATACATACTGTAACCCAAGCTACTTTATAACTGACTATGACATTAGTAGCATTTCCTAATGTGGTGTTTGTGACTTGTTAGTTGGAGGGGAAGTCCTGACTTCCAGAACTGTAATAATAGCATAATATGCTGGGACAGCCATGCAAGTACAAACATTACCCTGCAGAACACTGACAGGCCTTCAGAACTCCATTCAGACTCACAGCTGAGCTAATGTGTACAAGTCCATATGAACGACATGTCCGTTCACTTGAAGTCCAGAATTGCTGAGAAAGCCTTTTCCTACAGAAAGGCCCGACCCCTCCACTCCTGTCACATAAGTAGACTCCACTGCGTTATAGATCCCACATAGTCTTAGCATCAGTGAGAACAATGTTTTTCATAATGAACCTCTGATACTTTATTGGTACACACTGATAAAACACTGTTTGGGAGATCTTGGACCTGCGTATTTGTTCCAGACATGGTACTCCTGTTAGAAGCCGAGTAGCACTTGGCTGAGAATGTATCAAGATGTAGAATCTTTTTTAAAAAGTGCATTGCAACTCAAGTATAATTAGAGAGCAAGCAGGAGACTGACATCTGATAACGATTACAGGACACGAGAAAAATTCAGTTACTGGCTGTTGGAGCTCCAAAAATCTTTTTAGCGTCAATTAATCACAAAAGAAAACGAATTTCTTCAAGATGTCACAAACACACGTCTGTCTCCACTCACACTGAAGTAAAAGACCTGAGGTGCCCCGGGGTAGGAAACGCCACATAGCACTTCCTTGAACCAGTTCTGCTTCAGTGCAAAGAAAGACCAACAGCAGTGATCCGTTTTAATTTGTAATCCCGCTAGTAATCACCAAATGTTTAGAATATACCTGTGGTCGATGCTTATGCCTGCCTTTATTCTGAATGGAATACAGGTACGTGTCTTTGTGTGTGTTTCATGACTACCTAACACTGCCTCTCTTGCCTTATGGAAGGACACTGATCTATGGTATAGTTCCTGCAGATCCCAGAACTCTGTGCTATTCTGCATTGCTATTGTTTCTAAATGTTTGCAGGACCTGGTTAATATGAGTTCAAGAATGTGGGCAGGACACATGCCTTTGTTGAGGCAGCAGGAGCCTCAGGCAGAGGTCATGACCTTTCGAACATTAGCCGTGGTCTGTGAGGCAAACCAAACCAAACATATGTGGCAAGAATACGCTGAACACAGCAGTAGACCAAAGACAAACACAACACACCATCTCACAGTGGGCATAGAGAAACAGGAGACCCCGAAACTAAGGGTCACATATCCAAACTCTGATCACGATGACTCATAGGTTAACAAAGGAGCAAGCAAATGTAGCCCCTCCCCCCAGCACCTCAGCCAGAGCCACCACATGTCACACCAACTCAAGCTAAAACATAGTAATTGGTGTTTTACTCAATGAGCAATGTTAACATTGGGAAGAAACAGGAAACAGGTTTCAGTAGTTTATTCCAGTAACTTTTGTATGTGTTTACTATGATTCAATCATTAGAGAACACATTCCACAAAAATGCTAACAAATATGTGAATGACGCAATGTCATGCTATCATGCTAACCTTACAACTACTAGCATTACTTCATTTTCGACCACTTTAGCATTTCAGGTGAAGTAATCTCTAAACGTTGACATTAAGGGACACGATGAAACCCTCACTACAGTCCAGCCTGCTGTTGCCTTCACAGCATGTACATCATTAAAACCACAGAAAGATTTACGGTATATTCAGGCCACAAGGTTTTCGAACCAGTGCAGGTTTTGGCAAGCGATTAGACGCAGTGTTGATGTTACCACTCAGGCAGAAAGATCTGGCTTCTGCACTGAACACTGGACCGTGTTTATTTTTGAGTCCTGCAGCAGCGAAGATAATGCACTGTCCGACTCTAATAATATCAGTCATGTGACCACCTCTCCTGTATCAAAGCCCTTCTGGATCTCATACCAGGAGCTACCCTCCTTGACAGACCAGGTTAACCCCATCACGTCACCCTGACATGTGCATCACTGGTCCCTGAGGGAAGGTAGTGGTGGTAACTCAACCCCAACTGGGGTGCTCTTCACCCCAAACACCTCACTTCCTGCTTAATGGTTTCTAACTGGCCGTGAAGTTTATTTCCTCCAGTTGTTTGGAGCGTCAGACTCGAGAAGGTTTACAGCCTCCTTGCTCCTTTGCGGTTTGCGCCAGGCCGTTCAGCCAAGGGCTTGTGTTTGGAATGCCGCACCAGGCATCAGGTCATCCTTCCTCCACTTTTATGGTAGCACGGCTCTAAATGGAGCCTAAAACATTACCGGGTGATGAATTGGAAACAGTTTTTCACGCAGGCAGACGATCAAAGCTTCTGTCCAGACCAGGGTTTGTTTATGGAGGCTTGGGCGTCCAACCCTGGCACAGGGACCACAGCTATGAGGAACTGCGAACCTCTCAAAGAGGCTGGGGCTCTTCTTAATAAATGACCCCAACAAATTGGGGAAAATCAGTTTAGCGCTTTTCCATCTGCCATTTTGACACATGAAATGCTAAAAGTTGCACCCCGTGAACACTGCCCTCCCTCACCGCCGTTGTCCTTTGAAGCGTGAGACGCCTCCACACGTGTCTTGAGCAAACACACACATTCATTGTCTTGGCAAAAACCATGTCCATTTCCCTCTAGAAATATGTTGACCAAGCTGTTCTTGGATTCCTGAAAATGAGTTGATCTTAAAGTTACAAGAAGATTTCTAAATGTTTCCTTTTCCTTATCTCACAGCTCTTGAAATTCCTCAAAACTGTCCGTTTGGATGCACAGGAATAAAAGAGGGTTTACCCTTCCTCCAAAATGTTAAAAGTACAACACTTAATGGATGTTCTGGAAGTTTGTTTCAGTTTCAGGCAAAAATAGACTTAAAGTAAAACAAAGCGTAAAGTGTAAACATAAAATATCACATTGTTAGCACATGTCATTTTAAAGTTTACTTAAATCCACACACGGTTTGACTGCAGAATAAGCACAAATGTAGACAAAATTCACTGTTTAAAAAAAATGTCAAAAGTCCATCATCCGTTCATAAAGCAAAAAACCTGGCAGACCAGAGCAGTAAACTTCAACACTGTCGATGGCATCTCTAGAAGACATGGAAATCTGCTCTGTAATTCAGGATTATAATATCATTCTCAAAATCCTCAGAAGTGAAGTTTTTACAAGTGCAATAGCAGTTCAAAGTTTCCATTTTCGTTACTTCTGTTTTTCGTTTCAAAGTATTGGACGGCTTCTGTCAGAGCTGTCCTCCTGATCTCTTGGGGGCGTTTGGCCTAGATGATTTTTTTGTGCAATGCAAAATATTTATAGAGTTTGCTTTATGTCAAAAGCACGACAACCAGGATGTCTGCTTCTCATTATCCAGGCTTTTTTTTAAAATGTTTATTTAGGTTCAAATTAACCGGTCAGGAAATATAGTTAAGCAAGCGGCTGAGGACTCCCTTCACCAGGGAGCATCACTGGTGACCCCCTAACCCTCATATGCTGTGTATTAGGAAGGCATGCGAAGCCCAGCACAGCACAACATGCCTCCCTCAACATGCGTGCTGCTGGGGTAGGCGGGGCTACTGGGGTAGGCGGGGCTGCTGGGGTAGGCGGGGCTGCTGGGGTAGGTGGGGCTGCTGGGGAAGGCAGGGCTGCTGGGGTAGGCAAGAAGTAAATACAACAGAAATAATACAGTAATCTATAAATAAATAAACCAAATAAATCCTTTTTGCCGGAAATGGCCTACAGGCTTGAAGTGTATTCTGTTGAGGGAAGATAAGTCAGACCCTCCCGGAACGGCAAACATTAATAACTCATTTTGAGCAAACGGTATGTTAGCAGAGCAAGACTTTCGTCAGACGAGAACCCTTGATGGTTCACGACAGCAGAGGCAGATGGCTTCCCTCAGTGTCATCCCGTCGGGTCTAACTCGTGGGATTACACGCGAAGGAGTCGGGCTGCTGGGAGATCAGACGGACTGTGGGGGCTGCTGGGAGATCAGACGGACTGTGGGGCCTGCTGGGAGAGAAGACTGACTGGACTGAGAGCAGCTAGGATCTGTCCTGGGCTGATATGGACAGAAGAGACAGACGAACCTACGCCAGCGCACTGAGGAGCTTCATAAACATGGTCTAGTTGATGGAAGGCCAAAGAGGGTAAACTGGAGAGCAGCTGGAGTCATGGCGATATAGTGTATACTTACGAACTAGATATAAGAGGTCTACTTACACAGTCTGGGTTTGCACACAGGCTACACTAACTGTTCATAACCTGTTCAACTGTTCATAACTGTTCATAACCTGTCATAGTGTAGACGTTTAAATAAAACTACAACACACTGAAGTCAATTCAGACAAACAGCTTTATGTCATGAGAGCGAGGGGAGAGGTGGGTTCAGTTCTGACCATGGGTATGTCTGCCAAGCATATGGTCATTCTTTTCCCTATTTTTCTCCCTTTCCAGCAGTTATGTGTAACATTTGGCAGAACAAATTCTTCAAACATACACATAAGTGAACACCAGTTCAATCAAAACCTCAAAAGCGTTGAAGTTTTACTGCCTGTCACGCAGCACAAACAGAAATGTGTCCACACTTGTCCACACTGATGCGTCCACGATGCATACACACTGCTTCCAGCTGCGACATCTTTATAAAGCGTGTTACTGTCTGCATTAGGGCACCAACTCTATGCTCGTGCACGTCCACAGCCTCGTGTACTTTCAAAGCCTCGTGCACTGCTCAAAGAAAACACTGCTTTCTCAGTGCTTGAAGTGCAGACCCTTGGGAGTGAAGGCCCAGTCCCTCAGCACTCAACCTGCTCTCCAGGAGCGAGTGCTGGGCTGTAAGAGGATTAACCGCATCCCTCCACTCACCCTCCCCCCACCCGCTGCACACTGGCCACAGCTGGAAGGAGCTCACGGTGGGTACGTCAGCGCAGCCGTGTGCTGGAAGCAGGCCCGTGTGTGTTGACGCCAGCCCTGGACCCAATCCCTGGAGCTCGTGTGGAATCCGTCTGGCCGAGGGCATCGTCTGTCTGTGCGTTGGGCGGCAGACCTGTTCAAATACGTCACGGGTCTCGTGGTCCCTTTCCCCGCACGGCTGGAGAGGGGGGCGTCGCCTTCGGAGGGGGCGTCACGTCCTCTGACACATGCCAACTGAGCCATGAATGGACCAGCGGTGGAGGAAGGAGAAAACGGCAGTGGAAAAAAAGCTTTCCAAGACTCGGGTGGGGTTGTCGGGTGGGGTTGTCCATCAACGTCGGAGCTCTGCGCATAAAGGAACCTCTCTCCGTGCTCAAAGGAGAGCCTGGCACACCACTGGCTTAATCTGACATTCCTTCAAAACCAGGCTCATGGCGCCGCATTTGAAGAGGGGCTCACGGGGGGGCAGTTTAACTTTCACATCTGAATCTGAGGAGCTTAGCCAGCATGTCAGTGTGGGGCCTTTAGCTGATTACTCAAGCAGAACACAAACCTGTTTATGTTTTACCTGACAGCCATGTTTAATGAAGCTGTATTACGCTTGGAAGTGCGTTTGTAACAGGCGAGTACACCCCTTGGTGTCTGGAGTTTGAGAGTATAAACATTTCTGGGACTGCAAAGCAAATGAAAGTAGCAATTCATTCTGGAGCCTCTCCGAGACAAAGCCTGGAATGTCTGTATGTCACCATACAGACCCTACCGTCTGGAGAACAATACCTACAGTCTCATTAAAGCTCATCTCTGCATGCCACGCAGAGCCGTCACATCCCTTTTATGGTTAGCAAGTGTCTGTGTTGTGCAGCGTTCGAATATTTGTACGTGTATTTATGTAAGACAAGGAGCAGCACATGGAACAGTGCAATCATTGTGTGCTGCTGCATCTAGTGGTCCTTAGAGATCTCCTCCTGTTGGAGGCCTTACAGCCTGTTCTAGGCATCCTCTCTCATTCTCTAATCCATCATGTCTGGGGATTAATCCTGCTCCACAGCATGGCCTGTCTCTCATCCTCTCAGCCCTAATCCTGCTCCACAGCCTGGCCTGTCTCTCATCCTCACAGCCCTAATCCTGCTCCACAGCCTGGCCTGTCTCTCATCCTCACAGCCCTAATCCTGCTCCACAGCCTGGCCTGTCTCTCATCCTCACAGCCCTAATCCTGCTCCACAGCCTGGCCTGTCTCTCATCCTCACAGCCCTAATTCTGCTCCACACAGCCCATGTTCTCACACCCACTTGACCGAAATGACTCAGCAGAGATTAACGGGGGGGGTCACATTTGGACAGAGGGTTTTTTCGGTTATTCCGTTTAGAGCAGCACAGACTGAATGATGATGATGATGAATGAGAATCTGTTTGGTTGTTTCATTTCTGTGGTCATCATCTTTGAAACCAAAATAACAGCTCGCCAAGGATCAACCGGATACTTGTGAAACTACATAAAGCCATAATGTCATATTAACATAATATGCATAAGACATAGTCATGTCTTTAGAGCCAAGCACAGATCCGTGGCTAGCCCATCAACGGGTTGTGTCTAGGGTCTAGTCCAGCACTGTGTCTAGGGTCTAGTACCAGCGCTGTGTCTAGGGTCTAGTCCAGCACTGTGTCTAGGGTCTAGTACCAGTGCTGTGTTTAGGGTCTAGCACCAGCGCTGTGTGTAGGGTCTAGCCCAGCGCTGTGTCTAGGGTCTAGTACCAGTGCTGTGTCTAGGGTCTAGTACCAGTGCTGTGTTTAGGGTCTAGTACCAGTACTGTGTCTAGGGTCTAGTACCAGCGCTGTGTGTAGGGTCTAGTACCAGCGCTGTGTCTAGGGTCTAGCCCAGCGCTGTGTCTAAGGTCTAGTACCAGTGCTGTGTCTAGGGTCTAGTACCAGCGCTGTGTCTAGGGTCTAGTACCAGTGCTGTGTCTAGGGTCTAGCCCAGTGCTGTGTCTAGGGTCTAGCCCAGCGCTGTGTCTAGGGTCTAGTACCAGCGCTGTGTCTAAGGTCTAGTACCAGTGCTGTGTCTAGGGTCTAGTACCAGCGCTGTGTCTAGGGTCTAGTACCAGTGGGTCTAGTACCAGTGCTGTGTCTAGGGTCTAGCCCAGTGCTGTGTCTAGGGTCTAGCCCAGCGCTGTGTCTAGGGTCTAGTACCAGCGCTGTGTCTAGGGTCTAGCCCAGCGCTGTGTCTAGGGTCTAGTACCAGCGCTGTGTCTAGGGTCTAGCCCAGTGCTGTGTCTAGGGTCTAGTACCAGCGCTGTGTCTAGGGTCTAGCCCAGCACTGTGTCTAGGGTCTAGCCCAGTGCTGTGTCTAGGGTCTAGTACCAGCACTGTGTCTAGGGTCTAGTCCAGCGCTGTGTCTAGGGTCTAGTACCAGCGCTGTGTCTAGGGTCTAGCAGCCCTTTTGTGAAGCTGCTGCATGACTATTTGTGATGTTAAACACTTTGAATAACAAAACAACCACCGTAGGCGTATGCGGGGGCTTTAAAAATCAAAATATGAAGGATGTACAGTCGATCTGTGCTGTGTGTTCCAGCGTTTTACTGACATGGATCATCTCTGCAGGAGCGTTGGCACACCACAGACAGACATCTGTTCATCAGATGTATGTCCGACCCTGGTGGTATCTCCAGCCAGGCCTAATGCAGTTCACCCTCCGCACGACTGGAAGGTTAATGAACCCGGAATGGTTGAACTCAGTGAGGAGGAGGAGGATTTAAGAGGAAGATATGCAACGTCTGCAAAAAAAAACCCTCACATTCATTACTGAGACAGTTGCCGCTGATTATCTAAATTGCTGGAGAGATAGTGAGACTTTAGCTATGTTCTTCCTACTCTTCCCCACAACTACTGTAAACAGATTTGTTCTTGGGCGGTGTGAGAGGAATACCTTCTCCAGCCCATGTTGTCTGTAGTGAGCTAACCACCGGACATATGGTTTACATGTTCCTGATGAGATGCTTCCTTTCTTGACTCCCTTCAAGCGTACAGTGCAACGTCCGTAAACATGGTAATCGGAGAGTGGAAGAGCTCTTCCTGGGAGACCACAGATTGGTGGGGTACTGGGAGGAGCTGGCAATGATGGAATGACTGCACTGGGAAGTCTCATCCCCCTCAGCCCAGATGGTCCAGGGCAGGACCTGCTGTATGAACCAGAACAAGAATTCAGGGATTCAGTGATATCGGTTTAGAGAAAAGCCAGTCTGCCCACTTACAAATTAAAGTGTTGTGCATTTTCTTTGATGGCTTTCATCCTGACTATGTTAAACAAGTGTACAACATCAGCATTTGTTTTGTGAAGATTCCTAATAGCATGATATTGTGTTTTAGAAGAATAAAATCCATAAAAATATTCTTGCTGAAAAACTGGATAACCACGGAGGCACAGAACAACCAAGCAGACCAAAGATCCAACCACAAACTGGACCAGGATCAAGACCATCTTCCTGTGAACAACTCAAAGCCCGTCACTTCCTGCCCGGCCCATGACATCAGAAGAAGACTGCAGTCCATTCGCTGTGGCAGAGCTTCAGGTCTTGGGCTGAGACAGAAGGTCAAGCTTCTGTCCCCCAGACCAGCTCCTCTGAGGTGGCTTTGAAGCTGCTGTTTCTGATCCTCATGTTCCTCTTCTTCCTCCTGGTGGGGTTCTGTGACTGTTCACCTTCACCTTATTTGATTTAGTGTGGATGGGTGACTTATTACCATGTGTGCATGTATACAGAGAGAGGGAGAGAGAGAGAGTTAGAGTATCCCAGGTTAAATGGAGGTCCTGGATGTGAAGCACAAGACCCCAGATGTGTTTGGTGTGACCCCTGATTCCCCCCCTCCGATCCAGATGGCAGACTGCACTACTTGAGCCGCTGAAGAAATCCCTTATGTCAACCAACAGTTATAAACTCCCATTCCTGTGAAATCAGGGGTCTATTTTAGTATCAAAATATTTCCCCCTGAAGGAACAAAGAAAGTTTCATTCCAGATAAAGAACCAAGATAGTGTTTCTGTAGAAATTATCAGCCTATCATTCTGGTTTATGTCATAACAAGTTCTATTTAGAGAATTTTCGAGGACTGACACATCCCTGGCTCTGTACACAAATGATTAGTACTGACACTTTTATCTAACTGCAGTTAAATGTTTGTATTTCATCACTGCTAGGACCTTACTGCTAGTTTGTGATGAGTTCACCACGTTCCACCTGCAGAAAAAAAACGTCTCCTTACTTTGCTGTAACAAAACAGCAAATAGTCCGTATTTAATGTACGTTTACACAGTTATGACAGGGCTAAGATGTTTTACGTATCTACAGCATTTAATCATCTTTCCTAGCCTACTAGCTCGTGTGGACTTAATATTATGATTAGAAACTCGTCGCTCATTTTCATCAATTTGAGTCTTTCATCAATTTGAGTTTCCCAACAATGTGCAATCATGAATTAACACGGATTCACCAGAAGAGGGCGCGAATGGCCTCTCCAGAGTTCTAAGTAATCTTCCCTGCAGAGATGCGGCTGAGTTATAAAAGGTAGGTTTTCTCTAGTAGCAGGTTTCATCTCACCTCCTGGATTGTGAGATGGACGAATCATATCGGCTCCAGGAGCAATGACTCAGACGGTCTCTGTAGAGCACTGCTTCTACGAAGCAGCACGGTCCAGACACCGACACAGGAGTGTGCAGGGTACGGAAGAGATCTCTGCGTGTCTTTAGAAATACAATACAATTGGAAAATATATCCTAAAACATTTTTAATCTTTTAACACAGTTACACGTACATTGTTAAGGAAAAATGATACAATTGTCAAACCCAAAATCAATTATCAAACTCAAATTACTAATACTAAATAATAAATTGTCTTCTTCATAGCTAGCGCCACGGTGTTCTAGGGCAACTGTTAAAATAAATTAATATGTACCACGAGGTGGTACGAAATGTCATTTAGAGAATAAAGCCATTATATTTCGATATTGCGCCATATTTGCAGCAGAGGCTGCCCATGCCACGAAAAGGAGCATCGTAGCACCTTAGGATTGTCACGCGGCCTGCTTTTGTTATAAATGACCTTTATTTTTGCCTAGAAACGTAGCATTACATTTATTGTGTATTTGTATGTGTTGTGTCTCGGATGTAAGCGCGTCGTTTAGTTCCCTTAATATAGGACACAGCCACCGTGAGCTCAGCTGCGAGGGCACACGGTTTAAAGCGCTCCTACTTCAGCTCATTAGCTAATGTTCAAACTCTATGAGCTGGACTGTGTGTTGGGACAGGAAACGATTAACCCTACGGGTCAGAGCGGCCCAACAAACCTGAATTTGCGCCCTGCCCCATAAATTTGTGACGTGTAAAACGGAAGTGGCCATCCTCTGGGCCTCCTCTTCACTGGCCTTGCTCTTATTTAATGGGAGTTGTTATGTTCTCGCAACTTCCTGGCAGTAATGCCACTTTAAAGTCGCAATTAGACTACTATATTCTAAGTCCCAAAATACAGTGGCCCTTGCATCCCCGTCGTCAGAAAGCCAGAGCACCATGAGGTTCTTGACATTTCGAGATTGGCACTACTTACTTCTCGACCACACTCACTCGAACAAATCCAAAGTTATGGTCATGTTTTAAAAAGAATAAACTAGTGTCTGGAGGGATCTGTCACTGAGGGGCTGATAAAGAGGGCGAGTAAAGCGTCTCTCCCCCCCGGGGCCGGTTAGGGTGGGGGTGGGGGTGGGGGGCAGCACAGCGGGCAGGGAACCCAAGTCTGAGGTGAGAGATTGTCTTGTCATACAGGGGTACACAAGAGAAAGGTGAACCCGCGACACAGACATGCGATACGAGCTTTACCCATAATCTCCTACCTCTGTATCCTGGATCATTTTCAGTGCTCCTTTGGGACTAACGGATCAATAATCGAAGGGCCCAGCATCCTTCACTCCTGACCGGGCCTGTTCTGCTCTGACACCACCCTGGCGACGCCTCCTTATCCTCCGTACCTTTTGCCTCACGTGCAAACGGTTACGCTGGTAGTTCTAGTAATGTTTCAGTGAAACTTTCTATTTTATGTGAGTGTTTTTTCTATTTTATGTAGTGTTTCTTTTAGTCCCAGTATTGAGTGTATTGAGTAGTTCGTGCCTGTTCCGGTTTGTTGATCGATTATGGATTTACTGTTGATGGCCCTGTTGTCGATTGTTTTCGTTTGCCAGTAGACCGTGATGCTTGGACCATCTGAGGATACGCCACCCTGCACATGCGCTGTAGTCCTAATCACTTCCACACGTTACAAATGCCTTTATGTTATTACGGGTTTACATACAAAGAATCTGGGGCTTTCCCACAAAACAGGTCGTTCTCAAGTGAAATCCACATGACCCATGAACTACATCCTCCCGACAGAACCGTAGTACCCACATTCCATCACCTAGCCTTCTGTTTCATGCTCGTGACCGCAGAGGTTGTGCAGTCGTCGCCCGCCCACCGCGACCCCGATCCCCCATGGTGTCATTGCGTCTGGGGTCACGTTCAGAGGAAATCATGCCAAACATCTGGGAAATGTGTTTCAGGATACTTCAATAAATAACGGTGCGTGTTGGTTCGCTCACTGTAGCTCACTGCTCAAGGGCGAAAGATCCCTGTTTAGCGCACCACACTACACGTTGATGACGGTTTGCCGCATTCCGTGTAACGCGTACATGTGACAGATGGTAATAAGATAGGGCCGTGGATTTATCGACGCGTGGAGACGAGGCAGCCCGGCGGCTTCCTATAACTCAGACAGCATACGCATCCCGACAACGCGCTGGGCAGAGTCAGGGGGAGGGGGGGGGGTGCACGATTTATGACGAGATTGAAGCGCTTTACGGTAATTCTGGCTTCTGAAAGGTAAAATGTAAAAGCTACTGAACACTTTAATAAGCGCCTGAACGCGTATTTGTTTTCGTGCCATCGTAATATCCGCCATCCTGCTGTTTGTAATGCAGCTCGGCTACACTGGGCGTCAGCGTGCAGACAGCCCTACACAGTGGTAGCTGACGCATTGTTGTGGCCATGGCAACAAGCTTGACGAGAGTAGAGCGCATCTGGCATGTCAGCAAATCCAAGAGTAGAAAAGACGTGGACTCGCTCCGTGTCAGTTCACCGAATAAACGTGGGCTCCCTGGGTTAACGTGAGTCCACAGAGTTCACTGGGTAAATGTGCACTGCACACGCGCAGTCTTGCATGTGCAAAGTCCAAACAAGCTTCTGTTAGTCCAGAATGTGGCTGCTACAGTCTTTACCAGAACCAGACATGTCCGCTATGCTAGTCTGGTATAGTCAACATGTTGGCTGCCTGTCAGATTCCTTGTTGATGACAGAATTCTGTTACAGACATGTGAGGCTCTCCATGGGGCTACTGCTCAGTGTGTCATCAGTGTGCTACACCAACCCTTCACCTGGTGGTGGTGCGCTACACCAACCCTTCACCTGGTGGTGGTGTGCTACACCAACCCTTCACCTGGTGGTGGTGCGCTACACCAACCCTTCACCTGGTGGTGGTGCGCTACACCAACCCTTCACCTGGTGGTGGTGCGCTACACCAACCCTTCACCTGGTGATGGTGCGCTACACCAACCATTCACCTGGTGGTGGTGCGCTACACCAACCCTTCACCTGGTGGTGGTGTGCTACACCAACCCTTCATCTGGGCCTGTTAGGCTCTTCTGCATGTGCCACTCGCCCTTCTGTTGAGATTAAAGCCTGTGGCTGGGTGTCATGGAGACCATCACCTCCATAAAGCAGAACATGAGCATATTAATATTTCCAGTATATGTAAAATAGTAAATGTTGCATATACTGTGTTCTCCGTGGGTGACAGAAGGTGAAACTGTGATGTGATGTGTATAATCATGTGTAGAATTAATACTTATATTACTTATATATATATGTGTGTGTGTGTGTGTGTGTGTGTGTGTGTGAGTGTGTAAGTAAATTTAGGGCCCCACCATTAATCTTGCTATGCAGACTCCACCCATAATGTGGCTCTGAATTGAAAAGCAGTGCATAAATCTGTTGATAAATGCATGAAAAAGCAACCTGAAATGGTGTGTGTGTGTGTGTGTGTGTTCCTGTTTACTGACCGCAAGGCAGTGCTCATTCTGCATGCATTAAAATGCCAGGTCTTAATTATAAATCTCAATGGAAGTAAAAATCCATTTCCTGTCCTTTAATCCTCCCATTGTTCATCCTCTCTCTTTCTCCCTCTCTCTTTCTCCCTCTCTCTTTCTTCCTCTCTCTTTCTCTCTTTCTCCCTCTCTCTTTCTCTTTCTTTGTCAGTGGCAGCTGAGTGCTTTGGCCTTTGAGAGCAGTTATTCAATACTGTGTGATAACTGTAATTATCTCATATTCCTGATGAGGACTCCTGGTTAGGCTCACTAAGCCTGCTTCAGATGAGAGAGGGAACACGAGTGAACTACAGAGGGAACACGAGTGAACTACAGAGAGGGAGAAAACGAGTGAACTACAGAGAGAAAACGAGTGAACTACAGAGGGAAAACGAGTGAACTACAGAGAGAGAGAGAAAACGAGTGAACTACAGAGAGGGAGAAAACGAGTGAACTACAGAGAGAAACGAGTGAACTACAGAGGGAAAACGAGTGAACTACAGAGAGGAAAAACGAGGAACTACAGAGAGAGAGAGAAAACGAGTGAACTACAGAGAGGAAAACGAGTGAACTACAGAGAGAGAGAGAAAACGAGTGAACTACAGAGGGAAAACGAGTGAACTACAGAGAGAGAGAGAAAACGAGTGAACTACAGAGAGAGAAAACGAGAGAAGGGAAAACGAGTGAACTACAGAGAGAGAGAAAACGAGTGAACTACAGAGAGAGAGAGAAAACGAGTGAACTACAGAGAGAAAACGAGTGAACTACAGAGAGAGAGAAAACGAGTGAACTACAGAGAGAGAGAGAAAACGAGTGAACTACAGAGAGAGAGAGAAAACGAGTGAACTACAGAGAGAAAACGAGTGAACTACAGAGAGAGAGAAAACGAGTGAACTACAGAGGGAAAACGAGTGAACTACAGAGAGAGAGAAAACGAGTGAACTACAGAGAGAGAGTGAACTACAGAGAGAGAGAGAAACGAGTGAACTACAGAGAGAAACGAGTGAACTACAGAGAGAGAGAGAAAACGAGTGAACTACAGAGAGAGAGAGAAAACGAGTGAACTACAGAGGGAAAACGAGTGAACTACAGAGAGAGAGAAACGAGTGAACTACAGAGGGAAAACGAGTGAGAGAGAAAAGAAAACTACAGAGAACTACAGACGAGAGAGGGAAACGAGTGAACTACAGAGAGAGGGAAAAACGAGTGAACTACAGAGAGAAAGAGAGAAAAACTACAGAGAGAGGGAAACAGAACTACAGAGAGAAAACAAACTACAGGGAAAAACGAGAGAACTACAGAGAGAGAGAAAAGAGAAACGAGTGAACTACAGAGAGAGGGAGAAAATGAGTGAACTACAGAGAGAAACGAGTGAACTACAGAGAGAGAGAAAACGAGTGAACTACAGAGAGAAAAAACGAGTGAACTACAGAGAGAGGGAAAATGAGTGAACTACAGAGAGAAACGAGTGAACTACAGAGAGAGGGAGAAAACAAGTGAACTACAGAGAGAGAGGGAAAACGAGTGAACTACAGAGAGAAACGAGTGAACTACAGAGAGAGAGGGAAAATGAGTGAACTACAGAGAGAGAAATGGTCCTGTGTGAACTCTGCGAGAGGGTGAGGATGATGGAGGGAGTGGTCAACATCCTACAGGCCTTTTAAATGAATTCAAATATGTAATCTAATTTGTGGCCTGAGATCAATAGCAATGTGAATGAAGTCATTGTAAAGATAGAGATGATGTCAGATTGACCTACCCTCCACCCCCACAGCACACACACACACACACACTACCTGAGTGAGTCATGTTCAGTGTGCACAGCTGTGTGAGGTGAATTCAAATCTTGCAGTATTATGTGTCTTTAAATTGTTCAATTCATGGTCAACCTGTGTATGTATGTGTGTGTGTGTGTGTGTGTGTGTTCTTCGCTACATGTAAAGCATACACCACCTTCTTAGGTTTGAAGAACGTCTGTCTTAAGGAGTCGGCCACATCCTTCCCTAAATCCCAAGTCTTAGCGTTAACCGAGCCGGCCGGACATTATCAGCGGTACTGCAATGATTCCTGTAGTAATGATTACTGTAATAATTCCTCACTGTAATGAGGAACTAGCAGAAGCAGTGAGGGTTAACGGTGGCTTTGCAGTGACGGTTAATGTCAGTAAGGGTTAATCTCAATGAGATTTAATCACAGTGAGGGTTAATCTCAGTGAGGGTTAATGTCAGTAAGGGTTAATCTCAATGAGATTTAATCACAGTGAGGGTTAATCTCAGTGAGGGTTAATCTCAGTAAGGGTTAATCTCACTGAGATTTAATCACAGTGAGGGTTAATCTCAGTGAGGGTTAATCTCAGTGTGAGTTAATCTCAGTGAGGGTGATCTCAGTGTGGGTGATCTCAGTGTGGGTTAATCTCAGTGTGGGTTAATCTCAGTGAGGGTGATCTCAGTGTGGGTGATCTCATTCGAAGAGCTCCCTCTCATTTCCAGTCACAGATTAGGTCATTTTGTTTTAATAAGAAAAAACGTTTATTGCTGTGTGTTATCAGGTCTCTGCCTTCCCTGTAACTGCGGGATTATGTTCAGCGTGGGTAAATGAAGGTGGACAGAGGGACACTGACTCTAGAAGACTAGAACACTGGAACACACCATCACCAAGACTACATGCTCCAAATGCAGCATAGTTCCCTAACCCCACCCAACTCTGTCCCCACTCACACTGATCGAAGTCATCCGGGTGACATCATGTAGGTTATGTGAGTAGAATCAGACACCAATCTAAAGGGGCTTCACACTTGCCTACAACATATACATATATACACATATATAAGCATATACACATTTATATCTACGTATATATGTATGTATATATATTGTGTGTGTGTTTGTGTGTGTGTGATTTAGTTCAGCACAGACATGTCTCTTAGGTGTAGTCTCACACATCTGCTGGAAGCAGACACTCTTTGTGTGTGAGAGAAAAATCCTCCTTCGTGCCTCAAACCTTTGTTGGATGAAATTCACCAGGGCCATTAAGAACATATGGCCGATGGAGCTCCATCGAAAACATGCAATATTCATCACCAGTTAATGGTCTTTATGTGGAAAAATTAAATGAGGACTTATTAAATGAGACTCTCTAAAAATCTCATTGAGATTAGGAGTGTTCTGATTGTAGACCATAGAGTCTCTCTAAAACTTTCATTGAGATTAGGCATGTTCAGATTGGAGACCATGGAGACTCTCTAATAGTCTCACTGAGATTTGGCGTGTTCAGATTGTGGTGAATATGTGTGGTTTCTTGCCTCTACTGCCATGATTACAGAGAACAAACATTAACGGGTAATCACACAAGATCAAATTTTATCTCACAAGAAGATTCACTTAAGTATCAGAACTTGAAACAGAAAACCTGCCTCATTTATGACCTCTGATGCAGCTTTTCTAGTGGAAGAGTATTAGTGCATTAGTGCACTAATTAGTATTATTGCACTGAGGAATGTAGTATAGAAAGTGTACTATAGCTGTGGACTGTAGTGTAGTAAGTGTAGTATAGCTGAGGACTGTAGTATTGTATAGTATAACAGAGGTGGAAAAACACCCAGGAAGTGAGCATTAATGTAATGAGTTGTTCTTCCACTGTTCTAAACCGTGTGTGTTTTTCCAGCCATATGAAGTTATTTGAGTTTATATATGTGGGTTTTCTGAAGATGCTGTGCCTCCGAAACACATTGTAGGCACATGAGAAGAATCATAGCATTCAGATTGTGGCATTTTCAGCACACACAAAAATACCAGTTAATAATTCAAATGCCCCAGAATGCTGGGAAGACCCCTCCCTGTTATTGCCTGATCTCCTGCAAAACCCCACAAAGACATCCAGCATACCTGCTTCTCCCTCCCTCTCTCTGTCCCTCTCTCTCTCTCTCTCATCCATTTATCCTCCTCCCTCTTTTTCTGCCTCTCTATCTATATATTTCTCTCTCCCCCGCAACACCCCCCCCCCCCATCCTCTGGAGAAGAGATGCTGGTCCTACATGAGCTGCCTCGACCAATCACAGCGCTGCGAGGTGATGTCATGCTCTAGGAGTGGTACTGACAGTGAGGCAGCTATGCTGCTCTTGTATCCGAGGAGCAGCAGACACGCACCGAAAGCAGGAGAGAGATAGAGAGAGCGAGAGAGCCAGAGAGAGAGAGGGAGAAGGATACGGACTACATTACCGTGGAGACAGGGGTAAGTGGATGTCCCCATCCAAAACAATTCGCTCTACAGCCTGAAGGAGATCGTTCCTTCTGCATGTTTTGAGCTTTTTATGATTTTGGTTTGCGCTGGTGTGAGAAGCAGACTGTGGCTCCGGGACCGAGCATGAAGCATCGTACATGGACACCTCAGTCTTCTCTCATGCTAGATTTTGGTTGGTTGTTAATAATGCATGAGATGATTTGGCTATTGTGTTTATGCAGATCTGAACTGCGTTTGTTTATCTGCTTATGTGGTATGACATTATTGAGTGGTACATCACATTATGTTACTTCGAATAGCTAGGCAACTGCCAATTAATAGTGGTGAACATTTATGCGTAAATGTTTTATGTGTAGTTTATGTGTATGTTAATGACAGAGATGTACTTCCATGTCTACAGGGAGGGAACATAATCATCCTTCTTTCTATTCTAATTCACAATATGTCAAATCATTTATTTATTTTGTGTCTGTGTTGCCCATTTCAATCCACTTACCATTATATTGTTATTGCCAATCAGTGTACATTAAAACATGCACCAATGTACCTCAGCCCAGTCTGGCTTGTAACAGCCATTTTGAGGCAAAAGTTGAGAGTTATGTAACAGGATCAAACCAAAAACAACAATAAGGCAAAGATGGCGTCTTCATTTGGCTCATGGCTGCAGACGTTTCTGTTGCTGAGCCCTTCTTAAAGGGTAACCTTGGAAACGGTTAACCTCCAAGTGACAAAGGTGGCTGTGGTCTCCCTAACCACCCCACTGGACAGGTGCAAATAACAGCTGTGTGTGCAGGATGTGAGTATTGATCAGAACACTGGGTGTGTTAGAGAGGTTGGACAAGGTTACAGCGAGTGAGTGTGTGTATGTGAGTCAGTGCATGCGTGTGTGTGTGTGTGTGTGTGTGTGTGTGTGAGGTAGGGCTGGATCGATATGCCCTTTGTCCTCAGGGAAGTGTGTGACCATTACCCATAATGGGATGGTGGGCTGGCAATGCCTCTTTGACAGGGACACACACAGTCCGCATGTCACACAGACCTCACCATGCCAGTTCATTATGCACTAATGCCTGCTGTGAAGTCGCATGTTCAGCAAATAGCAGTGGAGGTAACTTAGCCCTCATGGGAACCATTTGATTATGCCTGAGTGTGTGTTTCTGTGTCCGTGTGTGTGTGTGTGTGTGTGTGTGTGTGTCTGGCCCCCGGTCAGCTGAACAGGACACACACAGAGCTCTTCCTATCACTGCTCATTTGAATTCATGTCATTCCCTCAGTGTCAGGGGCAAAACCACAGAAGCAGCCAGTCATTCTGCACCTGCCCACAGCTGGAATATGGGCTGTAAAGTGCTTCGTTAGTCTTGCCATTTTAGCACTAGTTTGGGTGACATATTGTGTTTCACAAGAATAAATTCTTGCCAACATGGAACGGATTGCTCAAAATGTTTATAATTTTTCAGTTTAGACACGTGTCCTTACAGTTATTAATCAAACACCTCCATTTTCAAAGGACATTTCTTAAGGCAAATGTATATTAAAGGGATGCATATCCTAGGGTGACCAGATCTGAGACGGTGAAAAAGCTCGGACGTTTGTCCGGGTGAAAGAAGACGTCTGGTCACCCTGGCATATCCAAATTAGGAAATATATGTGGCAGTAATGAAGAAACGCCCCAGAATGCCTGAAGAGCTGTGCTGAGCGTGAACCGCTGACCAAGCACCTCTGTAGGCCTCAGTGCACGCCTTACACACTCTGTGCACGCCTTAAACACTCAAATGTGAACAAATTACACATCACACTTGAAATGAAGGCCTGATATGCCTTCATTTCAAGACTCAAATCATGGAAAACATTGAGCTATTTTTGGAAGTAATGTCACCCTCGTGTTCATAAAACGTATCACATACTCAGAAGCTTTTTTATTTCCAGAAAATATAGATTTTTTCCAGTTGATTCTTGGATGATCCGACATTTCTCTGCTGCCAGCGCTTTTGCTCCAGGGAGCAGGGAGAGTGGGCAGAGTAAAAAACAAACTGTCCAAGTTTCTCTCCATTTCAGCCTGGGTGTCTCATCTAAGGTGGAGTCAGACCCCCTCAGACAGCATACAGTAAACAAACCAGTGCAAAAACACTGCAGTGATTTCAGTAAGCAGCCGTAGGGCTACACTGTTACTTTACAACCATCAGATGGAAAGAAAAACTAGGTGCTGTATAGATGCATTTGTGTTGTGGCACAGATGTGTTGTATTCGGTGGTATAGATGTATGTCTCCTTGGCTAATTTCTGGTTTAGGGGTTGAAACCAGATTTCATCAGTGTATATATATATATATATATATATATATATATATATATATATATATATAGCATCAAGCATATGAGGCTGAAGCAGCCATTGTAGACTGTAGACTAGCAGTTTTGCCTGCATGCTGACAATAAATTTACTGTAATTTGACACTTCTGTACAATTGCTGAGATTGGTGATGCACCATAAGGTCAGTGTGATCTCTCTCCCTCTCCTTCTCTCTCTTCTTCTTTTCATTCTTTTCTATTACTCTTTCTCCTTCTCACTCTGTCTTCTCTCTCTCTCTCTCAGAGGAAACAGTGAAGTAAACGCTCTTTACTGCGTGAAGGACAGAAACTGGCATAATGACCCTGGCAGGTAGCTACACCATCCTGCACCACCTCATGTCACAGTAGTTACTGTCAAATTACTCCAACCAACATTTTTATACCACAACCGATTCTGTAAGCTGTATAACGCAGCTTTACCTGTAGTTACACTTTAGGAATTACATTTACATTTACATTTACATTTACAGCATTTAGCAGACGCCCTTATCCAGAGCGACTTACAAAAAGAATTACATTGTAGACTTCTTATTCATGTGATTCTTCTCCCTGGCAGCATACAGAGACAAAATTAAGGAGCTCCCTCTAGTGTCGCTATTCTGTTCCTGCATCAACCCAAACCATGCAGACAAGCAGGTCTACAAGGCCGAAGGTAAACGGCGCAACATGGGCCTCCGACCACTGATCTGTTCCAGCTGCTCCCAGCTGATCTGCTGACTGATGCTCTGCTCCCAGATGCGGTGGACCTTAACTGGTGTGAGATCAAGGACGTTGAGGTGATCGAGCTGAACAAGCGCGCGTCGGGACAGGCCTTCGAGGTCATCCTGAAGCCGCCGTCGTTCGATGGCGTGCCGGAGCTCAGCGGCTGCATGCCGTGCCGCAGGGATCCGTCGCTGGAGGAGATCCAGAAGAAACTGGAAGCTGCCGAGGAGAGACGCAAGGTTAGTCCACGCACGCACGCACGCACGCACGGCGAGGTGCACAGGTCTAACACACACCCCTTTTCATCCAGTTCCAGGAGGCGGAGCTGCTGAAACACCTGGCAGAGAAGAGGGAGCACGAGCGTGAGGTGATCCAGAAGGCCTTCGAGGAGAACAACAACTTCATCAGGAATGCGAAGGAGAAACTGGAGCAGAAGATGGAGGCAAACAAGGAGAACCGTGAAGCCCTGCTGGCCGCCATGCTGGAGAGGCTGCAGGAGAAGGTACCGTGTGACCTAAGCCACGGAGGTCAAAGGGTGAACCCAGCCTGCCCTGAGGGGTCACAGGCGAACCAGTTGCTCACAAACACCACAGAGTTTCCCCCCTTTTAACCTCAGCAGGGCTCCTCTCACTTCTGCAGATGCAGAAGCCCATTTTGTTCACAACTCACATTTCCGTTCACCCTCAGGGAAAAAAAAGCAGTTTGTCAGTCAGTATTGGTTTATAAATCAGTATTAGTTTGTAAATCAGTATTGCATTGAGAAGAGTTTGAGTTGTAGTGCCACTTAACCGACCCCTCCCCTCCCCTCCCCTCCCCCAACTTTGTTAGTACCTGAACAGATGTATAACCAAACGACGGTCTCTCCTGCTCTTAGGACAAGCACGCTGAGGAGGTGAGGAGGAATAAGGAGCTGAAGGAGGAGGCATGTCGGTAGGCCACGCCGCTGACGAGGGGAGCTGCTTCTGCTCGAAGGAGGAGAGACTGCGAGGAGCAAACCAGAACATCTCGTTGAACTAATGGAGGCCCGTAGTGGGTGCCTCTAATGACAATTTGAGTCACACTAAATACTTATTATTATTTATTTGTTTATTTATTTATTAGATTTAACAATGTTTAAACAATGTCAGTGAGAGTGAGATTTCAGTGTCAAAACTAATGTCAAAACTAGTGATGAAAAAGACCAGATGTCTGGTTTTATCTGGATGGCAAATGGGTAATGCATTGAAATGGATGGCAACACTACACCCCCCAAAAAACAGATTATTGGTACATTCTGATGATTATATAGAGGAGAGGAAAGACACGAGAAAGAAATTATGGGGAGATATGTATGTCAACATCTAATGCCATAATGATATCTGGGGAGGTTTATGCAGGACAACCAGAAATTTCATCTCACAAAACGTCCATGCAATTAATGCACATTGCAAAAATATGCTTTTTTCTTAAATGGTGTGTAGGAAAAGTGAAAATGATGCATGTCTATACGCAACGCATTTGATGTTGAATTCAAGCCTTGTCAATTAAATGAATTATAATAATGCCTTTGCCCTCCAAAGAGTACTCCAGTTCCTGTTATGATAACACATTTTGTGAGGTATCATTCAAATTTATTTTTCGACAATGATCATCATGAATCTCCTCACCATTGGCCCATATACTAGCCCATTTTACAATTAAATGTCAACTGACAAAATCTGGAAGCACAATTGAAAGCACATATCCAGGAGGTCCCGAGTGTCCAGGAGCTGTTACAGCTCAAATCACAGACTGAAAAGCCCCGTGACGATCACGTGAAGAAGGAAGAGCGGGATCTTCCTGAGGGAGAGGGCGTGGTTTAGCACAGAACACCTCACTTCTCATTCAAATGGAGTAACACTTAGCGTAGCCTCTGCTTTAGGCTAGTACATAGGACGCTTTCTTTCAGCATGTGTGTTCCTAGGTGCCATCTGTGTGCTTTTGTGACCTGTTAAACTGCAGAGAGACTGGAAAAAGGACTTCATGCTTGTGGTCACGGACTCACAAACTACGTAATCGTGTGCAGTGTTGAGAACTGATTTAAATAATTTGGGAATGTGTTTATATAAGGGATCCCCCCCACCCCAACTCAATACCCATGTTTGTGGATGCCCAAAAAGAATAAACTGTCTCTGTTTTGACATGGTCAGTAAAAGCTTCTCTTGACTAAATGACAAGTTTGTGGTTTGTCGCTTTCTGTTGGTCCCACCCAATCAAATGTTCTCGTTTAAAATGTGCTGAGTCAGATTTGAAAGGCAACAATGAGGCAAGAGCATGAAGGCGTGTTCGAACAGCAGTCTGACACCCACCATTCATGGCCAACCATCACTCAGGTTTAAAGGAGCAGTAAGTCATTTTTAACACCAAAAAGTAGCAAAACAATATTTGTGAAAGTGATTTTTTTATAGTTTTTTCTATAAAGTGCAGTTCACATGAGATGAAGAATGAAATTGCTTTGTAGTCCTCAACTGAGTTCACTCTCCACAGAGCGAGTCACCCCACATGGAGACGGCCATGTCACAAACAGATTTATTCCAGAACGTCTGAGACATCCAGTCATCTAGGTGTCAGTATAATGGCTGTTTCATAATGTGAAGGAGCATCATTGGATCAATGCCTTATTGCTCCTTGAAGCAATATCTCACAGGAAGGAGTGCTGTGATACTGAATATCAGCATGGCTATGATCCGGTCACGCGCACCACGCTGCTCACCAGCGACTCTATCATGTACATTTATCTGTGCGTTTCCATTTATTGTACTTTTCATAGTCGCATAGACGGCATGTTGGATTGCGATTAGTTAACAGCTGCTAACGATGAACAATAACGATGAACAGCTAACAGTTAAGAGAACGCTCCCCTTAGGATGACTGATACATGTACAGTCCCAGTTATGCTCTTCATCAGCACTCAGGAAATGACTCTAGTCCAATCAAATCATTTGGTCGGAACTACCTCTTGTATAAATGTCATTAAGTGGCAGTTTATTGATTAGGAAAACAACAAATAAGCTTCCAATGCAGGAGACATGCAGGAGATCGTGGAGCTGTGGACCTGCTTTAACGTGACATGTGAAGCGGCTCTATATCTGGGGGATGATGTGGGGCTTGGTGCATGTACAGCCCACGCTGACCGTCTTCTTCTCCAGCTGCAGTGCATACTGCTTCTTCTGCTTGGTCTTCACGCGCCGGAGGACCAGGATCTGGTAGAAGATGGGCTTGGACTCCAGCCCCATGTCCACCTGGCCGTCTTTGGTCAGGCAGCCCATCCTCTCGCACTTGGCCTCGGAGATGTGAGTCGGGATGCGGTCTTCATCGTAGGAGGACCTGCCGTTAGCACAAGCAGCCTGCATATGTTAATGGCCTTTACACACACAAGCCACGTGATGCATTATGGGAAAATGACCGTTTTAACAGGGTAAGGCAAAGCAGGATTATTTCTGCAGCACTGTGGCGATGAAAAGAGCTTCATAGAAGACACAGAAGAATAATAAAGGTTATTACATCCTGAGAACTATCACCTTGGGAAAGCTACAAATAAAACATAAAGTGATGCAAAACAAGTTTATTCAAATTAAAATGTATTACATTAAAATATATTATATTAAAATGTTTTTAAATATAATTGATATAAATGGGAAACTACAGATAAAGTAATAAAATGAAATATTAAAAACTTAAGTTTAATTAATAGAAATATTACGTATGTCTTCTCACACTTTTAACTCTTAGAGGGTTTACACTGTCTAAACCAACCAATCAACCAGAGTCAACCAAAGTCCTGTCCACTGTAGACTGTGTCTGCTCTGCTGCTGACACTGATTTAGAAGCCATAAACAAGATTTTCCTTGACATGCCACATTGCCAGTCTGTGGATTTGTAAACTCACTCATACGTCCATGGAGACAGAGATAGTCTTGGCGAAGTCGGCGGGGAACTGGAGTAGTTCAGCAGAGCAGGATGGACTTTAAGCCAGAGTCTGCTGCTCCTCTCCCATGAGCCCCGGCTGGGTGTGAGCTGTGAGTCCACACGCCTGCTCCTTCCTTCCTTCTTGCCTCTGCTCTTCTGGGACGTGGGGACAGTGTCCACCCCGAGCAGAGGAGCCACTAATCCCAGCATCAGGACGGCTTTGAAAACCTTGGAGGGGATGGAGGAGAAGGGGACGGAAGATAATACGACAGAGGAAGAAGAGGGAGATGAGGACAGAAGAAGAATAAGAAGAATAAGGAGGCAAAGAGAGAGGACAGAGGATGAAGAGAGAGGACATAACAGAGGATGAAGAGAGGGGACAGAGGATGAAGAGAGAGGACATAACAGAGGATGACGAGAGGGGACAGAGGATGACGAGAGAGGTCAGAAGAAGCTGACCATGCTGCTCTCTCATTGCGTAGTTTTAACAGACACATAACCTTCATAATGTCTCTTGTAAATAACGAAACATTATCCACGAACTTGATGCCCTGGGTAAAAAGTGCTTCGTTACGTTCACAAGCGTCCATGATAATGTGTGCAGTGATGGTAAAATGCCTATATAAAAATGCTTACAGCAAAGTCAGCATATTAAAACAAAACTTAAATGTAAACAAGACAAAAAATACACTGACGCACACAATATGGCAGTTTGAAGACAGTAGCACAGTGTGTTTAGAAAAGCACACTATATTGTAGTGATACTCTCAGATTGCTAAAGCAAGTACCAATAAAATTAGACCCAATATGCAACCACAGGAAAAATAATAACTATGATTACTAACCATTGAGATCATAGGAAAACGAATAATGATGATGACCTACCATTGAGATGTGCATCTTCAGAGACACTGGTATGTACTGTCAGTAGTCTGTATTCAGCCTCTGCCAGAGGGTACTGAGGGGTTGACAGTTTCCAGTCTGGTTTTATATGTACATGTATATATGTGGGTCAGGGCATGTTGCTTGTACACTGTTTCCTCTGCTTGACACAGTTAAACAAAAAGAAAGAGAAAATGCAAGTGGTGTGATCCAGTCTGGGAACATATCAGGAAACAGGAAACAGAACTGTCTAATTACAAACATTATCACTCACTTTCAGAAGTTATGAAGTCTGTAATCTAATGCATCTGCTACGACTTCTTAAAATAGACTGATTTTATGTAATAAGGTGCATTTTTGTATGGTATGGTTAACAAATGCATTTCAGAAAGGCATGAGAATGTGAACATGTGGCCTTCAGACATGCAGAGATGCATTTTTACACTTACCTCTGTTTATAATCAGTGCAGAGTGTGTTTGAGCATGTACTCATTACACCTGGTCCTTACAACTCTTCTAAATGAACCCCAGCATTACACTGGTAACCCGTCATTACACCAGTAACCTGTCATTACACCAGTAACCTGTCATTACACCAGTAACCTGTCATTACACCAGTAACCTGTCATTACACCAGTAACCTGTCATTACACCAGTAACCTGTAATTACACCAGTAACCTGTCATTACACCAGTAACCTGTCATTACACCAGTAACCTGTCATTACACCAGTAACCTGTCATTACACCAGTAACCTGTCATTACACCAGTAATCTGTAATTACACCAGTATTACACCAGTAACCTGTCATTACACCAGTAACCTGTCATTACACCAGTAACCTGTAATTACACCAGTAACCTGTCATTACACCAGTAACCTGTAATTACACCAGTAACCTGTCATTACACCAGTAACCTGTAATTACAGTAACCTGTCATTACACCAGTAACCTGTCATTACACCAGTAACCTGTCATTACACCAGTAACCTGTCATTACACCAGTAACCTGTCATTACACCAGTAACCTGTCATTACACCAGTAACCTGTCATTACACCAGTAACCTGTCATTACACCAGTAACCTGTACATTAACACCACCAGTAACCTGTCATTACACCAGTAACCTGTAATTACACCAGTAACCTGTCATTACACCAGTAACCTGTCATTACACCAGTAACCTGTCATTACACCAGTAACCTGTAATTACACCAGTAACCTGTAATTACACCAGTAACCTGTAATTACACCAGTAACCTGTCATTACACCAGTAACCTGTCATTACACCAGTAACCTGTAATACACCAGTAACCTGTCATTACACCAGTAACCTGTCATTACACCAGTAACCTGTAATTACACCAGTAACCTGTCATTACACCAGTAACCTGTAATTACACCAGTAACCTGTCATTACACCAGTAACCTGTCATTACACCAGTAACCTGTCATTACACCAGTAACCTGTCATTACACCAGTAACCTGTCATTACACCAGTAACCTGTAATACCAGTAACCACCAGTAACCTGTCATTACACCAGTAACCTGTAATTACACCAGTAACCTGTCATTACACCAGTAACCTGTAATTACACCAGTAACCTGTAACCTGTCATTACACCAGTAACCTGTAATTACACCAGTAACCTGTAATTACACCAGTAACCTGTAATTACACCAGTAACCTGTCATTACACCAGTAACCTGTAATTACACCAGTAACCTGTCATTACACCAGTAACCTGTCATTACACCAGTAACCTGTCATTACACCAGTAATTACACCAGTAACCTGTCATTACACCAGTAACCTGTCATTACACCAGTAACCTGTAATTACACCAGTAACCTGTCATTACACCAGTAACCTGTAAATACAACCTGTCAGTAACCTGTAATTACACCAGTAACCTGTCATTACACCAGTAACCTGTCATTACACCAGTAACCTGTCATTACACCAGTAACCTGTCATTACACCAGTAACCTGTCATTACACCAGTAACCTGTCATTACACCAGTAACCTGTCATTACACCAGTAACCTGTCATTACACCAGTAACCTGTCATTACACCAGTAACCTGTAATTACACCAGTAACCTGTCATTACACCAGTAACCTGTAATTACACCAGTAACCTGTCATTACACCAGTAATCTGTCATTACACCAGTAATCTGTCATTACACCAGTAACCTGTCATTACACCAGTAACCTGTCATTACACCAGTAACCTGTCATTACATGCTTGCATGTGCAGTTGCTTGGTGTTTAATTAGGTGTAATTAGGTGCATGTGTAATCCAGGGCACATGTAATCCAGGGCACATGTAATCTCTGTCTTCTTTAGCACCGTGCAGAGGCTCACCCAGATAACCCCACTGGCAGTACAATGTCAGTGATTAAAGGTGAGTGATAACATTCTGAACATTTCACTCTACAACCTGCCCTCTAGACACCATACCAAAATAGTTCTATCTTGACAACATTTCAGCTCATTGTGGAATGACATTGTTAATGTTCTCAATCAGTCACTTAAACAAGGAATTTAACCACATAGTCTCAAATCAGGTCTCTTCTGAAGAAGAATAAATAACAAATAAAATGCAGACCAATCTCCAATATTCTATTTTTATGCTTAAATGCTTACACAGACACCATACTAACCAAAGTCCTAAATGATCTTTTAGGCTAAACCATGACACCAGTAACCATGACACCAGTAACCATGACACCAGTAACCTGTCTATACCAGTTTTTCGTGGCCTCAGTGCTGCCTGTAACGTAGATCTTTGGATCTGCTGCAGCACCTATAGGTCTGGCTGTACTGAACCTATAGGTCTGGCTGTACTGAACCTATAGGTCTGGCTGTACAGCACCTATAGGTCTGGCTGTACTGAACCTATAGGTCTGGCTGTACTGAACCTATAGGTCTGGCTGTACAGAACCTATAGGTCTGGCTGTACTGAACCTATAGGTCTGGCTGTACAGCACCTATAGGTCTGGCTGTACTGAACCTATAGGTCTGGCTGTACTGAACCTATAGGTCTGGCTGTACAGCACCTATAGGTCTGGCTGTACTGAACCTATAGGTCTGGCTGTACAGCACCTATAGGTCTGGCTGTACTGAACCTATAGGTCTGGCTGTACAGCACCTATAGGTCTGGCTGTACTGAACCTATAGGTCTGGCTGTACTGAACCTATAGGTCTGGCTGTACAGCACCTATAGGTCTGGCTGTACTGAACCTATAGGTCTGGCTGTACTGAACCTATAGGTCTGGCTGTACTGATATTGCTGTGAGTCATAACTGATCAGTCATGAGTACCGTGTTGCATCGGGAGTGTGTTACACTGTCGAGAGCAGCTCTAAACACAATGAGCTGCCCTATGGTGTCCCCCAGGGGTTCATTTTGGGACCAGCACTTTTTAATCACTATAAGCTTCCGTTGGCCATAATAATCAGTGTATATAGTATCTAGATTCAGTCGTATGCAGATGACACACAGTTATATATGACATTGAACTCAGTAGCGTCAAAACTGAACGTATTATCTTTGAGAATAACTGATGCAGTCTGGAGTCCCTGTCAGTTAAGGCCCAGCACCATATCAGAACTCGAGGCATTACCTCTGACTTTGGCCTAAGCATGAAGTGCCATGCCAGGAATGTATGTAGAATGTTCAATCATGTCTGTAATATCACCAAGGTCAGAAGCATCCTCACAGCAGCCGATAGTGAAAAAAATGCACACGAGTTTGCATCATTACATCCAGGCAGTTGTAATGTATCTAATTTGCATCATTACATCCAGGCAGTTGTAATGTATCTAATTTGCATCATTACATCCAGGCAGTTGTAATGTATCTAATTTGTATTGTTACATCCAGGCAGTTGTAATGTATCTAATTTGCATCATTACATCCAGGCAGTTGTAATGTATCTAATTTGCATCATTACATCCAGGCAGCTGTAATGTATCTAATTTGTATTGTTACATCCAGGCAGTTGTAATGTATCTAATTTGCATAATTACATCCAGGCAGCTGTAATGTATCTAATTTGTATTGTTACAACCAGGCAGCTGTAATTTTTTAATTTCTGTGAATTTAACTCTATTTAAACCAATCACATTTATTTTAATGAATTGAGACACTTTGAACATTGAGACATTTGTAAATTGCATTCGGGAATTTACACAAATCTTACACATTTGTCTACACAAATAAAGTCCATTAAAGTGACTATAAGGATTTTCCATGGTAACAGCCAGATCAAGCCCACCACTAGCAGTAAGAACCTTCAAAAAAGCTTTGACATCTGTGTGTGTGTGTGTGTGTGTGTGTGTCTATATAGGCCAGACTGTATCTCTCCTCTGGCATAATGAGCTCTGTAACACTCACCCACTCATCAGAAATGTAGGTCACCAAAACGCTGATGGGCTTCTTGAAACTCATACGATATGGTAAAATACTGAAACCACAGGAACAGCAGTTATCATCTCATGACTCATTCCCCTATAATGACATTAAAGAGCACAGAGGTACAACAGTGTCATTAACCATCATCACTAATGTATGACTATGTGTATAAGGTGCATGGTCCATCTTAGAGGTGTATCCCATTGTAAAAGCCTTTATAGGGCCATGAAGGGTTTGGTAATATCAATCACTGCTATATAGCAGGTGGAGAATACAGCCAAACCTCACAGTGGTGCAGTGCAGTTCACAGGCATGCCTATAGGTGGCACACTGTGCCTTAATGAAGGGGACATGTCTAGCGTGTGTCCTATGGAGGTGCATGGTTAGATAATAAAGGCGTGTTCGACAAGCAGAGGCAACAGTTCCCAGTAGTGATATGCATCAGTGCTGCTCTCACAATGACTCCATCATTATGGTAAAGAGTGTTCCCACCCACACAAGATGCAACACCACACCGGGGGAGTGGGGGGGGTGCGGGGGGGACGGTGCCGGTTAAACACGTCCCGGCAACCAGCAGCAGCTCCGTGTGTGTGTGTGGGCACCAGAAGCCACTTAATTCCCAGGAGCGTCCTGTGGTGAAGTGCTGTGTCATTGTGTGCTGCGATGCACCAGAATCACACGACATCTCGTCCAAGTGTGTGCAGAAAGGACTCAGAGCAGACTATATTTCACACTTTATTTTCAGTTGTTCAGAGACATACAAACTTTAAAAGAAAACAATATATACAATGGTTCAACGCATTTTTTAAGACCAAGTTCAAAGATGCGGCATCGGGTTTCATAAGCAAAGAGGAGGAGGTACGTGGATCTCTGGGAAAACGTTAAGTTCTGCGACACTTCATTAGACGTTATTAAACGTAACGAAGAAAAACGACCCAAATCAAACATGCACATAAACACAATTGATGTGGATGTAACACCAACACTACACATAAGCCACACTGAAACCTCCCTGACAAAAGTCCAGCTTCTACACAAGAACTTCATCTTTTCTCTCCTCCACATTGGACCATCCTCTTCAGATGAGGAAGATGATGTCATCTGCTACCATCACCTGGTTGTCATCTTGCATGCGTTCGAGGGCGATGCGAACCTCTGCCTGGGTGAAGGCCGTGGACCCACTCTTGTTTATGGCCTCCATCAGAGCGTTCATGCCCACGGACTGAGCATGTGTGGAGCGGAACACCCCCAACAGCGCGGCTCTGAACTCCTTTAGCCTGAAAAGACAGACACACATAAATCTGGATGTCATGACAGTAAACAACCCTCCTTCTGCAACCGCTACAATGCAAACAAAGCCTTAAAAGCTTTAAAATGTCCAAAAATATATCAACACTGTGGACACTGAGAGAACGAAAGAAGCACGATATCTGTTCGGATCAGATGCGTACCTGTCTGTCGACAGCTCTGTGTGACCATTCTGTTCAGGCACCTCCATGGCCTCCTCAGTGGGCCTTGCAGGAGCAGGAGACTGGACTGAGTGCACGAAAGAGAGTAAATGAATAATTAAAATTCATTAAAAATAAATGAATTAATGAATGAATTAATGAATGAATACAAAGTCAAATCTCAGAGCATTTCTGTGAGATCAGACATCATCAGCTGAGGTATAAAGCATTTTGATGAGACTATGATCTAACACTCACTCTCAGGTATGTCCGTCTCCGTGGTGAAGTCATATGGGTCGTAGGGTTCACTGGATTGCGATGGCTTGTGCTCAGCTGAACGGCGCCTCCTACAGGACAAAAAGGACAAATGCGAAACATTAGTGAAAAATGTCTGTCATGGGGATTATGGGGATTAGGTTCATTACGTAGATTTCCAAACCATATGCACATGAAATGTGTAACATCCATAGAGCAGACATGGCTGTCAGGTTTGATACAGAAGCCCTAAAGGTCAGACCTCTTCCTCAGCTGTCGGCTGGTCTCCGGAGTTTCATCCTCTTCCTCATCCTCGGAGGCTGTGTCCTGGTCTCCATGTCGACCGCGCTTCCTCTCCTTCTCCAGAACCTGGACACAGCGGGAAGGTTTAATACCCAGGAACACGGGCTTGGAATATTTAGGTGTGATAAACCAAGGCTTTATTAAAAAGCCCTATTCACATAGGATTAAGTACTAGGGTCCTGACAATAAATTTATTTAACCATACTTTGATCAAAATCTTACGCTGAAGCGGATAATCATAATCAGTTCCCATTCCAGCAGACCTGTTATGTTTAGTCCTGTGTGAATAGGGTCTAAATGCACTCGTCCATGGCACAGTGATGCTGATGGGCGTGGCAGGAGAAACGCGGAGGGCACTAGGACCTTTTTAAAGTAGGCGAACTGGACGAGCTCCACTGCCACCTCTGTATCCTCCAGCTCCACAGACTTGCTCATGCGGGCCTTGGCGTGTGCAGTAGACAGACGGATCAGCGTCTCCAGTGTCCGCGCCGTGACAGGAGACGTCTGGGGGCGGAACAAAGACTAGGTCAGTGAACAAGTGACATGAGAGTGGGACCATCTACTGGTGTGTGTGTGTGTGTGTGTGTGTTGTGTGTGTGTGTGTGTGTGTGTGTGTGTGTGTTGTGTGTGTGTGTGTGTTGTGTGTGTGTGTGTGTGTGTGAGTGCTCTCTCGCCTCACCCGAGCGATATCTGAGCCAATCTGATCCTGGCTGCGGAGGCGGGAATACTCTTCTGCGATGTGATTCGCTGCTTCTTGTGTCAGTACCGGGGAAAGCGCCTTGGCAACATGGATGTACTTCCTCATGAACTCCTTGCTCACCACTCGGTCCCTAACGGCAACAGGAGGCAGGTGACATCACTGCTAAGCACCAGCGTAGCAACACAGCCACTGCTGCATCGTTCGTACGTTTGGTATAAACTGACTTTGGAACTGAATTACATAACCTGTGTTAAACAGGTGTGAACGCAGACGCCGCCATTACTGTACACTGCAGCTCCTGTTCACACCACTCCCTCTGTATAATCCTTTATAATGCTATAATTAAGACCATGTGTTAAATACACAGCTGTAATTCAGTGTTTACCTCTGTCTCCTGTTGCCATGGAGAAGGTGGTTATGCTTCTCGTACACCTGTAGCTCCTCCTCTTCCTCCTGGGCTGCATCAGGGTCGTCAGTGGCCAACACATCCACCGTGCCACCCAGAGCCAGCGCTGCAACACACACACACACACACACACGTGAACTGAGGACCCAGCTGTGACTCCAACGTCGGGTGGTGCAACTCTGGGTGAGTGTTTGTGGGTGGAGCTCTGGCTGGAGTCCAAGTACCTGCTCCGTCCTGCTCGCGGGGGTCACGGTAACGGTGCATGCGCAGCACATGGTCGGAGATCTCGCGGTCCTGCTCAGGGTCCATCTGGTCCAGCATGATGAAGAGCAGGTCAAAACGGGACAGCAGAGAGTCCTGAAGACCAATATTCTCCATAGGGGTCTTATACTGGTCATACTGGGGAGGGAGGGAGGGAGGGGAGAGGGAGAGGGAGAGGGGAGGGAGGGAGAGGGAGAGAGAGAGAGGGAGAGGGAGAGGGACAGAGAGGAGAGAGGAGAGGGGGAGAGGGAGAGAGAGGGAGAGGGAGAGAGGGAGGGAGAGAGAGAGAGAGAGAGAGAGAGAGAGAGAGAGAGAGAGAGAGAGAGGGAGAGAGAGAGAGAGAGAGGGAGAGGGAGAGGGAGAGAGGGAGAGAGAGAGAGAGAGAGAGAGAGAGAGAGGGAGAGAGAGTCGAACTCGTCGATGCAGACGACACCCCTATCGGCCAGGACCATGGCCCCAGCCTCCAACCGACGCTCCCCTGGGGTTGACAGACAGTCAGAGAGAGAGAGAGACAGAGAGAAAGAGAGAGAGAGAGAGACAGTGAGATAACTAACACCCTCAGCTTTCACCAGTAGTGTATATGGGTGACGTAATCCATTAGGTTAAGGTCATTCCTCCACCTTTAGGGGGCAGTACCTGTCTCCTGGTCGGTGGTGACGGCGGCTGTCAGGCCCACGCCAGACGAGCCGCGGCCCGTGGTGGGGATGGCGCGGGGAGCCGCGTGCAGCACGTAACGAAGCAGCTGCGACTTGGCCACGGAAGGGTCACCTAGGAAACCGCACACGAGAACTCGAGACGTCTACACACAAACGGGATGGCCGGTGTCCAGGCAACGAGACAGGCCGGTGTCCAGGCAACGAGACAGGCTGGTGTCCAGGCTACTAGATGGAAGTTCTAAAAGCAGCAGGTACGTCTGAAGACCCTGTAGGGTACCTGATTAATCACTACTCCTATCACCACAAATGCACTTTCCTCATGTGTATTCTCCCCAGCAGGATTCTAGGTTACTGGTATCTTTTGACTCTGGCCTATCGATGTCTATCCATGGAGACCAGGTGTCTGCTTCTGTCTGTTTAATCCCATAGTGGGATTAGAGCTTTAGGGCGTGCCAACACTACGCCCCATCGCCGCCAATGACAAAGACGTTGTTCCACCTGTCTGCTATTCTTAATTACTCATAAGGAAGCACTGGACATGTTTTCTGTGTGTGTGTGATACCTCTCAGGACAAATGTAATCCCCACCTATTAGAAGCACGTTGATGTCTCCACGGATCCGCGAGCCGTTTTCCAGAACCTTCTCCACTCCACCCAGAAGCATGCACAGAATGGCCTTCTTGATGTACTCGTGACCATGGATACTGGGAGCCAGGGAGCGGGCCAGCTGGTCGAACACGTTCTGCCAGAGAGAAAAGAAACACGAAACCTCACCAAGCACATCAAACCCACAGCAAGACAAGGGCAGTGTGGTCATCTTAAACGGGAGAGAGAGTGTTCAGTGCAATACTCGCTTGACCCGAGTTTCACCTTCGAGCGAGACTTGCTGAAGTTCTTGATCTTCACCACGTCGTCCGCGGAGAAGTAGGGGGTGACCTCTTTGCTCAGCTGTTTTAAGTGGCAGCCGACCATAATAGTCCTGGACATTGAGCGGAAGAGGCACTGAACTGAGCATGTGCAGAACTCTGGCCACTCCAGTCATTAGAACTCTACTACAGCTGATTTCTATGTGGTGGTACGTTAGCCATAGTTATTTGGTTCATTCCCCTGTACAAGCTGACAAACTGTGAACTTTGAACCTATATTACAAATGCAAAAACAAGGAGCCACCCAGGTAAACGTGCCAACCGCCCCGTTACCTGAAGGTGCCTGAGGTGAAGCCTCCCTTCTTGCCCGGGAGGCAGCGGTAGGTGCCAATGACCTGCACACGGTCGCCGGGCTTGGCCGCGTCCACCAGGTCGTTGTCCAGGATGATGTCCACCGAGCGGGGCAGCTGACCCGCTGGGGCCTTCTCCGGCATCTCCTGCACCGTGATGGTCTGGTGGTCCTTGTAGCTGGACAACCCAAACTCCGTCTCCAGCGGGTTATTCTCCTCGTCCTGGACCACAGCAAGGAAGACTGTAAGTGTGTGTGGTGTCGATGGAAAAAGACCTTCATCTGCTCCCACACAACAACAATGGTCAATATGTAACCGGGGCGAGCAGGCGACGGTGGTGGAGCACCTTGGTTGGGTAGATGGCGCTGGAAGGGAAGGCTTCCAGCGAGGTCATGTCCGTGTACTTGCGCTCCAGGGTCTTCTTGGTGGCTGGACAGTAGTGGACACTGCGCACCACCTTGGGACGCACCAGAGAGCCTGGAACACCAAGGACAAAACATGGGTTCTGGAACCACAAAATATGAGTTCTGGAACCACAAAACATGAGTTCTGGAACCACAAAACATGGGTTCTGGAACAACAAAATATGAGTTCTGGAACCACAAAACATGGGTTCTGGAACCACAAAACATGAGTTCTGGAACCACAAAACATGGGTTCTGGAACCACAAAATATGAGTTCTGGAAACACAAAACATGGGTTCTGGAACCACAAAACATGAGTTCTGGAACCACAAAACATGGGTTCTGGAACCACAAAATATGAGTTCTGGAACCACAAAACATGGGTTCTGGAACCACAAAATATGAGTTCTGGAACCACAAAACATGGGTTCTGGAACCACAAAACATGAGTTCTGGAACCACAAAACATGGGTTCTGGAACCACAAAACATGGGTTCTGGAACCACAAAATATGAGTTCTGGAACCACAAAACATGGGTTCTGGAACCACAAAACATGAGTTCTGGAACCACAAAACATGAGTTCTGGAACCACAAAACATGGGTTCTGGAACCACAAAACATGAGAGTTCTGGAACCACAAAACATGAGTTCTGGAACCACAAAACATGAGTTCTGGAACCACAAAACATGGGTTCTGGAACCACAAAATATGAGTTCTGGAACCACAAAACATGGGTTCTGGAACCACAAAACATGGGTTCTGGAACCACAAAACATGAGTTCTGGAACCACAAAACATGGGTTCTGGAACCACAAAATATGAGTTCTGGAACCACAAAACATGGGTTCTGGAACCACAAAACATGAGTTCTGGAACCACAAAACATGGGTTCTGGAACCACAACACCCTGTTGCTCACAGTCTCCAAACTCAAGAGACCAACGTCGAAGCTGGCATGCAAACCTCAAGCTGATTGCATGACGCTCTTAGATACCCTAACCCCTCCTAGACACCTGATGATCGACACACCTACTGGTCATTGTAGCTAATTTATAATCTGATCATAAAGCATGTATACATTTATAATCTGATCATAAAGCATGTATACATTTATAATCAGATCATAAAGCATGTATACATTTATAATCTGATCATAAAGCATGTATACATTTATAATCAGATCATAAAGCATGTATACACTTATAATCTGATCATAAAGCATGTATACATTTATAATCAGATCATAAAGCATGTATACATTTATAATCTGATCATAAAGCATGTATACATTTATAATCAGATCATAAAGCATGTATACACTTATAATCTGATCATAAAGCATGTACACATTTATAATCAGATCATGAAGCATGTATACATTTATAATCTGATCATAAAGCATGTATACACTTATAATCTGATCATAAAGCATGTATACATTTATAATCAGATCATAAAGCATGTATACTTATAATCTGATCATAAAGCATGTATACATTTATAATCTGATCATAAAGCATGTATACATTTATAATCTGATCATAAAGTATGTATACATTTATAATCTGATCATAAAACATGTATACATTCTTGTTACAGTGTTACTATCACAGCACTACCTTCCAACATGACTCTTAATCTGCTTTATGACCATAACAACTCAGACTGATGCTGACTGACATGCGGGTGATATTTACATTTGGTGACGATGCCCTCCACACACACCATGCTGCCCAGCAGCCGTGAGGTGAGTGTGCGGGGCGTGACGTGCTTGCTCCCGAAACTGCCCTCCAGGCCGATGAAGAACTCCTCAAACTGCTTGGCGAAGGTGGCGTCCACGGAGGCGACCACGTCTCTGAGAGCACGCTGGAACGCCAGGAGCTCCTCAAAGGCGTTGTTCATTAGCCTGAAAGCAACGGAGATCTGTTCAATTCAATGGCGCTACAGCGGGCTGAAGTTGTTCTACTGTTCATTACAGCGCTCGTTTAATTTAAAGCCAAAAAAGCATGATACACAGTACGTCGTATTTTTCTATCATTTTCATATGGTGTACCTATAAAGAAAAAGGATGTTTTTTTTTTAAGTATGAGTTAGGGTTATGGTTTAACTTCATGTCGTTTGGCTTTTGTTTAAACCGAAACACCTACTTTGCAGCACGGGCTTCGTTTCGTCGACGCAGATCATTCATGTTGACAATAAGTCGGAATTTATTCTCACTGATCATGTCCCGAACTTTGCTCTGGTAGATTCCTTGATCTTGCTACATGACATAAACACAAATAAGGGCAGATCAGAAATATGCCAATGTTAGGATCATCAGTTAAAACATTTAAGATACCCAGCTGGCTAGATACCTAGATAGCTGTCTATATAGCTAACCGGCTAACTAAGCTACAGTGTTCGCAGAGTGGGGGCCAGGATAGCACGACAGAATAATCGAAATAGCGCAATGTAAATGCGTTACTTACATCATCATCGAGAAAATCAAGGTAATCCCTCTGAGCTTCCCTCATCTCATGATCGTCCACAACGTCAGTAGCCATTTTTTCTATAGTATTAAATTTACAGAGACCCTAAAACTGAACTCGTGTGAAACGAATAAAGGACGGTTCTGTTCCGAGTATGGACCCTTTTCGCGCCAAATGGAGTTCAGACGCGGTATGTTCTGCGTCTTGATTGGTTAGAGAGACGTCGAATAATTTTAATATTCATTGTTCTACAGTAGGCGTCCAATGAAATTTGGGGAAATATAAGTTCTTCCTCTTCCTTTCGACATTTCGCGGGAAAACTTCAGAGACCTGCGCATGCGCCACACGCCTGCCGTGGAGGCAAAACTTTTTGTTTTGACGCCCGATTTCCCCTTGTGAACTACAACAGATTCCAACCAAGTAACAACGATAAAATCCAGAACCGTTTGCTGAATAGTGTGTTGGCAGTCATGATCAGAGGACTGAGTTACAAAGCATTGTTGTCTTAGTACCGGTTCTCTAACAATAAAATAGCACCAAACACACAATTTTACCACGGCAAACGCTTGTATTGATCACTTAGTGCAGTTCAGGCTACAGGCCTTTGCGCTGTGAATGCGCGTGCTTCTGGCTAACGTCCTACTGCTTGAGGTTGTGTATGTAGTCATAGGGAGGAGAAGCGGTCACATCCTCTGACATGCGCGCTATGCCCTGGACGCATTTGTTCTCATGTTGTTATCCAGTCAAGTTATATTACATCTGCCACGATGTTCAGTGTTTTTTATGATATCTGTTGTTTTGTTTGGTTGTTTTTGCTCATGTTAAGAAGATTCTAGTCTTCATGGTATTTGAGTAACACAGTAAAACCATCAAACTCGACTCGCCCTACGTACTCTAATTGCACTTTACTAACACACCACATATTTGTGCTTGATTGATGTGTATTATGTCTTTCTTTAAGGTGTGTTCTGTGTTGATAGCAACATGTTTTAGATGTTTGGTACATGTCACATTATTCGTGTTGTTGTACAACATGTATTAGATGTTTGGTACATGTCACATTATTTGTTTAGTTGCTTGTGCACGTGTAATGGCAAAAACTAAAAAAAAGAAAATGACCAAAGCCTGTTACCATGTATTGTACTGAGGTGTGTATTACTGTTCGTGTTGTTATCTTTGCACAGGTTAGTTCTGTTGCTGTCTGCACATCTGATATCATTCTGTTATGCACCACACCCTTCTAAAATGAGAAGTAATTTGATCGGTAAATATCATGTACATTCCTTCTGCTTTAAACAGCTTCACAGTTTAATCCTCTATTATGGGATAACTAGAAAACCAGTACTACATTGGTATTACATTCTGTTACATTTTATTTTATTCTATCCAGATACATTTATCAAGACACTCGTATCCAGAGCAATCAGCAGAAGTGTTTTGTTTTGTACTCAGAAACACTTGACCCTTAATACCGGTACATTTAGTTTAATTAAAAGATAAAGTATATAATTTTAGAACTATGAACCACAACTGCTAACCATTTAAACTGCATTTCAGACACTGATTCTACTGATCCCGTCTAAAAGCAGACCCCTGTAGCCACTACACATTACACTTACGCACTTGCTATGAATGTAGGAACTCTGCTTTTAGCTATTATTAATATGTTTTTGTCACTGAGACATAATATGTAGATGGACTTACTACAAAAAGACACGACAAGTATTAATCCCATTTCACCAATGTGCTTTCACTTGTTTTATGCAGATGTAAAGCTGGTAAATACTTTTGGGGACATGGTAGTGAATAAACATAGCCAACTTTACATATACAACATGTTGTGTAACAATGTCAGTGGTCAAACAAAAATCAGGATTTTTATGGGCCCCTCTCCCTACTCGGGCCATGGGTAATCAGGTCCACTCCCCCCCCCCCCACTACCACGCCCATGCTGACATGTGCTATTAGTCTATGGTGATATGCTACTCCTGACATTTTTACAGTAATGAAGACAACAGAGATTAAAAACATGCTTCCCATGCTCTTACAGTACTTACTTTTTGTTATTAAAATAAGTCACAACACAGTAAGAGTCTGTATCTTCAAGTAAAAAGTGACGTATGATACAGTCTATGGGCTTAATTTATTTATCGGGGTTGTGTATATCTGGTGGTATTGTACTCGCTGAAAACAACAAGAGGTGGTAAAATGAATAAAGTAGTCAAAACAGCGCCAGAAATTCCTCCGCTTCACATATCAAATAAGGTACGTTGTAAGAAGAAGAAGATGTTTGTACCTGTACCGAACTGCAATGTGAAACATTTTTTTGTTTTCAGTTCCCTCTGATGCGCATCCAAAATTCGTTTAGAAACGTATAGTGACCCACCGGCTTGGTCGCTCTCAATTCGCTTATTTGATGCGCACCAGAGTTCGAATGGAAGCGTTCACACTTATTCTAACGAACTGGCAGGCGGTTGACAAATCTCAAATGAGGGGGCAAGCTAACCAATCAGAGCAGAGAGAGTGAAAATAGATTTTATTGCATGAGAAAAATAATGTGCTTTTGTAATATTGAATGATGTAAATCTACTATAGCAGACCCGCAGAATAACATTATGAACATCAAAAATTAACGAAATAAGTCCCCTTTAAGTAAAGTGAAACTTTTAGCCCCTCCCACCAAGCTCGTGAACCTGTTCAACTTGCTGGTCTCTATTATAGTTGTGATGAATTCTTCTGAAACCTGGTCACTCCATCCCGGCGGACGGCGTTTCAAACAAGACACCGGGCATGAATCGGTAAAGAGAGATGAAGGTTATTTTTTAAGATGTCAGAGGTCTGAGGTTCCGTCAAACAGCAAGCCAGCAGAGGTCTGTATAAAATATCTCCACCTGACTATTCAATGAAAGCATACTGTTTAATACAACTCTTTTGTTTACTCTTTGCATTTCCTAGAAACCATAATTTTAGGTACACGAAAGTTGGTTTTAGGTTTATTAATGTCTACTTTAAGTCTCGTAGACTAGAAACTCGAAAATGGACTTTACTTATCCTTCAAAAAATGTAAAAAAAAAAAAAAAGTTCCTAGCAGTGAAGGTACAATTCTGTTGTAGTGCAGTTCTCTAATGGTTTTATATGATGACTGTTTTATGTGATAAGAAAAATACATTAAGTTCCATGAGCATTAAGTTGTACAGGCGTGGTGGACAGGGAGCAGCACCTGAATCGGTGTGTATAGGTGGTGTTGATTTATGGTAGATAAAACAGCAAGTGAAAAAAGTTGCAAATCATTTAAAAAAAAATTTCTGAGTCAGCATTGAAAGTTGCTGTCTTCTTCTAAAAATATTCTACAATAGAATTTCTGAACTTTCTCACCTGATCGTCAGCTCTGTGCTTAATTCTTCTTGGTAACTTGAAGGTCAGGTGACATATATTGTAAGCTTCTTAGTCACCAGATGCAGGTGCACGCAGAGTGATGACTGAGATTTTGCTTGTGCTGTAAATATTTCCAACCCTCATACCTTCTTACCCCTCTTCGTTTCACCACCTCAAGGGCAATTCCTGCGTTGTGCAGCTGCTGCTGCAGGTCGTGACCCTCTGAGCTCCGTGGACATGGGCAGCATTAAGCACCTGTCTTACCTGCCTCACCTGTTACGTCTCCTGCCCTCTCTCCCCACACTGCCACGCCCAGAGGCCACGGTGCTCACCTCGGACGTGCCCACACTGTTCCGCGAGCCCTACATCCTGTCGGGCTACCGGCCGGCGGGCCAGCCGTGGCTCTGCTACGTCCTCAGCCTCTTCCAATGGCACAACGAGTCCCTGAACGTGTGGACGCACCTGCTGGCAGCGGCAGCCGTGCTGCTACGGTTGGGGCTGTTGTTCAGCGGCGCCGCCCCCGAGGCCGCCTCGCTGCCCCTTTGCCTCCTCGCGCTGTCGGCCCTGACCTACCTCACCTGCAGCGCCGTGGCGCACCTGCTGCAGTCCCGCTCCGAGCTGGCCCACTACTCCCTCTTCTTCCTGGACTACGTGGGCGTGGCTTTGTACCAGTATGGCTGCGCGCTAGCCCATTACTTCTACTGCTCCGAGGAGGCGTGGAGGCGGAGGTCCCTGGGGCCGCTCCTCCTGCCCGTCGTCTTCCTGCTCAGCTGGCTCTCGTGTACTAGCTGCTGCTTTGCGAAGGCCCGCTACCGTCGGCCCTACCCGTTCCGCAGGAAGTTCTTCCAGATCGTGCCCAGCTGTCTGTCCTATGTGCTGGTCATCAGCCCGGTGGCGCATCGCCTGCTCACCCGTCCCTGGGACCAGCCCGTGCTGCTACTGCATGCCCTCCACGTGGCTTTCTTTATGCAGGCCGCCTTCTTCTTCTCCTGCCCCGTGCCCGAGCGCTTCTTCCCGGGGAAGTGTGACATCGTGGGCCACGCACACCAGATCTTCCACGTCTTCATGGTCCTGTGTACCATGTGTCAGATGGAGGCGGTGTGTAAGGACTTCATGGACCAGCACAGTTCAATGGTGGGTGTGCATGGGGAGTGGAGATTCTGGTTGGCGGGGGGGTCGTTCTTTGTCCTGGTGCTGTGCTGTGGTCTGACAGCAGCTCTGATGACCAAGAGAGTCCAAAGACAGCTAGAGAAGGAAGAATAAAACTGGAGAAATCAGGGCTTGGCTTCAGTTCGTTCATCTCCAGTTAAAGAGACCTACCTCACTCCAGAGCCTGTACACCACCTAGGCCTGTATAATCAGGAATATCAAAGCCATCTGTACATGGAACTAGATGGATCTGCACTATGACCTTCCAGGACTGCAGGTTGACACCCATGCTGTAATACTTAATCAGTTCTTCTTGTCATGACAGTATAATGTCACCCTTTTTGCTGAGGGTCACTGTTTTTGTTTGTGGTGGTTGATAATTGTGCACAATAGGAAAAAGCCCACGTTTTATGATCATCTTGGTCAAAGTGTGACGTATTTAGGCAAGCAGCAGGAGGCGAGGGTAGCGAGCTTCCGTCTTTATTATCATCCATGCTCATTAGGTACAACAACAGAAATAAAGGCAGACTGCCCAGTATTCTAACAACTGAAATAAGGAACAGGAGTTTCCAATAAGGCGTCGTTCAGAGCAGCTATCGTTCTTGGGGGTTGCGTGGTAGGTCCGACCACGTGAGGCCAATGCGCAGCACTGAACGACAGGACCTGTGGGTTTAAGAAGGCATCCCAAATACCGTGCACAGGTGATTAGTATTCGGGAGAATGAGAAGGGGGGAGTGACGTGCTATGTGGGGGTGTGCGCCTGCGCCAGGTAAGGGTGTGACGTGTGCCAGGTGTTCTCGCGGGTGCCCTCTGGTGGCGGTCCCGCCTTCTCACCGTGACACAAAGTGAAAGAGGATGTGTAGGTTTTCACATTTCTAGCATTTACATACATACATACAAACATACATACATACATTTGATTATGCAAATATAAGAACCTTTTAGGCGGTGCCATTGTCGTGATTGGACGTTGACAACACATCATTATTCATTAGACTGGTGTTTAGAAAACCAAGTTATGTCAACTCAGGTATGGGCTTGTCTTCTCAGTCTTAATAAGGCCTTAATATGGGTAATTATCGGTCATGTTTGGTTAGTTTGGAGAATAAAGCATAGTGGTGTCGCTCAAATGAACACACTCATTTATGTGTTCTCTACTTTAGCCAGAGCCTGGCATCACACAGTCTGGCTTTACGTGTGTGTGTGTGTGTGTATATGCGTGTGTGTGTCTGAAAAGCGTGTGTCTAGAGCCACAATGTCTCTGCAGTCTGGAGCTATGAAACCAGTTTATTAAAACAAAGAAAGAAATGAAGAAATAATTGAACAAACACGTCACTTTTTATGCGTCGTAGCACAGGCGGGATGCTCTGAGAGGCACGTGAGCCGATGGTTCCGTGTGCCCAGCTGCCCTGCGTGAGCAGCTCACCCTGGGCACGACCTTTAGTGCAGGTCCCACAAGTGCACATGTGCACAGACGCCGTTTTGTGGTTGGTGCTGAGTAACCTACATGGCTGGTGTTTTTGTCTTCTAATTTCATGTACTGTATTTGCTTACAAAATTGTTATTACCTCAGGGAGACTGTAAATCACCAGAGTTTACCGTGTGTATAATGTGTGTATTAAGCTTGTGTATATTCGGCTTGGGTGTATTTTACATAAGTTTACAGTTGAGACTTGGGGGTTGTTTCCAGTACTTTGAGTATTTTAATATGGGTGCAGTTGTGTTATTCGGTACTAATGGAGCTATAAAGTATTTGCACAATACATTTGTGATGAAACTAAATAACAGTTTCATTATTGATGCCTTGTACAAAATACACTCAAAAAGGCATTTTCAGCCTCAGCAAACGCTGGGCAATAAGTCTGCAGTATGAGCATGCGCGGTAGTGTGGCACTGCAAACCACACAGGCCTTTATCTGTATGAGCACTTACAGTTCTAATGACTTTAACGCGATGATTTTAACACCACAACGTTAGAGAAGAACAGGACCCTAAAGACCTACTTAACAACTGGCGGTGTTCAGTTTTGCGTAAACAATCCCTTCCTTGTGAAAATTCGTTCAGTGCATTTAGTATGAGGTCGAAGATTAGCAGTCGAATGAGATTAATGAACCTAGAGGTATCCAAAAATGGAGATTTCGTTCCAGCGGGCCCTTCAGACATATGACCTGGCGTATGACGCACTGCAAATTCCTCGTGTTGATCTGCATCGCTGTTTTTCATGTTTTTACTAGAATATTGATTATTTTTGTATCAACATGTTATATATACATCAACCACTAGAGGGCATTTATGTTCAAGTTGATATAGTGAATGACTTCTAATATCAGGGCATAAGGCAAGATGGAAATTCGTTAATTAATTAATGTATGTTGTCATGTTTAGGAATTAATGTGTTTTTACCAACGAATTCCTCCTTCATGTTTTCTTTTAATGGAACAAAAATAAAGAGAAAACATGGGAAACATAATGTTCGGTCTCAGTCACTGAATTTTTAGACAAGCTCGAGACAGGAGTGTGACTCTGGGCACACTCGGGGCGGGTCAAGCATCCAGCAGATCGACAGATAAGTCACGTGAGTGGCGACGAAGACAGGTGAGCTACACGGATGACAAGGAGGCAACAGGTAAGACGACGTTTTCAGACAAAATGAAAGAGTGTTCTGCAGAAAGAAAATAACTCTTAATTTACCTTTAGGCTGTGGAAAAGTAGCCGCGCGTAGCTTTATGCAACTGTTAAATTATATTTAAATGAATACAGTCTTAGTATGTAGTTTAGGAGAGAATACCAAGCAGAAGTAAAGTTATGAGAAATATGTTAATAAGACATCTCTGGTACAGTGTTTTTTAGAAGGCTTTGATGAGAGCGTTCTGAGGATGTTTGTACACAAGTTTTTAAACTTGATAGTTTATGCATTAAAAGGGCGTCACATATGCACCCGTATTTCTTAACACATTGATTCCTGTATTTTGTTTTGAATAAATACACTTGACATTCCCCCGTCTATGTGTTGACGTAAATTAAAGGCGTGGTCTGGAATGCACGCGATTACCCCGCATCGCAGTCTCCAGCTTTGCATTCTTGTCAAATAGCTGGTCTCGAGCCTCCGGGGGTTAGAGCACTGTGTACTACTCACGTATGTGTCCGCATCCAATTTATATCCCTTTATTTTATGTCTCTTGATGTTTTTATTTGTTTTTTTAACGTGTTTTACGGTCTACATGCAAGAGGCGTAAACTTTTACGGTGTTTACGCATGTGCCAACTCTGGCCGTTATTGCGTCTCCTCGTCCAATCCTCCGTCACTCTTCCGTGTATTTACTGAAAGTGCAATTTATCAGCTGATGTCAATCACAACAACCCATCACCAGCCCCTCACAACGTTACATGTTAGCAAGGATTTATTATCGGTCCGTTAGGTAATGTCTGGACAAACTATGGTCCTGAGGGAAGGAAAATACTATCTGAGCATTACCAGTTTCAAACAGGTATATTTGATCTTCATCGCGTGTTTTCCCACTGTTCGAGAATGCGCACTGGAGGTGGTATCTGATCCCTGAATGGGCTGAGTTGGTCATCAAGGCTGATGAAGCTGAAGGCAGGATGGGGTGTGTGGACTGAGAAAACCAGTGTGCTTGTCTGGAGAGTCTGGACAGACATTGGCTTGTGAGGAGCATTAACATGCTGACGAAGTCCAGTATAGTTTAGCACTGACCCACATTTTCAGCCACATTCACAATGGCGTTTGTATTTCATTTACTTATTATACTGTAGATTTAATCTTTAGTCTGTTTATTGGTAGAAAGTAACGATTTGCAGACTACTAAATATGCTGTATATAGATGTCCATTAATTCTGCTTTTACTGTGTCCTTATTAGATTGTATTAATGCCAGTGAAACTCCACACAGCATCCTGTGTTTTGCTCCCACGGTTACAGCGCATCCTCCAGCACAGTGGAGATTCCCCTCTGTTCCTCCGTCTGTGTGGAGACCTGCTCTCTCCTTCCTGGGTTTGGTCTTGTGCAGTTATTATCAGGGACTGGGTGGAGAGTGATGACTCCTGGCTCTGCCTGCATGCTGTGCTACTCTTCGTCTTTAGAGAGCATCATCATCATCATCACCTCTGTCCTCGTCCTTATGGTCTGCATCATATTCTGCGTCAACTGTTACAGGTAATGATTTACCTTGCTGTGGGTATTCTAATGGTCTTCCATTCTAGTGTGGGGTATTCTAATGGTCTTCCATTCTAGTGTGGGGTATTCTAATGGTCTTCCATTCTAGTGTGGGGTATTCTAATGGTGCTGTATTGTAGTGTGGGGTATTCTAATGGTGTGGGACACTGAGCCCTGACAGGTGAAGGGTTCTTGGTCTATTTCGTTAATTACTCAATCAATTATGGATCCTGATTAGCATTTTAGAACACAGACCTGCTCAATTAAGGAAGCTGTTAATGATTTTGGAGCTTTTGTTAACTTCCCCAGGTTAGACAGGTTAGGCTAATTATTATTATCAACTAAAAAATGCCTGTATTTGCATTTTGGATCCTGTAACCACTTTTATTGAAGTTCTCTCTGTGGAACATGGGTGGCCTCGAGATTTGGTCTTATTGTACTGGCTGTAATTTGACACCGTTCACATGCCCACCAAGCATTAAATCTGCAACTGAAGACTTACTTCTTGAAATTCTGCTGTTAAGAGAATGTAGAAAGTTTACAATAGGGAGAAATGAACAGGGAGGATCAGAGTGCTTCTTTAATCCTTTAGTGTCAGCAGGAGATATGAAGGGCTGGTACTCGCGGGATTTTAACCAAAGAAAGAAGGCAGGAAAAGCAAGACAAGAAACATGACAGAAAGAAGAGGTTAGACACAGGATTACTGGGATGTGAACCACGACAGCATGTAAACTCAAGCACTGCAGCACTGTGTAGTGGTGTTTAAACCTATTGGTGAGGAGGAGTCGCAGGCCCAGGTGATTGGCCTCTCACAGGTGAAACACCGCCTTCGTCGTCAGGCCTGCATGAATGCCCCCCAGAACTGGGAGGTACGGCAGAGACTCCACAGAAAACACAGCTGTCTTTTCTCAGCCCATCCTGCTTGTCAAGCGTGGGAAACACTTGGCTATCAGTACCTGGAAGACAGCAATTACTGCCAAATTCACAGCACGCTGTCACTCAGGGAATGTGCATGACAGCCTGCACATCCAGGAGGAGGCAGAGACAGCCAATCACACGGGACTGTGGTTCACCTGTATGGGATGGATCAACCGTCCAGCAGAAAATGTGCAACCCCTGTTTTCCCCAGTGCTGCTGCCCTGCACTGCTTAGTGCTGACACGCATTTCAGAACTCAGCGCTTTGGGAAGTAGACAGTAAACTGGATCAGGAGTGTTTGGAGCAGTGGGAACAGTGGGAACAGTGGGAACAGGAAGCAGTGTGTGGGTGTTCAGGACTGCGAGTGAGAAACACTGGCTAAACCTGTTTAACACTCAACACAATCTTTTATCATTTGACCCGCACATGTTGACGACAGACAGTCACCGGCGTCTCCAGAGTCCCCTGAGGAGATAGAAACTTCCTCATCTATTCCACCACCGGTAAGTAACCAATCAAAGTGCTTATGTGTGAAGGTGGCGCTTGACCGAACTGTAAAATGCTGTAGATCCTGTGATTTCTATGGCGGCGCTAAAGTACAGTCTGTATTTCCAGTCTGTATTTACAGTCTGTATTTCCAGTCTGCATTGTAGAGTCTGTTTCCTACAGCAGTCACTTGTAGCATGAGACCAGTCTGTTAGTGGTGGGCAAATTACATTTCTTTCCCTGAGACATATTCCATTATTCCGTGGTTCTATTATTCCATTACTGTAATTCAGCATTCACAGAATATATCATATATTCATAGAATATATAGTCAGTCGATAACTGATGCACTTGTGCGTCTGTTTGTCCCAAACAGAAAACACAACATGTGTGGAGCTCCACGAGACCTCCAGACAAGCACGGTTCGTCCTTCCAGCGTTCTGTCTGCGTGTTGCGCTCAAAGGGATCTGATCCTTATTCTGAAAGATCAGACTGAGCATATCACACGTCTTTCAGAGATTTGGGATGAATAACATGTAAAACAGTGACACCGTGAGCGTAATAACACCTGGGAACATGTGAGGTTTCCTACAAACTGCATGTTTAGTCCTGAACTGGGACATCTGTCTCCTTATTATCTTACATGAAAAGAAAGTATTATAGCCAGCTTGTCCTGCTCAACAGAGTGGCGTCAGCACTGCTTGTCATGCTTTCACTGTGGTTTTTGTAGCCTCGAGCAACGTTACACAGGATCCTGCTAGAGGGCATCACGCCAAGAGTCACACCATGGTACACTGTCAGCCACCCAGAACCTATTCTCACAGCCGAGGTTAGGGGGCGCTGTTGCCTCTTTTCAACTTCCCTATGTGCATATTTACAGACATCATATTTTGGATTGTGTAGTCCCTGGCTTTGTTTGTTTGTCTGTTTACTTGTTTGCCAAATGAGTTTACAGTTTCTAATGTCTCCCTTAACAGCTGAATCACATGGCTATTTCAGCAAGGCAATGATACCTCCGCTCTCCAACAGGATGTTCTGGACCACAGAGACGCCTCCAACGTATCCACAAACCCCTGATTTTACTGCACTTACCGACCACACATACTGCTACGCGGGGGGGCCAGGGGGTGAGGAGCACCCCTATGAAAGCGTTGACATGGTGAGAGAACGCAAGTCACCACCATCTGCAGGCTGTGATGAAGCTCCTGAGGACCAGTGGCAGATGGGGAGCCCCTGCCAAGCAGTCACGGGACTGGCAGAATGTGCTGCCTATCACATGGACACTCCCACTACTGTGACAGACAGAGGGCGGGCAGTGGAGGCGGGGCCGCTGTTCCCGCCTCTTCCAGCTCTGCGGAATGGCAGGCATTTGATTGGCACAGAAGGAGACTCCATCTATGCAACCGTGAACTGGAAAAATAAAAGCTGGAAAAACAGGGAATTTCCTCTCACACAAGACACTGGAAAACTGGGAATGGATGACGCAGCTGAAGAGGCAGCCCCTCACATTCCAGAAAAGATGTTTGAGTATCATAAAATTGGAACGTCCTTAACATACATGTAGAAAAAAAAACAGCAACAAAAAAAAGACTTTATATGCAATCTTTTACTTCTTGATATGTTTTGTATTAAAATCACACCCATGTCACAAACATAACAGTTTTCAGATCAAGCCTTTGCAAAAGTAAATCAATGCACTGAAGAAATTAAAATGAGCATTATAGGATTTCTTACTGTGTCTGTTCTGTGTTAGTACTGTCAGTCTGGACAACGAGCAACACATCGGTTTTCCTTCTTACTGTTCTCTTGTGTATATAACAATGGCACGATTTTAGATTTTTTATTAATTTTTAGATTTAAAAATCCTCAGCACATCCGTTAGCGCTCGCGCGAGGTGACACCACGAACCAGCTTTTAGGACTGAGGGACTCGGAACTAACACGCATGTGTCCGCAGCGTAAATCCTCTGTGGGAAGATGAACTCCAAAGTGCTGACGGGCGGTTGATTTTTTTAATCCCCTGACACCACATCACTGACGTTTCACATCTGCGTGCTAATAAATGAGTGGACGCACCCTGCTGTCCAAAACTGGTACTAGTGAAAATTAGGTGAAAGGTGACAAGTGACGGCACAGCGCTGCCAAGGAAAGTCGCGCTCGCGATTTATGAAGTAGGACATGCCCGCGAGCAACTGAAACGGTCTCAGAAGAAGCAGACGCTCTACGTGCATGCTTAGACCTTCCCTTTAAATTCACCATCACGGTAGTTATCGTTCCATGATGGAACCAACCATGTCGGGGAGCCCAGATACACGTCAACGATTGCTAAATATAGCCTAGACCCGTATCTCTCGCGCCCGAAAAAAGTGCAATATTATTATAAAACCGCCCCGTGCAACTGGCATGAACAAAACAACATAGAACTGCAACACAGAACGCGCTTTGTGCGTCTCTGCATTTTAAGCTCCCGTATACGAAGCACCCAGCTGTCGTTCGGCATAGTTGAACCATATGAGCTCACGTAGGCTTTGTGACGCACAACTCCTTCCTCTCTGACGGTCCAGAAGCGCGCGGCGGAGATACCAACGGCGCGTCTTTCCCGGAGGAAAACATTCCAGGTACAGACGTTTTAACTTGCACTGCATTTCCATTTAGACGCTGCAACGCTTTTGCGTCACTTTTTTTCCTCGGATCAGATTTCAATCCTACAGTGATTCTGAGGTTTTCGTTGAGTGTTTGGGTCACCAGATTTGTTTCTCTTTTTTTGTTTGTTTGTTTTAATGTTTGCATCTTTTGTTTTCGTTTAATTCCGTTAATACAGCATTTGCACGTTTCTATTTTATTCTACGTGGCGATTATTGAAGGTTGTATACATCAACGTTGAGCTAAAACTCGTGTTCGTACACGTTGGTGGGTGAAGGCGTGTACTTGGGCTAAACCGACCTGGCCAATGCGCAAACAGTATCCGCCCACAGTGGGTAGGTTGTTTACTGCTTAGTGTGAACGCCCATAAAAGGCGTCTCATCGAAAGTGTGGCTGTGGATCTCGGCAGTCTGTTAACGTAATGCAACTATGCAGACGCTTTAAATTCACCATACGCGACGTTTCGAAGAATACATACATAAGAATACAATAATCACCCTTCGTTTTCAGAGTTTTGTTTAAACTCACTCTCGAATATAGGCGCTAACGTAGCAATCACTTCCGAAAATCCGTTCGACTTTTTCATTATCTCCGACATTTCACCCTCCTGAGCACAAGACAGAGTACGTTAGAGGCTGACAGTGAGGGGGTGTGTTACCTTAAAAAAAACGCACACACACACACACAAAAACCCAGCAGCAGTATGAGTGTGGGTAGTTGTTTTTCTAATACAGGGACGGATTTGATCTGAAGCTCTGCAGGTTTGAATAAGTCTTTAAGTTTTTGTACAACATAGCATACCTAAATATTATCAGTTAACAGTTTTGTAAAATGTAACGTTTATTTCTAACCGAGGTGGCAGGTGATTTGACTTCTGCAATCACTTTTTTCAAAGAGATCATTTTGACAAATAGCACCGCTTGAGTTAGACTTTAATTTAATTATCAGACAATTTTGTGCCTCGTTTGGGCCTGTTCGAGAAATGCGACTCGCGTGTATCTTCTCTGCCTGGTCTCAGAGAGCCTGAACGCAAATCGCTCGGTCCAGTCCCGCTGAGAGACGGAGGAAAGGATGGCAGCCGTGAAGTCGCTGGCCGGACCAGGAGCCCTGCAGCCTGCGTCAGAGCCAGAGCAGGGAGGCATGGTACGCTGAAACATCTCAAAGGAGTTCGAGCCTCCATGTCGTGAAAGCTGGGGAGCATTGGGAAAGGGCGTGGAACGCTGTGGGCGGGGCGTGGAACTCTGAGGGTGGGGCGTGGAACGATGTGGGCGGGACGGTGGAACTCTGAGGGCGGGGCGTGGAGGGCTGAGGGTGGGACGGTGGAACTCTGAGGGCGGGGCGTGGAGCGCTGAGGGCGGGATGGATGAATGATGAAGGCGGGGCTTGGAGCTCTGAGGGCAGTGTCCTAATGTGTGATATGACCTCACAACAGCAAACGTCCCATCAAATCCCCCACATGTCTACATGCAGTGCTGCACCCAGGAGGATGTGCGCATACGGATGACCCGCCAGGACCCTCTCTTTCGATCATCATGTGGTCCTGGGGAGGGGTGGCCTGCTGACGCTGTTGTCAAGCAGTTAAAGTGCTTCACTTCTTCACAGTGTTCCAACGTGCGGCCGCCGTACAGGTATGCAGCCATTCCACCAGACCTCTTTCTTCCTTTGGCATCTCATCCGAACACACGTGAATGCTCAGGTGTATTCAGCCAACTATCCAGTAAGAGTTCAAGCAGGATCTGTGTCCTACTGTGGGGCTCTAGCTCATTAAAAATCTGGCTGTGATATGGACATGGCTGTGATGGCCTGGATCAGGTGTGTTTGGTGAGGCTTGGAACTGAACTGTGCAGGACAGACGAAGTCGCAAGGCTCCTTGATCTCCTGCGCCATAGAGCGTTCTTGTATGTTAACATGAGGTCATGTTAGTCTCCCACACTCGTCTGGGATTAATATAATATTTATGACAACATCATGAACATTGATTACAGGAGTCCTGAGTCAGTGGAGATGGATGAGATCATGGCTGCGATGGTCCTCACCAGTCTGTCCTGTAGTCCTGCACTCCAGAGCCCCCTTCAGAAACACCCCCTGCCAGGTAGGCAGAAACACCCCCGCACGTCCCTGGAGCCACCGTTCTCTCCTGGTGCATCAGACGCATTTAGATGTGCTGGGGCATTGAGCGACTGGCGTGGGCGGGGAGGGCGTGGCGGGAGACCATGGCCAAGTGGCTGGGCTGCTGAAACCTCCCAGTCAGTCATCACTGTTCTAGGAATTGATCTTATGTCCACATTTTCACAGCCTGTTTTGTTGATTTAATCTTTAAATGGGCTTGCTGCCATTGTGCATGTAATCTGACTTACAGACATCCCATTTGGTAATCTATTTGAGTTCCTGTAAAGCCACAGTTATTGTAATGGTAATCATTTTCACTCCAACAAAGCCACAGTTATTATAATGGTAATCAGTTCCACCGTCCGGTTTGTCCGAGTCTGTTAAGAGCTACAGCTCTGTACATGTAGGTCAGTGTAAGGTGGAGATTTTTAGTTTATTGTTTGGTAGTTTTTGGATGACAGTAGCAGAAGGAAAGTGTGGGGGGGGGGGGGGGGGTCTGTGTTGTGCTCAGCATGTGACTTAAACCGGGCGATCAGCCAAAGTGTCTCCACCCACCTTCGTCCTCTGTCTCACTGTCTCCGTGCGTGTGTTGTCCAGCTGCCCTGGTTGACATGGAGTGTGGTGGAGGGGAGCTGTCGGACAGTGGCAGCAGCGGCTACTGGAGCTGGGACCACGGCAGCGTGAGTCCCGCCCCCTCGCCGTCCGTCGCAGAGACTGACAGCGGCATGGGCCAACCGATGGACGAGGGGTTGCATATGGAACTGGAGGCGGGGGTGTGCGATGAGCCTGAGATCAGGAGGTGTAAGGTGAGAGACGAGACGAGACGTTGGGGCAGGTCTGTCTGTTCGGTAGTGTCTGTGAATGTGTGCGGCATTCAGCTCGTTCACCTCTCTGCCCCAGAGCTTGACAAGGGGAGCGTATCGGTGTTTGTGGCCGGGCTGTGGGAAGGTGCTGGCGTCACGGGTCGGGATGAAGCGACACATCGGCGTCCTCCATCTGTGGTGAGTCCTGGTGTGGGTGTACTCTGTCAGGAGCAGCGTAGCACGACGGTCTAAACAGTAGTGCAGGTTCCCCACAAGCAGTTTAGCACAAAGATCACCACAACCCATCACAAATCTACCTCACCGCGAATGTTATGTGTCAGGAATGCTTGATATATAGTGCTGTGAAGTGTTGATATAAGATCTTATCACTGATTTGTATTCTTCTTACTGTTTATTTCCCTCAGCTGTGGCTCAGAACAGTCCCACAAAGAGGAAGACTTCTACTATACCGAGGTCTCTTCAGAAGAGGAGGAGCCAACATCTCCCCCTCCCACTCCCATTGGAACATGGTCCTCCTGCAGCTCAGCCCACAGCCAGCCCACTCACGTGCCTGGAGAAGCCCCGCCCACAGCCAGTGCTCTCAGTCGCTCCGCCCCCAGCAGTGTGTGGCAGATTCACACGGAACATCTCTATCAGGTGACACGCTCTCGCTACGTAGCTCCATTGGGTCAAGGAACATTTAAACCAAGGGGAGTAACCCAGATAACGGCAAATAACATCTCTAACGTTCTCCTTCATCGTCAGTGTTCGGGTGAGGTGCTTTCATGTGACTTTTCAATGCTGCATTCTACATTCTAAATGTGAGAATATCCATTAAAGCTACATGTGTAATGCGCACATTGGTATCAGTTAAGTCTTTCTCAGAATATAAGTAGAATTCAGAGTGTGCAGAATTCCCTGGTGAGACGTTTAGGTTTACCACCTGGGTTGGGGTTAAGGTTAGGTTTACCCTAGGTTTACCCTAGGTTTACCACCTGGTTGGCTCTCTGCGGTCTGGTGTAACTCCAGTGTGCCTGCCTCTCTGTAGGGAGGCCGTGGTTCTAATGCAGCATAGCCTAATTCGCAGGGTTTCGTCTAATTCCTCTAGGCCTGTGCACCCATTGAGGTGGTCGTGTCCCCGGGATCCCCTCCTTCGTGTGACTGGATGCCCCCTAGTGGCCACTCCCTGCGACCTCAGGTACTCCTCAGTCACAGACTGCCCTACTGCTACATCCACAGGTTTTTGTGTGTACAACTTATTTCACATTTACTCAGATTAATATTTTTTTTTAGTTTAGATTTGCGGTTTTATAAAGGTTTTTATGATGTTTAAATGAAGTTGTGGGTCTTCCCAGAAGATGAAGTTATTTCTTATGATTCTGAGATGGTCAGGTGACTCCAGCAGCCCTGTGACTCCAACAGCTGACGTTGTCCTTGCTGCACTGCACAGAACGGTCGCATGGTCTCACAGTCACACGGTTGTACGATCTCACGGTCTCACGGTCACACGGTTGTACGATCTCACGGTCTCACGGTCACGGTTGTACGATCTCACGGTCTCACGGTCACACGGTTGTACGATCTCACGGTCTCACGGTCACACGGTTGTACGATCTCACGGTCTCACGGTCACACGGTTGTACGGTCGCATGTTTGTCTTGCGGTTGTCTCGCGGTTTCTCTCTGGGGTTCAGGAACAAGGCGATGAGTGCGTGTAGTCTTGACTGTCGTAGCCCTCATCACTGCAGGCGTTGCCGTGACGCTCCACCACCCCTCTGTGTTCCAGATTGCCACATCCCGCAGCCGCTCCGTCAGCGTGGGGGAGCAGTGGTTGCAGCGCAACAGTGCCCCCACCAGGTCACAGACCATAAGTGCGTCACCATCCAGAGGCCACTGCTCATTCCGGTTAGTGCTCCTCCTCTCAGTTAACCCTCGTCCGAGCGAATCATTCTTGATTAGCTCATTTGCAAATGCATCACTTTTTAATATGCATGGTTTTTAGAATATGAATATTCTATTAATATGCATATGAGGAGACTGCAAATTTACTTTGGTACTTATACAATGCTTAGCAAAGCTACAGCATTCATTCACAGTTATGCTGCCTTTTATTATTCTCAAATATTAGTGGGTTCCTCTCATACACTCTCTGTACGTTTGTGTGTGTGTGTGTGTGTGTGTGTGTGTGTGTGTGTGTGCCTACAGGAAGGGCCGAGGCGAAGCCAAGAAGTGCCGTAAACTGTATGGTGTGGAACGCAGGGATCAGTGGTGCACCGCCTGCCGCTGGAAGAAGGCCTGTCAGCGCTTCCCCGACTAGAACACCACACACGGGACTTGCAGTTGCGAGACTCCTGCTCCTTCCCTCTCCTCCCCTCCCCCCACTGCTCCCGGCGCTGGGGAGGAGGCGACAGCACTTCCTCTTCACTTTTGTACCTATTTTTTGCTTTTTCCTATGAAAATGTTTTGTTACCTTTTCCTGCCAAGTGAGAGCCGGTGTAAAACTGACGAGACTGTGATGTTATAGCGTCCTGATGAGACCGTGTGATGTGGTAGGGTCCTGTTGAGAGGGTGATGTGGTAGGGTCCTGATGAGACTGTGTGATGTGGTAGGGTCCTGTTGAGAGGGTGATGTGGTAGGGTCCTGTTGAGACTGTGTGATGTGGTAGGGTCCTGATGAGACCGTGTGATGTGGTAGGGTCCTGTTGAGAGGGTGATGTGGTAGGGTCCTGTTGAGACTGTGTGATGTGGTAGGGTCCTGATGAGACTGTGTGATGTGGTAGGGTCCTGTTGAGAGGGTGATGTGGTAGGGTCCTGATGAGACTGTGTGATGTGGTAGGGTCCTGATGAGACTGTGTGATGTGGTAGGGTCCTGATGAGACTGTGTGATGTGGTAGGGTCCTGATGAGACCGTGTGATGTGGTAGGGTCCTGTTGAGAGGGTGATGTGGTAGGGTCCTGTTGAGACTGTGTGATGTGGTAGGGTCCTGATGAGACTGTGTGATGTGGTAGGGTCCTGTTGAGGGTGATGTGGTAGGGTCCTGATGAGACCGTGTGATGTGGTAGGGTCCTGATGAGACCGTGTGATGTGGTAGGGTCCTGTTGAGAGGGTGATGTGGTAGGGTCCTGATGAGACCGTGTGATGTGGTAGGGTCCTGTTGAGAGGGTGATGTGGTAGGGTCCTGATGAGACTGTGTGATGTGGTAGGGTCCTGATGAGACCGTGTGATGTGGTAGGGTCCTGTTGAGACTGTGATGTGGTAGGGTCCTGATGAGACTGTGTGATGTGGTAGGGTCCTGATGAGACTGTGTGATGTGGTAGGGTCCTGATGAGACTGTATGACATGGTAGGGTCCTGATTAGACAATGATGTGGTAGGGTCCTGATGAGACTGCATGACCTGGTAGGATCCTGATGAGACTGTGATGTGGTAGGGTCCTGATGAGACTGCATGACATGGTAGGATCCTGATGAGACTGTGATGTGGTAGGGTCCTGATGAGACTGCATGACATGGTAGGATCCTGATGAGACTGTGATGTGGTAGGGTCCTGATGAGACTGCATGACATGGTAGGATCCTGATGAGACTGTGATGTGGTAGGGTCCTGATGAGACTGTGATGTGGTAGGGTCCTGATGAGACTGTGTGATGTGGGAGGGTCCTGATAAGACTGTGACATGGAAAGGCCTTGTCGAGACTGTGTGATGTGAGGTCCTGACCCCACACATTCCCCTTTTCCTTTGATAAGACAACAGAGGTGTCATCTCCATACTGGGATGATCTCCATACTGGGATAACTCACTTGGTCCTGCACTTCATTGTCCCCTGAGAATATGTGATTAAGTGATTGTTGATTTTGGTATGTTGATTTTTTTATTGTTTTTCTATTGCTGTTTTCTCAGCCTGAAAGGTGTACTAGTGTGATGTATTTTCTAGTGTGATGTATTTTCTTCATGTGTATTTACTCAGATTTATGTGTTCAGTCAAATTTTGTTATTTTTTTATGTGTTGACGCGCTTCCTAATCAAACTGAACTGCCAGATATAAGCTGTAATGTGATTGGTTGAGTGGTGTATGAAACTAGTGACCGATGTACTGACGTTCAGAGAGTTGTACTGACGTTCAGAGTGTTGTACTGACGTTCAGAGAGTGTTGTACTGACGTTCAGAGAGTGATGTACTGACGTTCAGAGTGATGTACTGACGTTCAGAGTGTTGTATGAAAGAGTCTAAGAGCAGCTATAACCTATGATTGCATACCAAAGTGCTATTGCCATGGTGATTCAAAGGGGCTTTGTTTAGATGTTACCTTGACACCACGCTGAGATGGTTCCTTTTGTAAATCTCTTTGTCCTCATTCACAGTATTAAGATCTGATTCTTCTAATGGGTCAAACCCTTGAAACCATTAAAAATCTGAAGTTATAGTAGTATATTGTTGTGTGCAAAAAGAGGGTACTTTTATGGAAAATAAAAAAACATTATAAAATATGCAAATTTGAGACGTGGTTTGTTGCAAGACAAATCACAAGACAGATAGTAAACTATTTTATTGGTATCCATGTGCATTTCATGTACAAGTTGGAAGGCCTAAAACAAAATATTACTTTTGAAAATTAACTGCAAGCTGTTTTTGACCTGTATATCATTCACAAAGCCAAAATGTAACGTGGTCTTAAATATACATTATTCACAAAGCCAAAATGACATATAAATGAACAATACTGTGATGGACTTTCCAGACTGTTTGCCCATTCTGTGTAGATACATCTGGTAGACCACCTAATGTAAATGGCCAAAGTGTAATCCAGTGACGTTTACAAAGGAATACTAAAATAATGAAAAATGAAACACCAAAGTAATTCTGTTTGCATATGTTAGTGTACAAGCAATAGGTAGTGTGTAGAAGACATGCAGACTCCATCTATTAGCTGTTGATATGAACCTGAATTTCAAATGATCTGTGACCAGAATGCTATTAATGGAACATGGCAGATCAGCTTCTGGGGGCTGATTCAGGATCAGCTTGTTTACGGTGATACAAAGCTCATAAATGGATCCAGATAACCACTGTGGTTGTATGTGAGTAGGGCCCTGGTTTAAACAACAAAACCCCTAGCGCTTGCGTTGTGTGAACTATAGAGGGCAGCGTTGCTCCGTGGGATTTATTGTACAATCATCAAGTCCCCAAAGTGAAGAACTACGCTAGGCTCAGGTGCTGCCTAAAATGGCTCCCTAGCTAACATATAGTGCTCAACATATAACTCATATTCTGAGGAGTGCACTGGATGTTATGGTTAGGAGACACGTTAGTCAGCTAGCCTATTAATGAAAGTTCTTCTGACATGAGTTGGAGGAGGATCTTAAATATCAGGTATAGATTAAATATTAAGTATAGATAAAAGACAAAAACAGAACCATGCATGATGGCTGCATCAACACCCCCAAATACCACGGATGTCCTTCATGCCAATAATTGAGTGATCAATGATGTGCAAGGTTGAAAGATTAAAGATAAAGTGCTTTTTATCTCATGACATTCATGGAACAGGCAAACGTTCCAGTGCTCTGTAAATCCCTCTCACATCCAGAAGCTCCTTCCTGATACTGATGCACATGCTCAAATTAAGTTTCAGTGTGTTGCTTTTATTTTTGCCTTAGTTAAAACGTAGCGTGTAGACAGCCAGCTCCTGAAATTGAAGACAAACAGCGTGCCGACTACTGAATTAGTACTGAATTACTGAGCACAACAACCTTCATCAATTTGTTCTCAGTGGTTTACTGTTTCGTTGAAATGTCAATGGTGAAAACAAGCAAACAAACAGAAGACATTCCTCAGTGAGCATCAACACAATATCTTGTAATATTTTCAAGCTCGTCTCGAGGGGGTTGGGGCGGGGGGTTAGAGGTACGTGGGGAGAGCCTGTCTGCGGGTTGTTTAGACTCCGCTCTTTTGCCGGATGGCGGCAGGGGCAGGGTAGTTGTAGCGCCCCGAGCGTGATGTGAGGCTCAGGTATTGCCTCAGTAGCTGGCTTACCCGCTTCTGGTTATTCCACTTTCGGGCCGACTTGCGGATTCCTATGAAGCCGCCGTAACGCTTCTGCAACGGCCGCCCGGAGCTCACCAGCTTCCGGAAACTGTGCCGGCCCTTAACAAATCCCCCGAAGCGTTTGGACAGGTCGAGGGTGGAGTCAGCACCTGGCTCCGCCCCAGCCCCAGGATAAGCCCCGCCCTGCTCCTCTTCTTCCTCCTCCTCTTTCTCTTCCTCTTCCACGCTGGAGTCAAGCTCAAAACCATAGGGGGACCGTTGGGAGCGCAGCGCTTCCCCAGAAGTCTGCCGGCTGGCGAGGACCTGAACGGCGTGGTGGAAACGCTCCAGCACCTCCGACTCCTCCGCACCTTTCTTGTCCTCAGCAGTCACTGCAGCCAGCCGCTCCATCCCCTCCTCCACGCTGCGCCTTCGCACGGCGCCCTCTGCTGGCGGGTTCAGACCCACTGTTTGGAAGCACAGGTCCCAAGTGAGTGAGTGAAGCGGATGGGCTTCGCATTCTAGCAGACACACCTGCTGGGACAACAGGGGCACAGGTGGGTTAGACAAACGAGTCTGGACCAGACTGAAATGACGTGAGTTAATCCTGGTGCTTCAAGGGAGAAAAAAAATGACAGAACATAAATCCTCACTATAGCTCTGGGACATCGTAAGTGGGCAATATCATTTTGCTAAGTGAGGCAGACTGCCTATTACTTATGAAATAGAAATCTTCACTGGTGGGGAAAAAGACCATAAAGAATGGAAGCCCCATATACCCAGAGGACCTGACCAGCAGAGCCATGTATCCATCCGGAGGAATTAATTGTCCATTGCAAATGGAATGCACGCTGCAACGGATTTACAGAGGCACAGCACCACGCAGGAGATTCAGACGTGATTGGCTGGGGTTGCATGTGTGCATGTGTGTGTGTGTGTGTGTGTGTGACAGGTGTAGATATTTGGCACTGGATAAATGGGTTTCTCCATTAACTGTGAATGAGGAGAGTTAGAAAGGGTGGATATGCGTACATTTATGTGTGCACAGGACAGGTACACCGACGTAAACACGAGAGGGAATGTGGGTGACGCCGTAAGGGCTTTGTCATTGAAATACAAGGGGCCCGTCTGGTCTTCATTGGAATCCATGTGTCCCAACCACCGCACCTCAAAACCTCACCCTGAACCCTCGAAACCCCACCCCCACCCCTCGAAACCCCACCCCCATTCCTCAAAGCCCCACCCCCACCCCTCAAAGCCCCACCCCCAGGTCTGTCAGGTCTGTTATCCCGTCACCTCAGCCACAGCTGCTGGGGGCTACATAGCCATTAGCAACTTGATTAGCGCACCTGTTGTGGCATCAATAGCCCGTTTGGACATGTTGGACATGGCTCATGTAAATGAGATATAAGCTTGACTAAGAGTCTGTCCTTATTGGGTAGCGAAAGAGTGGAATAATGGTGTGTTAGATGTATTTTTACATAAACTTTGCCGGATCAATGTCTACACACATTAAAGGAAACAGAGAAGTCAGAGAGACAGACAGATTCAATGACAGACAAACAGCTGGATGGTTGGATGGATGGATGGTGAGAAAATAACAGGTCACTCACAAGTGTGCTGAAAGCTTGGTGTTGAGACAGGAGAAGGCCGCAGGTTAAACAATCCCCATGACAGTCACTGCGACTTGGGGCACACAGACTCAGAAACAGGAGGCTCCACAGTGGGGTCTTCATGGCTTGTTCACGGAAGACGCTGGAATCAGGCGGTCGGACAAGCAGGATTCGCTGAGTGGAAGGAATGAGCAGGCAAGAGTTAAAGAGTTAACGAATTACACCGCATGCCAAACTGAAGGGTACGCTGGCTTCTACAGTTCGTGTGTGAACAAGTGTACTTCTCCACACCACTGAAATAGGAGACCTCCCGCCTATCCAACAACATGCCTAAAACATAACCCTGCGTTTCTGATCTAATATTTACACTTAATTCTGTCAATTTAAAGATTATCTAATATCATTTAGATATCACTTAGATTCCCATCCTTGTTTCTTTATTGGTAGTACAAATTTTCTGTTGCTTTAGTAAAAACTGACAGCCAAAATCGATAATAAAAATAAATAAAATAAATATGCCTCTTTGCTTTGTGAAAAAAAAGAACCAACTATTTAGTATTTTAGCTTTACCACCATGAATTCCCTCTGACGAACTCCATTAGCAGAAAACCATATAATTAAGAAACATGAACATTAGCTTGTGGATAATTTCTGAATCAGCTGGCTGTACTTGAAGTTGGATGTAGTCAGGGTGATGAATACAGATTAAAATATCAGATTTGAATGAATATTTGAATAAATATCAACTCTCATCTATCTGCTTTCAAATTGTCTAGTGATTTCCATGCATGAGAAGCGGTATTTTCTTGCGCTAGGCAACGTTAAGTACGCAAATATGTGTCCATGTCAAACGGGATCAGATGAGAATATTAGATACACGCAAACACGGCAGCATAGCTGTGGCCTGAACCATGGACTCACCAGAGATCTCCAGCTCATCTCCACCATGGTGGACCAATGACATGATTCCTGAACCATGGACTCACCAGAGATCTCCAGCTCATCTCCACCATGGTGGACCAATGACATGATTCCTGAACCATGGACTCACCAGAGATCTCCAGCTCATCTCCACCATGGTGGACCAATGACATGATTCCTGAACCATGGACTCACCAGAGATCTCCAGCTCATCTCCACCATGGTGGACCAATGACATGATTCCTGAACCATGGACTCACCAGAGATCTCCAGCTCATCTCCACCATGGTGGACCAATGACATGTCATTGCCAACATGATCATTTTTATGACCACTGTAATGCAGCAGTTAGGATCATTCTTTCTAAGCACATACTTTGTTGGCGATGTTAAAATTAAATATTCACCATCTGTTTTTCCACCCATTTTAAAGTTCATTAACGAAACTCATCATGGGCCTTAATTGATGTCTGAATTACTGTGTGTGGCGTAATGAGGAAGAAATGAGAGGGGGGAGGGAGGGGAGAGGGAGAGAGAGAGAGAGAGAGAGGAAGAAAGAGGGAGAGGGAGAGAGAGACTAGGAGAGAGGAAAAGAGGGAGGGAGATGAAGAAAGAGAGAGGAAAGGAGAGGGAGAGAGATGAAGAAAGAGGTTGAGGGAGAGAGAGAGAGAAGGAGAGAGTGGGAGAGAGGAAGAGAGAGAGGAAGAGAGAGGGACAGAGAGATAGAGAGAGTGGGAGAGCAGAAAATGCCTCCTGTCATACTCTGACTCACTCATTCCGCCAGCACGCATATGTCACGGTGAGATTACAGCCAAAACATGCACACACACACACACACACACACACGCTCAGGTGTGTGTGCACAGGCACAGACACGCAGAGAAGCATGCACATATACACACACGTCAAGCCTAGAGTCAGATGAAAGTCAAAACAAAAATCATTACCAAAAATCATCTCTTCAACCGTGATGATGTTGGATGAAACGTTAAAGTCTTTCTGTTCCGTCAACAAAAACTGAAGGAATGATGACAGTCCTGTGCCTGGGCGTGGTCACCAGGGCTGCTATGGAGGGCGGGATTATCAGAAAGCACTTTCCCACCAATTAAACACCATGCGCCATTAATGCAAGTTACTTGATAGAAACTCTTTTTTGTTGTTATCTCCCCTCCTATAATCTCTTATTAAATGTGTTTTTCAGAGATAATAGGGGAATTAAAAGCAGACAGGGAAAGCCTGATTACACCCCACAGGCAAAAGTCCATCACAATTCTCTCTTCCCTCGGCTACACTATTAACACTGCTCCTCTGTGCTCTGATCAGCACGGAATGCTTATAACAACACATTCATAACATTCAACACGCTTATAACAACACATTCATGACATACAACACGCTTATAACAACACGTTCATAACATACAACATGGTTATAATAACACATTCATAGCATACATTACAACACACTTGATCCACCAGTTCAGAGGCAGCTTCAGAATAAAGACCCTCGGGAAGCTTTCTGTGGTCTTTTACAAGGATGCTATCCTAAAACCCAGATGCAGGCTTTGGGAACTGACTCCATACATATTAGCACACAGAGACATTGGTGAATAACCCTCAGTGAGTATTCCAACACAACACAGGGGGTCGTCGATTTGTCTTTGACACCTCCACCAATGACGTTAAAGGTGCCCGTGTGTGTCTCGCTGCTCCGAAGCTCCTCCCTCATCGCTCAGATGCTCAGATTGTACACCGCTGCCCAATTGCCCTCGGGGCAGGGGGGTGGGAGGGGGTGGCAGGCTGTGAAATAACTAATCTGAGGCAATCCTAATCCGATTAGTGCTGCCTGCTCATCTTCTCCCACAGAGGAGCCTTCCTCTGATGCTATCAGACTCAATAAACAGCCATGCTCATTTTCACTCGGCCCCCCAACCCGAGCTGCTGTCTGTCGGCTGATTGAACTGCGTCATGGGTGGGTCAGACAGGCGAGACCGTGTGCCCTCATTGTGCTGTCTGACAGTCTGCGGGTTGTCCTTCTGGTCTGTGCGTGGTGTGTGTGCACACCAAGCCCAAAACCGGAGTCACAAAGGGGAGACCGTATATTCAGACCTGGGGTTTGGGGTTTCGCTCATTCTCAGAGCTGCAACCCCCCCCCCCCTCTCCACGCCCCCTAGCCCCCTCCCACACCCCCTAGCCCCCTCCCACGCCCCCTGCCCCTTGCCACGCCCCACTCACACCCTGCCCCGCCCCCCTGACCCCCCCCACCCCGAGAATTCCGCTACCCTATTTCCCCACCCGTAAATTGAATGCCTTTCATTTCTGTTATGTTGATTATTCTGTAAGTCATATCCCACCTGTTGGGTTACATCCAGCAGATCCACTTTGGCCTTTGCAGCACCATCACATTACAACCATCAAGCCCCTTCTTATCGCCATAACCATTTTCGGTCAGGCATTTACACAGTTGCCTTAATTGAGAGTGCATTGGTTGCTTGGGGCAACAGAGTCTGCAGCAAAGCCGGAAATTTTACTATGCTGCTTTTTATCATTTTATTTCCTCTCCACTTCACTTCTTTCTCTACCGTTAAAGCAACAACGATTATTGCATTCGCCTCCCAGCGCCTGCGACAACGAGAGGAATCTGTCATAAACAGGCTAATGTGACACAGCGGGGGGGTTAAGGACAATTGGGAGATCCACTTGAAAGGGCGCTGGAGACTCAATCACCCCTCGCCAACCCAGCTGTTATGAAACTGTCGACCAGCTCTGATATTTCCAAGGAACTTTGTTCCGCATACCACTGTGTTGATGCAAAACCGGGATGAGCAGATAAGGAAGTAATGAAAGACGTGCCCAGTTTTGTTCTTTTGAGTTTGTTGGACACGTGTAGGTAGTGCAGAATTTCCACGTAGCGCAAGGGTGCATCTAAGATTCGCAAGCACGTCTCCTCTTTAACTGGAACAGAGCACAGACTTATCAGGAAACGCAAGGGGACAGTTTCGGTTGGTGTGGGACAGGGACGGTGTCAGACTGTCACCAGGCCCTAGTAACGCAACCCCAACAGGCCGTCTCTGCCTGCTGAGTACCCACCAATCCCCTGTTAGGTAAGTCTTCCCTGTCACATGCCAGGCAAAGAGGACGAGGACGCGTCCACCAAGACACGTGCAGCCAATCACAATTTACGTTTCTTCACGTCCAAGATTTAATATTGACATCTCTGCACACATGAGCTGCCTCAACAGGTTCCAGATGTACCTGCGGCACTTAAATCCTGATAGATGTTGTCCATCATACCTATTGGCTTTTGCAAAGAAAAATCAATATAACATGTTCAAAGTAATTACATGGAAAACATGGCAAGCCACATTCGGCCCATGTTGTAAATGTGATGAATCAAATTAATTTCATAACAGAGCCTATTAGTTGGGTACATTGTTCTTTTGCAAACTGTTTTAGTGCAACAACAGGGAAGAATATGTATGCATGCAATCTGGAGAAAATATGTGAATAAATCCAGTCACGAATGCGCACAAAATATTTGTCTCTTTTTATGAATGATCTGGGACTGAACTGTTTGCACTAGCAGTGCTCCTTTGACACGCATTTTCCAAGTGCATGCTTAGTGCTTCACGATTGGCCAGGAATTACAGACGGACATTTCAGTCCAGACGAAAAAGAAAAGGTGGATGTCACGGGATAATGGCAAAAGCAGAAAGACCCTCCTCACCCTCCTCTCCCCTCACCATCATCCTCAACCCCTCTCCTCACCTTCCTCACCCTCCTCTCCCCTCACCATCATCCTCAACCCCCTCTCCTCACCTTCCTCACCCTCCTCTCCCCTCACCATCATCCTCAACCCCTCTCCCCTCACCATCATCCTCAACCCCCTCTCCTCACCCTCCTCTCCCTCCCCCCACCATCATCCTCAACCCCCTCTCCTCACCTTCCTCACCCTCCTCTCCCCTCACCATCATCCTCAACCCCCTCTCCTCACCTTCCTCACCCTCCTCTCCCCTCACCATCATCCTCAACCCCCTCTCCTCACCTTCCTCACCCCCCCCCCCTCCCCTCACCATCATCCTCAACCCCCTCCCCTCACCTTCCTCACCCTCCTCTCCCCCCCCCATCATCCTCAACCCCCTCTCCTCACCTTCCTCACACCCTCCTCTCCCCTCACCATCATCCTCAACCCCCTCTCCTCACCTTCCTCACCCTCCTCTCCCTCCATCCTCACCCCTCTCATCCTCACCCCCCCCTCTCCTCACCTTCCTCACCCTCCTCTCCCCTCACCATCATCCTCAACCCCCTCTCCTCACCCTCCTCACCCTCCTCTCCCCTCACCATCATCCTCAACCCCCTCTCCTCACCCTCCTCACCCTCCTCTCCCCTCACCATCATCCTCAACCCCCCTCTCCTCCTTCCTCCCCCTCCTCTCCCCTCACCATCATCCTCAACCCCCTCTCCTCACCTTCCTCACCCTCCTCTCCCCTCACCATCATCCTCAACCCCCTCTCCTACACCTTCCTCACCCTCCTCTCCCCTCACCATCATCCTCAACCCCCTCTCCTCACCTTCCTCACCCTCCTCTCCCCTCACCATCATCCTCAACCCCCTCTCCTCACCTTCCTCACCCTCCTCTCCCCTCACCATCATCCTCAACCCCCTCTCCTCACCTTCCTCACCCTCCTCTCCCCTCACCATCATCCTCAACCCCCTCTCCTCACCTTCCTCACCCTCCTCTCCCTCACCATCATCCTCAACCCCCTCTCCTCACCTTCCTCACCCTCCTCTCCCCTCACCATCATCCTCAACCCCCTCTCCTCACCTTCCTCACCCTCCTCTCCCCTCACCATCATCCTCAACCCCCTCTCCTCACCTTCCTCACCCTCCTCTCCCTCACCATCATCCTCAACCCCCTCTCCTCACCTTCCTCACCCTCCTCTCCCCTCACCATCATCCTCAACCCCCTCTCCTCACCTTCCTCACCCTCCTCTCCCCTCACCATCATCCTCAATCCCCTCCCCTCCCCCATCCCCACCCCTCTCCCCTCTCCACCCCTCCCCCTCCCCCCCATCCCCACCCCTCTCCCCTCTCCACCCCTCCCCCTCCCCTCCCCCACCCCTCTCCCCTCTCCACCCCTCCCCTCCCCTCCCCCATCCCCACCCCTCCTCTCCTCACTGGCCTGAGGCTGCCTTCTCTTTTCAATCTAGTTCTCAAACTCATTTTATAAAATATTGATTTAAAAAAAATTATTGCATCAATCTTTTTATCTCTCAAATTCTGCTGTTTATGTAAAAAAATATAAATTCTGAAAAATGTTCAGGGAACTTTAATGAATTATTGATCATTCTATGCTGCATTTCTCTGATTTGTCACAGTTGATATCAGACAATAACATCATGCCATCAGACGGTTGGGTATTGTGCCTATTCAGTGAGGACAGCATCTGTGGACTGGGAGTAAATTTGGATGTTAAAATATTGTCCTAACCTATAACACGGCACTTTCCAGCAGACGCTGTTAAAGCACAGAAAGCTCCGGTGAGCTGGTGCGGCTGTAGACAACGGCAAACATGCTGCCAGCAGAAGCCGTATATACGAGCGGACAGACATCCCCTTAATAATCCCGTTAATAATCCCGTTAATAATCCCGTTAATAATCCCGTTTGATTATCATACAGTCAATTAAGAAAATGATTATAATGGAGCGACCTGATTACGTTTCCTTTAATTCTAAGAACAAAACAGCATTGCCGGATAAACTGTGTAACTGTCTATGCAATTAGCTCTAGTTGGAAGGTAAAATTACCCTACATCAGTCCCCAGTAGCTTCAAAGGAACATCAGTCAGGAAGGTGTTTCAGATCAAAGCTGAGGCCAGCACACCCCATCTGACTGTGGGGGCTGACTGGATTTGTTTTGTCTTGCATAATTGCATTAAAGCACAAATAATCTGTTCTCTCCATTTTCAAGTGAACTTCAAATAAAAGTGAAATGAAAGATCAAGTGAACCTGTAACAACTTTTAAAAGTGGCCATGATAATTGAAGACCAAATGAAATACTTATTTAAAAAAATTTTTTTTACATGTTCTATACATCTCAGGTGTGATACGCGCAGCCATATGTTATTGCTCACTGAAACCAGCACTGCAACAAACACTGCAATTGCTTATCTGCACAGTGTTTGGTGTAGTTTCAGGGACGGTGGTGTTACAGGTTAATGTGTGCTAATGAAAGATGACAATCCGTCGGAAAAAGCAACGATGAATGGAAAATGGCAGGCTATTTAAAGAACTGTGCAGTCATTATAAACAATCACCAGGGAATTTACGAGGCACTACAATGGCTTCGCTTAAGAAATGTTCTCTGCTGACAAACACCATATAATATGTCAGTAAATAGCAAATGCCAAAGACAAGAGAAAGGACTGAACAGGACATGATGAATGGAGCCTGTCTTCTGGAGGACGAGGACAAGACAGGGACTAAACAAAGTACAACTTCACTTACTGGCAAAGCCCTTTTAAATCTAGATCACACACACACACACACACAAATACACAAAGAGAAGACTGCACCTTGTCTTACCTGTGCTCTGGTGTGGAGGAACTACTTTCTCTCTCTCTCGCTCTCTCTCTCTCTCACAAACAGCCGTTCACAGAATAAGGCAGCAGTGTCTGACCCTCGGTCTCCGCGTGTGTTCAAATGCCTGCCTGCACACTCTCTCTCCTCTCTTATAATGACACGCCCCTTCCTCTGGGCCACGCCCCCTCTTTCCTCATAGAGAGAGATACATTAAAGCATGGAATTATGCATAACCCGAACTAGCAACCCTTAGTCAACGCTGACGTATATACCATCTACAGCCGACGTCACTGCTGTCCCTAACACCCAGAGAATGTGAATCGTGCTGAATATAAATAAGTACAAATCCTAAAATTTGCGCATCTTCTAGGTGGAACGGCCGAGACATCTGCACGTTCACGCGCTGGCACGAGGTGTGAGGTACACAGCTCCCCAGGAGCTTAAACGCCACTACGTTCTACTTAAGAAGGAAGCCACCAGGATGAGAGGCAAAACACAATGGAGTGGTGCAGTGAGCAAAACAACCAACCTCCCTGAGGCAGAGCGGCGTCTCGCTGGAGAGTCCACAGCACTGATGTGCCCCACAGAGCTGGTACCACAGGAGCCAGACGAAACGGGTCAAGAGTTGCCATTGAGAATAACAGTACTGAAAGCTGCATACACCACACTACTCTACAGGAGACAATGCAGTAATATTAATTAACTTAATCTTAATTAATCTGCATTTCATGTCTTTTAATATATTTCAGTTTTTTAAATTCATTATAATTCAGTTCTAGTTTTCTACAGTAAACCAGTAAAAAAAAAACACCAGTTTGTGAGGGCAAAAGTCCCTTCATTGAGAATGTATGGTGAAGATCCCGAGTTCTGAATGGAACACGGTACAGCTGAGATCCAAATCTAAATCCCAGGATGCACTGCTGCCTTGTTAAGTAGTTTCTCCAGGTGCACCCTTGGGATCTGCAGCGACACCGCAGTGATGAACTCGATGTTGAAGGTCTCTATGAATCACACCCTTGCACAATGCAAATGCTGCTTCATGTGTTGTTTTAGTCATATACCTGTTATGAACCTGTTATGGAAAATAACATATGCACAAACGTCCCTGGAAGACATTCATTTTGTGTTTGGTGGAAATACTGCATTCAAGTGACGTGAGTAGGGTGTTTCAACAGTGCAGCTGTAGTGGATTTAGATCTGCACTGACGCTCACAAAAACATACTTGTGTCTATAGCACCTTTAAGGAAGGCCAGAGGGTATGGGCAGGAAGCAGTGCAACAGGAGGATGCTAGCTTGACCATGACAGCTCCACTCAGACACGTCAAACAGCCTAAAGAACTCTGCGATCATCATCATCATCATCATCATCAATAGTAGTTTGGGTGATGTTGGTTTAATTGCTATAACTGGGAAAACGATTAAAGTAAAATTTAAAAGATTAGGACTATTAGCCAATGAAGATCTGCAGTCATGCTAAATATGCTAACGGCATGGTTCAATCTTCAGGCTTTCATTCAAACTAACAGGAACAATAATGAGCATCACTCCCAACTTCTGAGTAGGACGCATGGTAAGAAATGCCAGGAAATAACGATTAGATCATTATGTGATGGACTGATGGATGTAATCACCCAGGCTCATTCGCTCCTGTGTGCATGTCCCCTCGTCATGGGGCTCGTAGTGGGGCTCTATGTTTGGGCTCGGACATAATGAGCCCGAATAGAAATGTTTCTACTCACTATGGAGGAAACTGATCAGACTGCACGCCACATCATATTACAGGACTCTGGGAATCCTGCGGAATAAAGCTGAACCTCTGTAGCCTCTCTGGCACAGGTGAAATCGAAAAGTCAATTCCCCATGCAATTAGGTGAGCGGGTGCACGCTCACCTGTGTGATGTATTGTGTGCTGTAGTCAGTGGCCAAAGCCATTCCACCGCCTTTCATCTCCCTCAGCACAAGGTTTTATTGTCTTATGAAGCAACGAGGGGCAGCAGTGTGTGCCTGAGTCATCAGGCAGACGCGGCCCCAGTTTACGGGCAGCCAGAGGAACTCGATCCCCAAGGCCTCACGGATGGTCGTTAATGCTGAGCCCTTAATTGATTTCACAAGCAAAAATTTTTTATGAATTGAAAATTATGTACTAACATTACTGGCATATATCAAATGCATATTTTTGGTGATCATTCTATCTATCTATCTGTCTGCCTGTCTGTCTGTCTGTCTGTCTATCTATCTATCTATCTATCTATCTATCTATCCATCCATCCATATCTATCCATCCATACCTATCTATGCTTTTACTATATCCCAATCTTCAAATTATATATTCTAGGTAGTTAAATCCTCTACAAAATAAAATAAATCAAATTTGTTGTGGGAGCCTTAAATCCTGACGAATTTGTTCCAGTGTGTTTCCTCCTTTCACAATGTGGCTGAGGTAGCAGGAAATTAAACGCACCAACAGAAAAGTGAAGAGAGTGAAAACCCCCATGACTTGCAGGGCTACTGTTTAATTGCAACATTTAGGAATGTGTGCTGGAAGGCACTGGAAAAGGGCCATATTTGGTAAAGTCCCGGCTGGGTTGGGGAATAATAATAGAACCTGAACTTTCTCATTTGGATATAATGATCAAAGGTAACTTGATAAATATGCATGATTTGGATATAATGGAAAGGTTAATATGCAAAACAAAGGTGGGATAATGTGTAAGTGACCTTAGCAAAGTGTATAAAAATGAAATTCACCCGAGCCCTTCAGATATTCACTGGAGAGTGTCTCAACTGTATCTCCACATTGATCTACAATAAACAGGAACCTACAATTCTCTTCAAGTGATACTGGAGTCTGCATTCTTTATTCTAATCGGATCTACTGACTGGAATAAAATTTAGTGTAGGAGTTAGGAACTACAATCCACAATCCCATGAATGAATCTAAACAAATTAGAACAAAAAAGGAAACGATATGTGGTTTAAAAAATGGTTTGATGATAAACTGTGAAATCGGTGAAATTCTTCAAGTCCTCACTAGACTGATGGCAGGTTTCCCCTATTCCAGTCACATAGCAAAATCCTCTGAAATGCAGAATTGAAATCTGTTACTGGAGTTGTCACAAAGAAAGACTGGCACTTTCTACCAAACACCTCCACATACGCTGAACATCCTCTCTTAGTTCACACAGAAATATAATAGCACATTGTAAACGCTTAATAATGGTTTAGCCTGTAGAAGATCTACTAAGAGATAATGTATTAATGCCCTGCTAAGGCATGACAGGCACCATTACTGCTTAGAAAGAAAGCGGTTTTCTATATGATGTCTGTGAATGAGGCATTGTCTGGGCTAATATGATCTGTTATAATTAACGTGATGTGTTAAAGTTTGCTTAGATTGGATTTAAAGTTATTATCTCTTGTCACCTTGGGGAAAATTCAAATCAATTTTAAAGGACAGAGGAAAATATATTACTCTGCTTCTGTAACTGCCCTACTGTCTAAATGTGTGACACCTGTTGATTGTGTGTATTGTGCATCTGGTATTTTATTTTGATTGGTTGTATGTTTGTATGTTTTATGTTGCTGTCTTGGCCAGGTCTCTCTTGGAAAAGAGGTTTTTAATCTCAATGAGTCTTTTCCTGGTTAAATAAAGAATACTACATAGGCATAAAGACCAATAAACCATATAACTCCATCAAACTCAATTTTCTAAATAACTAAATTTTCAAATAAAGTAATATTTCAGCAAAAAAATAAACACACTACCAAAAGCTTCACGACTGCAGTTTGATTGCAGGCTTATGATTCTCATGTCCATCTTTGTACTCCTCCATGTCATTGTCATTTTATGTCTTATTTTGTTTATCACATTAACACATATGCATTACATCCTTGCAGACCCTATACTATCAAATCCTTCATCTAAACAAATGTGTATTTTTAAAAGAAACAATCATATTGAAATAACTTGAAAAGTAGTTGAAACGCTAGAGGTGAATGTGTCATCCTAACAGGCAACAGTAATGGTTCCCGAAAAAGGGTCACTGCTCATTTGTTCAAATGTGTCTGAATGAAAGAATTTGCGCAGACATGTCTCATCCCCCGTTGTCTCCGTAAACTCTAAACAGTGTGACAGATTTGATGTTAATAGAAGAGAACGAGAGAACGAGTAGAGAATGTTTGTGACATTTCACAAGTGCTGTTTTCCTGCTCACCGACTCTACCACAAAGAAACTCACACCTACTGCACGTTTACTCATACTTAGTGCATGTTTACTCACACCTACTGCACGTTTACTCATGCTTAGTGCACGTTTACTCACACCTACTGCACGTCTACTCATGCTTAGTGCACGTTTACTCACATTTAGAGCATGTACATTTCGGGTCACGATCTCCAGTGCTCCCTGCTGTTAAATGAAGGTATGCGACGTGGGATTGAGCGTTACGATCGCAGGATGTGATACGGGGCGGTATATCAGTATTTTTCATTGCACAAGGAAGAAGATGTCTGACAGGGCTTTCATCAGCTTGGCATAACACCAAAAAAGATTGTGTGTGACCTAAAAATTCCTCCAGGGTGTTTCCACAGCCAACACTTGCGACATGTTTCAACAGAAATTACTATTTTTTTCGTAGCAAAAAAAAAACAAAAAAAAAACAATGTGATATTTCCTACTTTCGATGTTCACTTGTGATTAGGAGTCAATTCCTCAGAGCACCTCTGGGATCTTTTGTGTTGGAAAAGAGAAAAAGAATAAAAACACACACACATCTCTACTGTGCTTTTACATTACAGAAGAATTTTCAACAGTGACATCATGTTAATTGAATTACTATAATTTCTCCAACAATGTTGCAAATAAGAATTTTAACTTTAATATATAATAGGTTAATTTAGAACTTAAATATGTAATAGGTTAACTTAGACCTTAGAATTTTTATATATAATAGGTTAATTTAGAACATACTGTATATATTTTAGGTTTATTTAGAACTTAGAACTTTAAATTTTATTTTTTTTGCATTGTATTGAGGACACCTCTTGGCTTGTCTCTCCTCATTTCAACTCTCCAGGAGTCTCTCTGAAACTGATGCTTATATAAATTTTGCAACTAAAGTTCCAAGGCAGAAGGCCTAAAATGGGTTTGTAGGTTACAGAATATTACAGAACACAGAACATGTAGAGGATAGCTGGTACTTGTTAGAATTTTCGAGATAAATCCAGTGTCTTTTCAATCCCACCGACTGCAGCTTTAATTCATTATATTTTGAACTGACGTCTCTTCCGGAAGTTAAAATATGCTGGCCTACGGTCCTTATGCCCAAAGCAGTACAAATGCGATAAGCGCTCGTAACGTGTCAAACTGAATGGCACGTACCATGTAAAACGGGAAGACCTGTCTGCACCAACTGGCAACGTTCTTAGGTGGGATTTAAACGATTATTCACAAGCCTCAATGTTGATTGGTTGTAGGAATACAAGGATACATGATCTGACCAATAAGCGCACACAACAATACCCAACGCGGAAAATCTGAAAGGAAGGAAGTTTCTGAGTTGACGCTGCGCGCCTGCGCTAGTTGTTTACATTTGACTTGAGTTTTTGTCGGTGACCGTTAGCCAGTTACCTACCTAAATCATACGTTGACAAACAATTGACATAGTATTAATATAATAAGCTCATATTTTTTCATGGGTAAGTAAAGGCAATAGTGTGTTATCTAATAAAGATTTAACCGAAGCAAACTAACGTTGTCGTATAATTAGCCTCTGAAGTAATTCCTTTCATTAGGCGAACTAACAAGCTAGCGAATCTGATAATGCTATATTGTGGTTAGCTAACTAACCTATTAGTTACCCCATTGTGTTCAAAGTTGAACTTTTAGGTTAGTTAACCTAGCTAACAAATAAAGCAGTATCTTAACTTAGCTAGCAGTAATATAAGTTAACGGTAATATAGATTAACCTAGGTAACATAGGTTAACTTAGTTCGGTTAGTTAGCTAATTGGCACAATGGTATGGTTAATTAGCTAGCTAACCTAGGTAAATTATCTGTAGTGTATTCATTCCTGGGTCTAAAAATGTTATGCAACGGTTTTCTTTCACAGGGCAATCAAATAACCTTCGTCTACCCCGAAAACTGAATCCCATGTGATGTACGAACACGAGAGACCGTACGCAAGATACGCAAGATGGACAAGCTGTACACGTTGCAGCGGGAGGTGGGGCGAGGTAGTTATGGAGTGGTATTTGAGGGCCGCATAACGGAGACTGGATGGTGGGGTCAGCGGGGAGATACGGTGGCTATCAAACGCCTCCCGTGCTGTAGCCCGGAGAGCATTGAACTGTACTTGCACGAGCTGTGGGTCATGCGATCTACTGCCAGGAACCACCCTAACGTCATCGCACTCTCCAACTGCTTCCTGCAAACTGGACCCAAAACCCTTCAACCGCTGAAATCAGACATGCTGCCGCTGGACCTCGTGGAGAGTGTTCTTAAAGGGAGAGTGGTGGACAAAAACTCAAAGAGCCAAAGGAGAAAGCCCTCAAAGTCTCGACGGAGAGTGGCCGCTGCCGAAGACGTGCCCAGGCGGGTGTTCGCTCTGTGGCTGGTGATGGAGTACTGTAACGGAGGGGACCTTAACCACTATGTGCTGTCCCAGTGTCCAGATGCACAGCGCAACCACAACGTCATACAGCAGCTCAGCAGTGCTGTCGCTTTCCTACACGGACTGGGAATAGTGCACAGGGACCTCAAGCCAGATAATGTTCTGGTCCACCTCACCAGAACTGGACCAGTGGTCAAGGTACCAACTGGGACTGCACAACACCCTCACAGGAAACTTTATATTAGAAACGCCTTGTGTTTGCTGTCAGTGGCTGTATTAATAAATACAGGTGGATTTTATGATATAGGCACTTTTTTAAACTGACTTGTTATTATTTGGGCTGCACACCATCATTACTGTTGACACTCGGTTCCATCTGCAGATGTCAGGTTTTGGGTGGTGTTGGGGTTTGGGGCACATCTGGGTCACTGATGGGTGAAAGTTGTGCACCACCCAAAACCTGGTCCTGTGGTCGGAGACCTACCATTTGATGTAGGGTTAGAAGACTAACAAAAACGGTTCATGGCAAAAGAGTCTAGACTGTTAGACCTGTTAGGTAGATGTTTCCAATACGTTGGCTGGAGTGTGAATCATGAGAATATAATGAGGTCCCCAGCATGCTTGTAAATGTTTGTGTGAGAATGAGCCATTATCTGCCTTGATATGATTTAAGCATTATGTTAAGTCATTATGTTTGTTGATTTAGGCCTGTGTAAGATTATTTCATTTATTGGAGGAGGAGGGGTTCAGTTGATAAGCACTATGCACTATTTTTGTGATCTACTCACTGCAGCCATGGTTCATTCTTGACATTTTTTCACACATTGTGGCTGAAGTTCTTATTGACAATCACTAAAGGCACAATTGCATCTTTCAGATGTATTATTTTCCATCATATTACATTGTGTATATAAAATGGAAAGGAGGACTAAAATTTGTAGTATGAAAGTAAAGCCCTCTGGACGATCATTTAATGCCAGACGTGTTGAGGTTTGCGTGGGCTCATCCAGACGTGTTGAGGTTTGCGTGGGCTCATCCAGACGTGTTGAGGTTTGCGTGGGCTCATCCAGACGTGTTGAGGTTTGTGTGGGCTCATCCTTGATGCTCATCCTTGACCCACTTTGTGCTCCAGGTGGCAGACTTTGGCCTCAGCAAGATGGTGTCTGGCCCCCGAGATGGAGAGCAGAGCAGACAGGCTCTCTCCTCCATCTGTGGCTCAGACTTCTACATGGCGCCCGAGGTGTGGGCAGGCCGGAGCTACACGGCCCAAGCAGACATCTTCTCCCTGGGTGTGCTTTTCTGGGCTGTTCTGGAGAGGATCACCTTCCTGGAGGATGGCTCCACCCAGGAGCAACTCGGTGAGTGTGGCGTGGCGCCTTGACAATGAAATGGCCTTTTTTATCAGTAATGCATGATAGCTTCTGTATAGTATATTTTGTTTAGAATATGAAAATATTTTACCAAAAAAAATACTAAAACAAATGTCAGACCTGGGTCTGTAGTTCTAAATGTGACCTTTTTTTGTACTGATTCTGTTAATAATGCAGTATATATTCCCTCTAGACTGAAGTGCAGTTAGCTGAGGGTACTGATGTTTTTGCATGACTCCTAATCCCTGCTAGACCTGCAGTTGACCACATCAGGATGGTCGCTGCCGTTTCGGTTTAAGCATTGTTGCATTTGAATGCCTGACCTAACGGCCCATTGACACGGTGCGTTATCCAGCGGTGGGCTAAAGTAGTCTGAGCAGAGAGCGCTCTGGAGAGCCTGGTCTGTGTGAGCAGGGCTGTAATTACTCTGTCTCTGCTGCCCAGCACCATAGACCACAGAGGTCAGACGTCTCGGACGATTTATTAAAGGCAATTAAGAGCTTTCTGTGTTGTTTTATCATCTTCCGTTCATCAGCCTTACTGGGTGCATTTGTTTTCATGGTGCTGTACTGAATACCAACGATCTGTGCACCAGTCGTGAACTTTACTCCCAAGCTGACCGCTGCTTAATGATGATGTTTCTTACCAAAGCAGATTTCTGCTGCTTAGTTTCTCTAAAAAAAGTAACTGCTGGCTGTTGAATGCTTATTGTTGTGCTGAGAGAAACTGTTGATGGAAATCAGTGAGAGTTCTGGTTGTAGTAGTCAACTGTGAGCAGCGTCTCTTATCGACACCTTTGATCTGTTTTCTTTCCCCACATGTGTACTTGTGTTTGACTGGGGTCGCCCTGCAGGGGCGTATGTGCAGAGAGGCCGATGGCTCTCCCCGCTGGGGGAGGCGCTGTGCCACAACCCCGCCCTGCAGCTGGTCATCCCCATGAGGGCCCGGCGAGCCCCGCCCCTACAGCCCCCTCCTGGCCCCGCCCTCTGTGCCCTACTGCTGGACATGCTAGCCTGCGACCCGGCCGGCCGGCCCACTGCCCTGCGACTGGAGGAGAGGGTCCGGCAGGCTGTGGACCCCCACTGACCTCAGAGCACTGCCTGGGTGGAAGACTCCGCCCTCTCCAACTCGGCTCCGCCTCTTCTCGCTCACACGGACACATAATTTTGTACATTCTATATGTATACATCTGTACATTTTTGCACTTTCTTTCCTGAGATCAGTAAAGTGTTATTCCATGTTTTTAGACTTTAGAGGAGAGTGTACGTTTTGCATTTACTTGGTTTCTGCATGTACAGAGCTAAAAGCAGTGATGCTTGTTTAATGTCTAACTTTTCAGAGTGCAGTAGCTGTGTGACTGACTGGCTTTACAAATTCTTGAAGTCTCTTTATACAAAATAATGGTATCAGGAATTTTTAACTAGGGCTAATTTATCCATATTCAATGATGATACACTGAAATCTTAATTTCAACTTTAACTTTTACGTATTGAAAAATGTCAAATGTAAAATACATAATGAATTGTTCAAATGTAAAATACAGCACCTTGTTCCATTCGTGTCCGTTCTCTGCCCATCGTTCTCACTGTAGACATGCAGACTTGTATTCGTTTTAGGATCCACAGGAGTGAATGTTTGGGGCGGCTTTTCTTTTCTTCATTTTCCAGTGCAGCCAGAAGTGAGTTGTGCTGATCTTTTGCATAGTTGTGCTTTCAGACATCATAATTGGGTTTAGAAGAGGACTGTCACAGACAGAGTGAGCACGGTGAAGGGAGAAATCGCTATGGTCACGCCACAAGTCCTTTGGTGCGGCAGTTCAATTTTACCCAGTCAAAGTGACTGCAGCCTTTGAAGTGGCTGGACTGACGGGGCGTGTCCAACGTGGGGACCGTGGAGAGACAAGAGGACCGCGTAGCCGTGTGTGTGTGGCTGCCTGGCGTGGGATGTAACCCACCCCCACCCCACCCCCCCTCCGCCCGACTCAAACGCCCGTGGAGTTATTGGCTGGTTTCTTTTCTGGCGGATTGTCAAATGGTTTCTCTGTTTGGAGACCACACTCGGTCTTCCCCAGGAAATTAAACTTCCAGTGTGATTGATCTACATTATGCTTGCCTGTGCCTAAAACATAATTTCTGTTGAACTGGCATTTATCAGTAGGAGGAAGAGACAGGAATCTATTGATATTGAATTTACTGAGAAAGTCAATTACACTCCTTGAATTAATTCACCCCCCTGCAGGAATGTGCAATCTTGCAGTTATGAAAATCCAGACAAATTCAACCAGTACTCCCAGTGCTCAACCAGTACTCAACCAGTACTCCCAGTGCTCAACCAGTGCTCAACCAGTACTCAACCAGTACTCCCAGTGCTCAACCAGTACTCAACCAGTACTCCCAGTGCTCAACCAGTACTCAACCAGTACTCCCAGTGCTCAACCAGTACTCCCAGTGCTCAACCAGTACTCCCAGTGCTCAACCAGTACTCAACCAGTACTCCCAGTGCTCAACCAGTACTCCCAGTGCTCAACCAGTACTCAACCAGTACTCCCAGTGCTCAACCAGTACTCCCAGTGCTCAACCAGTACTCCCAGTGCTCAACCAGTACTCCCAGTGCTCAACCAGTACTCCCAGTCCCTGCTGAGAGTTTGGCAGCTCACTGTTTATTGCTTCTTTGGCTAAATGTGCAAATCACTGAAGTGCGTTGACGGTCGTGAGCGTCTGCCTCAGTGCTACTTGCTGGGAAACGTGGGCCAAACCTTGTGTGTTGTATGAAAGCACCAAACTGCTACACAATGCAGCATAGCCATAGACAAACAAACGCCAACAACTAAATGCAATTTGGACTTCAAAGTAGAAAAGGATGGCGAAATGATCTCGGTTACAGTAATGTCAGTGGTCCATATTAAACGTCTCCGTTGGTCTGGCATCAGTTTTTGGCTTTCACAGTGACAACTGCAGCTATAAAGCTAGAACCTTCTACTTTATGGTTTTGTGCGTGAACATGTCTCTCTCTGCCTCCCAGCCTATGCTGTGTCGTGGTGGTAGAGTGGAGTAGTAGTGATACTCTACGCTTCAATATGTAGATGTGTGGATGCGTCTCTCGGTGCTAAGACTACGTTTGACACAAGCGAAGGGTTCGACTGAAAAACGTTTTAATTACAAAGCAGCAAATAGTAGCTGTGTAGCTGTGTCAGGGGTTAACGGATCTGGAATCTGAATCTGGGAAAGTTGGTGCAGGTTTACTGGTTTCATGGTGATTATGGCTTAGACGTAAATCCAACAGCATTCGCAGCAGACCACAATATACAGCGAATGGAGGACGGTAATCATGAGCGAACGACGGAGACTAATGACTCAGAGACAGCTCCGCTAAAAAGGTCAGTGAGGTTTCCGTAACCTCTCGCCCTCTGCCCAGGCGCTGATGCATTTGTAAGGGTCTTGCACAGATCTCATCTGTGACATTTCCCTCTCTCGGCCTCACGCCTGTCCGCCCTTGTCCATAGATCAGCCAGTGAGACGCCGTTCACGATGTCCACACACTCCTGGCAAACAGGCAGCGTGCAGAACTCCGATGTCTTCTGCAGAGCGCACACGTTCTCTGAATGGACTGGAACGGAAGCCACACTACACTGATTTAGGCAGTGCCAAACCCCTCCCGGCTCAGGTGGGGCAGGGCGGGGTCAGTCCCCCGGAGGACCCGCCTTCAACCCAGACAGATGGCACATGACATCAGGCTGTTCTTCATTGTTCCAGTGGCAGCGTTAGTGCCTAGTAAAGTCACAAACAGGAGTCTGTGCCAGGAAATTACGAGTCCAGCTCATGTTTAATCACCTGATGCAAGAGGAGGGTCAGGGAAAGGGAGGGGACACTTTCTGCATGATATGGGAGAAGATCTTCCAGTTTATTGGAAAGCTTTTTTCAGACGCCAGGCCTTTTAAAGCATCAGTGTGGCTGATCTCACCCACACTGCTTTAAGGGCCAGTCAGTCATCATTCGAGTGACACCTTGACTCACGGCGCTTGAGATAGAGACATAATTGGGTATTGCGGTGTTAAATGAAGCAGCAAAATCCCATCAGCGGAGATATCACGATGTCTCCCACGAAGAAGAGAGTCGTCACCACATCAGGAGACCCGAGATGGAACTCAGATGTGACATGGCGGCAGTCTGAAATGTGAGAACGCAGTTGAAGCGAAAAATAAAAGCGGAATGTAACTTATTCCCAACAAGAGCAGTTCGGTTCCCGCTCACAGACGTGTCTGACTTTGAAAAGGGCTTTCTGGTCCACGTAGCTGCTAATTGCTAATTGTTTTTTTTATCCCTTTCAGTTCAGTTTCAGTGAAAGGTGATAAATACATTCAAAACAGTCGAAATGATAACATGCAAAAACCAGAAGTAGCCAAGATCAGAGATAAAGTCTTTATTTGTCAAAACAAAAATTACAGACTATGTTGCTGTGCTAGAAACACCACATGAAATATCAATTAATCTTCAGAATTGAGATGAAAACATAGAAAATTCATACATAATTGATTAGCTACTTAAAATGATATTTCTGCCAAATAAATCAGAAATACTGATGTATGTGACTCCGGGGATAATTTGGTTCTGCACCTGTGATTTCAGTGCAGTCTGAGTGTGGTTGCAAATGGTGTCCATCACCTACTACTGTCTTAGTCCGCCACATGATGGCTGGAAAAGAAAAATAGCCAATCTCAGGAGCCTAATATCATCATTTTGTCACACATCAAAACTGGTCACACACAACAAGACCAGAGCCTGTGGCACAAAAAAAAGCAAAAACCTACTAGTCTTCCTGAGAAGATGATAAAAAACATTGTGGAATTATCATCTTGTTTGTCCTGCAGCGTGATGCTAGTCCAAGCGTTTCACCATATACGGCCCCTCCAGCTCGTAACCCATCTTCCTGTAGTAATTCCTAGTTCCTACGCCTGAAACCATGGACAGATGAAGCCAGTAAACAAGTGTGTGCTAATGGAATGATCAGAGCATAGTTTAATTCGGAGCTGTGTTTGCAGTGCGTAGACGTCTCAAAAGCACCAGCACAAAGGTGGTGTCTAAGGCTATGGCACACGTCACAATACGAACGCAGATACCGTCTTTCCTTTCCCCCTGCTGTTATCTCACCCCTGCAGCTGACACATGGGTGTTTTACTAAAGGGGGGGAGGGGCCAGAGGTGGGTCTGACCATCTAACACACCAATGAAACAGAGCGACGTGTAGCGGCAGGCCAATCGGCCAATAGCGCCCACGTCGGTTCTGGGAAAACGGTTGCGATCGTCGCCGGATCACCTGAGATAACGGCGAGCTTGCTGGAGCCGTGCTCATCCCGGGCTATCCTCTCGGCCTCCTCCATCAGCATCATCCCGAAACCCTGCAAACACAGACGGGAGAGTAGGGAGCGCTAATTAAGAGACAGCTAGGCGTCGAGAAATGGGACCTGACGGTATCGTCTCCCTGAGCAATGGAGCTAGAAACAGCACAAACTCCTTGTATTTTAATCACCGCATCAACGGCGACGAACTGACGACTGCTACATTAGCTACGCTGCTACTGCTCGTCTTGAACAGACACTGGGTTATGCAGCTGGGACAAGGTCTTCAGTGCCCACTCACCCAGTTAGCCAACCAGCTTGGGTAAACACCGTTATATGAACATGGGTCTGCTCTGTTGTCCCAGAGCCTCAGGTCCATCAGCAGTGTTTACGTACGTTTAATCTCAAATCTACTACAAGGCCAAAGTTTCTTTCAAGGTTATGAAGCTGAACTAGAGTTGCTATAAGAGCAGCACTGAGGAACACTGGACTTCCTGTCCCCGCCCCTTTTTCAAAATATGACCTGGTGCTGGAACTTGCTGGGGTCGCGGCTGCGAACGGGCACCACGCTGCCGTAGACGTGCAGCTCACGCACGATGGACGCCCCGGACTTCAGCTCGGGACGGAAGGACTGCGGCGAGCAGCGGCGGAGACGCAGCAGGCCGATCAGGATGTCCTGCTCGGGGTCCTCGTACGACAGGAACGTCTCCCAGCCGCCATTGGCCACGTAGTCACGGCGGATCAGCTCCACCTACACGCAGGAGGGGGCGCCACACGTGACACGTGGCTGTATAATGGGCATTTACAGGAAGCTGCCTGAGGAATACGCAGATTAACGAAGGCAGGGCATGAGCAGGCCTCGGAGGCCACGGAGCATTACCTGGTATGGCCGCACTTTATGGTGGATCTCCTGAATACCCACCTCTCTGGTTCTCACATCTCTACACTGTAGGGAAAAGTGGAAAACAAATTCTCTTCATTTCAGTTTCAATTCATCTCAATGAATTAACTGACAATGTATGGCCTTCAGAGCGAACGCAACAAAGTGGAGAACAATCTACCTGGGTCCCCATGTCCTTCATGCGGGCCAACGCCAGCTCTCTCAGGTTTCCATGTTCTACACCAGAGCTCACGAGTGGCATGGGAATGTCCCTAACACCAACCACACACACACACACACACACACGCACACGTGACAAAAGAGCCAACTGACCCTCCAACACTGCACACCACTGTGCTCGACAGCTTATCAGCTACGTGAAAAGCAGACCAGACCACTGCTGTAACACTGTAATAAAGACCAGTTAATGGAGACAATTTACTGTATGACAGATACAGAAGCACGGAGTTGTTACCACGGCGAGGAACATCAGAGCTCCCCTGCTGCGGCGCACGATGCACAGCATCAGTGTTTGCACCCTTCCCTAAGCGCCCGAATACTCACACAGCATCAGTGTTTGCACCCTTCCCTAAGCGCCCGAATACTCACACAGCATCAGTGTTTGCACCCTTCCCTAAGCGCCCGAATACTCACACAGCATCAGTGTTTGCACCCTTCCCTAAGGGTTGTTCAGTTACCTCCCCCCATGTGAAGGCGGGTGCCATACCTCTGCACGCGGTACACCCTGGTCCACGGCGGCACCAGCGCCAGTATGCGCGCCACCAGGTCGACCAGTGTGCTGGGAGAGTAGCTTTTGTAGCGACCCGTCTTCCACAGCTCATACAGGCCCGTGCCACGGATCACCAGTGTGGGGTACAGCTTCAGGCCATCCGGACGGAACGCCGGATTCTCAAAGAATTCCTAAACAGCGAGAGAAGACAGACAGACGTTGGTTAAACTACACTAACATTTTTAATACCGATACTTTCCATCTACAGGAGCCATTCAAGAAGAAGCGGCTTTCAGTCTGGGACGGACACACCCTGGGACGGACACACCCTGGGACGGACACACCCTGGGACGGACACACCCTGGGACGGACACAGCCTGGGACATCTTCATGAAGCATCGGTCCAGCAGCTTCTGACCATTGTGCTTATTCAAACACTCCAAGCTGCAGATGCTCACTGACCACGGTCCTGCCCAACATGCGTTTGAGTTGTTCTGCCTGGGAACCTCTCAGTGAGGTTTGAGTGCGTGTCATTTTTTAGTCAATGGCAAAAGGTGGCAGTAACTACGGTAATGTAGAAATAACAGCACATGGTATTTGAACAGTGAACGTTGATAGTGTTAACCTCACTTTGGAAGTAATTTTAGAGTTTGAATGTGGTTCTGTGTGACAGACGTCTGTCTCATCAGTGTTGAGATATATTATCTTGTTGTCAATCATGCAGCTGTGGAAGTGAAACCATGGTAATGATGACTGAACCACTGCCATCAAGATGATGTCAGCATGTATTTCACTGGTTTTGCTCACATTGTCCATATGATAAACAATCATTACGTTAGAGAAAGTACAGCTAAAGAAAAAGAGGAGAGTTTTCTCTTTCCATAACTTTAAGAGAAAACAGAACAGAGAAAACAGGACTACTTGAGTCACTTGTAGCTCCTGGTATGCTCAAATCTAGCGTTCTCTTTTACAAACCAAAATTAAATACCTGTGTGTGTGTGTGTGTGTGTGTTTTGGGTTGGGTGGAGGAGCCTGCACTGAGTCTGATAAGTGGAGAGGCGAGTGCTGCTTGTGCCTAATGGGATTCCATTATCACGCAGCCGTGCCTCCTTCCTGCCGCTGCGCTGGAGATAGCAGCAGCGACAGGTCCCTCTCTCCCCACGCCTGACAGAGGGAGCAGGGGGCAGACGGGTGGAGCTGGTGGGAGGGTGAGGGGGGTAAACAGCGAAGGTGGAGGGGGGGTGACGTGGGAGAAGCTGAGTGGTCAGCTGGCGAGCGTGCCGGTGTGGGCGGAGGGCTGATGGGGGGGTCAGCGGAGGGGTCAGAGTCCAATGCACACAGTCATTAATCTTTCTCCCACCCACACACAAGGCTTCGTATTGGTGCGCCATCACTCAGATATATATCCAGATACAGGGAGGAGCCAAAGCCAGGTCTCACCGTTTATCGCACCAATGAAACGGAACGGTGTGTACTGGCAGGTCAATCAGTGCCCACTTCGGTGTTAAAAACCAACAAAAAACAGTTGCAGCCAAGTCCAAGAAGCGTCTCCTAACTGATCCAACTTTGAGGCTTATAAAAGACCCAATGAGAACACAGACAGGAACCCGTACGTTCTGCTCAGGAGCATGTAGAGACGGACATGGCGTTGTCTGCGGGGTGCGAGTTGCTTTAAGCACAAACACTCCAGATTACTGCAGCATACTGAACGGTACCGAATCAAAAGAAGCCACAGGAATATCAACGCAGACCAGACAGGAGACTCACCATTAGTGACAGCACAGCTCAGAAGGGCTCCATCGCTGCCAATACAAGAACGTATATTTGGTTCATAACAGAGTTAATTGTTCTCTATTCTCACACAAACTAGGACCACTTCTGTGATGTGGAGAACCCACCCAAATATGTGTCACTGCTTCATTAAACATTCACATCTACGCTGTCAACGTTTTCACACCTACCCAAAATCTGCAGTCTGCCTGGAAGAGCTCACGTCACGTCACGTGTAAAAAGCTCTTCCCATCGCGAGTGTCAGCATCTGAGGAACAGCACTGACGTACGCGCTCGTGTTGAAGAGACTCTAATTGTTTCTCCCCTCGTGTGACCAGTAAAGTCTGCCTAAGTACGTGCTGCGAAGCCGGCGGGGGAGCGGTGCATGCTGGGTATGGTGCTGGAGGACCCGCTGGCTCCGTGAGCGCTCCCTGCTGCCGTTTAACGCGCGTCCCGTCGGAGGAGACCGCCCCGACGCACCGCATGGCCCGACTGCAGATTGGATCTTCCCGCTCCGCTAATGAAGCCCCCGATAAAACGTGCTCTATTCATTCCCCATAATAGACCTCCAGATAATGTAAAGCAATGTGTCACAGTTGGACACTGACAAGGGCCATAAAAGCCTCTTGTCCTCCCACACCCCCTCCCCCGACTCGGCCTTTCCCCCCACCTCAACACATCACTTCCTGCCTCATTTGCATTCCATTGTCATGCCTGCTGCTTGCCAATTAGCTACAGCAAACCACGGACGTGAAAATGTACAGAACCAGTGCAGTGGATCACTGAAGAGTGCTTTGGAGATCGGATTTCCGTGGGATTAAACACATCCAGGATGTAGCTCAGGAAAACCGACGCGGAGTAAAAACGTGCTACACACCTGCAAGACATTCATCAACATGGCAACACATCACTACAGTTTTTGTACAATTGTACACAGATGTGTTGCAGATCCAGACAACTGATGCAGTCGTATAAGACAATACGTAATACATCCACACAGTCTCACTAGTGAAAAGGAAGTCCTAGATGTTGTATTACAATGGCTAGCTTACATGTTATAATTACAATGGCTAGATCACATGCTATGACGAGATGAGCAACTGACCTCCACATGCTTTGTGTTCCAGCATAGTTACTGTTTCTAATTTGAGGAAGATGTAACTTCTAATGAAATTTTGTGCACTTTTGTCCAGCGTTTGATTGCTGTGGTCACAACGTAAAGTCAACATACACCTACCGAGCATGTCGTAATGCTCAACGTAACCCAGGTATCAAACCCAGGTCTGGAACCGAGGTATCAAACACACACCCAGATCTCCAGACCAAAGAGCTCTGACACAGTGGCCACACTTTCCATTACACATTATTCATTTCCACCCTGTGTTAACAAATGTGTCAGTCACTGTAGCCATACAGTGGCACAATGTTGATTTAGCAGGTGAAATTTCTCCATTGCCCAATCAAATGTCTATTTATATGACATCAATTACATGAGATCTCATATTTCAACAGTGGGACGTTCAGGAAGCCTACACATTATTAAACTACAAACACATTGTAAATGCAGGGGGGGTTGATCAGACTTGGTTATTACAGAATCTCATTAGGGCTTTTTACCAGCATTCTGTAAAGCCAGTCCAACCTAGCAACAGTAACTACAAAGCGTGACTCTTCGTTGTCCTCCGAGCTGAGGTAAGTGCAGTGTCTACAGCACTTTTGTAGAATAGCCTACAGCGCCAAGGTTGAGGTTTTGTGTTTTTACAGTTCCCCATTTCCTGCGTGCTGGAACAGTTACTACACTACAGTTCAACAAGAACCGAAATTAGCCCATGACCTCCTTGATTAGCGCGTTATGCAGAGTAGCGTCGAAATGAATGACGGGGCCTGAAAACACTTCTGTGTTGTGTTTTAGTCAGTGACACTGAACTGCTTTCTTCTCTCCGTGTATGCGTCACCTGGGCACGAAGCAGAAGAGATTATACGTCTAAATATTCATTAACGTTTCCCCTTTGGTCCTGGATTTGTTTAATGTTTCCCAGTGACATTTCAGTGGATTTCATGAAACCTTGCAGCGGTGGTAGAAGTGCGTATGAGATGCAGAGGCTGCCGTCAGCTCTCGCCACGCTCTACAGAGATAAGATCCAGGCAGGAGGCAGACTGCTCCGCTCATCCCCACCCAGGTCACGGAAACAAGCCCAAGAAGAACTTCGCAACTTCACCTGATCTTCTGGAGGAGCATGAGGGCATGAGGGGCATGAGGAGCATGAGGGCATGAGGGCATGAGGAGCATGAGGGCATGAGGAGCATGAGGGCATGAGGGCATGAGGAGCATGAGGAGCATGAGGAGCATGAGGAGCATGAGGGCATGAGGAGCATGAGGAGCATGAGGAGCATGAGGGCATGAGGGCATGAGGAGCATGAGGGCATGAGGGCATGAGGAGCATGAGGAGCATGAGGAGCATGAGGGCATGAGGGCATGAGGGCATGAGGAGCATGAGGGCATGAGGGCATGAGGGGCATGAGGGCATGAGGGCATGAGGAGCATGAGGGCATGAGGATGAGGGCATGAGGGCATGAGGAGCATGAGGGCATGAGGAGCATGAGGGCATGAGGAGCATGAGGAGCATGAGGAGCATGAGGAGCATGAGGGCATGAGGGCATGAGGGCATGAGGAGCATGAGGAGTATGAGCTCATCGTGCCTCATTTCCATAAGTGAGTACAGTCCTTGTGAAAAACACTTCAAACACAGCTCTGATCACTGTGTCAATACAAGACACAGGGGGGGCGGAGCTGCTGAGTGACTGCTGCAGTGACAGGGGGCAGAGCTACTGCAGTGACGGGGGGGCGGAGCTGCTGCAGTGACGGGGGGGCAGAGCTACTGCAGTGACGGGGGGGCAGAGCTACTGCAGTGACGGGGGGGCGGAGCTGCTGCAGTGACAGGAGGTGAGCAACAGCCATCAGAAGAACGCAAGAGGCATCACAATAGCACAGGAATCTATGGCGACAGTTAAAACACACACCCAATAAAACAACTGTAATTACCACGTTATTCTGGAACACTGATAACCACGAGCTGTGATTGCACAGCTCATTAATCATAGTCTGTAGATCCCTGCAAGCACCTCTGTCTGGTAGTCTTGACAACAGTAGTCATTTGCTACCCAGTTCAGATCTCTGGACCAGGTGTCCAGTTCCACAGCACGTAAACCGGCTTTGCGTCCCCATTAACAGCAGCTGGTCTGTCATTTCACTGACCTTCCCTGCCAATAATGATGAGTAGTCAGCACAATGCAGTTAAACATCCTACATCGCCGTGCAAGACTACCAGGCAAGTGGCACCATGTCAAAGGTGGTGTGATTTCTGAGAATATTTACCGTCTGTCTGCTGTCAAGCTGGTGCGAAAAATTCTTGATACTGTATGAAAAAAATGGTTGCGTCTAACCAAGTCTGTTTTAGCAGGAAGGGTGAAACCTGAGAGCAGGAATTTGGAGCAGCTGGGAGTAAATATACAAAGTGGAGGCTCCAGCCTCCACCTACACACCCACCTCCACCCACACGCCCGCCTCCACCCACACCAGGACTGCAGAGATACTCACGATGAACTGCTCCACGTCTCGCTCTATGCCCACGTTTGGCAGGTCGGGCATCATGTGGGAAACCACCTTAAACCCAGCGTCCTTGGCCAGGTGGAAGGACTCGCACACGGCTCGGACCGTGTGCCCCCTGGAGGACACAAACAGACGCCCACAGGTGCAAACCAATGAAATAGCCCCACTGACATTCAGTAAGCTCCTTCTGTTGCCGTGCAGAAAGCCTGGAGCAACGCCACGACGCTGCGCCGTACGTCAGCCCGCGTGAGACGCTGACCTGTTGGTGTCGCGTGCCACGTCCTCGTAGACGCTCTGCACGCCGATCTCCAGCCTGGTGCACCCGTACGCCAGCATGTCACTCAAGTGCCTCTTCAGGCAGTAGTCTGGCCGCGTCTCGATGGTGATGCCCACACACTTGGTGTTGCTGCGCTCCGAGTACCTGACGGAGAAGCAGACGTGGTGCAGTCAGTGATGCCAATGGCCAGACCCAACGCACACCCTCCACACTGGCCCTCCACACACACACACACCTGGCCCCCGACACACACACCTGGCCCCCGACACACACACCTGGCCCCCGGCACACACACCTGGCCCCTGGCACAGGAAAAACAAGCCCCCTGGAGTGAGAGGTGACCGTATGGGATGACTCATACTCAACAGCTTTCAAAAATAAATACATCACAATATAATCAGTTTATCAAGAGCACTTCTCCTTTCCAGAACATTGCACAAGTAATTAAATCGTTTTAAAAATGCATTTCTAAATCACTCAATAGCACAATCAGCTGGGTCAGTGTGGAACAGCTCTACAACATCACAGTTCAAGTGTTGATACGAGCCTGTGACCTCCTCGATTAGCAAGTTAAGCAGAGCAGTGTTGAAATGAATGATGGCTCTGGTATATGTGCTATTCAGGGTTTATCTGATAAACGTGACCCAGATCATGCCAAAAAATAAACATCGGGCGCATTTCTCAAAAACAAACAAACAAACAAACACTGTTTTGGGGAAAAAATGCTGGGTTTGGCTGTTTAGTCTATCCAAAGTAGCACTTACAGACAGTGGGGATACTGCTGGGTTTGTGCCTGTGTGCGTCTCTGTCTTCACTACGTAAAGGTTGCTGATATACCAAGAGCACAGCTACAGGTACACGCCATACACACAAACGCGGGTCCAGTCCTACAGGTACACCACATACACCCAACACTCACCCACAAACGCGGGTCCTGTCCTACAGGTACACGGGGTCTGCTAGGGTCTCCATGCGCTCGTAAGCTCTAACCTGTCCAGGTGTCCTGTCCTCCCTTGCAAAAGCTGCGCGAGCAGGTGGAGAATCCTCAGCCTGATAACTGGGCCTTACATGGCACCTCCATCAGCTGCAGCGCCCGCGCGGAGGCCATGACCAGGGCCACAGTGTGTGGCTCACACCGGCCAAAGCCTTCGTTTGTAAACAGCTGCGAAACGCAGAGCGTGGGATGACCTCACTAAGAGGTCCCGCAGGGGTGGACACACACACACACACACACACACTACACCTCATTCTGGATGCGTTTTACCCTCAGCTGAGACATTTGCCCAGGGGGGGTCTTCATTTTTGTCCTCGCCTTTGAACATGTTCAGTTAGTGAGCTTGAAGCTATGGATCTCCTGTGATAACGGTTCAAAGTAAGAGTTTAAAAGGCGAGTCAAATGAAGCAAAAGTAATTCACTGTCACCATCCCTCTTCCCTCAAACAGAATTTCTTACACACACACACACACACACACACACACACACACACACACACAGACACAGATAAGGGCTGAGGCTGAAATCGAACCGTTGCCCTCCTCGTATTTTCATGATTAGCAGACAGAACAATTACCACAATCGTGTCATCTCAACAAACCCTGATAAGATGTGCTGGTGCAGTAATCCTGCCCCCCCCCCCCCCACTCCCACCACACACATGTTCTTATCAGCAGGCACAGATAAATAAACCAAGCCTTGCAGTAATAAAGGGTGCAGGGCCGGCAGGCTGGGCACATCTACCAATCAGCTCTCACGCCCGTCACTCCAAACTTTCGCCACGGGCTGCATCCGCCACAACTGCGTCACGACTTCCACTGGAGCAGACGAAAATAGCACGCGGAGATAAACCACGTTACACGCATTAGCATATGAAACGGGCAGCTAAACATGACCCGGCGATGTGCCAAACTGTGGAGATAAGGCCGCACAATGTCATCAGTGTGGTCGCCAATAATTGCTCATCTGTCCGGCAATGCATTGTTTTAGTGATGTGGTATTCTGTGAACACTTTTGCCACGTTAGACACCACGAATCCCATCTGTGGGTGTTTTGGTAGCAAATACATGCAGATGATAATCTGCGAGGATCGAGCGGGAAACTTGGGGGTGATCGATAGCAGCGCTCACAGGGCAGCTGCAAAACTGAAGATAATGGCTCATGTTAAATAAAGGACACCAAACCCACTCAACTCAAAATGAATAAATAAAGGACACCAACCCACTCAACTCAAAATGAATAAATAAAGGACAGCAAACCCACTCAACTCAAAATGAATAAAGGACACCAAACCCACTCAACTCAAAATGAATAAATAAAGGACAGCAAACCACTCAACTCAAATGAATAAATAAAGGACAGCAAACCCACTCAACTCAAATGAATAAATAAAGGACACCAACCCAACTCAAATAAACAATAATGTGCACAGTGCACTACATCCCCCATCTTTTCACATTAGCGGCGATAATGAAGCATGCGCATACACGCATACACACACACACACACACACACACACACACACACACACACACACACACACACACACACACACACACACACACACACACACACACACACACACACACACACACACACACACACACACACACACACACACACACTACTCCAGTAACCCCCCGTTAAACTCATTAAGGGCTTGTTCATTACATTTGGAAAGGCCACATTAGAGTAGCTATAAAACCTCAACAGCCCCTCACAGGTATCTGACTAGTGTCCCTGACGTCTGCACAGTCAAGATTCAGTAAAATACGCCCATTTTACTGAGTCAAGAAAACGCCTGTGTGCACAGCTAAAAACCGCAGCGGAGCCTACACACTCAGGAGGCAGCGCATCTCTAAACAGCTACGGGGGGGTTCTGCTAGGAACGACACAAGAACCGGCGGACATTTCTTTGGACCCGTGCTCACCATCACCAAGTTACACCATCTTGAGTATGTGGCATGGGACTAATATATGTCCTCCTGGAACGTGGGATTAACGTTTGCCTGGAACCCCTTCTACAGTAGCCACGGACCAGACAAGCAGCGCTCCATGTGACGCGTCTTACAGCATAAACACACGCCAAGACATGTTGCATTTGATGTGGCCATGTGAACCATCAGCAGACACTGTCTCAAAAGAGCATCAGACCAATATAATCAGACCCATATAATCAGACCCATATTAACACACATTTCCTCGTCCTATGACATGATCCATTTCAGACGACGACTAATGGGCAATCAAGTTTGCTTTTCTAATGTAAAGGTTTGTGTGCTCTTCTGAACACTGTGCTAGGACAGCAGTCAGTCAGCCACGGTGACCCCTGAACTCCTGACGATGTAGGTGTTTCAGCACCACAGCTCAGCATGCACATCTAACTGCTCAGTGCACAGCGCCCTCTAGAGGCGGGAGGCGATAGCGAGGGAGGACGTACCTGACTGCTTCGGCCACGTTGTTGGACACGTGTCCTGACAGCGCGTCGTGGAGGGAGCGGATGAAGTAGTCCCTGTAGTCCTCAGGCAGCGCCATGAATGTACCGCCCATCACGATGAACTCCACCTTATCCACACTGTGACCCAGCTGTTTCAGCTACACCAGCACGTTTGTACGCGCGCGCACACACACACACACACACACAGGCACATATGCGCACACATACATTCAAACAGAAAACCTGGTGTCACACAACACAACACTACCCTAGTGCTGTAAAAAGTAACTGTATGTGATTGTAACGTTTTGCTGAAGTAGAAACTTTAAGGATTTTCTAAACCGTGTCATCAGGGCTGTGAAACATTCCATATGTTTCACTTCTACTCACTGTAGTTAAATGCTTATGTCATCATTTATCATATAACTGTAAGAGGTTATATGATAATCTAAAGTGAAGGTGGGTTGTGGCAAAAATAAATAAACAAAAACAACAAAAATAAAACACCAAACTGGTGGAGCCCCAGGACTGTGCCAGGTGACTCACCTGTTCCACCCTGTGTCTGGTCTGCAGGTAGGGATCGTAGCGAGCTCGGATGGCCCTCATCGACGTAGGCTAGGCGCAGTAGAGGGAGACCACGGACAGGAAGCAGAGAGGATCAGATGCAAGCGTACTGCTACGTCCGCACCATGTGATGACATTCGGCGTAAAATTTACCTCATAGCCTGTGTAAGACTGTGTAGAATATTCAAAGTCAGAGTCAGGACCGCCTGGACAGTATCTGTTTGGGCAACCCAAAACACACACACACACACACACACACAAATCAATCCCAGTTCTAGAATCTCAGTAAACATTCATGTTTGAGTCTCCGACATGGTATGCAGTTGTGTGCTGTGATTCTTGGTCTCCGTCTGTGTAGAGACAGACAGGACATGTCCAAGAACCTTCCACGGGCCCTAGTCATCCAATAAGCTCGAACCTTTCCAAAGCCGGCTGACAAGCAGGGGCCGTGGATCATGTGATGACCGTTCAAACCCCTGCTGATAGAGTGGCCTTTCTACCTGACTGAGAAACACCTCTCCCTATCACTTCACTGTGAGATGAACTGCCCTGCGTCCTGGAAGAATAAAGATATCTGCTTTTCCTTCAACACAGTGAATGAATGACCACATCAGCTGGGGTAAGAGGCCTTAATGTCGGCCATTCCAGTACCACGACGCGGTAACCAGCAGCCATCTACTCACACGCAAATGTTTCCTGTGAAGCTGATATGTGGACAGCGATGAGGCTTGCACATCACAGCAACAACGGCAATCTGCAGAGAGAAATCAACAACACAAGCGCCACTGTAAATAAGGCCTGTGCTTGCGTGCACGCTGTGTATGTGCATGTGTGTGTGAGAGAGACTGCAACACATCCATCGCCATGACGGTCAGCCATCTTAATCATTCCGGACCTTCATCCTTCAGTGGTCTGTTTCAGGCCACAAAACGACTGATAACCAGATATGAGCCCCCTAGCAACACTGCAGTGTCCAACGTTGCTCATAGCAACGTTTGTCAATTATATACAATATCCAGTTTGTACCGGTGGTCGGAAAATATGAGCTATGTATTTATATACTCATGATGAATCTTGTTTACTCTGTCACAGTGCAACAGTGAACTCTGCTGTGCTGAACTCTGTCGTAACACTAGTAAGAGCCGTGAAGGGCTTTGGCCTAGTCGTACCCCACTTGCTGTGCGGATCGGTTTAGCTTTCAGTTTTGGCAGGAGGGACCGGCGGTACTGTGGAGGCACCGCCGCAATGATGTCCACAAGACGGGGCTGCGCAGAGAGGCCATACTTAGCCGATGTCTTTGTCTTTACTCTGAAAGGACAAAGTAAATCCAAAAGTTTATTACGTCATACTAACTAACGGGAACGTCACAATTACTGTCATGTGCGTCAACATTTACCTTTTATTTGGGGATGTATACTTATTTAATTAACCGATAACCGAGCACATTTTAACGATACTTACTTATTAAGGTTTATATCTTTCCCCTGCTCATGAGCCTCAACCAGCTGTTTGATGACGTCTGCAATCGTCATCATCATCAGTTCAGCCCGACTGAGGTCACCTGATGCGGATCAGAGAAACGCTGACGTCAAACACAGCCAGGCGAGAACGAGCGGCGTTGAAGCTGGGCGTTAATGTCGCAAAGATCAACTAACTGGATACCAGGCAAGTTAGCTTGGCAAAAACAATAGCTACTGAGTTACTACTAAAACATTAGCTTGATAGCTAACTGTGCTATACCAACAGATACCTAGCTTGTTGTAAATGTACATGTGTTTAACTGTTAGGGAGAGTAACTTGTCAAAACCTGCGTAGTTAGCCAACTGGCTGGCACGTCAGCTAGCCGGCTAGTGAACTAGCTTGTTAGGCAGGCACCGAGCAAGTGAAGACTAGATGTTATTGTTGGCCTTAGGGAATACTTACTCTTCTTTTTCGGTTTTCCCATCTTGAGCGCAGCTCACAAAAATGTCAAACTTGTAATATATCTGGTAAGAAAAACAACACTAGCTGAACATGTGGCTAAGGGAGGCTTGTTAGACTTTACAAACGTCAACATGCTTTTTGCCGCTAGACGATGAGATGTGTCGCAAAGTTTGTGACGAACACGGGCTTGCGCCCTCTAGTGGCAAATCTGAACGGCTTGTTTCCGTACACATGAATCGTCGCATTATGGACTTTCTAAATAACAGCTCGTTAAGTGAGTAGTTAATTAGTTAAGTGACTTCCTGTAACTACCTATTTAGTTTTCAGATGAGTTGTAGAGGACAATGGTTATCTTGCTAGATAGTTTATAGTTTTACAATGTAAATGTTTTTTTTCTTATCTAGCCTCGGAACCTGAACCATTTTATTGGCCAAGCTGAGGGATTCTTACCTGCTTCACATTTAAAGGAGGAACGCAGAACATATAATAATATGAATAGATAAATAAAGCAATACAGAACACGCAGGCCACCACCTTTTTTTGCAGATTCAACAGACCTGTACCCGAATGAGAATTAAAATAAATGTGTTGGACTCAACACAGACTGTGGGTACAGTCAGCGCTAACAGCGCCACTGGCTGCTAAACTGTAGCACAAAACCCAAAGGTGCCCTAAACTTTTTAAAAGCACATTATAGTATTTTCATGTTGAGATCTGTAAATCTTTTTACCCAACCCACATTTCTGTGCGCCCAGTGCAGAGATGGCATAAACATTTTGAGACAAAGTATTGTAGACTAGCCTACATAAAGTAAAATAAACAGATCTTTGTATAAATCCACACCTGAATAAATTCACGTCTACTCAATGTTAAAAATGATCTTTCTCATACTGAGTTAATGTTAATTTTGGCGCTTCGGCTCCCTCTACTGGCTGAACAAATGTCTCGCGTGTTTCATGAATCCCCAAAATGTATAATGTGCACCCCCCATGTTCAGGACCTTTTCTTTAAGACATTTAACTGGAAGAAAATATCCGAAAGTGTATTTTGCGTTTATTTTGTTCTTGCTCGTGTCTGTGCACAATATGTGTAAGCACATATTATTCAAATGGAGAGACAAATTTAACCCCCATCAATTTTAACCCCCAAATTGTGTCCTTTACCACATACTCTTACAGAAACTTTGGATGCTTTAAATGCTATGATTTAAAATTGCAATGTTTAAGGTATCCTGATCCTAATATTTCTTCTTATTGGGACACCAGCTCAACTTCAATAATCTGGTTAATGCAATTCTATCAGTAAATAAACCCCTTTGTGACATTGTAATCTGTTTGTCTGTCTCTCTCTCTCTCTCTCTCTCTCTCTCACACACACACACACACACCTCTTTGCAATAATGGAGTATTTTTATGCACCTATTGAAAGGATTCTCTCGGGCCCTTATTTGATTGACATATAGGCTACAGTAACAGTCTGAACACAGTTGCCTTCACCGTCTGCCATGCAGTAGATGACTCATAGCATAGTTATTTCAGTCAGAGAGAGAGGGAGAGAGACAGAGAGAGAGAGAGAGAGGGAGAGACAGAGAGAAAGAAAAACTTTCGAGTTAGTTCATCCACCCTCTATGATAGTATGGTTATCGTATAGACAGCCACAACTATATAACATCAGTGTGGACGGAAACGTCATTCTGATTACAGGACGCATTTATTCTGGTCTTGGTGAAATAGCTCGTGCCACCGTGCAACTTCACCGAGCAGAAAAAAGGGGGAAAAAAATCTCTTGATCCGTTAGGGCGGGTCCTTCGAGCTGGCACCCGAGGCAAAATACAGCGACTTTAGTCCCTCCTTCTTACTATAGAGCACTGCCGTGCGTATCGCTATCTCATCAATACCAGTGATCGGGAAGAGTCCACGGGGATCGCAGCAACACAGTTTATCAAGGAATTTATGGCGTTACTAAGGAACCCACCGAGGAAGTAGATCACAGCGGCAGTTATACGATTAGCAAACGCTAGAAACAAGCAGCCCTGTGTGTTCTCCGCAGTTTCAATCGTTGATTTTCGCGCTGACTGTAGCACCTTTGCCTTATTAAACTACTTATAATGTATCAAGTCTTGAGGAAGCTTGTTTTCACCGAGGGTCATTGCCTGAGCGATGAGACCACAAAGACTTTCCAGGAGTTGTTTGATAAGTTGGACGTTAACAAAGATGGAAAAGTGGATATTGCCGAACTGAAGGAAGGCCTGGCTGCGATGGGTTTCGTTCTAGGAGTAGATGCAGTGCAGGTAATACGTTGATAAAAAAGATATCTCACACGTTAGGCTACATTTCAGAGCTCCTCTCTCCGTATCTCGCTGTTATGGAGAGATGTGTACCCACGACCGCCCTTGTCATATCCGTTCTTCTGTAAAATTATTCTGCACGCCTCTGGGCTACTTCGGGCCTGTCCGCACCCTTTGCGGCTTTGCAACACGGCAGGAAATGTTCCAACTACGACCAAGAGACCTCACCAGTGACGGGAAATATCTGTTCACGAAGCATTTCATGTTCGCGTCCAGACGAGTGGGGTCCAGTCGAATGACAACGCAATATATATATATATATATATATATATATATATATATATATATATACACACACACACACACACACTGCGTGTATATATATATATATATATATTGCGTTGTCATTCGACTGGACCCCACTGTGTGTGTGTATGTGCATATGCATATGTGTGATGTGCAAATCCATTCCTGCTCCACACCCCGCGTGCTCTCTGATCCCAGACGTTCTTCATGTTGCCCTACGTGCTAATCGAGAGATGCCCTTTTGAGTCAAGTCATTAATATGGGCAGTAAATTAAGTATTCAACTGATAGCCGTTTGTATGTTGCATGTATTGGTGCATGTATTAAAGTTTTAGTGGCATGTGAACTAAAACTTCTAGAGATCTTACTTCGAAAGCTGATCAAACAGTCACTTGTTTTACTCTCTTCATTTCCCCAGAAAATAGTTTCCTCTGGTGACACTGACAGAGATGAGCAGCTGGACTTCCTGGAGTTCTCCAACTACCTGAAGGAACATGAGAAGAAGCTCAACTTGACCTTCAAGAGTCTGGACAAGAACAATGATGGTGAGTTTCTCGTGGCTAAGGTCCATCAGTCTGCTCCACATTGTACTTAGCAAGTTTAAAGAATTATTGCTGAAATGTTTTTTAGATTTATTATCACTAAAGTATTTTTTCCTTGTGGATAATGTACACTTTATGTGTGTGAACTGTTTGTGAAATGTAATTATATTAAATATAATTTGAATTGCATAAAATTGCATGGATTTCTCTGGAACATTTCTTCACAGGACGCATTGATTCCACGGAGATACAGCAGGCACTTAAAGACTTGGGAGTAAGCATATCAAGAGAGAATGCTGAAAAGATTCTCAAGAGGTACTCCCAGCCCTGACACGTGCACCAGCTGATCAGAAACGCTGCTGTTTTTCTGACTATTTATTTGATTTTATTATTTCTTTCCCTTTGCCAGTGCTGTAAGGCTCATTGCTGGGGTGGAGACTCCACAGTCAGCAGTAACTGTTGCTTTGCTGATAACTTTGCACTCTGACTTCTGGAAAGCCAGAATGAGTGATAAGACCTAATGACAGACTGACATGCTGTTAATGTGTAAAGCTATAGAGGGACGAGCGGGTGGAGGCGTGGATGGAGGAGTGGAAGGAGTGGGACATGAAGGGCATCTTTGAGTCACTAATACAGCTCACTCTCTCTCACTGGCTGTGCAAAGCATTGCCATACAGATAGAACATGATCTGTGACTGGGCTGGAATGCTTGAGTTTTGTGACAGGAATGGAACGCAAGATGGTGCTTTTGTTTTGTGTTTGGTGTTTACCTTTGAGAGGTTGGACAGCTCCAAGCTGTTATATAGTCAGAATGACTGCAGATACAGTGGGTGGGGTGGATGTTCAGACGTTCAGATAGTTCAGACTGAGTTCCTCCCAACGAGCCCAACAGCCTTTACTTGCCTCTCCACTTTGAGCAGCTCTAACAAAAGCTTTATGCAAACTGCAGTCATGGCCATCAGTTCTCTGTAGCTGTAGCAGCACCTCGATCACATGTCACATGACCCAGACTCTGTGCTCTGTAGGTTCCACTTAACAGTAATACAGATAAAACAGAGACCTGCATGCACACAGAACAGACATCAGATATCTCCTCATTTGTTCATAAAATCATTAATAAATATGCATAAAAATGCATAAATATGATTGCTCACATAAGAGTGCAATTATACATCAAACCCAACAGATACCTCAAGGGAGGGTATTAATTAGCAGAGGCTGATTGTAATTATGCAAATGATCATGTTGGTTGGTCCTCACTAGCTGACTTGTTTATCGAAAACAAAAATAGACTCGCTATTTAAAAAAGCAAAACATGAATGTACCGTGATGCGTTATGAGCAGTGGCATTGAGCCGTAACACTCTGTCCCTTCCAGCATCGACGTGGACGGCACCATGACTGTGGACTGGAACGAGTGGCGGGAGCACTTCCTGTTTAACCCTGCCACAGACCTGCAGGAGATCATGCGCTACTGGAAACACTCCACTGTAAGCCACTACGCGCTCTAATCTTGCACCAGCTCGGCTGCCTGATCACGGGTGGGGCTGTGTCTGAAATCACCACGCCGCCCCCCGGGGGCCTGGAGCATCGGATGATGATGATGCGTTTATAATGTGCGCTGAGACTTGTGGGGAAAGTGTGTGTAAGAGGCTCTTGTTCTGGTCATTGGCTGGTTATTGAGGATGAATGAAAGGGGATGTTATGAATGATGGTGGTGTGTGAAGGACCTGGGTCACACTTAGAGAGATGGAGACAGACAGACAGACAGACAGACAGACAGAGGCCGCAAGCTTCCTAAGCAGGAGTGCAGTTTATATCTATAGTCTGATTTTACTGCGAGAGGGCAGACAAGGAAGTGAAAGATGGAGGCAAGAGAAAGATGGAGGTATTCTTTGAATGATGGGAGAAAGAAGTAAAGTAATATTCAGCCACCACAGCATTATAAATGATGCATCTTCAAGGAGTCAGTTACCATTTCAATAAGTGTCAATAAGTAATATTTTGCATACATTTGCTTCTATGTGTGGTGGAGGTTCTTCCATACTGATCTCTGTAAATATGTTCAGGGTTGGATTTTCCTATCAAGACTGGTCACAGTCAGGAGTTAATGACCCTTTCACTGACTGGGCAGCAGGAACTGCATGGCTGAACCTGTTGAGCTCACTTTATGCTGTTCTGGGATCAGCCGTGGAGATGGTCACCTGCAGGGTGCGGTATTGGGCACACAGGTGGTGATAGTGGCTGTGCAGGTGTGTGCTATAGCAGGCCAACAGCACGCTCTCCCTGATGCATAGGTGTGTTCCAGGTGTGTGCTATAGCAGGCCAACAGCACGCTCTCCCTGATGCATAGGTGTGTTCCAGGTGTGTGCTATAGCAGGCCAACAGCACGCTCTCCCTGATGCATAGGTGTGTTCCAGGTGTGTGCTATAGCAGGCCAACAGCACGCCTCCCTGGTGCATAGGTGTGTTCCAGGTGTGTGCTATAGCAGGCCAACAGCACGCTCTCCCTGATGCATAGGTGTGTTCCAGGTGTGTGCTATAGCAGGCCAACAGCACGCTCTCCCTGGTGCATAGGTGTGTTCCAGGTGTGTGCTATAGCAGGCCAACAGCATGCTCTCCCTGATGCATAGGTGTGTTCCAGGTGTGTGCTATAGCAGGCCAACAGCACGCCTCCCCTGATGCATAGGTGTGTTCCAGGTGTGTGCTATAGCAGGCCAACAGCACGCTCTCCCTGGTGCATAGGTGTGTTCCAGGTGTGTGCTATAGCAGGCCAACAGCATGCTCTCCCTGATGCATAGGTGTGTTCCAGGTGTGTGCTATAGCAGGCCAACAGCACGCTCTCCCTGGTGCATAGGTGTGTTCCAGGTGTGTGCTATAGCAGGCCAACAGCACGCTCTCCCTGATGCATAGGTGTGTCTTAACCTGTAGGTCCAGACAGAGCAGCAGAATGTCATGATAATAGTTTTGAGGAATGCAGTCAGAGGAGCTTTGGTGTAAGATATGGTGACGTGTTGCGTATGGAGGAGTAGTGCAGGTTTGTAGCACTGCGGGTTTGTAGCACTGCGGGTTTGTAGTACTGCAGGTTTGTAGTACTGCAGGTTTGTAGCAGTGCAGGTTTGTAGCACTGCAGGTTTGTAGCACTGCAGGTTTGTAGTACTGCGGGTTTGTAGTACTGCAGGTTTGTAGCACTGCGGGTTTGTAGTACTGCAGGTTTGTCTTGGTCATGCATGCGTGTTTGATACTAAGACTCTTGCAGAATTCAGGAAGCCAGAGAACATATTAGTTGTATTTATTTGCCTAGTTTAGACCAGCCAATCCAAGAATGACATTAATATGTTCAGTACTAACATAATGCTCTGAGCTCTCTGTAACAAACACAACATACAGGCCAGTATGTTGCGCCTCAAACCGCACATACACAAATTAAGGAAATGAACCAGACAGATCAGTGCTGCTCACATCCGGCATTTAGGACAGCAGTGATCAATTAATCAGCCTGTTAAATATGTTAATCTGTAGTTCTTAAAACGATGTGTTGATCTGTAACAGAAAAACAATCAACTCCCCTGCTGTTAAAATGCACCGAATAGCGAAATGACTCCATTATATATTTTAAACCAGTTCACAGCTGTTCAGTGTAAACACTTCATGTTTGAACTTAAAATGTTTTTGAAACAACACAGATGATTAAAGCAAACAACATTTGACAACTCGGATGTTTTGTTAGTGAGTAATGGCCCCTCTGGGTTTGGTGGTTCTAGGTTTTGGATATCGGGGACAGTCTGTCTATTCCTGATGAGTTTACTGAAGAGGAAAAATCCACTGGAATCTGGTGGAAGCAGCTGGTTGCTGGGGCGATGGCAGGGGCCGTCTCCCGCACAGGCACCGCCCCTTTAGACAGAATAAAAGTCTTCATGCAGGTACGACCTTCCTCCACAGCGTGCAGGCTGTTTGAGCCGGCCTGCTCCACACACGCACCACGGTCACGCAGTGCTGGGGAGGTAGAGGAGAATATGCCATGTTTTGGGGGGGGGGGGTGACGTCTGTTTTTTGTGATTACAGGTACATGCCTCAAAGTCCAACGAAATCAGTGTGGTTGGTGGATTTAAGCAGATGATTAAAGAGGGCGGAGTCACGTCTCTATGGAGGGGCAATGGGGTCAACGTCCTGAAAATCGCCCCGGAAACGGCCATCAAGTTCATGGCCTACGAGCAGGTGAAGTGTGTTTGATTTAATAGCCATTAACAAGCAGCCCCAACGCCCGTCACAGTGGGGAAAATCTCCCATCATAATGCGGAAAACACCCAGTACTTAATATAAGTAAGATAAGGAACCTCAATCACCCCCATCACCACAGACATAAACACCCCACATCACCCTACACCACCACCACCACCACCATCTTCCTGTTTCACCTGAAGTGCTCACAGTGACGTCTCGCGCTAAAGTGCTAAAGTTCAGGACATTTGGCATTATGAGGTTACTAGAAGTGATGTGATGAATTACCACAGTCTTAAATACATTTATGTTGAGTATTCGCTTGTGCAGTTGAAGTCTGATGAAAATCAGACTTGATTAGAGCAGCATTGGGTCAACCTCTGATATGCCTGTCATGGTGATGGTGTCACAGCAATCTTCCTGTTGTCATGGTGATGGTGTCACAGCAATCTTCCTGTTGTCATGGTGATGGTGTTGCAGCCATGAATCCACTGCGTTATCACTTGTTCAGTTATATATTGCTACATATAAAATGGATTATTTGGCCAATATTAATGTAACTTGTTAAACCAAAGCTGAAATTGTAGACTTCTGTGTGCTGGAGTACAGAGCCAGGAACACCGCCAATATCCACTCACACACTTGACTTTCACACACTTCCACACACCGCCAATATCCACTCACACATAGTGTTACAGGTGCTCCCCAGAATGTTCTCAGCATTAAATATGAAACTTCAGTGAAGCTGACTCACCTGTAGTATTTAATATCCCTTTAGTCAACAGTGCCACTGTTCCAGCACAATGAAGAACCACATCTAGCTGACCAGGTTTCCCCTGTGCAAACAGAGTTGTGAAGGTCATGACCTCTGTGTTCCTCCCCATGGGCAGTATAAGAAGCTTTTGTCTAGAGACGGAGGGCAGGTGAAGACTCATGAGAGGTTCATGGCAGGTTCCCTGGCTGGGGCCACAGCACAGACGGCCATCTACCCCATGGAGGTGAGCCCCATCTAGCACACGACAACATTTAAAAAGCGTTTTGGGTTAAGTCAGATCACAGTAGGAACATGTGTGTTATGTATGAAGTGAACAATGCATTCTTGATCGTTGCGCTCTTCACTGAAAGGTGATGAAGACCAGGCTTACGCTGAGGAAGACGGGCCAGTATTCCGGAATGTTCGACTGTGCCAAGAAGATCCTGAAGAGAGAGGGAGTGAAGGCGTTCTATAAGGGCTACGTTCCCAACATCCTGGGCATCATTCCTTATGCAGGGATAGACCTCGCTGTGTATGAGGTGAACCAAGATAGCTTCTGAATATAAAAAAAACTTTTTAAAAGATTCTGCTGCTTCCTGCTCGAGCTATATGACCACGGAACAGCCCAATGTACGAGGTGCTAGACAACGCTAAACCAGGTTAAACCACGTTTGGATCCTAGTGACGGGAGTCAGTGGCCTGACTACATTATTGGGGATGACAGCATCTGACAGATTCCTTTTGGTTGACGAATGGCTCACAGGTTTGTCAGTAGAAAAAAAAGGTGTTGCACCTCTGGGCCATGTTGAAAACGTCACCACTAAAATAAACCTAGTAACCTAGATTCACTACAGCAAAACCACAAGAGCCTGTTATTTCTTGTACTACAAAGTGTGGTATTCAGTCTTAAACTGGAATGTGTGTGAGCGTAGTGGTTGTACTGGCATGTGACAAAACTGAAACATATAATCTCAGATTGTGACAGCTCCCAGTACATCTCTCCCTCCCTCCCTCTCCCTCTCTCTCTCTCCCTCCCTCTCTCTCCATTTCCTCTCTCACCCTCTTTCTCTGTCTGTCATTTCGGACACAGACCCTAAAGAATACCTGGCTGTCTCGCTATGCCAAAGACACTGCCAACCCTGGAATTCTGGTTCTGCTGGCATGTGGAACCATCTCCAGCACCTGTGGGCAGCTGGCCAGTTACCCCCTGGCCCTGATACGCACACGGATGCAGGCCCAAGGTAGCCGCCCTCTGGACTCAGAACCCGCTACTCGTTTGATCCGTTGTCATTATAAGAACGAGCGTGTCAACCTGTGTACGCAGGGGCTCCGGCCTGTGGACATACAGCAGTTACAACCTGACGGACACTAAAAGTGCAGTTATATTTAAACGAGCATGTCAACCTGTGTACGCAGGGGCTCCTGCCTGTGGACATGCAGCGGTTACAACCTGACGGACACACTAAAAGTGCAGTTATATTTAAACGAGCATGTCAACCTGCGTACGCAGGGGCTCCGGCCTGTGGACATGCAGCAGTTACAACCTGACGGACACTAAAAGTGCAGTTATATTTAAACGAGCATGTCAACCTGTGTACGCGGGGGCTCCTGCCTGTGGACATGCAGCAGTTACAACCTGACGGACACACTAAAAGTGCAGTTATATTTAAACGAGCGTGTCAACCTGTGTACGCAGGGGCTCCTGCCTGTGGACATGCAGCGGTTACAACCTGACGGACACACTAAAAGTGCAGTTATATTTAAACGAGCATGTCAACCTGCGTACGCAGGGGCTCCGGCCTGTGGACATGCAGCAGTTACAACCTGACGGACACTAAAAGTGCAGTTATATTTAAACGAGCATGTCAACCTGTGTACGCAGGGGCTCCTGCCTGTGGACATGCAGCAGTTACAACCTGACGGACACACTAAAAGTGCAGTTATATTTAAACGAGCATGTCAACCTGCGTACGCAGGGGCTCCGGCCTGTGGACATGCAGCAGTTACAACCTGACGGACACTAAAAGTGCAGTTATATTTAAACGAGCATGTCAACCTGTGTACGCAGGGGCTCCTGCCTGTGGACATGCAGCAGTTACAACCTGACGGACACACTAAAAGTGCAGTTATATTTAAACGAGCGTGTCAACCTGTGTACGCAGGGGCTCCTGCCTGTGGACATGCAGCGGTTACAACCTGACGGACACTAAAAGTGCAGTTATATTTAAACGAGCATGTCAACCTGTGTACGCAGGGGCTCCTGCCTGTGGACATGCAGCAGTTACAACCTGACGGACACACTAAAAAGTGCAGTTATATTTAAACGAGCGTGTCAACCTGTGTACGCAGGGGCTCCTGCCTGTGGACATGCAGCGGTTACAACCTGACGGACACTAAAAGTGCAGTTATATGTAACACCATTCTGTTTAAACAGTTATATTAAGCACTGCATGGTGCTGTTTATCTGCTGGGCATAAACTGTAGCTCCTGGTATAGTCAGTAGTTCCTCTGTCAGTAGTTCCTCTGTCAGTAGTTCCTCTGTCAGTAGTTCCTCTAGCACCATCAGTAGAGGAACCTGACATCAGTGCGTTTTTTCCCCACAGCTTCTCTAGAGGGTTCGGAGCAGGTATCCATGACCAAGCTCACCAAAAAGATCTTGGAGAAGGATGGTTTCTTCGGGCTTTACCGCGGGATCCTGCCTAACTTCATGAAGGTCATCCCTGCCGTCAGCATCAGCTACGTGGTGTACGAGTACATGAAGTCTGGCTTGGGCATCTCTAAGTGAGGCGTGTGTGTGTGTGTGTGTGTGACATAAAGGGTGTTTTCCTCATCCTGAGTCACTTGTGCATGCCTGCATCTTTTTTAGTCAACCCATACTGTTGTTTCTTTACTGTTCGTGAACCGCACAGACAATATTCCTGAAATGTCTTCCAGAGCCAGGACATGAGTCTCGGGACATGAGTCTCGGGACATGAGCCTCCCAGTGTATCAAACATTCACTGAGTTGCAGGATCCCCCCCAGAGACTGGCCAGTGTGCTTTTATATAGATCTGATGGGGATAATGCAATTGGTTGTCACGCTTTTTGCACGTCTGCGAGTACTTTAGTTATATGAGCTGTAGATGGTCAGCTGATCTTAGTTAGACCAAAATTGGGTTTGGGGATCTTTTATTTTTTGATCTTTGTTCCTGTTGAATGTCATAGCAACAATGTCATTTCTGACATGGTTCTCTATGTAATATCATTGTTGCCAAATTCTTAAAAATATTTGACTTTTAGTTCACTCGACTCGTGTGGGCGCTGTTTAACACTGCGCAACCTCGTGTCCTTTAACAGAAAGGCATGTTGGGAAATGTGCCCTGTGCACCAAAAAACCAGGGCACAACACACAGGTGCATTTAGTTCTGTTATTAAATGTTAAAAAATCTGTCCACTTCTGCTCAGGTTTACATGTTTTTTTAATGCTTTAAAACAATACAGGTCCAACACCGTCTCACTCTGCAAACCTCGAGTGTGAAGTCCCAACACATGTAGGTGGGCTGTTGGGCTGTTGCCTGCACACCTTGTGTTTGTGTTCCTCCAGCGTCGTGGTCCGACCACTGGGCAACTGCTGCTGGGAGACAGCAGTGACACTGACACACATTGCCGTCTGTAGCAGACGCAAGGAGCCTGACCTGCTCCCCACTCTGGTGTCTGTGTCTGTTCTGCCGCCAACATCTCCTGGCAGCAGGAGTCCTGTGGTGAGAGGTGGACAAACCGCCCCCACCCCACCCCACCGCCAGGACTACTGGATGTAGTCGGTGTCTGAGTGAGTTGTGAGTGTTTGGTGTCTGTATTTTAAAATGCAAAACTCTGAAAAATGTCCATGTGTTCAAGAAAGAAGGACTGTAAGGAGACACACTGGTGCCTTAATGACCTTATCCACCTTATCTCCACCTTATTCTCTGCAGACTGCCCTTCCACAGTGACTTGTGTTGCATTTTCTGATATTTAATTACATTACAACTCTCCTGTTTACATTAAAGCATTCTTAAAATGTCAATACATGTGGTGTGTTTTGTGTTGTGTTATGTGCATATAGCTATATAAAATACAGTCTCGTATGCAAATTTCCACAATCCAAATTTCAGATTTGGTAGAGGTGTTGGTTCACACACAGTGATGTTACTGCAGACAGATGTTGCACCAGTCGGACAGGGAGAATGTTATGGTGTCACACGCTTAAAGGCTGACAGTAAAAAGCTCTCCTAATGATGATTCCTCAAACTTGAGATGATTTCATCAGGCCTTGCTGGTTTAAAACCTGCATGCAGACTCTGTGAAACCAAAACCAATCTACTGCTCTCTTCTAGTGCCATCTAGTGGAGAGATTTTGTGTATAATTGTGGTTGTGCAACTCTTTGGTGTTAACCAGATGGGTTTGACTTTCACACACCATCATAATGAGGTTCATGGGACAGGTGTATTTTGTTTGTTTCCTTAACATCACAGACTCGCTAACTGTTAAAATGATTTCAAACTCTGATACAGTAACAGGCCAGTTATTGTCGCCATCTTGTTTTTTATTAAAAGCACCTCCACCCACACAAACACAACTCTTTGTACAGCACGTGTAGACATAGACATACCAAGAGACCAACATCTCTGTCACATCTCCCATGGTGCCACAATGCTCACGTGCTCTCTGCTTTTGTGAAAGGTCAGTCCATCCATGAGCCACGTGGGTATGTGGTTCACGTTTGGGTATGTGGTTCACGTTTGGTTTGTGGAACACGGAGTATTGTGCAGTCTGGACCTGATTTGTCTTGCATTTTGCTCTGTTTTTAAACTTCATTTAAAAAAATGGGACTGATTGTCAATGGTATCTGTGGGACCCAGTTTGGCATGAAACGGACTAGTTCTAACTTGTGTGTGTACACAGGGTGTAGAAAAGATCGGTTTGGGCCTGTCCATTGTGCTTTTATTTGCCAAGCCAGGAGGATTCGTGCCCCAGTAATACTAAACAAACAGAAGGGCACGTGATAGATTTGTGCATGTGTGTACACACACACACACAGATGATAATCTTAAATATATACATATATAAATTGCCCCCTGTCTACTCAGTGGAACAAAAGAGCAGTAAATCATCACTTTGCATTCAGCAGTCTTGTCAACAATGTCTGACAAATGCTGCCATTATCTTTGCCACACAGCAGGTGGACGCCGTGTATTCCAGGACATATTTTACATTACACGAAACTCACAGATACTGGGGGGCCGAAAGATACAAACAAACAAACAAACAAACAAACAAAGTGGTCCGTTAAAAAAGTGACAAAAAAAAAAAACTACCAATACAAAATGTGTTTTTTTTGGACCAAATAATAAAGTTTATAATAAAGTAATTAAATAAAGTTTGTTTGAAAAATATTATCCATCATTATGTTCCAATGCTTATGACAGAAGAGGATCGTACACACACAGACGTAACGAGGCGACGGAGGAGACGACGCTCTGCTCTCAGCACACGTCTAGGACGCCTTCTGCTTTGCTTCCTCCTGCTTTTTATGGCTGCAGTGTTTAGAAGTCAGTAGTATTAGTGTTTGAAAGTCAGTACTATCAGCATTTCAGTGTCAGTAGTCTTAGCGTTCTGCTTTATCTTTGTATATCTTCTCAAACAGCTGCGCACTATTGTCAGTGAACCCTGCTGTGTAGTAGGGAGTAGAATTAAGCCAGCAGACTTGTTCCAATATGAGGGCGTTGACTAAGCAAAGTCTCCCCATCTAAACCTGAGCGTGTAATATTCTACCTAAAGGCTACACTGGCAAGGATTGTGTAGACACCGTAAGGGTGACGTGTAACATACAGCTGACAGACACACCGTTTGCTGTATTTGCTCACATGCAGACGCTGTGATCGAACACAGCTGTGTTCTCACGGCGTCCAGCTTCAGTGGGGTCTGCTCCGAGAGGAGGTACCAGGTCACCGGACACAACGAGACACGACATGACATCATCCACAAAGTGTCTATATGGCCCCTGAGCCAAGGGGCACACCACGTTCAGGAAGCCTTAGATGCTGGTGCACGTTGTCTCAGAGCGATGCCCTGCAGTCTCACCACAGAGGGGCTACTGCAGCTCTGAGGACTTGCAGCGCACTACTAGAGGCTGCCTCCAGAGGGCGATGCTGCGCTGGACATGGGTCAGACATGCCTCTGTTGGGATCCTGGGAAGGTGGCATCACATTACCCCAACCACATGAGGTGTGGCAGGCAATGGTTGGAACTTCACCTGAGGGCACATTGAGAAGATACAGTTACACTCTCACCCTGTGTGACCAACACAAGGTATTTAACAGCACATGCGCTCCCTGGAAATCAAACCCATGGCCTTGGCGTTAGCAGCAACATGTCTCCCCGTCTCTACCGTGCGATGAATCAGTACTGAAAACACTTTCAGGGCTTAGTCTGCAGAACCGGACTGGGGAGTGAACGGCCAAGACGCAGGCATGTTTGGTATTTCACATGGGAGTAGTCAAGCCTTTGTGTGAGGTATAATTGGCATGGATGCACACACACACACACACACACACACCCTGAAGCCAGGAGTGTCCCAGCGTACCTCTGGAGGCCCAGGGAGAGGAGGAGGACAGAGGAGGAGGGGAGCTTAAGGCGGAGATCTTGAGCTCGTTTTTCTGGAGGTGCTCAGAGAGACAGAGACACGGAGAGACAGACACGGAGAGACAGAGACACGGATAAACAGACACGGAGAGACAGACATGCAGAGGGAGGAAGAGGGAAGAGATGCAGTGGAAGAGTGAGCATAGGACCTGGCTGGTGGTGTTCTCCACCCACGCTAACCCACGTCTGCTCCACTAACACCTGCTCAGCTTTCTACCCACCCACACTGCAATGTTTGGGAAGAATGAATTCATTAGCAGGAAGAGCTGGAGAGGCACATCCCTCTGGAGGACGGTTCCTCTTATAAATAACACGAGGCCAGCGATGTGAGTGGATAGTAGATGTGGCAGATGAGGTGGAGAGGGTGGAGGAGGTGGAGGAGAGTTCTCACCTCTAGGTTTGTGCGAGCCTTCTTCAGCACATCTCGAGTTCTGGACACTGTGAAGACACAAGAGCAGAGCAGGGTTAGGGTTAGGTAAACCTCAGCAAACCTAACTCTAACCCTAACCCTAACACAAGAGCAGAGCAGGGTTAGGGTTAGGGTTAGGGTTAGGGTTAGGTAAACCTCAGCAAACCTAACTCTAACCCTAACCCTAACACAAGAGCAGAGCAGGGTTAGGGTTAGGGTTAGGGTTAGGGTTAGGTAAACCTCAGCAAACCTAACTCTAACCCTAACACAAGAGCAGAGCAGTCTGACATGCAGCCATCCACAAACAAATAACAGCTGGGGGGTGGGGATGTGTCTCTCACACACACACACACACACACACAGACTGGTACTATTATCTTTGTTTACCTTATTTGGTTCATGTTATTGGGGAAAATACCAAACTGCAGTGTCATATATATTTATATATCTCATTGTTGAAGATAAATAAAAAGATACTGAAAGTAAAAGGGAGAAAGGCAGACGGATGGAGTAGGGACACAGAGACTGGGACACACAGAGGGGGACACAGAGACTGGGACACACAGAGGGGGACACAGAGACTGGGACACACAGAGGGGGACTCAGAGACTGGGACACACAGAGGGACACAGAGAGGGGGACACAGAGGGGGCACAGAGAGGGGACACACAGAGGGGGACACAGAGAGGGGACACAGAGAGGGGACACAGAGAGGGGGACACTGAGGGGGCACAGAGGGGGGCACAGAGGGGGACACAGAGAGGGACACAGAGAGGGGACACACAAAGGGGGACACAGAGAGGGGACACAGAGAGGGGCTCACGCTGGCTGACGATGAAGTGCTCCATGCTGTCCTTGGTGCGGTTGGAGCTCCTCAGACTCTCCAGCGCGTCCCTCAGCGCCTGGTCCTGCTCGTACACTTTACGCTTCAGAGAGACGACCTCGTCCTTCAAACACTGATCCTACACACACGGGCACATACACAGGCTAATACCTAACACTCACACAGACAACTCAGGAACGTTAGCATCATTTTCTTATAACAGTCGGGCGAAGGGGGCTGTTCGAAAGCAGGGATATCCGCAGTGCCACACTACCCAGTGTGTGAAGGGCGGAACTACCCAGTGTGTGAAGGGTGGAACTACCCAGTGTGTGAAGGGTGGAACTACAGTGTGTGAAGGGTGGAACTACCCAGTGTGTGAAGGCCGGAACTACAGTGTGTGAAGGGCGGAACTACCCAGTGTGTGAAGGGTGGAACTACAGTGTGTGAAGGGTGGAACTACCCAGTGTGTGAAGGCCGGAACTACAGTGTGTGAAGGGTGAACTACCCAGTGTGTGAAGGCCGGAACTACAGTGTGTGAAGGGCGGAACTACAGTGTGTGAAGGGCGGAACTACAGTGTGGAACTACAGTGTGTGAAGGGTGGAACTACAGTGTGTGAAGGGTGGAACTACAGTGTGTGAAGGGTGGAACTACAGTGTGTGAAGGGCGGAACTACAGTGTGTGAAGGGGGGAACTACAGTGTGTGAAGGGTGGAACTACAGTGTGTGAAGGGTGGAACTACAGTGTGTGAAGGGTGGAACTACAGTGTGTGAAGGGTGGAACTACAGTGTGTGAAGGGTGGAACTACAGTGTGTGAAGGGTGGAACTACAGTGTGTGAAGGGTGGAACTACAGTGTGTGAAGGGTGGAACTACAGTGTGTGAAGGGTGGAACTACAGTGTGTGAAGGGTGGAACTACAGTGTGTGAAGGGTGGAACAACCCAGTGTGTGAAGGGTGGAACTACAGTGTGTGAAGGGTGGAACTACAGTGTGTGAAGGGTGGAACTACCCAGTGTGTGAAGGGAACTACCCAGTGTGTGAAGGGTGGAACTACCCAGTGTGTGAAGGGTGGAACTACCCAGTGTGTGAAGGGTGGAACTACAGTGTGTGAAGGGTGGAACTACCCAGTGTGTGAAGGGTGGAACTACAGTGTGTGAAGGGTGGAACTACAGTGTGTGAAGGGTGGAACTACCCAGTGTGTGAAGGGCGGAACTACCCAGTGTGTGAAGGGTGGAACAGTGTGTGAAGGGTGGAACTACAGTGTGTGAAGGGTGGAACTACCCAGTGTGTGAAGGGTGGAACTACCCAGTGTGTGAAGGCCGGAACTACCCAGTGTGAACTACAGTGTGTGAAGGGTGGAACTACAGTGTGTGTGTGTGTGTGAACTAACTACAGTGTGTGAAGGGTGGAACTACAGTGTGTGTGAAGGGTGGAACTACCCAGTGTGTGAAGGGTGGAACTACAGTGTGTGTGGTGGGTGGAACTACCCAGTGTGTGAAGGGTGGAACTACAGTGTGTGAAGGGTGGAACTACCCAGTGTGTGAAGGGTGGAACTACAGTGTGTGAAGGGTGGAACTACCCAGTGTGTGAAGGGTGGAACTGTGTGTGAACTGGAACTACCAGTGTGTGAAGGGTGGAACTACAGTGTGTGAAGGGTGGAACTACCCAGTGTGTGAAGGGTGGAACTACAGTGTGTGAAGGGTGGAACTACCCAGTGTGTGAAGGGTGGAACTACCCAGTGTGTGAAGGGTGGAACTACAGTGTGTGAAGGGTGGAACTACAGTGGAACTACAGTGTGTGAAGGGTGGAACTACAGTGTGTGAAGGGAACTACCCTGTGTGAAGGGTGGAGTGTGTGAAGGGTGAAGGTGTGGAACTACCCAGTGTGAAGGGTGGAACTACAGTGTGTGAAGGGTGGAACTACAGTGTGTGAAGGGTGGAACTACCCAGTGTGAAGGGTGGAACTACCCAGTGTGTGAAGGGTGGAACTACACAGTGTGTGAAGGTGTGAAGGGTGGAACTACAGTGTGTGAAGGGTGGAACTACAGTGTGTGAAGGGTGGAACTACCCAGTGTGTGAAGGGTGGAACTACAGTGTGTGAAGGGTGGAACTACAGTGTGTGAAGGGTGGAACTACAGTGTGTGAAGGGTGGAACTACAGTGTGTGAAGGGTGGAACTACAGTGTGTGAAGGGCGGAACTACAGTGTGAAGGGTGGAACTACAGTGTGTGAAGGGTGGAACTACAGTGTGTGAAGGGTGGAACTACCCAGTGTGTGAAGGGTGGAACTACAGTGTGTGAAGGGTGGAACTACCCAGTGTGTGAAGGGTGGAACTACAGTGTGTGAAGGGTGGAACTACCCAGTGTGTGAAGGGTGGAACTACAGTGTGTGAAGGGTGGAACTACAGTGTGTGAAGGGTGGAACTACAGTGTGTGAAGGGTGGAACTACAGTGTGTGAAGGGTGGAACTACAGTGTGTGAAGGGTGGAACTACAGTGTGTGAAGGGTGGAACTACCCAGTGTGTGAAGGGTGGAACTACAGTGTGTGAAGGGCGGAACTACCCAGTGTGTGAAGGGTGGAACTACCCAGTGTGTGAAGGGTGGAACTACCCAGTGTGTGAAGGGTGGAACTACAGTGTGTGAAGGGTGTGACTGCAGAGTGTGTGAAGGGGGGAACTACAGAGTGTGTGAAGGGGTGGAACTACCCAGTGTGTGAAGGGTGGAACTACAGTGTGTGAAGGGTGGAACTACAGTGTGTGAAGGGTGGAACTACAGTGTGTGAAGGGTGGAACTACCCAGTGTGTGAAGGGTGGAACTACAGTGTGTGAAGGGTGGAACTACAGTGTGTGAAGGGTGGAACTACCCAGTGTGTGAAGGGTGGAACTACAGTGTGTGAAGGGTGGAACTACCCAGTGTGTGAAGGGCGGAACTACAGTGTGTGAAGGGTGGAACTACAGTGTGTGAAGGGTGGAACTACAGTGTGTGAAGGGTGGAACTACCCAGTGTGTGAAGGGTGGAACTACCCAGTGTGTGAAGGGTGGAACTACAGTGTGTGAAGGGTGGAACTACAGTGTGTGAAGGGTGGAACTACAGTGTGTGAAGGGTGGAACTACCCAGTGTGTGAAGGGTGGAACTACAGTGTGTGAAGGGTGGAACTACAGTGTGTGAAGGGTGGAACTACCCAGTGTGTGAAGGGTGGAACTACAGTGTGTGAAGGGTGGAACTACAGTGTGTGAAGGGTGGAACTACCCAGTGTGTGAAGGGTGGAACTACCCAGTGTGTGAAGGGTGGAACTACCCAGTGTGTGAAGGGTGGAACTACAGTGTGTGAAGGGTGGAACTACAGTGTGTGAAGGGTGGAACTACAGGGTGAAGGGTGGAACTACAGTGTGTGAAGGGTGGAACTACAGTGTGTGAAGGGTGGAACTACAGTGTGTGAAGGGTGGAACTACAGTGTGTGAAGGGTGGAACTACCCAGTGTGTGAAGGGTGGAACTACCCAGTGTGTGAAGGGTGGAACTACAGTGTGTGAAGGGTGGAACTACAGTGTGTGAAGGGTGGAACTACAGTGTGTGAAGGGTGGAACTACAGTGTGTGAAGGGTGGAACTACAGTGTGTGAAGGGTGGAACTACAGTGTGTGAAGGGTGGAACTACAGTGTGTGAAGGGTGGAACTACCCAGTGTGTGAGGGGTGGAACTACAGTGTGTGAAGGGCGGAACTACAGGTGTGGAACAGGTGTGGGAAGGGTGGAACTACCCAGTGTGTGAAGGGTGTGAAGGGCGGAACTACCCAGTGTGTGAAGGGCGGAACTACAGTGTGTGAAGGGTGGAACTACAGTGTGTGAAGGGTGGAACTACCCAGTGTGTGAAGGGCGGAACTACAGTGTGTGAAGGGCGGAACTACCCAGTGTGTGAAGGGCGGAACTACAGTGTGTGAAGGGCGGAACTACAGTGTGTGAAGGGCGGAACTACAGTGTGTGAAGGGCGGAACTACCCAGTGTGTGAAGGGCGGAACTACAGTGTGTGAAGGGCGGAACTACAGTGTGAGGTTCTGACCTTGTGGAAGTGTTGCGAGGTGGTGCCAGTGCTGGGCAGAGCTGCCCTCCAGAACATTCTGAGGACAGAACCCGTCTCCTCCAGAATCTGCTTCAAGGCCACAGTGCTGCTCATTAAGCTCCTCCCACATCCCTGAACAGAGGACACCACATCAGCAACTCTGTGACATTAACCACAATCAGTAAGAAAGATTCATCTCAGTTAAGGCATTACATTTACTAAATACGTAATAGTACATTTATTAAATACTCAACGGTTCTTCACTAAACACTTGTAAAATAGGCTTGGTGTTGTGAGGTTTTAGTGTGACTGACCTGTTGCAGGGTTGTGTGTCCGCCGGCCTGCAGGGTTGTCTCCATCTTTTGGACGAGCCTCTTGGCCTCCAGGAGGCCCTGCTGCAGGGTGCTGAGGGCGTCCACGCGGCCCACCACATGCTGCCCTGTCCTGCAGGCGAAGGGCCCGTCAGAGGCTCCGCCCTCCTGTCCTCCCACGCACGACTCCAGAGAACCTGTGTGGACCAACCTGTGTGTCAGGAACTATGCAGTTCAACAGGCATGAGTGACACAGGGAGGCTTAGACTCCTGCGCCTGAGGTATCAGTACAACTTCCAGCAGTTTGACTGGCTTTCAGGATAGAGCTGCACCTGAGTGTTGGTCATCTGGCTCCGAGGACAGAGGGGAACTGGGACCAAACAGGCCTGAGTCTCGAACAGGAGGAGAGCAAGATGCATCTAAAAGCAGAACAAAACGTCGCGTTCATAAGCGTCCAACCAAAACTCAAGAGTGAATCTGGTATCTGGTTGGTTGTTTGTTCGCCTGTCACCGTGGAAGAGCTGCTTCCTGGAAGATGGGCGGGGCGTGCTGAGGTCCAGCCTGTCATTCAACTGCTTCCCCAGCAAGCGCATGTGAGTCTGTGTCTCCTGCAGGTCAAAGGTCAAGCTCAACCCAGCTCCTGGAGAGGTAGAGAGAGGGCTCAACATTTTGGGGAACGCGTGATGGAATCTTTGGTGCATGTGCATGTGTGTGCTTCTGTTTGAGAGTGTGTGTGTGTGTGTGTGAGATTTACCTGTGTCCGCACCCTTAGCGCTGCCACACGCTCTCTGATACCCCTGCAGTTCTCCCTGCAGCGTGTGCACGAGTCTCCGGCTCTCACTCAGCTGCAGCTGGACAACGTTGACCTCATGCTGGAGTCTGTCCACATCCACACACATCCAGCCCAACATCAGCTACACGGACCACACCACATTCCAGAAACATACACAGAGCTGCAGGCACAGTAGTCAACTACAGCCTATCACAGCCACGCAGAGTCAGAGAACCATCAGCCCAGGAGTGTGTGTGTCTGAGAGGAGGACTAGTGATACATGACACACACATGTGGCTACAGTGACACGCTGCTGTACCTGCTGGCGTGACTGTGGCTACAGTGACACACTGCTCTACCTGCTGGCGTGACTGTGGCTACAGTGACACGCTGCTGTACCTGCTGGCGTGACTGTGGCTACAGTGACACGCTGCTGTACCTGCTGGCATGACTGTGGCTACAGTGACACGCTGCTGTACCTGCTGGCGTGACTGTGGCTACAGTGACACGCTGCTGTACCTGCTGGCGTGACTGTGGCTACAGTGACACGCTGCTGTACCTGCTGGCGTGACTGTGGCTACAGTGACACGCTGCTGTACCTGCTGGCGTGACTGTGGCTACAGTGACACGCTGCTCTACCTGCTGGCGTGACTGTGGCTACAGTGACACGCTGCTGTACCTGCTGGCGTGACTGTGGCTACTGGCTGGCGTGACTGTGGCTACAGTGACACGCTGCTGTACCTGCTGGCGTGACTGTGGCTACAGTGACACGCTGCTCTACCTGCTGGCGTGACTGTGGCTACAGTGACACGCTGCTGTACCTGCTGGCATGACTGTGGCTACAGTGACACGCTGCTCTACCTGCTGGCCTGCTGGCGTGACTGTGGCTACAGTGACACGCTGCTGTACCTGCTGGCGTGTCTGTGGCTACAGTGACACACTGCTGTACCTGCTGGCGTGACTGTGGCTACAGTGACACACTGCTGTACCTGCTGGCGTGACTGTGGCTACAGTGACACGCTGCTCTACCTGCTGGCGTGACTGTGGCTACAGTGACACGCTGCTGTACCTGCTGGCGTGACTGTGGCTACAGTGACACGCTGCTGTACCTGCTGGCGTGACTGTGGCTACAGTGACACACTGCTGTACCTGCTGGCGTGACTGTGGCTACAGTGACACGCTGCTGTACCTGCTGGCGTGACTGTGGCTACAGTGACACGCTGCTGTACCTGCTGGCGTGACTGTGGCTACAGTGACACGCTGCTCTACCTGCTGGCGTGACTGTGGCTACAGTGACACACTGCTGTACCTGCTGGCGTGACTGTGGCTACAGTGACACACTGCTCTACCTGTTGGCGTGACTGTGGATACAGTGACACGCTGCTCTACCTGCTGGCGTGACTGTGGCTACAGTGACACGCTGCTGTACCTGCTGGCATGACTGTGGCTACAGTGACACGCTGCTGTACCTGCTGGCGTGTCTGTGGCTACAGTGACACACTGCTGTACCTGCTGGCGTGACTGTGGCTACAGTGACACACTGCTGTACCTGCTGGCGTGACTGTGGCTACAGTGACACGCTGCTCTACCTGCTGGCGTGACTGTGGCTACAGTGACACGCTGCTGTACCTGCTGGCGTGACTGTGGCTACAGTGACACACTGCTGTACCTGCTGGCGTGACTGTGGCTACAGTGACACACTGCTCTACCTGCTGGCGTGACTGTGGCTACAGTGACACGCTGCTGTACCTGCTGGCGTGACTGTGGCTACAGTGACACGCTGCTGTACCTGCTGGCGTGTTCCTGGCTGGCCTGCCTGTCCTGCTCCAGCTGAATGGCGGCTTGCGTGTGCTCCAGCACCTGCTGCTGCAGATGCCGGCACTGCTCCACCCACCGCTCCGCCTCCAGCTCCACCTGCTTCAACCTGACACGACCTGATTGGAGCGCCTCCCGCAGATGCTCCGCCTCCTTCATGCCATCTTCACAAGAAAAAAGACATTTGCAGGTTAAATTCAGTTTGAATGCCAATGATGACAGTGTGCTTGCTACTCTCGCGTCACGAGAGTGCGTCACGAGAGCGCGTGGCACGGTCCCTACCTCTGCTCACTTGCTGGAGTTGGCCGTGCAGGGCGCGGTTCTCCTCCTTCAGAGCCCGGACCTCACTGGACAGCTGGGGGACCGAGTCAAGTCCCTGGATGTAGATGTTTGTGGGGGCACCTGCTAGGAGAGCAAAGGTCAGGTTTCCATGGCGCAGCATATACCAACAAGGCTTTAAATGAAACACCAAGTTTACCAGGGTTGTTTTTAATGGAGATTCATAAATAGGCAGATTCCCTTTAGAAATCTTTCATTACTGGTTAGGGACAAATACTTTGATAAACTTTATAAATACTACATAGTCCCTTCTGCTTTGTTCTCAATTCTGGGGACAACCTGAAACCCCCACTGTTCTTTTTTTTAGCTTATCTGATCCCAAAATGTAGCAGTTGTGATTAAAGACCTCCATCTCTTGGCGGAGTCGCCAGCCTCTCTTCCAGCTGTCGCCGCAGACGGTCGTTGGTCTGGATGGAGTCTTCCAGACGCTGACGGAGGCTGCGAATCTCCATCATGTGCTCCTCCATCCAGCCTGGTTCTACACCACATCATAACAAGCATGAACGCCTGCCATGGATATGTTATAGCTACATACTAACGCAAATGTAATGACCTCAGGACAAATATGGCTGTATATGTCAAAGCCTCCTGGGGCTCCTTACAGGTGCCATTACAGGTGTACAGGTGTACAGGTGCCATTACAGGTGTACAGGTGTACAGGTGCCATTACAGGTGTACAGGTGTACAGGTGTACAGGTGCCATTACAGGTGTACAGGTGGCATTACAGGTGTACAGGTGCCATTACAGGTGTACAGGTGTACAGGTGTACAGGTGCCATTACAGGTGTACAGGTGGCATTACAGGTGTACAGGTGTACAGGTGTACAGGTGTACAGGTGCCATTACAGGTGTACAGGTGTACAGGTGCCATTACAGGTGTACAGGTGTACAGGTGTACAGGTGCCATTACAGGTGTACAGGTGTACAGGTGCCATTACAGGTGTACAGGTGTACAGGTGTACAGGTGCCATTACAGGTGTACAGGTGTACAGGTGCCATTACAGGTGTACAGGTGTACAGGTGTACAGGTGCCATTACAGGTGTACAGGTGTACAGGTGGCATTACAGGTGTACAGGTGGCATTACAGGTGTACAGGTGTACAGGTGCCATTACAGGTGTACAGGTGGCATTACAGGTGTACAGGTGTACAGGTGCCATTACAGGTGTACATGTGTACAGGTGTACAGGTGTACAGGTGTACACTGTCCCCTCACTGTGCAGTTTTAGTACCTGTGTGATGAGCACCAGACTGATACCCAGACGAGCCAGATGACACACCGCCATACACGTCTCCCATCATTGGCTGAGTCCCGCATGTCATATCCCACAATGCACTGTTCTCCAGGAGCCTGGTCCCTGGCCTCAGCGGGGTGGGGTGAAAGGCATGCTGGGAGAGTGGCGGGAAGCTGCTGGAGCCCAGCTGGGCACTGGGGGGTGCTGGGAACGATGGCTGAGGTTTGACCTGAGAGGCACCTGCACAGAGAAACACAATCGGTGCCGCGAGCAAAGCGACTTAATGTTGGATCTTAGTGGTCAGCTGAGTTTCTCACATCAGAAAACGTGCTGTGACACACGGCAGAAGGAGCACGAGTGACTTAACGAAGCTTAAACGATGCAGGACGACACTGACTACATTAGTTTTACATTAGTTACATTAGAACAACATTGACTACGTTAGTTTTACATTAGTTACATTAGAACAACATTGACTACGTTAGTTTTACATTAGCTACATTAGAACTAAAATGAATTAGAACTAGAATTAAATCCCATTTAACACAACTTAGTTTCTATCTAAATAGCTATAGGGGACTTAATAAAGCTCTTTAAATGTAGCTAGCTAACTACATTTAAAGAGCTTTACTACTTAAATCCCGTTCAACGTTATGAGAAACTGTATAACACAACAGTTGTTTAGGGCTAAAAACCGTAATTCGTCCAGAAACACTTCCGTTGTGTTTGGCTGGATTTGCAGCGTTTCTGAATTTGCAGCGCATGTCCATAATGTAGCGCACGCATTGTCATTTTGATGGATTTGCTTTGCGTATTTGCAGCGCGTTTTTCACTCGCATCGCAATGGGCCTTCAGAGCCACCGTATGACTTTGACTACATTAGTTTACATTAGGATGACTTTGACTACATTAGTTTACATTAGTTACATTAGGATGACATTGACTGCATTAGTTTACATTAGGATGACATTGACTACATTAGTTTACATTAGTTACATTAGGATGACATTGACTACATTAGTTTACATTAGGATGACTTTGACTACATTAGTTTACATTAGTTACATTAGGATGACTTTGACTACATTAGTTTACATTAGTTACATTAGGATGACATTGACTACATTAGTTTAGTCAGTACTGTAAAATCCTGCATTTCTAAAAGCGCTAAGAGCAAAACAAACTCACAAGCTCTGGAGGGTCAGTACATGGAACAGATCATTAGATCAGTACAACTGCAGTGATCACCTATATTAATACAAATAAAAACACAACAGGCTGGCTCATGTCACACACACACACACACACACACATGCACATGCTCTCACACACACACACACACACACACACACACACTCACATGCACATGCTCTCTCACACACACACACACACACTCACATGCACATGCTCTCACACACACACACACACACACACACACTCACATACACATGCTCTCACACACACACACACACACACACACACACACACACACATGCACATGCTCTCACACACACACACACACACACTCACATGCACATGCTCTCACACACACACACACACACACACGTGCAGACATGCACGCTCACTGTTCCTAAACTGCCTCTGCAGCATCTGTAGTTCCTGTTGCACCTCAGCCAGAGAGAAGCCTCCGGTGCCATGGCAACGAGGCCTTAGGTGTTGTGATTGGGGTTCAAATGTCAGCGAGGCAGTGTTAGTACACAGGGTGGGGCCACTCCAAGAGAAGGTGGCACAGCTGGGTACAGGCCCACCACTGAGCTCTAGGGACAGGGGCAACAGAACGCGGGGTGAGATCAGGGGGGAGTGTCTCCAACGTCCGGTCAACCAATCAACCACGTGGATTTGTAGACGGATAGAATCTTCATATGACACAATGTAGGGTATAAACAGCAACCTGCCCAGTGGTAAAAACTATCTGCAGTTTGAAGTCCCACTGAAACAACCCAACTACAACTGTGTTTTCAGCTGTGTTTAGTCTGATTTGTCTTATTAACATTGGTATTAATAAAATACTGAAAAACAATTGTGAATGTCCTTTCTTTGTCCCTACCTGTTTGAACCCTGCCTTCCATTAGCCGGTGAGGGGTGCAGTGCATGCTGGGACAACTGCTGGAGGACTGATGGTCATGTTGGGAAGTGGGTGGGTTTGCAGGTGCAGAGCTCTGGTTACCATGACACTCTGCCAGGGATTCTGGGAAATGGGAGAAGCACAATAAATTAAAGAAGCATTCTGAATGACACAGAATAACCAAAACAATAGTTAATTAATGTGTGTTAATTGAACCTTAAAGAGAGTGAAAAAAACAGGAAATAAAGATCTTTAGATTAGAAAATAATTTGAATGTATTTGTGCTGCATATAAATGTGTCATGATATGAATAAAAGGGGACAAATGAAGAGTGTGTGTGTGTGTGTGTGTGTGTGTGTCACTGGCCTACCAGAAGCATTCTTCTCAGCTGTCTCCTCCTGGCTGAACTGGCTGGCAGCATCCAGGTCTGAGCACACCTCTAGGTCTTCATTGGTGGAGCCCTGCTCGTCAGACACGAAAGACATCCGCTCCGATTGGTCAGTGGCCTCTGAGAGGGCGTGGCTGCTGGCAGGTGTAACCGGGCGGAGATGTTCCTGGTTGAGTTTGGAGCGCAGTGTCTCGATGAGCTTCTCCTTTTGCTGGAGCTCCTTACTTAACCTGCCGGGCAGAAAGGTAGAGCCATCCAGAAACAGAAGCAGGAGTAACGTTTACATCAGTCTGCAGGATCATTACTGCAGAAACAGTGCAGGTGTAAAGTTTACATCCGTCTGCAGGATCATTACTGCAGAAACAGTGCAGGAGTAAAGTTTACATCAGTCTGCGGGATCATTACTGCAGAAACAGTGCAGGAATAAAGTTTACATCAGTCTGCAGGATCATTACTGCAGAAACAGTGCAGGTGTAAAGTTTACATCAGTCTGCAGGATCATTACTGCAGAAACAGTGCAGGAGTAAAGTTTACATCAGTCTGCGGGATCATTACTGCAGAAACAGTGCAGGAGTAACGTTTACATCAGTCTGCGGGATCATTACTGCAGAAACAGTGCAGGAGTAACGTTTACATCAGTCTGCGGGATCATTACTGCAGAAACAGTGCAGGAGTAAAGTTTACATCAGTCTGCGGGATCATTACTGCAGAAACAGTGCAGGAGTAAAGTTTACATCAGTCTGCGGGATCGTTACTGCAGAAACAGTGCAGGTGTAAAGTTTACATCAGTCTGCGGGATCGTTACTGCAGAAACAGTGCAGGAGTAAAGTTTACATCAGTCTGCGGGATCATTACTGCAGAAACTGCAGGAGTAAAGTTTACATCAGTCTGCGGGATCATTACTGCAGAAACAGTGCAGGAGTAAAGTTTACATCAGTCTGCGGGATCATTACTGCAGAAACAGTGCAGGTGTAAAGTTTACATCAGTCTGCGGGATCATTACTGCAGTTTTGTTGTACAGCTCTGCGTGTACGTGCTGTCACCATTACTGAAGGTCAAACTCACAGGGCAATAAAAATTTCACTATAATACACTGTCACTTACACATATAATACGCAAAATACATGATACCATCAGAAAATATCCTGGCTTCTCTTTACCAGGTTTGTAACTTCCAAAAGTCTGTTGAATCAGCCCTGTCATAGCTGATATCAGCCCAGTCATAGCTGATATCAGCCCAGTCATAGCTGATATCAGCCCTGTCATAGCTAGCACTAGCACTGAATTCAGATAAAAATGTTTTCGATAATTCTAAAAGCTTCATAAGAGAATGAGATGAAGAGGCCATGTGGCGTGTGGTTAACATGCCTGGCACACACCTGCCTGCTTTTTCTGCTCTCACTGGGGATGGAAGCTTGTTCGGAGTTTGCTTAGTTCAGACTTTTTTTATTCACAGTCTGAACTGATGCCAGTACACAATCACAGACCTGCTCTGGCGCCTGACATCCACTCGCACACACACACACACACACACACACACACACCTGTCCAAATGTACTATTAAATCCTTAATTTCCTAAAGCCACTATATTTCTACAGAAACTTTAACGGCATAATGTTAAGAACGTTCTCTTAAACAGAATACATTCTACAGGACAACGTCTCCTCCACGTCCCTGTCTCCCCAACGTCTCCTCCACGTCCCTCTCTCCCCAAAGTCTCCTCCACGTCCCTCCCTCCCCAAAGTCTACTCCACGTCCCTGTTTCCCCAACGTCTCCTCCACGTCCCTGTTTCCCCAACGTCTCCTCCACGTCCCTGTCTCCCCAACGTCTCCTCCACGTCCCTGTCTCCCCAGATCCCCAGGGCTTCTCCCTCTCCTCTTACGTGTCTACGTGCCGCTGCAGGGCCTTCCTCTCCCTCTCCGTCTGCTTGCTGAGCAGCTCCCTCTCTCTCTCCTGCAGCCGCCACTCCCACAGGGAGAAGGAGAAGAGCGAGTGGCGGTAAAGAGGGCTGCTCTTACACAGCATGGACCTCCAGAGCGGGGCTAGTTCACCCCGGCCCGCGTGCCTGGCCATGTGGCGCCTGGCTGGGGCTGCTACACCCACGTCCTTCCCTCCTCCTGGTTCTTCTGGTGGTGGTGACACATACAGCTGCATGTCTGGGGCTGCATTCAGCAGGCTTGCCGCAGAGAATGGGACGCAGGTGCGAGAGTGCTGGAAGGTGGAGTGCTGGAAGGTGGAGGGCTGGAAGGTGGAGTGCTGGAAGGTGGAGGGGAGTGCTGGAAGGTGGAGGGCTGGAAGGTGGAGTGCTGGAAGGTGGAGGGCTGGAAGGTGGAGTGCTGGAAGGTGGAGGGCTGGAAGGTGGAGTGCTGGAAGGTGGAGGTGGATGCAGCTGGAGAAAGTGCGAGTGCGATTCCTCCAGCCAGTAATCAGAGAGTAGATCCAATCTCCAGGTTAAGCAGCACCATTCCTCACGGAGCTGGATCAGAGAGTAGATCCAATCTCCAGGTTAAGCAGCACCATTCCTCACGGAGCTGGATCAGAGAGTAGATCCAATCTCCAGGTTAAGCAGCACCATTCCTCACGGAGCTGGATCAGTCCAGACTCGATCCAGGCACATGCGCACAAGAGAAGGAAGAGGATCCGGCCCAGATCTGCTGCTAAGCTGGGTTGGGTAACAGGACGGAGCAGACTGATCACTCCTTTAGCCAGTGGGACACTTCTACTCCACAGAGAGGCAGAGGCAGAATGCCACTGTATGTCATGAGTCAGCGCTCAGAGTCCTTCTCCTCAGAGATCAGGCTTCCGGAAACTTCTGTTCATGTGGAGGAAATCGCTAAGGGAGGCCACTTCCTAAAACGCAATGTCCTTCCCCATGAGCACCGAAAAACACAACAACGCAGTTGATTAGCACATGGATGTGTGTGTGTGTGTGTGTAGGCTTGGGGTGACTTGGTGAGTGCGGCGGAGTCCTTGCCGGAGGGCCGGTATATTCCCAGAATGCTTCAGTCGAAGGAGAAAGCTTGTTCCTCCAAGCGCTGGTGGGTAGCCACACATAAAGCACGATCACCTTTTGACATGGTTAGCAAGTCCCGAACTAGAAACCTTTATCAAGCCCTTCTTATGTCCTAGAAAAACAACCCAAAGATTTCACAACTAGAATAAATCCAGCAAAAACACCTCTGCTGATCCCGGTGGTAGTCATGTAATCTGTACCACCAAAATAAAACAAGTCTAATCCAAAGAGAAGAGGCAGAGTGGGGAGACGGAGAGGGGAGACGCTCCGTCTGGTGATGACCCGTGGTGTTGTCCTGCCCTCCACTCGTCCTCCTGTCTTCTCCACCTCCTCCACTCTGCCTCCCCGTATCTCCCTGAGTTTAGCTGCCACTGACCTATTTCGCCGTCCTGCAGGGTGTTAATAGCCTAACCTGATTAGCAGCTAAGCCAGCACTGCCCCCTGCACCCTGTGGAACCCGCTGGACGTGTGACAGCTGGGTCCTCGTGACAAACGTCCGTCAGGGGGACACAAAAGCACAAATGAAAACCTCAAACTGATGGAACTCTCCCTCCTTTTCCGCTCAGTTCCCAGCGAGGTCTAAGTGAGCAGCACTGGAGAGAGAGGAGGATCCAGGTCCGGGTTGTCCATCTGTGCAGTGAAGCTTATGGTCTTCGTGTGTCCGTCTCAGTCGTGTCCTCTCTCCTTCACTTAGCCTCTGTAATCACTCGCGGTGCCAAGTTTACTCTCACACTGGCGCTGGCGCTTAGAGGTGAGCTAGAGAGGTTTTCACTGAGAGAGGTTTCACTGGAATATCCGAATCCTAGAAAACTGTTCCTCAGTTTAGACCCTCAGCTTGGAAAAGCTGTTAAAAACAGACGCGGACAACAGCGTCGGGTGACACGGTCCTGTCACTTGGGTTACACGGTCCTGTCGTGGTCCTGTCACTGTCCAGTTGGTTGGAGGTGGAGGCATGCTACATCATCCAGCATACATGGAGACCAGAGACCAGCGCAGAAGCCGTGATGGTTGTTCCGTCTCATGCATCAGACACGTTTCCTGGTGTCCTCGTGGGATCTGCTGTACAGATCAGCGCAGGTCTTACGGTCTACTGAACCCATGTGGTACAACTGAGCGACACTTCCCTCACCAGCCACTGGGGGCAGTACAGCAATCCCAGGATAGCAACACAGCAATCCCAGCTGTGGATTCTGCTCTAGTGTGATAACCCTTATGCTGCTGAGATACGGAGGAGTTCAGCCACGCCCCCAAAGGTCAAACTGCATAACATTAAAGTCTTGCTGTCACTAGCAATGCTGTACTAGCACAGCAGTGATATAAGTGTGAAGTACACAGGAGTTTGTCGTGTTTGTTTCATTCAGGACATCGAAGGAATGTCACCTTCATCCTCCCTGAATAACTTGTCCTTACACACACACACACACACACACACATACTCAGTGCCATATACAGATGCATGATGAGAGGAAAATAAGGGTCAATGCCTCAGAGGCTGTTGTCAAGGCGACTAGAAGGTGGGAGGAGTTAGAATTATTACTGGTCAGAATTAGCCAATTAAAATGCTGTAGCCCTGGAACCAATTGTGACATTAAGAAGAAGGTTGTATTAGCATTAGCTAGCACTGCTCAGCTAGGCCCAGAGGGACTCAAACACATCTACAGACACGAACACATTATTTTATAGATAATTTGTATTCAAGCTAGAATTGGCTAGAATGGGTAACGCCATGACTTAACTCTCCTTTAGAGAGGATTGACAAACACTCTCCCTCTACAGGGGAGATCAGACAGGTCAGTGTGTGTGTGTGTGTGTGTGTGTGTTTTGTGTGTGTGTGTGCGTGTAGCTGAGCAACCCACCGGACTGCAAGCAGTTCATGACCTGTTTTGTCATCTGGAAGTTCTGAGTGATCTCCTGTATTAAAACATGCAGAGAAATTCATTATAAAAGATGGCCTGAATAGGTACTGTGTACTGTGTGTGTGTGTGTGTGTGTGTGTGTGTGTGTTAGTATGTGTGTGTGTGTGTGTGTGTGTGTGTGTGTGTGTGTGTGTGTGTGTGTGTGTGTGTGTGTGTGTGTGTGTGTGTGTGTGTGTGTGTGTGTGTGTGTGTGTGTGTGTGTGTGTGTGTGTGTGTGTGTGTGTGTGTGTGTGTGTGTGTGTCCAGTTGCTGCAGCCCACCGTCCAGGCGCTCGTGGCGGGGCATGGACCCCCCGCCGCCGCCGTCCGACGATTGCCAGCCCTCGTCCTCCTCGGCCCGTCCTGCCCCTGCGAGGCCTCCACGCCCCAGTTCACCTTCCGGAGCGCGGAGGAGGGCGGGGCGGGGGCCGTGGCGTCGGGCGGAGGGGGCGGGTGGGGCCCTGCGAGCTGTAGCCTGCAGGGTGCGCACCTGGGCCTGCGAGCGCGAGAGCTGAACCCGCAGCTCCTCCACCAGCCGCCGCAGAAACGCCGCATCACCCTCCATCCCTGCAGGCGCACTGGGTCTCGTCCACCACTGGGCGGCGCCATCTCCACACGAGAGGGAGGTGCACACGTCCAGATCATCGAACTCTGAGGATGGACAGTGTCAGAAAGATTAAGTACTGAATACAACATGATTCCAGTGAGGTTTTTATGTTTTTGCTTTTACAGGAAAAATAACATGTCGAGGTTTGGAGGGATCATGTGATAATTATTGAGGTTTTTAGTGGCAACACATGGCTATGGCAGCCAAAAACTTCAAGACTGGTAATAATGATAAAACATTACAATCATTCACAGTATACACGTATCATGTATGAGTGAAATATTCCATTGTGCCAAGTGCACAGGTTAAGCAGGACACAGAGAGGTGAGCAGGACACAGACAGGTGAGCAGGACACACCTGGACTGCTGGTGTCGTCTCTCTCAGCCTCGTTCTCACTGCGGCCGCACGTCTCGTAGCCCAGATCCTGCAGGTCCACCTGCACCTGCTTGCTGTCCTGCTGCACCGATGCCTCTGCTGAGGGGGGAGTATATACTTCAGCATGCACTCCATATACCATGCACTTCATACTACACACTCCACTTTATACTCCATACTCCACATTCTATACTCCATACTCCACATTCTATACTCCATACTCCACACTTCATACTACACACTCCACTTTATACTCCATACTCCACATTCTATACTCTCCATACTCAACACTTTATACTACATACTCCACATTCTATTCATACTTTATACCATACTCCACACACTCCATTCTATACTACATACTCCACATTCTATACTCCATACTCCACACTTTATACTACATACTCCACATTCTATACTCCATACTCCACATTCTATACTCCATACTCCACACTTTATACTACATACTCCACATTCTATATACTTCTATACTCCATACTTCTATACTCCATACACACTTTATACTCCATACTCAACATTCTATACTCCATACTCCACACTTCTATACTCCATACTCCACATTCTATACTCCATACTCCACACTTTATACTACATACTCCACATTCTATACTCCATACTCCACACTTTATACTCCATACTCCACACTTTATACTCCATACTCCACACTTTATACTCCATACTCCACATTCTATACTCCATACTCCACACTTTATACTACATACTCCACATTCTATACTACCCACACTTTATACTCATACTCCACATTCTATACTACCATTCAATACTCCACACTTTATACTACATACTCCACATTCAATACTCCATACTCCACATTCTATACTCCATATTTACTCCATACTCCACATTCTATACTCCATACTCCACACTCTATACTCCATACTCCACACTTTATACTACATACTCCACATTCTATACTCCATACTCCACACTTTATACTACATACTCCACACTCTATACTCCATACTCCACATTCAATACTCCATACTCCACATTCTATACTCCATAATACTCCACACTTTATACACTTTATACTACATACTCCACATTCTATACTCTATACTCCACACTTTATACTCCATACTCCACATTCAATACTCCATACTCCACATTCTATACTCCATACTCCACACTTTATACTCCATACTCCACATTCTATACTCCATACTCCACACTTTATACTCCATACTCCACATTCTATACTCCATACTCCACACTTTATACTACATACTCCACATTCTATACTACATACTCCACATTCTATACTCCATACTCCACACTTTATACTACATACTCCACATTCTATACTCCATACTCCACATTCTATACTCCATACTCCACACTTTATACTACATACTCCACATTCTATACTCTATACTCCACACTTTATACTACATACTCCACATTCTATACTCCATACTCCACTTCATACTCCATACTCCATACATTACACTCCATACTCCACTTTATACTCCATACTCCGCATTATAAAATGCATACTCCATACTTATACTTTATACTCCACCCTACCCACACTGACTCAACACTCAATGCTTGCGTTTCTCATGCTACAGTTTGCCATGCAGTGCTTACTGAAAAGTTCTCTGTAGTCTTTGAGCTGCTTGGCTTGGGCCTGCACGGTGGCCTCCGACACTAGGAGGCGCTGCTGCAGCTCACGGCTCTCCTGCTGCACCTGCTGCAGGTCTGACGTCAGGCGCAAGGTGTGCTCCCTCAGCCCCGCCCCCACAGGAGTGGGAGGAACCGCCCCAGATCCACACTGTGCCTGCTCCTCGACCTGCTACACACACACACCAACACACACATACGTACACACACACATATATATTTTTCTGTGAGCAGAAAACACTCCATAGATCAAATATAAGCCTCAGTACTACTTGCAGTAGTGTGGGCGCCCCCTACCTGTGTGGAGTGGGACAGCAGCGCCAGGTCCAACGAGAGAGGCCTGCTGCATCCCCTCCTGCCCTCATTGCCTTGGGCCTTCACCACAGAGACATCCTCCTCACGCTGTTCCCGCTGCCGCCTCTCCTCCTGTCCCAGCCCTTCCTCCTCCTCCTCCTCCTCCTCCTCCTCCTCCCAGATGCGCTTCGTCCAGCTTCCTCTCCCCCCGTTGCCGAGCGTCGGAGCTCCTCGTTCTCAGAGCGCAGGCGGAGCAATGCTCTCCTGTGATGGGAAACAGGTTGAATAGGCTCCACCCTTTTGCCGCCAGGCTGCAGGTGGGTGTGGCCGAGTCACAACACACCTCATCTGAGAGAAGGTGGAGAAGCCGGCCTTGTCCAGCTGGGCCCGCAGCTCACACAGTTCTCGTTCCACTGCCTTCTTCTGTTCCACCAGCAGCTTCACCTCCGCCAGACCCTGGCCCTCTGCTGCCAGCACTGAATCCTGGGACAGCAGCCGGGCTCCGGGTCCTCCACGCTGCTCACAGCCCTGGGCAGTGAGGGGAGAAGGCAGTGATGGTGACCGGTGTAGAGATGAGCTGGGAAAGTCAATATCAGCAACAGGACGTTGCACAAAACACATGCCATTCGACACTTAGATGGATCTATTGGGTACAGACAGGCAGAACAGAGGCATAACATGAGGACTGAGATGATCAGCTCATGCTAAACATTGCTGTTGTAAGTGTGTGTGTGTGTGTGTGTGTGTGTGCACGCGCACCTGCACAGCAGCCAAAGACTGTGCTGTTAATCTGGAGGTCTCTTCCCCCATGCTGTCTGAAAACTCACTACTGCAGTCTTCCTCCTCCTCTTCCTCATCTGAAGTGAAATCTGAAGTGGCAGAGAAGCCTTTAGCATAGAGTCCTGCTAACTCACACACAGGATAATGTGAACTGACACACAGGGAAAGATTCAATCAAAGCTAGAGACATTTCAACCAAGGCTATAGATGTTTCCTGCTGAATGATCTGGCCCCGGTTCCTGTGTTCCTGGACTGCTGAGATACACTCTGCAGCCCTCTCAACCCTGATTACGCAGGTTAGAGTATGAATGAATGAATAAATGAATACATAATTTCCACACCTAATATATTTTAAAAGACAAAAAGAACAGGGGTGTCATAGGACACAGCACACAGTAAACACTGCTTAGAAGTGGATTGTGTATTTGATGCCATTATGTGAAAAGTACAGATTATGGCGGCTACAGTGATTGGGGGTCTCTGACCTTTTAACTGCAGTTGGAACTGGTTAGTGTTCACAGTACGTGGAGTTCTAAGAAGAGCAAATATGACCTCAAAGCAGATCACCTGGGAGAGTAACCAGCAGATCTCAGACAGCGGAACTGAAAGTGCGGTACACACTCTCTGAAACGTCAAACATACTGTTTCACTACTGCTTATTCAACCACATTTCTGCATGTAAAATGTGACTTTCCTTTTACTGTGTATGAACTGGACTGATAGGCTAGGGACAGAGAGAGGGTCACTCTTGATGGCGGGGAAGTATACTGAACTGACTGTACTGCCCTGATTGGGTAGTGTAATGAACTGACTGTACTGCCCTGATTGGGTAGTGTAATGAACTGACTGTACTGCCCTGATTGGGTAGTGTACTGAACTGACTGTACTGCCCTGATTGGGTAGTGTACTGAACTGTCTGTACTGCCCTGATTGGGTAGTGTACTGAACTGTCTGTACTGCCCTGATTGGGTAGTGTACTGAACTGACTGTACTGCCCTGATTGGGTAGTGTACTGAACTGTCTGTACTGCCCTGATTGGGTAGTGTACTGAACTGACTGTACTGCCCTGATTGGGTAGTGTACTGAACTGTCTGTACTGCCCTGATTGGGTAGTGTACTGAATTGTCTGTACTGCCCTGATTGGGTACTGAACTGACTGTACTGCCCTGATTGGGTAGTGTACTGAATTGACTGTACTGCCCTGATTGGATAGTGTACTGAACTGTCTGTACTGCCCTGATTGGGTAGTGTACTGAACTGACTGTACTGCCCTGATTGGGTAGTGTACTGAACTGACTGTACTGCCCTGATTGGGTAGTGTACTGAATTGACTGTACTGCCCTGATTGGATAGTGTACTGAACTGTCTGTACTGCCCTGATTGGGTAGTGTACTGAATTGACTGTAGTAGCCTGATTGGGTAGTGTACTGAACTGACTGCTAGGCAGGGGTGACATCATTATGTTCACATTTATACAAGTGTCCAAGTTTATAAAAGCTTAAATTTACATGTTGCCGCTGCCACAGAACTCTCATGGGGCATGAAAAGGTGAACCACACCTTTGAGCTAAAGTGTCACACCTTTTATTTTGAGTGTTTTAGCTCTAAACGTGAAATGTCAACAGAAGGCATAACGAGTGAGAGGTAATGCCATTTTTCAGTTTATGTGGAAAAACTCAGATGTGGACAAGGGCTCTCTTGACAGTGGCAGAAGGTAGCTGGGCAGTTCAGTGTAGTGTAGTGTGGGGACTCTGTGCAGTGTGGGGACTCTGTGCTTGTGTACACATATGTGAGAAAAGTCCTGACTTCTGGAACAGACACTATCCAGACTGGGTTTGTTTGCCCAAATCAAGTAGAAAACTGAAATACACAGCAGAACTAAAAGTCTTAAATATATTTATATTAAAAAAGGTTACAGCTATTACACAGCATTTTATTTCTATCAAAACTCTTCCATGGTTGACCTGGTTTTCTGATTAACTAAAATAAATTAAATATAACATCAACTGGACAATAATATGAAACTACAGTACATGCAAGAAATATATCACTGGTACTTCACATGCACAAGCAAATGTACGTTAACAATCATCAGAATAAAACCGAAGTTGACTTGACAAACGTATTTTAAAGGTACGCCAAGCAGCCTGGTCTCATTGGGCTTATAGGCTACTCACTACAGGTGGTCCACAAAGTCACAAAGCTGAGGAGCAGCGTCTTATTATGAAGGAATGAGGGTGAATTCTACTTACTGTACCTTTAAGTGTTTATACAATTAGATATCCAACCTCATATGTTAAGCATAATCATCATATACAGCAAGCAGGGTCCAAGAAGATAAGCCTAGTTTCCAGAGAACATGAGAAACCATCTTCTCTCTCAAAAACAACCAAAAAATCTTTAAAAATATAACTTCATATAATGCAAGCCCTGTATTTTACTAAAGTCAATAAAAATTGTTTCAAATGAACAACAGCATTACAATTTAAAAAAAGAAAACATATTAAAACTAACTCGTTCACTCATTCATCAGGCAGCATTAGTGTCAGTGGACATCTGGTGGAGCTACAATTATCCACATGCAAATGTAAACCCTTCTAGTCCTAAATGGTTAAAAAACATTACTGTTAATTCAAGTTAGTTATAAAAATGAATGTAGTTTCCTTGGCAACATGCTCATTTGCCTTGGTAGTAATACAGAGTTCTTGCCCTTTACCTTACGAACACATTCCAGACCTTTTCTAGACTTTTCTTGACAGATTTTAAACACTCAAAGCAGTATATATGTTAAAAGGTCAATAGTCCTGCCATGAAAAGTGTAGCCATGACAGGGAAATGCCTCATGAAAGCTGAGCTGAAGCAACAAATAAGAGAACTTTTGAAGATTTTGTCTTTCTTGTCAAGTGAATAAAGACAATTTGACAGAATATAGTTTGCTAAATTTCCATAATTTTCCAGGTCTGGAAAGAAGTGCTCATAAATATTCCATGTTTTCCCAGGCATCCAGTACTGGCAACAACCCTGAAATAGTATTTACAGATCCTTAAAACTGCACGTCAGCGTAACACACAATCACCGGGACAGGAGGCCAAATTACTGGCCCAGCAGAAACTTGTGGTCATGCCCACCTCCAGATGCAGTGTGAGGTTTGACTGTCTTCTCCGTCTTCAGCGATGGAAGACACTCCAGACTATTCTGTTCACGAGAGGAGAACAAGGAGAACTTTACAGCGCAGTCCAGCCTGATCTACATACAGGAAGTACACACACGACTAGCCTGATAACTATAATGCTTATCTGAGTGGGACACTGAGGGAGCTGTGGAAATAGACAGGCACTGGTTTAGACGCCTGTGCTGACCTTGTGCTTGGGGCAGGAAGGGTCCTGATGTGAGGTTCTCTCTCTTAGCTCCTGTATTTCCTGAGTCAGTCTCTTGACCAGTGGAAGATCCAAGGGCTCCACCAACTGCATCTGCAGGTCCTGAGAAACACACAGGTATAGACACAATTATGTAATCTCACAAAAACACACACACACACACACACAAACGCAAACAAACAGCACACACCTTGATGATCTCGTCTTTGATGCTCACGGTCTTGGTCAAAGCCTCCAGCTCTGCGGCCTGGGCCTGGAGCTGGTCCTGGTTGGAGGCCAGGGTGGAGTGTAGGGTGGAGAGCTCACTCCGCACCTCCCGCTCCCTGGCAAGAAGCATCCGGAGCTCCTCCTGGAGGCTGAGGGTGTCTGCAGACGGCTCAGCTACGTCCAGCGAGGTGCTAGCTGCCGACGACAGCTGTCTGCGGAGCTCCTGCACTCGTGCTGTCTGCTCAGACATCACATGACCTGTGCGCTCTGCAGAATCCTGGGAAATGGAGTATTGATTATTATTGATAAAAAATGCAGCCTTATTTATGTCAATTAGATCAACTCCATCCACCTAGAGAGAAAGTGAAACTAGTCGAGCACATTTGGAATTGAGGTTTAAGCAGGTCTGAGTTCAGTGGTGGTGTGTCACCTTAATGTACTGGTCCCTGGTGCGGATGGTGTTAAGCAGGTCCTGGACCTGTGCGTGGTGCTCTTTGGCATTCTGGCTGCAGATGGCTAGCAGCCCCTGGAACTGACGTTCCTTCAGCTGCAGCTGAGACCTCAGCTCCTCCACCACCTCACCGGTGCCAGTCGACACCTTCAGAGAGAGGGAGAGAGAGAGGGAGAGAGAAAGAAAAGAAGGAAAAGAATAGAAAGGGAAGTAGAAAAAGAGGAAGAGACATTGGGAAAGTTGGTGAATCATCTATCAACACATACCAGTTCAATGAAAAATACATTAAAGATGTTTTAGAATTCAATGGTAGCAGTCTGGGCTCCAGAATGGGCAGATGTCCTGTGAGGGCTCACCTTGGTCTGTTTGGTGTGTGTGTGAAGAGCCGTCTTGAGCTGGCCGATGAGTGTGTCTCTCTCTCTCAGGCTTTGCTTTTGTGTGTCCTCACTGTCACACTGAGACCTCTGAGTGTTTCTCCAAGCCTCACTCACCTGGTCCAGCTCTAGAGCCTTACCACGTAGCATCACCTCCAGACTCTGACACACACACACACACACACACACACACACACACACACACACACACAAACACACACACACACACACACACACACACACACACACACGTCTCTGTTTCCACCAGGTTCCTTCAGCCTGTCCAGCAGCTCACTGTAGTCCTGTACAGACATTTCATGTGTTTATATGCATATTAATATAGTGTGTTTGACTCAATTACATGTATACATTTGATCTTTCCCTCTCACCTGTAGGAGGCGCTCTTTGTGCTGCAGCGACGTCTGCAGTTCCCTTATGCTCCTCTCTCTTTCCTCTATCTCTCTCTCCTTCTCCTCCACTCCCTCCCTCCACCTCTCCTCCATCAGCTCCAGGTCTGAGCGTGCTCTCTGGAGAGCCACGAGCAGTTCCTGTAGGGGGGCAACACCAAGTCATCCACCCTCCTACACACACGGAGGCGGTAGGGGGAAAACACACGCTGCTCACCTGGTTGTGCTTCTCCACTTCTTGCTCCTGATGTAGCGCATCCTGGAGGTCGGCGAGGAGACGCTGGTTGGAGCGTGCTAGGTCGTCCTCCCGTCTCTGGGCGTGGTCCTGGGCTCTCTGGGTTCCCTGGAGCTCCACCTGGGCTGAGAACAGAGAGGCCTGCAGCTCCAGAAGCTCGGCCCGCAGTCGTGCCGGCACCTCGCCGATCGCCTGCGCACGCGGTGGGACAAGACGACACTCAGTCAGGGGTGTGTGTGTAAAAACGAAAAAACGCCCGAGGCACAATTTGAAAAAATATAATAACTCCTCACTTTTTAAGTGAAGTACTTTACATTTTGCCATTTCCGTGATATGAAATTAATATACAGATAATAATTTTATAATAAATACAGGTAATAAAAAGATTCTGTTTCTAAGAGCTGTAAGAAGCGCCTGGTTTTTGAGGATGTGTAAGCCGGCGAGATCTGACCTGCAGTCGCTGGACATGGTGCTGCTGATTTAGAGAGCGCAGACGCTCCTCCTGCTCCTCCATGAGCCGCTGAAGATCAGCCACCTGCCCCAGTAAACCCCAGTACATTCCAGTAAACATCCCACTCAAATCCACACAACCAGCACCACCTCCCAGGACACATCCCACCACAACAGGATACACAGAGGAATAAGGAAGCTCACTTTAAAACATTTCTAACATATATTATATTATGATTATATTAGATTAGATTAGATTATGCACTTCATGTTCTTCAGATGGGTTCGGGCCTTCAGGGGAGACGGCAGGCGTGGGAGAGAACGCACCTCACTGTTCTTTGTGTGAAGGCGGGCGTTCAGGTCCTGGATGGTTCTCTCTCGTCTGTGCCCCACCTCTCGAACAGAACGCAGCTCACACTCCATCTCACTGAGTCTCTGCTGCAGCGCCTGTACACACACACACACAAACAAACACACGCAACAGTAAATAAAAACATGCTAAACACGAAGCTGCTTCCACCTCCCAAGAGCCTTCAGGACATGTAGAAGTGATCTGCTCCTCGCAAGGCCTTCAGGAGGACATGTAGAAGTGATCTGCTCCTCGCAAGGCCTTCAGGACATGTAGAAGTGATCTGCTCCTCCCAAGGCCTTCAGGACATGTAGAAGTGATCTGCTCCTCCCAAGGCCTTCAGGACATGGTGGTGTGGCTTGGCTCTCTCGGCTCTTGGTCTGGAGGGACTGCACCTGCCGCTGGGTCTTCTGCAGCTCGCTCACACACTGACCTGTAGCTGCCTCATACTGGCCCAGCTGGGCCTGCTGCTCCCCGATCAGCTTCTGAAAAGTGCACACACACACACACACACGCGCACACACACACACACAACACAAACACACACACAACACAAACAACAGCAGATTCTCAGATGCACGTTCTTAGTGTACATTTTTTCTTTAAGCACTTACATGTCTGACATGTTCGTCTTGTTACGTGATCAACGATATTAGTATGTTCTTTAGTATGACAGCAGGCCACTCATTTCCTTGTTTTTCATTTCCACTGATCCTCTCTGTGCTCACACACCGTCTCACGCCATCTAAACTCAATACAAACATTCATAAATATCCCCGACAACAAAAATGACTAAAGATCGCCAAAGTTCACAGCTTCATTTGAAGCCAAGCGGGACCAGGCAAGAATGACTGCAGCTCACAGAGACGAGCCAACACTGCTTCAGACAGATAAACAGACTGAGCCTGGGGTCAATCCAGGGTCAACACAAGCTCGGCAAGGGACACGGGGTTGTTCTCTACTGCTGGTAACTACTGCCTGTAGGATCATCAGCGCTGGACACCTGCCATCATCTGAGTGTTGTTTATGATTTAACCATCACTGTGGCACCATGAACTATGTACCATGAACTGCGTACATCATGTTTTTCCCCATATCATTTCACTAAATACTGCCGGTGTGTTTTTGTTTATCTGAAGATATAGCGGGAGCGTTCCTCTGAGACTGGCTTGTAGCAGGAAGTGCTGTTGCCCACAACAACAGTTGCCATGACTGTTGTCAAGAGAATGAATAATCAAAGGCTCAGATCGAGACATTACTAAGAGATTCCAGATTCCAGAATCTTAACCCCAGATGTGATGCTGGGCCCAACATCACAGAGTTGAACCTTTGGTTAACTGCTTTGCTCTCTTCTTCACTGCAAACAACCATGTTACTGAACTATAATCATGACAATTAAACTGCATTACAGTCTGAAGGGCTTGGCGATCTTCTTCTCTACCTTCTGGAGGCCTGGAGGTCTACACTGCATATAATCATCCAACCACAGCTCCTCCATCTCAGCCAGCTCCAGCTGTAGCTCCTGCTGGATGCTGACGGAGCCCGTGTCGACAGGCTGGGTGGAGTAAGGACAGACAGGTCCGGCCTGCAGCGTCTGGAGCAGAGAGCTGGGTCCCTCTGCGGGAGTGTCCACACGCCTGGTGGGAACAGGCAGGCGGCTACCTGCTGGGGCTTGAACCGGGTGGCACTGGAAGCTCCGGATCAGGCTCAGAGCCAGCTCTAGTCCATTTCCAGTTATGGGCTTCTGGTCCATTCCGGAGGTTCTGGGTCACGGGCCTCCCCTCCTCCACCTCACCCTGCATGAGATCTGTAGGGACCACCAGGCACGTCTGCTCCGCGTCCACACCGACGTCCAGCGACTCTTCCGACGTGGCTGAACTGGGGTCGGCGTGCTCCACCTCGTGCTCCACCTCGTGCTCCACCTCCAGGGTGTGCACGGCTTGGCCCATTTCCGTCAAGCTTGGAGACTCAGGCTTGGGCCCTGGAGGTCCGAGAGCTTCCTCCGTGCTGTTCAGGACGGTGGTGGAGTGGCGGGCGGAGGGTCCGCAGGACGTGCTCCTGCCGACCTTCCTGGGCACCTTGCAGACGGCCTCGTAGTCGGAGTCAGCCACACGCAGGGCTGCACACCCCCTGCACTTGCGGGTGCGCTGCGTGCAGCCGACCTCTGACCTGGCATGGCACTGATGCTGCGATGGGTCCGGCGCGTGCTCCTGGGAATCGTGCTCTGCCCAGGACTCGTACAGCGAGTACGTCAGATCCTCTTCCAGGAGACAGCCGTATCTCCCGTCAGACACTACGGACACGTCCACAACGGAGGTTTCCGCGGCGGAGGTGCCGGTCGCCCCGGCGACAAACTCGTCGGCGTTGTTTTTGCGGTACAGCCCGCCGATGCACTGGCGGAGCCGGTCCTTCTCCAGCAGGAGTTTGTGCATGCGCTCGATGGAGAGCGCCTCCACGCGCGCGATCACCGTGTCGAAGCGGTACATGCGGTCCAGCATGAAGGCGCACTTGCTGCAGACGAACTCGCCGCGCCCGTCCCGGTTCAGCTCCCGGCCCAGCGCGTGCGACAGCAGGACTTGTAGACTCAGCTTGGCCGCTGGGTGGAAGATCCACCGCCGCTGATTACCGCACAGCTCCCGAGCACAGACGCGGCACAGCTCCTTGGTTTTTGATTCTAGCATTGTGGCAAACGGGAAGACGTGGGAACTCTGATACGTGTTAACAAAAAGATCGGTGACACCAGAATACGCAGGTCTTCAATGAAAATTCTCTACAGCTGAGACAGAAGTTTGTTTTTGTTTTTAGCCATTTATATTTTTTTTGTTTAAACCATATATAATGTTAAGATTTAAAAGCAACTCGTGTCGATATGTCTGAAAGCAAATCAAACAGCCGAATAAGAGGTTCTTCCTTGAACTTCATTCACTGATTTCCTCCTTAATATCCCTCGTTTTTTCTCAGTCCATGATACAGTTCATGACGGTCAACAAAGACGCCGGTTTTTCCGTGTCCTCACGCGACAGCCTATTATTTCGCGAGCGAGATCTTCCGCGCCGACGACATGACAGGTCATCCCCACATCACTTTAAATCCAACGTTTCGACCACCGTCAAACAAGATGTCATGTCTCAAAAACGACATTAATCGCAGCCGATATAGTCCCTTTAAGTATTTGTTCTTGATTTTATAACATCTGTGAAAATTACGGTGACACAAGCGATTCTGAATTTGAACAAAATCCCCTCGGTACGGATAGCGGAGCAAGCGAGGTGGCAAAGCCGGAGAGAATGCAGAAAAGTGGCTTATACCACTTTAAGAGAGCGGGGAGAGTTTTATTTTAATTTCCCTCTGTAAAACAGATGCTCGTCGACGAGCAACTGCATATTTTATATGTCTATAATTTGTAGACTTATTTCATTATGTCCAGTTCTCTAGTTCAGTTTCCGTGTGTTATAACAATAACTGGATGCATTTGTTTCCTACGGTTTCCCCTCTGCGGGCGCTTTGGTATTAACCATGCCAAAACCATTACGGCTGATCTGAACGCAAGTCAATTCCAGCCCATTCCCAGCGCGTGCAGCGGAACAACCCGACTGACGCTGATTCTGGACCAGAGTGCAAACACTGCTAGTACTGCTCGACGTGTACGGTTTATTTCCCCCAAACAGTACTTTGTCGACGTGGTTACGAGACATATTTTTAGGGAAATTAGGTCAAACGTTGCATCAGATCATACGTAAGAGTAATGCGGATTAAAACAAACCGTACTGATTGTAATTTACCAAAATCCTTGTATCAAATTTGCCTTTGCGGTGTAGCAAATATGCATACAGGCATCAGCGACTTCACTTTCATCTTTCCCTACAAGATGGATAGACTATATGCAACCAACGCAATTAAAGTTTTCTTCATCACAAAGTTTTGCTGTCACCACGACTGATGACGCTTTTGCCAAAGTCAAACATGCAAATGTGTGACAACCCAAACACACTTACGGCCAGATGAATCCTGTCGCCTATTGATAAAATATGGCAAGACTGCATTCTCGGAGAATGTTTGGACGTTCAGGAGGGTTTGTTTGGTGTCCTTACGTGAATTTGTCAAGCAAAGAGCCTCCGGGTATTAGACTTGAGACAGGACGCCATAACAGCGCTCAAGCACAAATGACCTCTAATCAAAAAACTATTCATCCTAATCAGGCAGATGTGTGGGTTTTTTTTTGCTAACATGATCTCACTGTTTATGGCTTCAAAGGACAGAAATAGAGTCAGAGATCGCCGCCGGGACTCAGCTGAGTCATTTTTCTTTTGTGGTTCCCTGTGGTAGCTACGCTACACAGTATGACCAGTACGTTTAAATACCTTTGAAATATTACTCACGAGTAACATAAATATTTAATAGAAATGTTTCACATATTAACTTTTTTTCACTTTTGAAAAGTGAAACAGTTTAGTTGTGGTTTATGAATAGAATTCCGGGATTTTATAAACAGATGGTGTCACTGCAGCTGGTTCAAAGTATGACTGAGTCTACACATTACTAAACCAGTCCATCTGATTTTTGGTAGTGGGACGGAATTACGAACATAGATGCTCATTAAACACACGTGGGGCTAAAAGTACAGCTTGTACACAAACACACTCGTATGTGCGTGTCTGTAGGTGTTCCAAAACTGCTGGTTCCTTCGTCAGATTACCATCTTGATCTTAGTAACATCTCCAGTAGATGTCGCTCTCTCATCGTTAATGAAGTTGGAGTGTGCGTTAAAGTTGGAGTGTATTGGAGTGTATAAGTGGTATTAGTAGATGTAGTATTAGTTGTTGTATTAGTAGATGTAGTATTAGTATTAGTTTTAGCAGCAGTATTAGTAGCAGTGTTAGTAGCAGTGTTAGTAGCAGTGTTAGTAATAGTATTAGCAGCAGTATTAGTAGCAGTGTTAGTAGCAGTGTTAGTAATAGTATTAGCAGCAGTATTAGTAGCAGTGTTAGTAGCAGTTAGTAGCAGTGTTAGTAGCAGTGTTAGTAATAGTATTAGCAGTAGTATTAGTAGCAATATTAGCAGTAGTATTAGTAGCAGTGTTAGTAGCAGTATTAGTAGCAGTAGTATTAGCAGTAGTATTAGTAGCAATATTAGCAGTAGTATTAGTAGCAGTATTAGCAGTAGTATTAGTAGCAGTATTAGCAGTAGTATTAGTAGCAGTGTTAGTAATAGTATTAGCAGTAGTATTAGTAGTAGTATTAGCAGTAGTATTAGTAGCAGTGTTAGTAATAGTATTAGCAGTAGTATTAGTAGTAGTATTAGCAGTAGTATTATAAAGACTGCACAGAAAGGCTCTTACTTGCATTTCTAGCTGCTCCTGGTTTTTCTCCAGATCCAGCTTTTCCTGGCAGACCTGGAGACAGATTTAGAGAGTTGAAGTCTTCTTTAATGGTTTGTTGAAGCCACACAAACAGAAATGCACTTCAGCAAACCAGTTTTACTGTATGATATTGTGCTAGTGATTTTCATTCCCACTACATCTAAACTCATCTGTGTAAAAACACAACAGTCTCCTGTGATTCCACTGACCTACACCAGTGTGTCTGGCTCTGCATCTGTGTGTGTTTAGAAATACAGTCAGATATTTGAGTCTCTGTGGCCATTTGACAGGCGCCCTGAGACAGAAGCTCACACAGCCTGGTCAGACGCTCACCCGAGAACGACTAGTCTCACACACTGGCTTAAATATCAGAGGCAGAAGTCTCCATCACTCAAATGGAGCTGACACACCCTCATGTCTGCACACTCTACAGGATTTATGAAGAAACGTGAGGTGCTGATGACAGATGCATAGTCGTTCATATGAACGTGGCTCTCACTTAAGCAGTATTTCACCATTTGCAGACTGAGAAAACTAATGTTAGGACTGCACATGAATGCATTATGCTAAGAAATATGAGATAGTGGTTTCAATTGCATTGTAATTCCTTTGTTCATATCAGTAGAGTCAGTGCTGGAAATATTCAGGACTGCATTGTGGGTATTGAAGTTCACCAAGATAGCAGGGGGATACCTTGGCACTCTGCTCTTTCTGCTGGAGAGACCTCTTCAGGACCTGCAGATGCTCCTCCAACTGAGTCACTGTGCGAGTAAGAGAGACCTTCTCCTCATTTAGACCTGCCACCTCCTCCTCCTTGCTGTGAAGAGCCTCACTCAACTCCTCTATCCGCCTGGGGGGGGAGGGTGGAGGGAGGGGGGGATTAGCTGTAGCTACGCCTACACCAGGACTTTTTAGATCACTGCCATACATACTGTCAGTTCTTCTCACTGCTTTTCTGTTACATTTACACACCTCTCTTTCTCAGCCAGGGTTTCATTCTGTATATCTTTAGGGCAACGTTCTTCATCATTCATGTCCATCACCATCCTGTCCTCCAGAGCCAGGCAGCACTGGGACCCTGAGGAAGCCAGCGTGGCCACCTCCGGGCTCTGGCTGGCTGCTAGCCTGCCGTCCTGCTGGACACAGTCACACAGTCGGTCACGGTCCACCCCATAGGTCCACCCTATAGGTCCACCCCATAGGTCCACCCCATAGGTCCACCCCATAGGTCCACCCTATAGGTCCACCCCATAGGTCCATAGGTCCACCCCATAGGTCCACCCCATAGGTCCACCCTATAGGTCCACCCCATAGGTCCACCCCATAGGTCCACCCCATAGGTCCACCCTATAGGTCCACCCCATAGGTCCACCCCATAGGTCCACCCTATAGGTCCACCCCATAGGTCCACCCCATAGGTCCACCCCATAGGTCCACCCCATAGGTCCACCCCATAGGTCCACCCCATAGGTCCACCCCATAGGTCCACCCCATAGGTCCACCCCATAGGTCCACCCCATAGGTCCACCCCATAGGTCCACCCCATATGTCCACCCCATAGGTCCACCCCATAGGTCCACCCCATAGGTCCACCCCAGAGGTGCACCCTCTAGGTCCACTCCATATAGGTCCACCCTATAGGGCCACCCTATAGGTCCACCCTATAGGTCCATAGGGTCCACCCTATAGGTCCACCCCATAGGTCCACCCCATAGGTCCACCCCATAGGTCCACCCCCCATAGGTCCACCCCACCCATAGGTCCACCCATATAGGTCCATAGGTCCACCCCATAGGTCCACCCTATAGGTCCACCCTATAGGTCCACCCCATAGGTCCACCCTATAGGTCCACCCCATAGGTCCACCCCATAGGTCCACCCTATAGGTCCACCCCATAGGTCCACCCCATAGGTCCACCCCATAGGTCCACCCTATAGGTCCACCCCATAGGTCCACCCTATAGGTCCACCCTATAGGTCCACCCCATAGGTCCACCCTATAGGTCCACCCCATAGGTCCACCCTATAGGTCCACCCCATAGGTCCACCCCATAGGTCCACCCCGGTCCACCCTATAGGTCCACCCCATAGGTCCACCCCATAGGTCCACCCCATAGGTCCACCCTAGGTCCACCCCATAGGTCCACCCTATAGGTCCACCCCACCCCATAACCCCATAGCTGCAGCACAGTGCTGTAAAACCTTCCCAAACTAACAGAGAAGGACTCTGCAAAGTTTCAAGGCTCCTATATGAAGGTCCTGATTAGATACCAGTTTTTCTTGCAGTTTATCTCTAGCTGCAGAAAATATTTATAGAAATAATGATAATATATGTATATGTGTGTGTGTGTGTGTGTACTGCACCTCTTGCAGTTGCTGAATCTTGGTCTCCAGAATCTCTTGCAAGCGGCTGATCTCCTTCTGCCTCTCTTCACAACAGCACCTCTGCTGCACCTCAGCGTCATCCTGATTGGTCAGGTCCTCTGCTGCCCTATCAGGGCACGAATCATTAAGATGGAGAGGTGTCAGTTCATCCATGCCTAAACAGCCCTTCTACTAGCCTGTCTGTGCTCCTAAGAATCAAACCTCACTGCCTTTTCAGAAACTGGTTCCTGTTTTGGATGCCCATGGGCAGCTGGTGTAGGTTAGAGCAGCTCGTTCATCACAGAAGTGGAGGCTTTCCACTTGTCCCCAGCGAGAGCCAGGTGATACATAGCTCTCTCCCTCTCCCTCTCTCTCCCTCCCTCTCCCTCCCTCTCTCTCCCTCCTTGTGGTCTATGTGTTCCTGAGCATGTGCGTGTGAAGTGGTCCTCTGGACGTGCGCCAGACAGCCTCTCCACATCCACTGCTTACTGCTCCCAGCAGCCATCTCAGCCAGGGCCTTTCTGGGATTTTGACCGAGAACGTCCAATAGGACAAAGACGCTACGCCCGATGGGACCCATCGGCTGCTCCATCACTCTGAGTACTCATAACTGCTCTGGACTGCTCGTGTGCAATTTAGATTGACCACAGCTGGTAAGATGACATCATAAATGGAGCTGAGTGTTAAGGCTTGGGGTGGGAACCCTGGGGGAAATCTGATGCTAATGACAGGGGCTTTTATTATTTAAATAAATTTTTTTTCCTTTGGTGGAAGTCAGCTCAGCAGTGGAACCATCAGCAGTGCTGAAGGCAAATAATGATGAAAATGTAACAAAGGACTTTTACAAACCTCATGACATCACCTGTGGGATTACATGAGGAAGCAGAGTCATTGAAAGGTGATCATGTAAAGTCCATGTTGAGTACGCAGGAAGCCATTTGAAACAGCAGCTTAGAGACAAAATAGCTTTAGGGCTTCGGTGTCTGACAGTTCATGAGTAGCTTCTGGCTGTAGCAGTCAGAGACCATTACTAAAGGTCAGCCTTTCACTCAGTGGAATACACTGCTGAGTTTTCTGCAGACACGTGTGTGTGTGTGTGTGTGTCCGAGAGAGTGTTCGTACGTGCAGCAGCTATGCCTGCTGATGCCAGGGGCCACGTTTAGCCACATGCACAAGGATCTCTCAGACAGCCACTCTGAGCTGCACAGGAGTGTTGTTGTTTGTTGTTGTTGTTGTTGTTGATTGTTTCTTTATTTGTGTGTGATTTTTTTTGCTGCCTCCACTCTCGTCAAAGCCACAACTCAGTGTCAAACTCAAAAGTCTATCGAGAGAATATCTGTAAGAATAGGCATGTTTTGCCCAAGAAAAGACTTGATCACTTGAGGCCATGTTTGAATTATTTTCCACTTTCTGTTAAAAAATTGTTAGCTGACAACAAGCAACTATATGCATAGTCACAACAGTATATAATGCAGAACTGGGACCCCCATGTTCCAGGTAGATGTGTTGTATACATATATGCGTTTCTGCAGCTCTGCACTCGTGTGGCTTCTGAAGCAGCACCTGAGAAGCACCTACCGGCCTGCGTCTCTCAGCTGTCTCTGCTGCAGCTCCTGTTTCAGAGTCTCCACCTCCACCTTCAGCTCGATGTTCTGCAGGGCAAATGCCAGAAAGGCCCATCACATCTCCAGAGCAGTAAGATCACATTCCAGTCCTGCTTCCTGAAATAGAGCCCTGCCGTCCAGCGTCCGGGGTCCCGACGCCCACCCGCATACGTGTGCACCGCTTCCACAAAGCCTTCATCCACAACAGGAGTTATGAGTGTGTGACGCCAACACAAACTACGGCGCCGGGCAGCAGGAACCGCGCGTGACACTCTGCTCTGCTAATGCGTGCTGTGATTGTATGACTTCTTCTGTGCAAATTATCCCTAAAGCACCATGGTTGCTATCGTCTAATATCTGGGGCAAGTTCCCTTTCAGAACAACATGCAAAACAGATGCGTCATAAATGCTTATAGGTGTAAGTGAAGCCTACCACATGGGCATAACTGTGTGAAGCCCTGTGTATGTGTGTCTGTAGTCTACTGGGAGTGAGGGGACCCAAAAATAGAGAGACTGACACTTGCCACCTGTCCTCCACGCGCGCACACACACACACACACACACACTTTTATAGGATATCCTGCCAGAGTAACACACACACACACATCTCGCCAGAGTAACACAAGCGCACGCACACACACACACACACACACACGCTGGTGAACTGGACAACCCCAGACAGAATAGCCTTTACATGGTTCCTGTCTGATCTGTATGCATGTGGGTCCACAGGACCGTTGTGTTGAGCCCAGACCACGCCCTCTTTGATAAGGTCAAACAGGAATAGCTCTTCTCAGCACTGTTGCTTTGGATTTCTCATACATGCCAATCTGACCTTTATCTGCGCTGACAAAAATAAAGACCTTCAGAGGCCAACCAGTGCACATATTAAATCAGTTGGTTATCAGAATCGTTTATAAATGTATACAGCAATGATGACAAAATCTGGTCTCGTGCAGAGTGTAGTTCATACAGTCCTCAATCTGAGAGTCTGATGCTACTGCAGGACTGGATTATCTGGATCAGGTATGTTAGATTTGGGTTGGACCCAGCATCTAGAGGACTAGATGATCTGGATCAGGTGCTAGATTAGGTTTGGAGCCAAGGTCTGCAGGACTGGATTATCTGGATCAAGTGCTAGATTAGGTTTGGACCCAAGGTCTGCAGGACTGGATTATCTGGATAAGGTGCTAGATTAGGGTTGGACCCAAGGTCTGCAGGACTGGATTATCTGGATCAGGTGCTAGATTAGGGTTGGACCCAAGGTCTACAGGACCTCAGATCTTGAGGACTGTAGCAGATTTAGAAGGTTACAATCATGGTGAAATAAGAGGTTATTAGGTTGGATTTCATGTGAGGTTTTATCTCAGACAGAGTAAACATTGTTTTTGCACATGACAGTACTGATATATATATAAATAGTGAGTAGTTTCTGGTGATCACACTTGTTTCTCTTCTACTGACACACTGACACAGTTGCACACCAAAAGCAACTGTTCTCATTCATATTTATAGCACTACAGCTACGAGACCCAAACCAGCCAAGGCTTGTTACCCTTAATCCAGGTCTCAGGCAGGCAGCAACATTCTGACAGCTCCAAAAGGCACAATGGCATCTTCTGATCTGCTGCTTCTTCAGAACAGGCCAGCAAACCTTCAACAGTCAAACCTTCACCAGTCAAACCTTCATCAGTCAAACCTTCACCAGTCAAACCTTCACCAGTCAAACCTTCATCAGTCAAACCTTCACCAGTCAAACCTTCATCAGTCAAACCTTCACCAGTCAAACCTTCACCAGTCAAACCTTCACCAGTTAAACCTTCATCAGTCACTTTCATTTGACTTGGTCCTGTTTAGCTTCTACAGAACTGAACATGTCCCAATAGAACCATCACACCTCTGTGACTGGCATGACTGTAGACAACACAGGGAAAACCTGAGCTGGTATTTAACCAAAAAACCCTACATATCTGAGCACTGGTGTTTAAAGACTCGTGTTTAAAGACTCGTGTAGTTCAAAGACTTGTGTAGTTTAAAGAATTGTGAATTCACTGGATGAACAGACAACTGAAGTACTGAAATTGTTCCCCACTAGTGTCAGTTTCATTACTATAGTTGCTCTCCACAGCATAAATTACAGCCAAATATGCATCTGAAACTCAACCATTCCAACCCATCACCATCTCTCCACCACCATCTCTCCACCACCGTCACAAATCCTATATGCCCTGCCCCCAGCAAGCCTTCACACTAATCAGTGGAGTATATGATTATGCTTAAACTTAATAAGAGTAGTACATTTATACAAAGAGCCATACAACTGATACAGCCATACAAGCACACACCTGCACACCTGGTAGAACCTGAACGAACAGGACTGTATCCCATTATGAATTTACATATTAAGCAACATTAGGTGCTAATTAAGCAGTTAAGTGTGCCATAGTGTTTTGGTCCTTCCACCCTTGGTCGTCAAGCCAACCCCCACGTCCCCCTCGGCTGGCATGGCAACAGTGCTCACCTTCCTGTGGACATCCTCACCGCTGCAGTCCTGGAGCCTCTGCTGGATCCTCTCCTCCAGGAAGTAGATACGCAGCTTCAAGCTGAAGTTCTCCTTCTTCAGGTCATTGAGGTGCTGTGAGATGGTGCGATAGCCGTTAGACATCACCATCTCCGCTCAGCGCGGAGCCACCATTCCCACGCCGTGCTACCGTGGTCACTCACAAACAACCAACAAATAATTACAAACTACACAAAATTACAGCAACTGACACAGAAGATCAATGCAATTTGAAAAGCCGTCCAAATTCAAGACAACGTCAACAAGCACACGCTGAATTGTAAGTGACACAGAAGTACCTCCTGCTCGGACGGGCTGGCGAGTGGGCGGGGCTGGCAGTGGGGGGTGGGGCGGGCCGTGGGGGGTGGGGCGGGCTGTGGGGGGGGGGGATGTGGGGTGTCTGTGGTACTTTTTTTAAACACAGGAATCTTAGCCAGGCAGGACCTGTACCGAAGATCCAGATACGGGTAGAGGTGAATGTAAAATCACAGACGTTACTGATCCAGGAGACAACTGTCCGCAATACTGTCTGCAATCATCTGTCTATCATCTGATAGCTCTGTGTACACAAAGATGTATCCACTGTGTGTGTGTGTGTGTGTGTGTGTGTGAGTGTGTGTGTGTTTAGGAGGTGGAGTTACAGTATAACTGTGTAATTAGACTGTATTTCCTATCCCACCAGTACCAAAATGTTGATAAGAAATACAGCAAAGCAAAGTATTCCCTAATATGAGCTTATGTAGTGAACTAGTGGGCTCACAGTCCACCTGCAATTGTCTTTGACCATGAGGGGGCGCCGTTGTGCTGTAGTCAGGGCATGTGGGCACCAGGGCCCACTGGATGGGAGTTGTGGGTTATTTTGGGGAGGTGTCTTGTTTCAGCTGTCACTGTGGAATTCTGGGCTGGAATTGCTCCCTCACACGAACGACAGACTCCAGTGTGCATATACTGTAACTAACACATTCATCAAACACTGCTAACGTGCTGACACTGTATGGAGACACGCTCACTGGATCTTGGTGGAAAAGAGATCTGCATATGCAGAAGAGGTAATACAAACTACCTCCCCGAAAATAGCAAAGCTGCAATTTCTCTGGCTGGTTGTACTATAAGTGTGGCCAAAACAATGTTAAGGAAAAGCAGGCTCAATTGTGTGTGTGTGTGTGTGTGTGTGTGTGGTAATGTTGCTTCTCTAGCAGTAATGTCAGCAAAAGACTTGGTAAATCTCCACTGATTTTGAATAAGTACTAGTTTGCTGGTCAAAGGCACTGGTTTGCCCAGATCTACTGGTTTACCCAGATCCACTGGTTTTCCTGCTCTACTGTTGATCCCTGCTGTTGATCCACTGTGGGATCACTCGACTGCATCTGTCAGTCTCTGGCTCTGCAAGCTCGGAACGTTTCTGCTCTGAGAGGAAAATGGCAGCTTGACTTGTTTGTCAAGAGACGCATCTGTGTCTGGACTCTCTCTCTCCACCGCTGACTGAGTTAGGACTGACAAGATGTGGCCACAGAGAGTTAGCTTCTGCCAGAACTACTGAGACACACACACACGCACACACTCACATACATATATATATATATATATATACACCCCTCTAACACACTTGCATTCCAGCCCTCTTTCCCTCAACACTGAGTCAGTCCTTCTGAATGTGGTCTCTCTCTCCTGATCAGGTCATGGTTTCAACACTGACCTCGTGGACCATCACTGCAAAGACCCAGGAACAGCTCTGAGACGAACCACCGCTCACCACCAGCTCACGTTTGTGCTTAACAGGTGTTCACCAGAGCTCCTTCCTACATTATGGCCCAGAACAGGGTTAAAGTCGCACATCCATGCTCAGGTGTGTTTTGTCCTGTGTGCACACATCCAGGTGAGGTCTACTGCAGGTCTATAGACTAGAAGCAGCTACAGTACCATTATCCCAGACACCATTCCTGGCTGCCAGGTGACCTAGTCCTCTTTCAGCCACTCCCATTCACTGTTCAGTTATATGCTCACGGTGTCTGAGGTTCGTAGAGGTCATAATAATAACAGACATAGTAACAGAGCCATAGTAGCTGATCACATGATCACATGTGTCACATAACCTATTTTGAACTTATCCCCTAAAATGTTCATGGGGCTGGGAATCATATAAATACACACATAAACACAGAACAGAGAGACTTAATTATGAAAGACACATGTTGAATTTTAATTGCTATTAAATGGGTCTGCAAGAAGGGGTTGGATAATCTTAGCAGATAAATGGCTCCAGGCCTGGGAGAGGGGAATGAGGGGTGAAGGTGTGGTCACTTTTAGACACCACGTTGATGTGTTTAAAATGAACCCATAACATCCACTTCATCTGGGTCTCCCTGTCTCCATATACCAGCGGCAGAACTTGAGCAGAACGCTGGTGGCCGGTGACATGGGCCTCGCTAACCGGAACCACCACATCTCTTCGTTTCTGCAGTCTTCATTTTGGTGGGCTCTTCTTATGCCAACATGGCAGCCTTGTGTGAGGAGGCGGACGGGTCCAGACCGGTTCTGGAGGATGTAAGGCTGAATGTGCAGCCCCGTCTGGGTCACGTGACGCCGCCTGGACGATCCGACACGGCGCTGCAGCACTGCAGGGTCCTGGCTCTGCTTCTTACGGCTTTGAGCTTTTGTTGATTCATTTGTTTGTTTGTTAGCAGAAGAGAAAACCTACATTCCTGTCTTTATGGCCTCTTGCTGGGGACAGCAGTGAGATTAATGACTGTCTTCCTGTTGTCCAGTGTGTCTCCGTATGTCTCACTTTCTCTTCTGCACCACAACCTTCTCCCCATTCCTCTGTCTTTTTGGTGGGGTAAATTGCACCCAGATGTGGTGGCAGAGGACGGTGCCAGGGTTCTCTGTGTGTGTGTGTGTGTGTGTGTGTGTGTGCAACAGGGCTCAATACTGGGCCCTTTGCCCCTTTGCCAGCATCTTACTGAGACAAGGAGGAGAGCTTTTCCAGAGAGTGTGCCAACTGCATAATGGTGTAAACACTCAGACACACACGCACACTTACACACACACGCAAATATATCCACTCATATACACTAACACCACGCAAGCAGAAAAGCAGGGTCTGACTCACAGACCCACACCCTGGGTCCCCATGGTGATGACTGCCTGAGAGAATGAAATCTTTACATAAGTCTCACAAAACCAATCATATGAATCAAATGTTTTCAAACAGCAACACAGCCATAAGCTTTGCTATAATTCACATTAGAAGCAGTCAAAAACACTCAAACAGGAATATCTTAAACAGAAGTCCTTAAAGTTCTTTGGAATTGACACAGAACACCATTATTCTTCTCACTGCTTTTCTACATGTTTTTTTTCCTTTACATTCTACATATTGTGACATGTCCACATTGTGACATGTCCATATTGTGACATGTCCATATTCCTGCTGAGCGCTGTTTCGCTATCCAGAGACATTCTTTTCACCAGTCAACTGACTTTTTTCGAGTTTCCACCCAGTCCAGGCCAGTGGATTCCTGGCTTGACATCTGATGGTGTTGCTTTGGGTTTCCTAACCCTCACTGGTCCAGTGGTCTGTGATATTTTACCCTGGGAAGATCATTCATCTCTGGGTATGGAGAGTGACGGATAGCCCTTGTAGTGGAACTCTGATCCACCCAGCAGACCGATACTCCCACCGAGAGGCCAGAATTTGACTTAGGTTTTATCTGTAAACTAAAACAGTCACTGCGTAAAATCCTAGAATGGCCACTAGAGGGAGCCAGCTGGACTCTTTAAGGTTGTCAACTTTTGTTTTGCCTGGTTTCCATTTGATTCCATTATGTGTGGATGGAAAATCTGGGGAGTTTTCTGGGATCTCCAAATCCATCTTCTCCTTCTCCCAAATCACATCTCTGCGTCTCTCCTCCCCACTACACCATCATCCTCCCCCTTTGCTCTCTTCCTGCTCCTCTCCTCAGCCAGACCCCTGCTGACACCGTCTCTCCGTATGACCTACACATCAGGTCTTGTGCACAATCTCAGTAACTCTCCCCAAACACCCCACGCATTACACGCACATCTGTTTGTGGTGATGGCAGAGAAGGACGGGGGTGATACGAGTGTGTGAAAGGCTCAATGCCTCAGTCCATTCATAAGCACTTGTGAAACACCTGCAGCTAGCTGACACTATGACACGCCCCCTCCTGGCCTCCTGGTTATTCCTCTGGCTCATTCAACACACACGGATGGCCAAAGCTACTAAGTGTGTGTGTGTGTGTGTGTGTGTGTGTGTGTAAATACTAACTGTACGTTGGCGTTTCATGCAAAAGCTGTAAAGGCTGATGGAATCATGGGCAGAAGAAACACAAAGATGGAGAAACAGAGCAGTGCCAAGGTGTTGCTGCGCTGCCAGGACATCTGAGGGCCGCCCCTCCATGCCAGCTCCTCCTCCTCCATCTCCCACTCCTCCATCTCCCACTCCTCCTCCAGTCCTCCTCCAGTCCTCCCATGCACATTTAGAGGTGCAAGCTCTGAGTGTCTCCCAGGCAGGAAGTGACCTCAGTGGGAGCAGTGGAATGGAAAACTGGGGGCTGAGGTGTGCGTGCGTGCGTGCGTGCGTGCGTGCGTGCGTGCGTGCGAGAGAGAGAGTGTGTCACCAGGAGGTTTCATCCTTTCCAGTTAGAACCAGCGGCAGCCAAATGGAGAAGACTCAGCTAAAGAAGGCAGCCTGGCAGGAGGAGCTGTGGGTGGAGTGGAAGGGAACAGAGTGCTCCACAACTACCACTGCACACCTCCCCTCAGAGTCCCTCACTCACAGCCCAATACATCTACCTGTTACACACGTCAGTGGAAACAGAGACCACACATACCCACAAGAGGCTGTAGCAGACCATGTCTGACTGAGGAGAGGAACTATGCAGAGCAGTCCAGTCACTCTGAATATAAACGCTGACTACACTTCTCATTAGACGCATGGAAAAACTGCGTTCTATTCAAAATCAAAGGAAAAAAATATGTACCAATGCCAATGCCTTGACCTCCCTAAACTTATTTATATTACATCAAGAAGTGTGTGTCCCTATTTCCCTCACGTTCACACACACATTTCCCAGACTGAAACCCTGAACAGACATGCAGAACCTCCTCTGCTCAGCCATTTCAGGTTACAGACAAAATTCTCTTTGGCGGAGACCAAGTACAGCACTGGCTTTTCAAGAGCACTTCAAGAGCACTTCAAACGCCCCTGGCTGCCTCTAACTCACCATGTTTATGGTGGCTCTAAATTATGGGATCAGATTCACCCAGCACTAAAACCACTGCCAACCGCCACCTACTCTCCCCCAGCAGCGGGACTGTCTTTCAGACGCGTAACAGGATCTGACAGCCTCCTTCTCTCTCGGCCTCTCTGTCCCTCTCTCTGTCCCTCTCTCTGTCCCTCTCTCTGTGTCCCTGTCTCTGTCCCTCTCTCTCATCCCTCTCTCTCTGTCCCCCTCTCTCTGTCCCTCTCTCTCTGTCCCTCTCTCTCTGTCCCTGTCTCTCTGTCCCTCTTTCTCACTTCTGGACTCTCTCCTTTGCTCCAGTAGAAAGACAAACAAAATGATTAGGGACTAGAAACAAAGGCAGTGTTTACTCATTAAAGGCTGAAAATGAAGCCTAAAAGACAAACATGGCAACATTTGCCCAGATGGGATGCTGGTGAGACTGATAGTAAGGTGTCACTCTGAGAGGAGGAAGCTGGACAATGTAAACATTAACTAAGACAGTGGAAGTTAGCACAAAACACTTAAAACTGTCATTTTAACTAAGTTTACTGTCAGTTACACTTCATCGTAGCTTATGGTGCATTAAGCAAGCTGACAGTTACAGACATCTCACCATAGAAAGCTAAAGACAGTCCGTTATCCACAACGCGTAAAGAATGTGGGAATCAAACTCCACAAGGCACCTGAAATACACACCCGTATAGGTTTGTTTAGTTTTCGTTAGCTACTTAGTCATTGAAGTTAATGTATAAAACACACCCGGGTAGGTTTGATTAGTTTATGTTAGACACTTTGTCATTACAGTTAATATAAAACACATCCGAATAGGTCTGATTAGTTAAGGATATACACTTAGTCAGTAGAGTTAAAATATAAAACACACTTAGCCCCAATTAGCGTAGTGGCCAACAACTATCGACATTTTAAGTTAAACTGTAAATTAATTAAAGTATTTTACTCACCACAATTATTGTTTTACAGGAATGTTAAGTGTGTAAATTAAGGTCCAATATTCATTTGACTTTATGAGAAAACGTTTCCGTAATGATATTTTTATGTTATCTTTGATGCTAGTATCTCGAGAAAAGATGGATGTCCTCCACCATTTAGATTATTTTATACAGAGACAACCGGTGACAAGATTGTTTTAGTGAGGCTTTCTACATGGTTTTTCAGCGCGCAGAATTACACCATTGTTAGTGATATTTAAATAGTTTTCAGATGTGATTTTGTTTTCTATGATAAAGTTTAAATATCGAGAGCTTAATTTTTTTTGAAAATTCTCAATGGCGATAAGAGACACAGAAAATATGCAATACGTGGAAGTGGCCGATAATGGGTACGGTCGACAATAGGAGCTAGCAAGGTAATATATCAAATAGTTATTATCCATCTCCTATTCTGAAGCTTATCCTGGTATTGACTCGTGTCTTGACTCTAGCCAAAAGACTCGTGACTTGACTTGGACTCCGGCCTAAAGACTCGTGACTTGATTTGGACTTGTATTTTGTGACTTTTGAACATCTCTGTTTTGAACACACATAAAGTCAAAATCACTTTATGGCTGCCAGAGTTGACTTCTAAATCTACTGAGCTTCTAGGATTTAACGACACACAGTACTCTTATATATGACAATGTTCAACACAAACTTTACAATAATATTGTGACAGGCACTGCTCCATTTCCAGAGTGTCTAAAACAGCTTCTAATAAACTTCTAATAAACCTTAGTTTCTATAGCACTTTCTTCAGCCCTGTTCTCAAAGTGCGTTTCAGAAAACATAGAATACAACGATAAAACTTTATTATATCCTGAGATCAGTAAGATATTTGCCAAAAATTATAAAGAGGAAGATACTTAAGATCAGTATAATAGAGTCTAATTGTCTAATGTGATTAGGGTAAGTTAAAGGCAACAGTAAAATATGATTTATATAGGCTAATTAATCCCTTTATTATCATACTAATCTTTGTCATCTTAAACATTTAATGCAAACAAAACTCACAGCATCACAGCTACAGGAAATTACTGTATGTAATAAACTGTGCAGCATATGAACATTCAAAATGTTTGGCAGACACTTTGATCCAAAGCGACTTAAACATTTAAGTCTTATATATACATATTAGAATTTAATAGGTTGGGATTGACAAAAATAAAATGTTATACCTTAGCTTAGCTATAGTATAGGTTTTGTGCCTGAGACAAAAAACCTTGTTTTGATTTACTGTGACCCAGAAATGTGCCTTCCTGCAATCTGGAGTTTTGGAAAATCTGTCCCGCAGAAATGTGATCAGCCAAAGTGCATGGACACGCAGGCCTTTCCTGATTGCCTAAACGCTCGATTATGGTTTAATACAATCCCAACAAGATCAACGCACACGCGCTTTGTAACACTTGCACACGTTCGAGCCTCCCTGGCACAGCAGGGTCGTCACTCTGCCTGGTCTTACCCTGCCTGACAAATTAAATAAGCGTTGGTCTGGTTTCTATTAGCGACGCATTACCGATAATTGCAGTGGTATTTACAAACACTGTTAGCCAGTGTATGGAGACTCCCGTGGACTGCTGTGTGTGAGCGGCAGGCCTACGGTACCTGATATAACACATAATCGGACTCCTTCTCCTCACTGTACTATAATATGGGCCAGGCTTAAGCCGTTTAACAAGGGGTTTGATGGTTCAATTCTTTTGTTTATTATGGAGTCAGAGAGCTTTCACAGTGCTGAGGTACTTGAGTGTGGTCGTTAAACTAGACATAAGGTATGTTTTCCAAATCGGATTACTGCCTCGTTTGAAAGGGGAAAAGCATCTCTGTCAAATCAGCATCATCAGTATCATTACCTATCTGCGCACAAGAGACGTAATCTGGGGACTGGAGACCGTTTCCACAAACACTGTCCGCATTCCAGGGAATAGGAAAGAACACTAAATGGAAATGTTGGCGAAACAGAAATGCATTTTCACAATGGAAAATAATACAAGGGGAGAAGAAAGAGGCCTCTCTTTTTCAAAAACTATTTTTTAAAACCATTTTGGCTCAAAATTGATATCATGTAGTTAACAACAGAACAACAAACAACTGTTCTCACTAAAGAAGTCCATCTTAGGTCATTTAAAACAGTTCAGTGTTAATCACTAATAGCCTACATACACTGGAACTCTCATGTCATAACATAAACCAGCTGAAGGGCTACTGAAGAAACCCCAGATTACACCCTCCCCCCAAATAGATTACATCCTCACACTAAAGAGGTTACATACTCATCCCAAACAGATTACACCCTCATACCAAATAGATTACATCCTCACACTAAAGAGATTACACTCTCACCCCAGATTACACCCTCCCCCTAAACAGATTACATCCTCACACTAAAGAGGTTACATACTCATCCCAAACAGATTACACCCTCATACCAAATAGATTACATCCTCACACTAAAGAGATTACACTCTCACCCCAGATTACACCCTCCCCCCAAACATATTACATCCTCACACTAAAGAGATTACACTCTCACCCCAGATTACTCCCTCACACCAAACAGATTACATCCAAATAGATTACACCTCAAAAGAGATTACACTCTCACCCCAGATTACTCCCTCACACCAAACAGATTACATCCTCACACTAAAGAGATTACACTCTCACCCCAGATTATTCCCTCACCCCAAACAGATTACATCCTCACACTAAAGAGATTACACTCTCACCCCAGATTACTCCCTCACACCAAACAGATTACATCCTCACACTAAAGAGATTACACTCTCACCCCAGATTTCTCCCTCACACCAAACAGTCCCTTCCTAGTTTCTAAATCAACACAAGCTAAAGATTTTCAGATCAAAGCTTAACAGTCCTACTGGTAAAGATACTTACTGACTTCCATCAGTTTTATAATGAGACTGAGGAAGAGAAACCAATCAGCCAATCAGGAGAAGATTGATAAAATGCAACCATCCAATCAAAACTGAAGGGGGTTGTTACAGCAACATACTCTCCACTAACCTGCTCATTTTACCTCTTCTAAACAATCATCACACAATTTTTGCCTCGTGATTTAGAGGTTAGATTTTGATCCTGAAGTTGGTCTGACATCTGAGGTCTCATTAAATCTGCAAATCTGAAATGTTTCATCATCATTATCCCACTCTGGCTGTGAGGCATGGCCAATGAACAGTATGATTTACAGAGCAGAGTGTAGCGTGGAGGTCCTCTGACCTGAGCTAACATCTGAACTCTGCTGTACAGTAACTGCAGCATTAGACTGGAGTGATGAAGCCATTCATAAAAATCAGATTTCCCTCTTCACTCTGTGCATTGTTGTTTATAACTGTTTCCATACAACCTGAGGGAATAATATACAATGTTGAAATTCACACGCACACACAGCTGGAAAACAGCAGATCTCCAAGTGGAATGTCATGCCGTATACATTTATCAAGCATATCAAAACAAAAAATAAAAGATAATCTCTCACCAACCATATCTCTAAACAACAAGCAATGACACATAATCACAAAATCTCCCATAATCATATAATCTAGAACTCAAATATCAAAGTCAAAGGTCCTGTCCGATGTTTTTTACTCTGAGACTTCTCAGATTAATGTCTCAGAGATGTTAGTTTGAGAATTCAATCTGAAATTAATCTGAGAAGTTAATAGCAGAAGCAATTCTAAAAGACCAAGTTGAAAAGTGTTTTCTGGAATTCCCCCACTCCCACATTTCTCTCTGCAAGGCGTCTCGTGCGGCCTCTGTGGTTCTGCCCAGTCTATGTGCTCACCAACGGAGACCAAGACGGAGAACCTCTGGGTGATCTTTCCCACATTGTGGAGGGGGAAGGATGCAGGGGGGCACAAACGCAGGAACGTCCTCGTCAATAACAGAACGACTCCACACTGCATCTCCATGCTGCAGATTAGCTCCGAACACTACGTTATCATTATCAAGCATGACTGTCGCCATAATTTACTCAGAATGAGGCTTTGACCCTTTGATGAAGGCCACAGATTTACTATGGGGCTCTGGTTTCAATTATGAAGTCTGGTTCTACTCTCTCCCTCTCGCTCTCTCTCTCTCTCTCTCTCTCTCTCTCTCTCTCTCTCTCTCTCTCTCTCTCTCTCTCTCTCTCTCTCTCTCTTCTCTCTCTCTCTCTCTCTCTCTCTCTCTCTCTCTCTCTCTCTCTCTCTCTCTCTCTCTCTCTCTCTCTCTCTCTCTCTCTCTCTCTCTCTCTCTCTCTCTCTCTCTCTCTCTCTCTCTCTCTCTCTCTCTCTCTCTCTCTCTCTCTCTCTCTCTCTCTCTCTCTCTCTCTCTCTCTCTCTCTCTCTCTCTCTCTCTCTCTCTCTCTCTCTCTCTCTCTCTCTCTCTCTCTCTCTCTCTCTCTCTCTCTCTCTCTCTCTCTCTCTCTCTCTCTCTCTCTCTCTCTCTCTCTCTCTCTCTCTCTCTCTCTCTCTCTCTCTCTCTCTCTCTCTCTCTCTCTACAGCTTTTGGCCTACTGTGTGTTTCCACCAGTAGGTGGCGCAAGTACACATGAAGCCTGTGTCTCTCCTATATCAAACGCCCCCCCTCAGCCACAGCTGGCCCTGCGCTTTCTGCCACCATATTGGAAATGAAAGCAGCAGAAACCAACCATATCAAATGTCACTCCCACGTCAGAAAATAATAACCCGGCAATCTGAGGGAATTTGTGGGACGCAAAAGAGAAAGAAGGAGAGCAGAGGGAAGCCGAGGTGCAGAGAAGGGCTCCCAATTCTGGGCCACGTTAGCCGTTACGCCCGCTCCCTGGCTGGGCCGGTAGGGTGGTCCGGACGTGGGGACCGCAGCCCCCCCTTCCAGCAGGGGAGCCCCACACGGCCACCAACACCCGGCCATGTCTGAGCCCGATACCAGCGCAAGAGAGCAGTTATCGTCCCAGACACAAACCCGCCTAGCGGAGTCCACCTTCATGAACTACCAAGGTGGTTGTTGGTCTGTTTTTGTGAAGGCAAGTACTGTTGAAAGGCACATACAGTACAAATACTGCAACATGAGAGAAAGAGATAGAGAGATAAACAGAGAGAGAGATAAACAGAGAAGGAAAACTCTGGCAGTTAAGTCGGATTGTGTAATTTTACACTTTCTGTCGCTAGCCAGAAGCATCTGTGATTTTGATGTCTCACTGTTGAAACACCCATAGCCAGCCCACAAAAAAGCCATGATCTGGTCTTGACAGAGCCTGTCAAAAAGTTACACCTCCTGCCAAACCTTTGTAATGAGGGCAAAATAACAGATTAGTAACTGTAATTTGTCCTAAGGTTTTAATAGTTGAAGTTATATGCAAACCTTCTCTTTATATCAGTTTAAGTGCTTTTGAGGTCAGTTCAAAAGCACTTTCATAGGCAGCCATATGTCTTCAATTCTTCAGACATAGTAATAAGTGCTATTTGAGAAAAGCATGTTTTGATTTTTGTTTTTTCCCCCTCTACATCCCAATCACGTAGCACAGAGTTGTTTGACAGTTACAAATGGTATTTTGGCAAGTTTGTGTTTTTTTTTTAGCTAGCAGGGAAACGTGCGGCTCTTTAAACTGGCGGGTCAGTACTGCTACAGACTGAATCTGCCTCACTATTCAACCTAAATCAAAATTCCACTCAGTCAAGCAGCAAGACGAAATCACTGGTGTACGTTTATGGCAAGTTAGATACACATGAACAAACACACACAGACAAACACACACACACACACTTGCACATGCACACATGGACAAACACACAGAACTGATGCACTCAAACACGGATAAACACACACCCACATGCACATGCACACACAGAGCATGTTTAGTATCTGTGAAAAAAAAACCTGTCAATCAAACACACAAAGGGATCTTTAGGGCACAAGTGAGCAAAAACATATAACAAATATTTCTGACGATGAAACGGGAAAATCTCAGTCTCCCTGACAATAATGGAAATGCCTAGTGGTGGAAATGAAAAACATAATTTGTTATAATCAAGACACTGGAAAACGCACAAACTCAGGGTAGATGGGAACGGTTCTGATGTGTTCCGCCCTAGTAGCACGATTAAGCAACGTCTAAATTTCTGCCGTGAAAGCTCTGCAAAGAAAAGTAAATCACACCCCCTCCAGCCCTAACCACCCCCCCCCCCCCCCCCCCTCCAGCCCCCCCCCCCCCCCCCCCCACCCAAGCCACCCAACCCAACAGAAGGCACGCAGTCTTTCACCAAGGCCTCTGGTAATTGAAGGGAGCACCACTAAAGTTATATCAGACCCACAACAGGCTGGATGCCTTCCAAGAATGCATCGTTCATGCAAATTGGACCCAGACGCACATCTTGTCTCTTTGTTCATGAGTTTTATGAGAGTGCCGTACGGCGTAGTTGCAAAGGCAGCTGTGAGCCGAGCAGGCCGCGCGGTTGCTACGGGTTGCTATGGCCAAGGACGTTCCTCGCCGTTCCCTGCCTGAGCATGAGCAGATGAGACATGCCAACACCGATGCTTTTCACAGTGCAGAAGCAGAATGACTGCACACAACATCAAGTCACTGCAAGTCTCAGATGGTGTTTGTTGTTGTGGTGGTCGCTGTGTTGAGCGTTTGGCTGAGGACACAAGTGTGTGGGAACATAAACCGCCTAATGTCAGAGCTCTGTCTCCACACACAGGCACACGCAGACACACAAGCCCCGTGTGTGAGTGGAGACCGAGCTTCTCCCAGACTACTGTGGAACTGGTGGAGGGACAAAACGGACCATTGACCCACCTGTTCAAACTCCCGCAGACGTCGCGGCTGCACGAGGGAACCCGTCTCCGTCTCTCCACAGGACAAACCTGGAGGACATCAGAAGGGAGGATGTATAGCTAAACAGAGCCTAACTATCTTAAAATAAATAAAAGTCTTTTAAACAGCTACCAGGGAAAGTGTCAGGAAGCCCTTCCAGGCCCGCAGTGCTGTGTTTCTGTGCTTCTCTGGGGTCACTCCCTGAGGGCTGTGATCACAGCGGTGTTGCCAGGGCCCTGACTCTTTACCGTTCTCATAAGAGCTTAAGGGCCTTTGGTTTAATACGTGCCAGTGATGTGCACTCTATGTGAGCCTGGTGCATAGTGAAGAAACACCACCCAACACCACCCAAAATACTGCCAAACACACTTGAGCGGGTCTCCAACATAAATGGGTGTTTTTTTTTGTGTTTTTTTCGGTGGAATTTTCATATTAGGGATGTTTACAGAACCATAAGCATCGTGTTTTTATTACAAAAAGTACAAAAGTGACCTGGCATAGAGAGGAAGAGAGGCAGGGGGTTAGAACACGCCTGAGGGACAGGAGAGGAAGATGGGCTAAGAGAGAGAGAGAGAGACAGACAGAGAGAGGGAAAGAGACAGAGAGAAAGAGCAAGACAGAGAGAGGGAGAGAGTCAGGATGAAAACACAATGACTAGTTTAACTTCCTGCATGTGAGGGGTTGGCACTAGCGTGTGCACTGGTCCCTCTCTGTGCTGGAGCTGGAGACTCACTGACAACAGGGCTGTCTGTGCCGTGACCGCACATGCCAGAGGAGCTGGGTACTCACTGTTCCCGGGGGTCCTGCTCTTGGGGATGGTCTCTCTGTTCCCAGCGCAGTGTCTGAAACATCCCACAGCCAGACACATGTCACACGTGTGTAGCTTTCTTCAGAGGCAAAGCAACAGTTCAATCTAATTTTCTCTTTAAAATGTACAGGCGCACCCATAACTACAAGTCAGCTTAAGTGAACTCATGAGGAGACATTTTAAAAGTGCTGAGTTTACATCCTGCAGTTTTTCTCCAAAGCATGAATGAATGAAGTTATGTAGCACTTTTCAAGGAACCCACGGTTGATTTACAGTTAACAGTGAGTAACACACACAGCTTTTACATCCAATCACATGCCAATGAGAAGCAGCAGCCAATTATACACAACATACTCTCAACGCCAGCGAACTGGACATACAGACACAGGGAGGGGAGAGAGGACACCACCCAGGACAGAGCACCACCCACCACTGGACATACAGACACAGGGAGGGGAGAGAGGACACCACCCAGGACAGAGCACCACCCACCACTGGACATACAGACACAGGGAGGGGAGAGAGGACACCACCCAGGACAGAGCACCACCCACCACTGGACATACAGACACAGGGAGGGGAGAGAGGACACCACCCAGGACAGAGCACCACCCACCACTGGACATACAGACACAGGGAGGGGAGAGAGGACACCACCCAGGACAGAGCACCACCCACCACTGGACATGCAGACACACATAGACAACTTTATTAGGTTAGGCATCACTGGGCATGCAAACGCACAATGGTATCAGGATCAGGGTAGGCACCGCCAGGCCCACACACACACACACACACACACACACACACACTCCCCTGGACAATTTGGTGGGCAGAACCAAATAACCTTGTTTTTGGACTGTGGGAAGAAACACAGATAGAACATGGAAACACCACCCAGAAAACACTACGCAGAAAACACCACCCTGCAGATACTGACCACCCTGCAGATACTGACCACCCTACAGATACTGACCACCCTGCAGATACTGACACTTGACCCAGTCCTACCCAATCACACTCGGTCGGTTGCATGGGTTGGGTTTACATTGCCAGTGTGACCAGGTGTGCAGTGGTGTTGAAAGGATTTGTAAATCGGCACCACCGTCTTTTCCAATGGAACCTCGGAGACGTCTGCATATACTGGTATGATTCAAGGAGTTATTTCGCTCATGTGTGCTAAGCTTGTGCCACAAAACACCAGGAAATGTGTTTCACAGTTCCAACTTGATCTTAATTTAATCTTTGACCTGCTGGGCTAATTAAGCCTATCAGAGCCATGTTCCGCCTACAAGATTCTGCAGGTACGTAACGATGGATATAGATGTCAGATACACATGAGACCATGCAGGTACAGAATACAACAATCTCACACACACACCCACACTACAACACACGCAAACTAACCGAATCATATTTTCACATGAAGGTAAACAATAAATTATCCACATTGCACATTGGCAAGATGTTGCGTTTGATATTAACCCTTTAACTACCCCAACTTCCAGAGGACGTCCCTACAGGGCCACCCCTGCTCTAATAAACACATTTGCCTGTATTTTACATGACATCTGTGCAGTGTATGTATCTTTATGGTTGTATAGCTGTGACACTGACCTGAAGGAATTATGATGTCTTATTCAGGTGAGGCAGGTACTATAGCTGCAGCTCTGATGCTCAATGTATCAAAAATGTTCTAACACATGTAAAATGACTCTGAAAAGTTGGTACATTTGATCTATATTGAGATTCAGGTGTTTTGATCATGACAGAAGGAATTGTTCTGCTTTGAGCTCTGATAGTTATATTACTTCCACATGGTAGTTTATGTCATGTGTATGTCAGCTCAGACTGGGGTTACAAGGATCCAGCATTTATGTAACGTCTGAGAGTATGAGGTAAATCCATCTGACGGGCTTTAAAGGCTATGAATGGTGCAGCACACCATACTTAGTTCATTGACCTCAGATATTAGTGTATTTAATGCCTTTGAGATACACTTTTTGGCTTTGCATAATATAATTTTTACACCACATACACTGCATTAGATTCCCAGCTGTCTTGGAACAGAATCTATCATAATGGATGACGTCTGGATTCTCATGTACTGACATTACAGTTGTTCTTCGCCTCCACACTAAAGCCCGCTCAGTTTTACCCATTTCCTTCAAGTCTCCAATATTTAACACTCAAAACATCCTCACTGCTGCGTGAGAGCAGGATGCACCGATGCCTGTTCAGAGGATAATGGTTTTATTCTAAGGAGTGGGTGTGATATCGAGCCACCATGACGATGCCGTATTGGCTCAGCATGGCTGAAGCAGTGGCCTCTGGGATACGAGTGGCGTCAGCGGGGAGGCTGAACCACAGAGGCTCCTGTATGTCACATGTCTGGTGTGCTGCCGACATCTGACTGCAGAGGTCTTATCTCTACACGACGACTCATCCTCACCACTGCATCACCACAGTACTGATCACCACATCACTGCATCACCACAGTACTGATCACCACAGTACTGAATCACCACAGTACTGAATCACCACAGTACTGATCACCACAGTACTGATCACCACAGCACTGATCACCACAGTACTGATCACCACAGTACTGATCACCACAGTACTGATCACCACATCACTGCATCACCACAGTACTGATCACCACAGTACTGATCACCACATCACTGCATCACCACAGTACTGATCACCACATCACTGCATCACCACAGTACTGATCACCACAGTACTGATCACCACAGCACTGCATCACCACAGTACTGATCACCACAGTACTGATCACCACATCACTGCATCACCACAGTACTGATCACCACATCACTGCATCACCACAGTACTGATCACCACATCACTGCATCACCACAGTACTGATCACCACAGTACTGATCACCATATCACTGCATCACCACAGTACTGATCACCACAGTACTGATCACCACATCACTGCATCACCACAGTACTGATCACCACAGTACTGATCACCACATCACTGCATCACCGGGGAGTTCACAAATCCTCATGTAAATTATGTCATCAATATCAAAATATGGTCTTGGTAAAATTACTTACATAATCAGCAATTAAATATAAAATCTCATAATGCAAATACCATACAAAGGAAATGTAAGACATTATCTGTTAGACATGATCTGCTATATCAGTTAACAGTCCTCATCCTGCCGTCTTGAGTAAATGTCTCATCTCCACATGTTAAAGTGTAAAATCACCATATATAAGCTAGACAAGATCAGCCCACAGGTGGCCTCAGACGGTAACACCAGGTGGGGTGTAAGGTGTGGCTAGCGACGCCACGCGCTTCCACCTCAGAGCCAAAAGAGAAACAGAGAGAAACGAAGGAGCTAATTTACATGATCCCTGATCTAATCAGCATGACAAACACAGCCAGAGGAGTTCTGGCCCAGGAGACCACCACTTTGGTCAGATCTACAGCCCTGCTGAGACCTCCTACTACAGAGAGATGCAAAGCAAAGGAACAGATGGTCCACCATCAACAGCTGACAATAAGAAAGACTGTCAGTGGTCTCAGTGTGTGTGCTGCCCCGCCCCCTCAGGTGTGAGCCAGTGGGGTGCCTCTGGGGGAGGGGCCTGCCGGTTCTTTTTTTGTTCTTTTTTTATCAGGATTTCACTCTGTCCAAACCAAATTACCAGGAAACACGCAGGGTTAGACAGACATACACACAAACACACACACACATGAAAAGGCCTACAGTGATACACCATGTGCTAAACACTCCTCTTTTAAATGACACTTTGTTAATCATGGACTGTGGCACTGTTTGCAGTATAAACTTTCCAAACTGTGGAAGTTATTGTCCATGGCAGCAAAACACACACAAATATCCTGTTATCTTACACTGCAAATCTGTAACCAACGTCATGATTTCATAGTTTAGGAAGAACTCTTAGTAATACTAAACACAGCAGTTCTACAGTGTCTTACAACAAAGTGCCATCTGTGCTCACATTCAATCAGCGGTCTCTCTCGAAAGACTTAGGAATTTCTGTTACTCGGTACACAATGGCCAGGAACACAGGCACAACACGGCTTCAAACAGAAATGGCAAAGCGTCCCTGCGCTCAAGTCCCCAGACGGAGGCATGAGATTCTGAGTCTCCCTCAGAGCTCTGTGCTGCGGTTCAGTCAACGCCGTAGCTGATGGTAAACGCCTTACCTGCCTCGGTACAGAAAGCCACTCATCTCCACTGTGTCCAAACCACATGTGTGACAGCTGAAACAGAACAGGGACGATCTCCAGTTGAGCTCTTTCGGATGAAAAAAAAATGTCTCTGGACTGATCTCAGGCCTGTCCTACAGCAGAGACCTTTTAGTTCCAGTTCCCACAGACCAGGCTAGTCAGGAGTCCTCATAAATGCAGAATCACACACACACACTACAAGTGTAGCCTGTGATTTTTTGCCGCAGGACACAGTAGACGGTCAACCGACGTGGCAAAGTTGGACCCAGCACTGGTCACGGTCAGGCCAGCATGGGATAGGCTATTCTCACACACACACACACACACACACACACATGCGTGCACTACACACACAGGCGCAAGGTAAACAGCGGCGCAGTGAAAACACACACTCTCTGAGTGTCTGGCTCTCTGTGAAAGGCCAATCTGTTCTAGCATGCTCAAAGATAGGATTCTCCTGCCGTAAGTACAGGCACAACCCATACAAGGCCTTCCTGCCCAGGCAGGAGAGACATCCTTCTGGCTGTGAACGGAGTCTCGCCCCCGGCAGTAAATGCAGAAGGGGGGATGGGTAGAGGAGTGGTGTCTCCCGGCGAATGACACAGGCTCAGACAGGTTGGGAGCAATACACCGCAGTTAAACAGACTACCTCCTGCTTCTGGAGACAGACATACTGCTCAGATCAGGCAAAGATGAGGAGAGCTATAACACAAACTAGATGCTTTTTGGGGAAAACAACTTTACACGGTAGTAGGGGAGACTGTAGTTTTGTAGTAAATGCCTAATTTTGAATAGTGAAGACATTTTATCACAAACAAAACACTCCCATTATTTCACTTAAGGGAGTGGTTGAGGTTTGGATGTTGTAACCATACTTCTATGCCAGTAACTGTATATTTTCAAAGTGACTGTCTTTTTACTTATTCAGACAACAGCACAAACACGCACTTACAGGCTGACTGATGTGGTAGGAGTCACGTTGCACATTAGGTACGGCACGTTTTATGTCTGACCTGTGCTGCCTGCTTCACAAGACATGATATACACACCAGTGCGCCCCTAATACACACAAACACACCTGCTCATTTTTTGTTGTTCTTCTTCTAACTGAATTGCAAAGTTTCACCATGCAGTAGCCCCAGGAGGGAGTGAAAAAACTCTTTATACCTCACTTACTCAGAGCCCTTCGCATCCCAAACGTTAGACAACCACACGAACAACGGAAAGCCTGTCTAGCCCATCTTCAACCTTTAGAAACACGAGAGTAACGTGATTTCATGCTAACCATGGCGATCTGTATCATGTTAATTCTGTATCAGGGCTGTTCTTCTGAACCAGGACTGTGAAATTTCACACTTCATCTCCACAGAGCAGGAGTCCACTTTGAGTTCTCCCTCTAAGTAGCTGTTTCCACTATGGCAGAACAATAAAACTGCCACACCAGTTCTCTTAGCACACAAGTACTTCAAAATTAAACAGTGCTCCAAAATAAGGCAGTACTCCAGATTTTAAAAGTGCTACATAAGCATCTCTGGAGCCTTTAGAAGAAGATATAGCCTGACAGAATTCTTACGGTTTTTCTATTAATGTTCATAAATAATATCCAGGGACTAGGGGTTAAAAAGACAAGCATGGTGATTTGGGAAGAGTTGTGGAGAAGTGACGTTTAGAATGTTTTGGTGGGCGGAGTGCGGCAGCGTCCAGGTGTGGACACGATCCAGGAGCCACTGTGACCCTGTAATTACTATGGTGACTACATCCACCGTCTACAGCTGCAGTGAACAGCTGCCTAGAGACAGCTGCGGTGTTTCACTGCAAGAAGCCCTCCAGCCAAAACTAGGTCCCAAAGCAGGTAAAGCTGTCATCTGTAGCAGGCTGTGCTTATCCATACAGTGAGGAGCATTATATGTGGTGTGGCTGAAAATAGTTTATGCTAATTGTCATCTGTGCCTGTTGCAATCGTTATACAGATGGAACTGTTGCTTCGGCATTGCAGGATGCAGGTGGATCGGTACGTCACAAACACAGCCTCCGCGTGCTGCTCTGGCACGACTGACCACGCGAACGTGACTAAACGCTGCGATGCCATGTGTGTGGAATGAAAGCCAGACCGTCTCTTTGCGGCTGACGGACAGGCTGATTAGAAACAGGACCTGTCCTTCACAGGGGGAGCGGAGATGTACTCCCTAATTAACTCTGTCACATTTTTACAATCTGTTAATGAGGCTTCCTAACTCGTACAATGTGTGTGCACCCTGCATCTGTCTGCAGAAGCGAATTGGAAGCAGATACTATTTCATGAGAACAACAATTTAAAGTACAATTGTGTGTGAGTTAGGATATTTCCACACTGACAAAAAAAGAAACGAAACAAAAACAAATAATACCCAAAACGAGCTAATATGTGGTGATGTAACCAAACGTCACAAAGTGCAACCTGCGCGAACCAAGGCCCATTTCGTCACAACGTACAACGTCTGGCAACTAGAGTAAAGGTGTGGTGTGTGAGCTAGGTTGATTTTCCAGGTATGTTTCTCCTCATGTGAGTCAGGGTGATCGAGTGATCCAGTTGAGAAATCAAAGTGCACCCACAAGCACCAACTAAACAAACACAGCAAATCTCGTATTCCAACACCATTCGAACATCGACCAACTTGCTGTGAACAAACACAGGGTTTCAACATGAGTTGAAACTTTTACACAGCGGTAGACCACAACCAGCACCTCCGTTGGGCTATCTGAGCACTGCCCTCAGCTGTGCTGATAATAAATAACACTGATAATATAACATTACAGTTGAGACAACCAAGGTTAAAGCACGGCCATACTATTACGACGGCCCCGTTTTTTTAACGTTGCGATAGATTGGGTGAGCTGTAAAGTGGCATAAAGTAAAAGAAACAGCCTGTCAAAATAAGCTGGTGTGAAAAACAGTCGAAAACGAGAGACAGGCTGACTTAATTCACACCCTACTTACATGCTCTTACATGACAAATACATTTAAGTATTGCAAAAAAGTGACGTAAAGCGTTTGCTAAAAACGAATCGGCCTCAGTTTACCTTTGAACGCTTCTCCAGCTCCGTGTGTATTAAAACATTTGTAGATGCCCGTTCGTGTGTGCGTCTGTGTTTGAGAAAGCACCACAAAAGTCAAAGAAATCTATCGTGTTCTGACAGCTTACAGAAAGAGCACTTTCGACATGACGGATGCTCAGATTATTGTCCCTGGAAGAGCACCCACCACCTCAACCCCCCCCCCTCGCGATCCAATACATTACTTGCAAGCAGCCTGAAATAGCACGCGTAATAAGATGCGCTCGCTCTCAGATGCGCGAGATCTCCCCACATCATAAGAATTTCCCGCGGAGGCCTAGTGACGGTGAACTTTACCGGGAAGCTTGACGCAATACCGAAGATTAAATAGCCTCTTAAGTATGTTTTCACTATTTCAATATCACAACAAGGCATTTTAGGGACTTTATCTCTTATTTGCACGACTCTAATCCAACCCTGTTAAACAGGAATTACTATGCTACATTCTTCAGACTGAAAAATGTTTTATTTAAGAGGTTGGGTAGTTCATTCTGAGAAGAAAATAATTAAACCGTGTTGTGGTACAAAGTAATGTAACTACATGTAACAATGTAACTAGTGGTAATGTAACTATATGTAACGATGTGCTATGTACATACCTTTAACACAGAGCATGAGGACATGGTACGATATGAATCTACAGTCTGTTAAGTGCTCTCTGGAGCGGACAGTACTGCGTGGTAAGTACAAGAGTTTCCCACTGGTCATGTGTAGCCGTGAAGGCTGTGTGCATAAATTGCTGTGAACCTCAGCGGGGGGGGGGGGGTGAGCATTAAGCTAAATGGAACATAACAATGAAGTACTTCAATTCAATTCAATTCAATTTTATTTATATAGCGCTTTTTACAACACATGTTGTCACAAAGCAGCTTTACAAATTGCGTGGGTCCAGATCCCTAATGAGCAAGCCAAAGGCGACAGTGGCAAGGAAAAAACTCCCTAAGATGGCAGGAATTTAGGAAGAAACCTTGGGAGGACCAAGACTCAAAAGGGAACCCATCCTCCATTGGGTGGCCCGCTAGCAATGTCCACATTCACAGTTATAGTCCACAGTTATAGTCCAGATATAATCCTGTAGTTATGATTCTACTTCCAGGCCGAGTAGTCACAGTCCCTTCAGAGTAGATGTTCAGGTGGGAGTTGGCATCAGCACGTCCTCTTGCGATAATGGCACATCCAACCACGGCATCGGCACATCCACTGGCAAGCCAGACCATCTCCTAGATGCTTGTATGGGGTGTTGTAACGGGAAAGGCTCATCTTTCCTTGTCCCGGTATTTCTCGGGCAGCCATTGGGAAGAAGAGGGACAATTAGTTCTATATGGAATATGTTAGACAAAGTAAATGTAAACATTTCTGGAGTGTGGCAGCGACTCCGGCAATTAAATTATTACAGCCTAGCTAAAGGGCAGAACCAGAAGGTAACACAGACTTGGGAGCATCCTGAGACACTGGCATCCATCCACTACACCGTCGACAAACTTGAGTGACCGCGTGCAGTGATAGGATGACAGCACCAGCGCCCAGTTTGCCATAAAAACCCTTTGCCCATGAACCCCTGGATCTGTTACCTTATCTAAAGGGGCACATTAATTACCAAATGCTAGATCAAACAAGTAAGTTTTCAACCTAGACTTAAAGATTACTTCAGATTAAATTACAGCTCCATCTTTCTTGCTCCCTCTATTTCTCTCTCTCTCTCTCTCTCTCTCTCTCTCTCTCTCTTCCTCTCTCTTCCTCTCTCTTTCTCTCTCCCCCTCTGGGCAAGGGTGTGTTAGTGAGCACATGTGAATAATGTTCAGTTTGCACACTGCATAATGACTATGGAAAAACATTACAGTAGACAGGACTCCCATTAAGAAGGCAGGTTGCTGATGACGGCAGTAACGAAGGCGGTGAGGGACTAATAGAGGTTCTTGTTCGTTCTGACAAGACGACTCCTATCGGTAAGGACATTTGGTGCAGATTGTTTGATATGTCCGTGTGCATTGGCAATTCAGGTCTTATACTGTCATTGCAAAACGTTGCGCATTGCCTCTGCTGTATTCTAAAACTGGTCAGCTCTCGGGGGCCCACCCACTGCCCCCCACTGGACCCCCCTGGCCCCCCACTGATCCCCACTGGTCCAGTTCCTTGGTTTGCCTCTGCCAAGATGTCATGGTGTGTCACTCTGCAGATGTGTTATGCCTTAGTTTTCAAATGAATACTAAAGTCGGTAACATATAATATTCATTAATGATGCTGTGGTAAAACACAGAGCTTGAAGTGCACCTTCAGTGTCAAGGGTGAAAAAAACAGTTTTACTACCTGAAATGCCTGTGCATTACTCATTACAGATTTGTCTGCAGTTCTGGAACAACACAGAAATAAACTGTTACAGCCAGGGTAATAAAATAACACGTGACTATCCATAGACGTCCAGTTCCACTTATTACAGAAAAGGGTGCCTGTTTCTTTGCCGGCGAGTATTCGTAGGCCACCTAGTGGTCAAGACTGAGCAATGCCCCAATGTTCAACGTTAGACAGCACAAACAGCTGGATGCAGAATCCTTTCCCGTCTCGCTTATAGCTGCTGTATGGTCAAATTAGCATTAGTTTTCATCATAGCCATTATCTCAACGTGTGGCTTCTTTTAGATATGAATGCTGCGGAAAGACGCACGAATTTGCCACTGCGCGCACGCGTGTGTGCAAATGAGCCCGAGCATGTGAATGGCGACCTACTTATAGAAAATAAACATTTTTTTACTTAGTGAAAGACTAAGTGGAGTTTAGGGAAAGAGATGTGACAACCCAACCCCCGCACCCCAATCATCACTCTGTCCTTCGACAGTACTCCGGTTTGTTTGAAGTTGTCATAACAGTCTGTGATTCGTCAGCTATTCTCCGGTGTCTGTGTTAATATTACACGCCCTCTCCCCTCTGCAACCGCCCCCCTTTTTGTTGGCCAATTATCGATCCCCTGGTTCTGGTGTGGAGATCGGGGCTTGGCAGCGAAGAGAACAAGGCCGCCGCACGAGAGGGGAAATGCATTGCATTCCACCCGGTTCCCTTCAGACCGGCCGGGGCCTGGAACGCGCAACCGCTGATCCCCACGCGAAGAAAGGCCCATCTGGACGACAATGTACTGGAGCACAGCCTACGCGCAGAAATCATAAAAAAATATTCTCATTATAATGTCCTATTAAAAAAATGATCCACATAGCAAAAATGTAAGGCTGTATATTATATTATGTTGAAATTCCAGCAGGTAATAAAAATGCGCTCACCTGCAGGTATTACTCCTTAAAGCTGTCGGTGACGTCACACTTCTTTTTTGGAGACGCTTCGTACATAAAGTCTAATGTTCATGCTCTAACTGGGCATACACTGGCATGGCTTAATTTTTATTTAATTTTTACAGTTTTTATTGCACAAACAATGACAGATAAACAAAACAGACCCATAATTCGTGTGTAGTTCAATTTGAGTAAAGCGGTAAGATTAATTTTTCAGAGAGTCCAACGACTGAAAGGTTTGGGGAGGGGGTGCATCCTGGAATGCCGGAAGGCCCCCGTCAGCCCACCCTCTGCCTGGTGTGGCATGGCTGAGTTAATCATACTCGCTGTCTGATTTGTTTTCAGTGCTACCACAGGGACAGTGTGGATAGACAAGATGGAGGTCTGACACAGGCTCGGAATGTTCCCGCTGCTGAAAGAACATTGTCAACCAAACCTGTGTGTACACATTTGTATGTTATCTGACAACGACATCTCTGAGACTAGCCCTTGACTTAAATAAGCATAGGTTTTGAGACGATCCCACAGTTCCCGACTCCTGGAGTTCCCCACTTTAGTTTCCGAGAATAAAAGAAGATTCATTCCTCAAAACCTTTCTCACATCCATCTCAAAGTGAAGATCGCATTCCAGATATTAGAATCGTACATCTCGTGGGCCTGGAGGGAACGTTTCGAATCTAAGAACAGGGTGCGAGGTCTGGGATGTTTGAGGTAGGCCTAAACTGAAGCCGTACCCTGAAAACAAAATGTCAGTGCTTTTTAAAAACCGATATACTTAAACACACCACAACAATAAGTCATTAATTCAGAGGGAAGATGAATGCTTTGCGTTAAACGCAAACAGATGGTTATTAGGGTTTTTATAAAATATTCGCAGTGCGCCGTCAGCGCGTGGGGCCCTCGTTTGTACATTATTGCCAGTTTAACGATAGAGTTCCTATTATTGCATCTTATATAAGGGTATATATAGAATGAAACGTGCATCACACATTACCATTTCCGGAATAGCAGTCAAAAGCACTATACAAATATATATTTAATGAACTGATGTTCACAAAATAATAACAATATTTCAGAAGGTCAGATCTATCAAGTGTAACAAGAATTACATATTCGATTATAAGACTTTAATCAAATAATCTCAAATTTAATAGACACGTAGGAATCGTGTATGGTAAAATCATGTTCTGAATTAGCGCGAGACTAATGAAAGCCGGATTTAACTGTTGTGCCTCCCTAAGTCGCACGTGCCACCACAACGCCGTTGTTAAAACTCCGTCTAATCGCGATGACAAATCACATCCAACACGGAACGCTCCACGCTCCCTTCTCCTAACAAGTGTAACTAATATGTTTCCTTGCATTTCAAAATTAAAAATATACCATTCAGACACTGTAAAGAAGAGACTATGATTCAGGTATTGCCAAGCTGCAGTAACTAATTAAACAGTGAATACTAATAGAACACATGCTATTACGTGCTGAATTGAATGCTGAACTAATATATTTTGCCTATGTTTACGGCATAGGAATACTGAGAGTGAAACCCCAAACAAACATGACAAACATGGTGAATCTTCTAAAGACCGCTTCATCATGTAATGGATATAACATTAAACTTTTTTGCTATAGAAAAAAAATCAATCACATTGTCAGAATGAACTCAAACAGATTGAGTGGTTATCTGGAGAAATATATTTTTTACCTCAGCTAATCAGGTATTAAGTTTAACACCTTCGTTTAACAACGATAATAGAAATAATTCCCTTTCAGCATGTATCTCATCACAGCCTGCCACTTAGACTAAATGGATAATTAGGAAAAATAAACTCTTTGGTCTACTTCCTGCATAGCTAGCTTGTTTCATTTGAGAGAGAGACAGAGACAGAGAGTTTGTGTGTTCGCGTATCTGTGGTTGTGTGTGTGAGTGATTGTGTGTGTGTGTGTGTGGCATGTGCCCATGATTTAAAGTATCCTTGTTCTCTTTCACTCTCGCTTTCTCTCTCTGTTTCTCTCACTCTCCTTGTGTTTATTTCTCTCTCTCTCTCTCTCTCTCTCTGTAAATGTGTGTGTGTGTGTGTGTGTGTGGCATGTGCCCATGATTTAATGCATCCTTGTTCTCTCTCTCTCTCTTTCTCTTTCTCTCTCTCTCTCTCTCTCTCTCTCTCTCTCTCTCTCTCTCTCTCTCTTTCTCTTTCTCTCTCTCTCTCTGTGTAGAAAATTAAAGGCAGACTTTCTGCGGCAGGCGCCATCATCTCCAAATTGCACATTTGGTGGGGAATTTGACCTGGCTCGAGATGTGACAATAATATTCATTTCAGAACATACCCCCCCCCATTTCAGAACATACCCCCATTTCAGAACATACCCCCCCATTTCAGAACATACCCCCATTTCAGAACATACCCCCCCATTTCCACAAAGTTTTCTCAAAAACTTTTACAAACTGAGAACTGCCTCTGTAAGAGACACAGAAAAAGACTCTTCCAAAAAGTGAGACAGTAGATATAACAATGGCAGATAGATCTAAGCCTTCACCATTAAGACATTAGCTCAGACTCCTGGGGGGGAGGGCTATGATGAATAAGCGCTTTAGTTGAGATTAATGACCAGATCAGTTCCTCTTTGTGAAGTTAAAAGAACAGACTGCATGTGTAAAACGAATCTGACCCAGCTCACTGGTGAGCTGCTCCCCAGGCACGCTAACGCTAGCATCCTGATATTACGTTTTATGTGCATCTAATAGACTCCCAGTGTTGAAGTTATGGTGCAATTCTGGAATAAACCCACCAGAGACAATCAAAACTAATATTTACCCAGACATCTCGCATCTTCTGAAGAACCTTTAGAGCCACGCCTTCTCTTGGAGGACATCGCACAGCCCGACCTGTTTGTATTGTCCCGCGGTTTTTGCGGGCGTTGAGGGAGCGTCGCTGCACTGTGAATGTTGACCTTTGCGTTTCGCACGGGCGCCACCGTCGCTGTGCTGTTTTCTCTCCAGCATGGCGGCGCCACTGGGACCTCCGTCATCCCCTGCCACACTGACAAGAATAATGAGAGCAGGAAGTTATCCCGCTTAAATTAGCGATCGTTTAACCACCGAGGTCAGGCCCGCGCGGCCTGCTCCACGCTCCTTGAGTATATCAGCAAACGCGTGACAAGCGTAAGGTCTGGTTAACGGGGTCAGCTGGTTAAAGGGGTAATTTATGTTTGATCTTTTTCAAGGTTCACATGTTTGAGAGTTTTATGCACTGAGAGATGGTGCTCACGTGAGAACCCTTGCGGCGTTTAATAAACACACGAGCGCAATCATTGCCCTGGCGGGAACGAGAGGCATTGGGCCTGACGGGACTGATGCAGAGGAACCATGGTGTCCTGACTGGCGTGAGACAGCTGACAGGACTTTACAGGATGGCGCTGTGCTCTCCACATATGCCTTCCATTATGGCGCACAGGTAGTTGACAACAACATACATCTTTACTGTGATATTTTATGTTGCAATTTGCTATTCTAAGGATATCGAAATAAAAAAATTCACGTTTCACAAAGATATATACTCTGATGTATATGTGACAGCTAGTGGTGATACATAAACATAAGCACAAAGAAAGTTGCATATAGTAAACAAGAAACGATTCGATGTTAGTTAAAATCACTTTTCTTTCTCTTTAAAATGAAGCACTTCCGTACCCTTACAGCCCTGATTAAACAACGTGATCTGTGCAATGCCTCATCAGTGTCTCTTTACGTATCACAATATCACATTTTTGCTATATCATCCCCCTTTTGGCAGAAGTGCTTCAGATCAGAATTAAACCTTCTGTACATAAACGTTTATACTTCAGCTCTGAACACAAGCTTCTAGTATTCAATACAATAATATTTTCATAATGCTGCAAAACAATGTAAAATAATTTGTTCATTCAGACAAAATAGCGTTGTAACTTGCATCAAGAATTCCTCATCACCGAGACTGCCGTGGAAACACAGCCCTTATCGCCATGGTTTTCCACAGGCATCTCAGCCCTCCCAAACAGTTAACTCTGTACAGTGAGAACAGGGAAGCCGGGAGCGAGTGGGGGGGGGGGGGGTTGTTCTCCAGAGCGATTTGGCATCCGTATTTCGGTCTGTGTTTCTTCTCTGGTCTTCGCTCCAGAACTCGGGGAGCTGAAAACCATCGCTGGCTGAGATACTCACATATGTTTTGCTCTGAGCCATAGAAACTAAAACTCTTGTCCACTTCTTCACTGTTTCGCTTGTAAATAAAAGTGTTTTAACAGCCGATACTTTAAATAGTGAGGCATTTGGGGGGATATATGTGCCTTTTCGAACTGGGTAACCTGGGGCTAATTACACAGCACAGACCACTGGGGCCAACGTCACGTTTGTCACCATAATTGCTGTTTTGGTCTGCTCCTGCATGGCGGTCTGTTTGAGGTCAAGGAAATGAAAATGCAAATTCATCCTGGGACGAATATGCCAACCAGCAAGTGAGTGCGGGCGAAGCGTTTAAGGAGCACAGTAATTGGCGAGCTTTGAACATGGCAGAGCGTTTGTAATTACAGCCTGTTAGCCAGGCACGGAGAGCGGTTGGAAAACGGGCAGAGGCAGAGCTCGGCTCCCACACGCCGGAGAGCACGCGCCACGACACGTCAGGACACGTCAGGACGCGCCACGACACGTCAGGACACGTCAGGACACGTCAGGACACACCAGGACACGTCAGGACACGTCAGGACACGCCAGGACGCGCCACGACACGTCAGGACACGTCAGGACACACCAGGACGCGCCACGACACGTCAGGACACGCCAGGACACGTCAGGACGCGCCAGGACGCGCCACGACACGTCAGGACGCACCAGGACACGCCAGGACTCGCCAGGACGCGCCACGACACGTCAGGACACGTCAGGACACGCCAGGACGCGCCAGGACGCGCCAGGACGCGCCACGACACGTCAGGACGCACCAGGACGCGCCACGACACATCAGGACACGCCAGGACACGCCAGGACGCACCAGGGCCGCGCCCACGACCGCGTCAGGACACGTCAGGACACGTCAGGGCGCGCCCGCGACACGTCAGGACACGTCAGGACACGCCAGGACGCGCCAGGACGCGCCACGACACGTCAGGACACGTCAGGACACACCAGGACACGTCAGGACACGTCAGGACACGCCAGGACGCGCCAGGACGCGCCACGACACGTCAGGACACGTCAGGACACACCAGGACGCGCCACGACACGTCAGGACACGTCAGGACACGCCAGGACACGTCAGGACTCGCCAGGACGTGCCACGACACGTCAGGACACGTCAGGACAGCCCAGGCCAGGCGCCCACGACACGTCAGGACACGTCAGGACACGTCAGCCCGCCGGACAGCCCCGCAACGCCGCTCTTCTGGGAGCATCCTCACGTTAGAGCGTCTGCCCCTACGTGAGAGCGTCTGCCCCCACGTGGCCTGTTCACACTGGGTATGTCAAGGTTGATGAAATGCATGATCTGAGTTCCAGTGGCTCTTCTGCCGCATGTAATGCATGCGCCTCACTGTGTTTACTGCCACTGTGTTGAGTTCCGTACCACACACTGTGTTCACCTCTGCTGTGTTGAGTTCCATACCACACACTGTGTTCACCTCTGCTGTGTTGAGTTCCATACCACACACTGTGTTCACCTCTGCTGTGTTGAGTTCCGTACCACACACTGTGTTCACCTCTGCTGTGTTGAGTTCCATACCACACACTGTGTTCACCTCTGCTGTGTTGAGTTCCATACCACACACTGTGTTCACCTCTGCTGTGTTGAGTTCCATACCACACACTGTGTTCACCTGTGTTCCATACCACACACTGTGTTCTGCTGTGTTGAGTTCCATACCACACACTGTGTTCACCTCTGCTGTGTTGAGTTCCATACCACACACTGTGTTCACCTCTGCTGTGTTGAGTTCCATACCACACACTGTGTTCACCTCTGCTGTGTTGAGTTCCGTACCACACACTGTGTTCACCTCTGCTGTGTTGAGTTCCATACCACACACTGTGTTCACCTCTGCTGTGTTGAGTTCCGTACCACACACTGTGTTCACCTCTGCTGTGTTGAGTTCCGTACCACACACACTGTGTTCACCTCTGCTGTGTTGAGTTCCGTACCACACACTGTGTTCACCTCTGCTGTGTTGAGTTCAGTACTCCACACACATACATCACTGTGTTTATTGCCACTGTGTAGAGTTCAGTACCCCACACACATACATCACTGTGTTTATTGCCACTGTGTTGAGTTCAGTACCCCACACACATACATCACTGTGTTTATTGCCACTGTGTTGAGTTCAGTACCCCACACACATACATCACTGTGTTTATTGCCACTGTGTTGAGTTCAGTACTCCACACACAACTCGCTGAATCTACACACAGCAGGTGTGTCGTTGTGCTCAGGACTCAACAGCTCTCCATGTCAGAATCACACAATTCCTGTTGCATTGGCACTGGTCATTTGTGTGGTTGTTCACCCACACGCTCCTAACAGCTGGGTGTCACTCAAAGCCTGCAAAGTTTAACAAGGGTCTTTTTCCTTGCTGACCCGCCCCCGATCCAAGAGCTCTCATTAATACATTTTCTATCATCTCTAGGCCTTAATACCCCAGCCAGCAGTCTGACAAGACAGAGAGTGCGGTTATGATGGGGGGAGGAGAAAGAGAGGGAGAGAATGAAAGAAAGAATAATAGAATTGAAGGAGGGAGGGGAGACCTTTTTTTTTCAAAATCAGTGAATATGTAAACACCCCAGCATACACAGACGCATGACTCCCCCCTACACATACACACTTCTTCAAAGACCCCCTCCCACACACACACACATGCACACACGCACGCACACACACACACACACACACACACACTCTTACTCAGACTCTTTCCCCCCTCGCTCTCTCTGACTGTCTCCTCTGTAATTGGCTCCAGATGTGTTGAGGGGGTGAGGTGCTTGTATGTCATCCGCTGCGTGCGTGGCCCATCCGCGGGGACGCCGGCAGGGCTGGAGGAGGGAGCCAAGGCCCCTGGCCCAAGGTGCTGGGGCTGGGCGAGTGGGTCACTGCCTGCACACATCTGGAAGCACTTCAGGTCAGCATGGCCACAGCTGCATGAAAGGTGAGACACCGTGGCCTGGCCTGCCGTTGGAACCCGAGTTCTGAACGTACGACACACACACACGCGTATGCAGACACACAACATGCTTTACCGACCTGTAGATTAATATCCTTGTGTTTTTTTTTCCCCCAGATATTAATACATGAAATAGGTAAACAACAAATGGAAATCTATTCTGGCCTGACTAAAAGATCCTGGTCTAGCTATAGTGTGTTAACTGTAGCAGCTTCTCCTTCTGTGTCTAGAACATCCTATAAGCATGTTCTCCACTGCAGGCATCGCTAGGTATATACACAAGAGCAAAGGTATCACTGGAAAGACGTATTTGTGCAACAGTACATTTGTACCAGTCTGAAGCAATACACTGTCATACGTCCACTCTACGAGCCTCAGTGGGACAGGAAATAGGCTAAAGAGCACAGGAACATCTGCAACGTGGCCTGTACCACGGTGGAGACCAAATCATGAGTCCATCACGGAGCCCCATGGAGGTACTTGAACTGCATTAAAAGAACATTGATCAAGCTTAAAGCCTCATCAGAGCATGCCAAGAGTGAACAGACAACCACTGCGCATGGAATAATGGGAATGTAATGTCCTGTGAAAACCGAAAGATGCCCAACAACCACAAAGAGTCTCACCTGCTTCATCTCAATTACCTGGATTAGAAAACGCCAAGTGTTAATCATCACTCAGCAAAACACACTAAAAAGTTAACAAAATAAGTGTTAAATCATCACACCTCACACTGGAACTGGACAGTTTTTTAAATTAATTTGAAATAGCTTTGCTGATACTGGTGTGCTGCATGGACTACATGTATTTGAAAATACATATTTCAGTTTTTGGAGATGAACAGATATAAACATAAAGAGAATGTTGGTTCGAAGGGACTGTTGATAAATGACAGATCTGGGGGAAATACTTTAAAACGCATTTACTGTGTGTCCCAAATAAAACTTTTAAGAGCATTTAATTGTATTTCTCAAGTCCATCATCTTCTCACACACAGTTCCACACAAATGCACACAGCACTCACCCAGTGTTACCACTCTAACGTACACTAGCGGTTGATGAAACCATCTATTCTGGGAGCCAAAATGGAAATCAAAGTTTGGCAGTGGAGCACATTAATGCAAAAGAAAAATGCATACACGACTGGATACACGATAGCTGCTCTGTTGCCTGCAACAGATTAGCAGTGATGTTTAGCGCCAGGCAGTAATGCAGGATGTATGAACTAACCTGTAGTTTTTGACGCTTCAGGTGCTGCGGTGTCTACCATCCTTGATCTGAGTTTCATACGATTTCATTACAGTTACTGCTTGAACTGATTTTATTCCCATATGCTTTGCAATTGTAAAATGCCATACAGAAAAAAAGGAACTACAAGACTTTCTCCAAAGTTACATTTGTGTTAGTACGTGATAGTCCGCCTTGGCATGGCTACTAGTCAGGGTTATAGTGATGAAAATAAAATGCACTTATAGAAATACGGCCTCGCCTGCTTCTAGACGAAGCTTGCGCCTGGGTTGTTTGATGTTCCTTGTTTGTTAAGGTCCATGAACGGCTCTTCGTTGTGATCCATCAGAAAGGGAGAATTCCGCGTTTGTTCTCCAGCATATGAGTACATGGCCCCTGCGTCTTTTGGTTCAGGACTTACGTAACTCTCAAACTTCCACCAGTCTCTCTGAACAACATGATAGCGTTCATCCAACTGACTCAAATTTACAAACCACAAAACAAGAACAACAAAGAAAGTTGAAGTTACAGCGTCCAGACATTGTGTCTGTGTCTGCCGCGAAGACTCCATATCAGTTCCGATATATGAATGGATTCATTAAAAAAAAATAAAAATGAAAAATAGCTACATTCATCAGCAATGATGAAGACATACAGACACACACTTACACGCGCATGCACACACACACACACACACAAAAACACAAACTCAAAAAGCCAGAGCAGAAGAGGAATGAACCATAATTCCAGGAGGGGGGGGAGAGGGAACTGTTCCATTCCCAGTGGAGCTTGGCTCTGCAGAAAGACAGAAGAAGGATCTCTGCTTTAGACCGATTCATCCAGCCATTCTGAGTCCTTCCATGTCCTCTGGGTCCTCAGAGGCCTTTCCTTCTCTCTCATCTGCCCTTCCCTTGACTCTCTCACACCCCCTCTGCTGTTTCTTCCCCAGGCTCAGTTCACAGTGGGCACCTGGTTCAGGCTATACTCCTTGGCTTTCAGTCTGAGGTTGGCGATGCTGGTAGCCATGTTCATTCCCTGGGAGGAAGCGGCGTTGGGACAAGAGGATGTGTAGGCTGCCATTGTGCTGGTGGACGTTAAGAGAGAGGAAATAACGTCACGTACCATTAATAAGAAAATGCGTGTACAAATGGAGAATATAATCTGTCAGATTTGATTATGACGTTACGGATTACAGCAGCATTACTCCCACTGTCACACATGTCTGAGGATTAGAGCACATAGTAAAATAAGAAATACTTGCTTTCTGTGGGCAGCATTTTCTGTGGCACTCGCACTGGCCCTCCCTCCGAACTTGGGAACCAGCTTAAGAATATATAAATGGTTATTAATGCTTTATATATGCTTTATTAACATGCAATTACTGCATTGTAGGTGTGCATCAAAGATGTGCATTAATTGGCACGATTTCTAGTCACATATGTAGAAATGCCAGAGAGCATTACTGGTTCAGGAACATATTTCCGACAGACAGGAAGTGAGCTTTCGACCCGGACGCATAGGTCAGCTATTCTATATGGCACTTAAGACCAGAGATTACTGTAAATCATAACCAGTGTAACCAGAGTCACAGAAAATCCTGCCCAGAGGAGCTTTTCTGAAGCTTCCATTACCACGTTTCCTCTAACCCAGAGGTCACTGGGTCCAGAGGTGGATTTAACATGGTTTGTTTTCAGATTATCGCCTAGTGGTGAGGGGATCACACCCCCTCCCCTCCCCTCCCCGCTGACAGGCAGACCCAGCTTGGGCAGATATTCTGCCGAGCTGTGAAAAAAAAAAAGTCTAAAATATCAGGTTTTAAAACCCTTTAATAGTAGGAATGGGTGTGAATATAATGCTCTATTCAAATATAACAACCAAGAACCAAATAATTTGAATACAACAATGTTGTAAGAGCAAAGAGAATGCGCGAAAGACTCAAAGACTGTGTTAAGTTGACACAGAAGCCCCACGCTGAGAGGATGTGAACTGCAAACAGAGCATGCACCTCGGGGCTGTGGAACCACTGAGGGGGTGAGAGGGGCCGGGCAAATACTGCTGAAAGGTTATGGGGGGTTACCTGTAAGGGGTGGCGCTGCCCCAGGATAGGTAGTCGTTTGGGCGGGGGGCGGGCCGCGGGACGATAGGCTGCTCCACCGCCGTCACGTCTCCCGAGTAAGACTTGAGTAAGGAAGCGTTCTTACTGGCCAGCAAAGCCCGCTCGTTACGCCGGAACTTCGCCCGCCGGTTCTGAAACCACACCTACGCACACACACGGAGCAGAACACGATCACCTTCACTATACACAACAGGATGATTTTTGAAAGTTTTCTGCTGTTTAGGTTTAAACTTATATATATATATACATATATATAATGAAAAATGGAATGCAACATCTATGCTGATTATTATATAACTATTTATTGTATAACTGTATTATTGTTTTACTCTGTTTATTGCAACTGTTTATTGCATTACTGAGAAAAACACAAATGATTAAAACCCATTCAAAGTGTCTACACACAGCTGTGCATTTATCACGATGGGTCCATAAATGAAAGCGCTGTAATGCTCCTATAAGGCGATCAGTGGAGAATTAAAGTGAATTGTATTCAGCATCCTGATGCTGTCCGTACTGTCTCACGCTGGACACAGCTGCTTTCTGAGGCCCGGGAGCACACACACACACACACACACACACACACACACACACACACACACACACACACACACACTCTCACAGATGTGATTCTTTCCTGTGGTTTCGTTAGCCTCAGCTCACCCTGCAAGACCGAGCGGCTCTAGTAGGGGGTTCTTATGGAGACATGCACCATCAATGTAGGGGGTTCTTATGGAGACATGCACCATCAATGTAGGGGGTTCTTATGGAGACATGCACCATCAATGTAGGGGGTTCTTATGGAGACATGCACCATCAATGTAGGGGGTTCTTATGGAGACATGCACCATCAATGTAGGGGGTTCTTATGGAGACATGCACCATCAATGTAGGGGGTTCTTATGGAGACATGCACCATCACACAGTGGTTCTGGAGTAAAGGTGCAGATCACACAGCCAAACACGCAGGCCGCATGGTGCAGTGCTGAGGTTGTACAGGGCAGCCCATGGTGCATCACTGCCTGCATCTGTGGGTGGTAGTGGAGCCTCTCACTCTCTCTCTCTCACTCTCTCTCTCTCTCTCTCTCTCAGACTGAGACCTGGCCACAGTGAGCAGGCCGGTGGAGGCGCAGGGTCTGCTTACACAACGCCTCAGGAATGAGCTCAAAGTTGCTTTTATCAAAGACTCTCAGAATCACTCGCCCTCTCTGGGACACATTAATCACAGATGTGTTTTTGCCTGCTTTATTTCTCTCTCTCTCTCTCTCTTTCTCTCTCCCACTCTCTCTCTCTGTCTCCCTCTTGATCTATAAATGGGCATAATCCCCAATCTTTTGACAAAAAACTCTCTCGTTACAACATATGGAGAGCGTCTCTTGGCTGGAGCCTGAGGTGTCGGGCTGAATGAGGGGTCTTTTGCATGTGAAACTCCCATCGAGCATTTGCAGGGCACTGCATACATATCACTGTGGTTGGGATGCTCTTCTGAATGGCAAAATTCACTATTGAGAAGAGCCATAATAAAGCCTTAAGAGACCTTTTGGTTTAATTTGTGTCACAAAAAGACAGATGTTCGCATTTGTCTTTGTTGGAAAGATATATAATTATACTGGTTTAAAATCATAAAAATAGAATTTAATAACATTTATTAGACTGTTAGTCTATTAGACTGTATTACACTGTGTTCTATTAGACTGTGTTCTATTACACTGTGTTCTATTAGACTGTGTTCTATTACACTGTGTTCCATTGGACTGTATTCTATTGGACTGTTGTATTATGAGGACATATGTGGTGTCAGATTTTCATTTACAGGCTAAACACAGCATGTGTTAAGGAATTTGGCCTTGTTTGCCTCCTCAGCCCTGACCTGGGATCTCCTGCTGCCCTTCCTCGCAGGGCAAACGGACACTGGCCCCAGATCAGCCTGGCCAGAGGTATGTGAGGGTGCAGGATATCACGGCCTACCTGCACTCTGGCCTCGGTCAAGTTGACGCGGCGTGCCAGGTCTTCACGCACGAAGGCGTCGGGGTAGTGCGTGCGTTCAAAGACCCGTTCCAGGGCCTGAAGCTGTCCGCTGTTAAACGTGGTCCTGTTCCGCCGCTGCTTGCGCTTCTTCTTCTCCTCTGAGCTAAGTTGCTCATCTGCGCCATGACATCACACACACACACCGTCATGTTAACAGGCAAGATATTACGCACACATGTACACACGCATACATGTGTACGCACACACACACACACACACACACACACACATAATGCATGCATGTTAGCAGGGCTCTTTGATTGCGACGGTGACAGCATGCAATAGGTTATATCCCGAAATAGATACAGACTGGAATAAAGGGCCTTAAATAGACCAGAAACAGATGAGGTCTTTGTGTTCATTTAAGTTCATCTCTAGTGCCTTTCTCAGGTGTAAATCTTGAATGTTTGATAAATTCTTGAAAAGTATATCAACTCCAAGAATACATGACTCTGAGGAGACATCGTGCTTGAGGTCATGTGTATATGTATATGAGTTCATAAGCTCATATTTAATATTGGATAGATGTATAAATATTTACTACTCTGACTTGACTAGATTGCCTTCGTAATGCACACTGTACTGGCTAGGATACATTATATGAGAAGATGACAAAGCACTTTTGTAAGTGATGAATGTCATATATGTACATGTAAATGTTATGAAGCCAGTGTATGAGGCAAATTACTTGCAAGATGCCATTACCCATAAAGTTCCCATTACCCACAATGCCCCCATTTCCAGCTGTTCGTACCTGTAACACATTGCTGTCAATTTACCATGTAGACCATAAAATACAGATAATGAATTCATCAGCAAATTAATCATGTTTGCAGTATTGTTATAGTTACAGTATTAAGTTGCAGTATTGCTAAGTTACAGAATTCTTAAATTACGGTATTGATATAGTTATAGTTAAGTTACAGTATTATTAAGTTATAGTATTTCAACCCTGACCACAAAGCTGTTTCTTATATTTAAACTGATCATGCACAATCTTCCGGATAAAAAATGTTTCGAACAAAAGGTACGGGCTCTGCTTTATATTATATAAAATAATTTTAATTGCAGTTATGTGATTGATTTCATCACATGGGGTGATGTAGGAACAATTTTCAAAACGTTATAATTTACTACAGGTTTGGTAAAAGTTACTAAAGGTTATAACTTCTTGTTTTTAAAGGCTACAACCTTAAGCAAATATTACCGTTGATAAATATATATTATCCTCTCGCCCCTCCCCCAAATTAACATAGGTTTGTCCATCATCATTGGCAGGCTGGAAAAGAAGTATTGGAGATATCACTACAGCACTCGACTATTCACATTCTACAATCCATAACATGCTGATAACTATTGGCCACTGCACTAATAACGCTTGCATTTCATTGGCTATTCTTTCATCGTAAATTAGGCCCGGGTGTCCTCGTGGCAAAGCGATCCCTATAATGCTAGTCACTGCCGTGTGTTTGTGGAGTAATTTATAGCCCTACATATATTTCAAATACACATGATGGTAGCCGGCTGTTTTGTCCTTGTAGATTTACGGACTTTCCTCGTGAAATGTGGCTTATATGTAGCATATGAGCTTGCCGAATATACCTTAGATCCAATGATGAACCCATATGAGAAGTCAGGAAATTAAAAAGGCAACTTGTTATTGTAAACGCTACTGATATCAAGTTGCATTCGGATATCGAGTTATATGAACAAAAAACAAACAAGCAAACAAAACAACCGCAGCGACAGGCGATAGGGAACTAACCCTAACCCTACGTGCGGGTGGCGGTGGGGGTCTATTTAACATTAAAGCATTTAACTTTTAGAAAAGTTAGAAAAGTCAATAATTATTATGTTAATTCATGATAAGATGGGCGAGTGCAGGGAACGATATATATATATATATATATATATATATATATATATATATATATATATATACCATATATTTAATTTACCAGATTTAATTTACTTTAATAACCATTTTAAAAAACGGCATAACAGGCATAACCAAACAGGTCGTCTCGCGGTGGCTGGCTATTGGGAGATAACGGACGAGTCTAGACAGAGCAAAAATGATTCAAAGGATCTGACCTGCATTTTGGGATTAAATTAATATTTGGATTAGAGCATTTCGGACCTTAAATATTAACAAGTACAACTGAATTTCCATGTGTAATTTTCATTGCTCCTGAAAAAATGTCTCGATCTCAGCATAAGCAAAGCAATATTATGTCATTTATACTGCAATGTATAATAATGAATATTTAAATTTTAAAAAATCCCATTCAAAGCTTTACGAGCCATGATTTAAAGTCACTAAAAGTTATATATTCACATTTTATTCACAATAGGATACATTTCAATGTTAAAAAAACAGATTAAACGACTAAAAAAATTGCAAAAACAAAAATAAACAAAAATTGTACTCTGTTTTTTAACCTTACATGTAACTAATATGATATGATGAGCTAGATCATATCTAAAGGACTTGACAAATAAACAGTTTTAATTCGATAATTCTGGACTTGTGTTTAGTGGATGGATGCAAACGGTGTATGTAGAATGTCTGAGTTTTAGTGAATGCTTTGGTAAGGGAAAGCGTCGTAGATCACACTGTCCACTTTGGTTATTCTCTCAGTCTGTACTCGTCGTCTTTGTTTCCCTTTAAAAATCGTCTACGAATCCCCTATATTAGGATATTAATTTTATTTACAGTCGCAATTAATAGGTTAAAGACATTTGCACTCCCATACGAATATTCTGCTACTCGCATGTTTCGCGCCCGCGTGCTTCAGGTAACGCAGGAAAGTAATTTTAGTTTACTGTTTAACTCACATAGTATAGTAATCAACATTGGAAACGTAAAACGTTTACGTCTGAAAAGTACGGAGATTTGTATTTGAGTTTCCTGCTAAATTGTGTTAGTTGTATGTTAGTTTCTTGTTAAATGTGTTGCTCTAAAAACTGTAAACAAGGCCTTTTGCCTTTAATTGTCACGGCCACCTGTGGCTTACACGCGCTGGTGTTAATAAATTATAACGGTAGACTAAATGGTTTATTAATGTGAAAATATCTCCTACCCGATTTCTGTGAAAACACCTCTCAGACTGTTTGCGAGTAAGCTAAATCCTTTATTCATACATGAGCCTAACGGTCGATTTGCTCAACTTATGTATGTGTTAATGTGGCAACCGTGTTCTGTACTAAGGTGTTAATAACAACAGTGGTCGAGTGAACACACCCCAGGGAATGCGCGTGAACCAGCACTTACTCTCCTGCTGCGTGGTGTCGCTGCCGCTGGTTAAGCCCGGGGACTCGAGCATTGTTCTTCCCGTTTCTCCCACGTTCTCGTCTGCCTGAGTACCGACCATTTCCCCCGCTTCCTCCAGATCCAACAGGTGGCTCACCGAGAAGTTCTTTTTGGCCTGCAGGTTTTCCAGGTTGGCTGTAACAGGACTCTCTAGTCTGCTGGGTATCGCTGCTCGTCTGTCCAGTACATGAGCATAGCTAGAAGTCATGACGCAAATCGGATACTGGAGAAAAAAACGATGTGCTGATGATAATAGGCGAGCCGAACTGTTCCTTGCATAGGCTACCAAAATATAACAATCCCTGCCTCCAGAAATCTCTGTCGCCTTTGTTTAGAGATGCACTCCAAGTGATGGACGCGGATACAACAGCAATAGGTTTTTCACTACAGTTTACAATTTATGGCACTTAAAGTAAAATGGTCGCGTCCACTGTAAGTCCTCCGCGCGGGGCTCATCCGTCCGCTATGACACGAATATAAGCGTTTCTGCTTCAGAGGCTGTTGTAGTTTCCTGAGAAAAGTCTTTTACTCCACGTACTTGTTAACGCAGGTCCGAGTCTGAGCGCGGTTTGCGTAAGTGGCGATGCCTAACAGATGCTCACGCTTGTAAAGCGGGCTGGCTGTGAGCGCGAGGAGGCTGGACACGCCGCCGCCTTCCCGAAGCTGACTCGCTCCTCCGCTCCTAACCGAACACTACATGCACGCACACACACAGGAACGCTGTTCCTGGCACTTCAAACGGCGCGCTCGTTGGCATGCAGCGGAGGCCCACGCGGCAGGGTAAATGAAAAATTGAGACCCCTGGGAGAGAAGATCGACCTAATAGGCGCTCGTAATTACGTGGCAAAGGCTTTGTGTTGTCTCTGACGTTATGCAGACCCCCTCTCTCCCTTTCCCGCGAGCCAATCCTCCCTGTCCCTTTTACGAATCCTTCCTCACCGCCAACAAACTGATAAGATCTCTTCTCCAACGCATCTCTCGAAAAACAGAACAATAAACGGAAACAACAATGACTATAAAGTCATGAACATCAAAGGACGACATTAGATTAATGTCATTAATGACATTAATGCAAGTGCTGATTTATTTGAGTTTTCTGATCGGGTGGTACCGGTATATCACGATCATTGTTAAATTGGCAACAGAACATGAATAACTTCCGTCTAATAATTATCTTCTGCCGCTTGGTTCATCATCTTCAAAGCAAAACGCATAAAAGTTTCCAAAAGTAGACGTCAAAATGTTCGCCCAATTTATTAGTAAAACAACTAGTTACGTAAGACCAATTTAACCAAAACAAATGTAGCCTAATCAGTCGCTTGTATAATGGACCTGCAGGTTCTTTATGGGCGTTTTGTAGACTGCAATAGAACCGAACCGAACAACAGTAACTCGCGTGCTGCTCCTCTTGACAAAGGTCTCGTGACGGACATTATTATACTCTGGATTTGGTGAGCAAATATTACCAGAAAAGAAGAAACAATGCGCCTGATAAACTACATGTGTGTGTGTGTGTGTGGGGGGGGGGGGTCTTGACAGGTACGGGTGGAGACCCATCCGTTTAATGGCAGGAATCTATGCGTCTCAGTACCACAGAGAACCCCGAGCTTCCAGCCCCCAGATCTGGGAAAAGAACACTTGATGCCATCAAAGGGAAACGGATTGAAACCACATGTTCTGCTTTCGTTCTTTCCATGTATTTAATTAAGCCGCCGTTGGGACCCAGTCGACTTTTTTCATCATTAGTTTTCCCTCCACATTCCTACGCGCCCGCACTGGTGCCCGTTCCTTTGCACGCGGCCTCTGGAACACTACCGATGGCGAAGGCCATTGCTTGCAATATGAAAATGTACAAAATCAATCATGCTTTCCCCTCCTGTGCTGGAGACAAAAATATTTTATGTCTTCGAGTTTACTATCTTCCGACTTCCATATACATGATAAACGGCAGTTATTATGTCATCGTAGCAATATGGGAGAAAATGAATGAATTTGTAAAATGATTCTGTTAATATCAAAGAAAGCTATTTCTGTGTTTGAAAAAGCATTTTAAATAAGCAATTTAAAAACTATTTAAAAAATGTAAAATGAATGTTTATACTTAAAATGGCCATTCTAAAACTATCATACGACTTTTCCTGAAATATCTTTAGATATTTCCTTTTATCTTTAGTCTTTTCGTTAAAATATAAAGCAATATAGTAACATCCAGGAGGTCAACTTCTATTAACCAGTTCTTTAAGATAAAATATATCTACGCATTGGTTCTTAAAGAGATGGGAGTTTTCTTTTTAAACAAAAGGTCTAAGATTCGGTTTAAATTGAAGAATTGTGTAACGGTTAGGCATACTATACTTGGTGTGATTTTTTCATGCCAAGACGGTGGTTTAATAAAAGTACACCGTTTAATTGTGTCGCTACGTCACGGAATCGAGGGAGAATCTAAAGAAAGAAAGAAACAGATAAATAAATAAGTAATAGCAGGCGTCGGAGTAGTTAAAGCAGTATCAGTAACATTGGAGCTATAACAATGATGACTCGGTGTTACTGATGTTATTAGCCTAAAAATATTAAAATGTGTTGTAATTCTAAAGCATTATTAAAGGGAATGTACTAAGACGTCTCATAAAGAATAACGGACGATAAGTTAGTGTGTTTCGATAAATTTACCCTACAATCTTTAATAGAAAATTATTTTAATTTAATTACGTTAGCCTAAATTAAATTATAGCCTCCTTATTTATACGAATATAGATATTTTCAAAACATGAACTCGGAAAGTCAGCGAGAATTTGCTTTAAAAACATTTCTAGACAGAAACACAATCACTAACTGGTTTGTGCATCAAACATATATCTTAATGCATTTCTATTTAATCCTGAGAGCTACAAAAGATCTAAAAATGCATTTATGATTTAGAGGTCAGTGTGGTGTCAGTTACTGTCCAGTCGGACCGACCTATCAGGACGCAGAGTCGTGCTCTGAAAGACGTTTCACACATACACAAATTGCAATAGTCCGTTTAATTAAAATGCTAAAAACCATGTTGCAAGATCATGGCAAACACGCTACAGTTAGTTTAGCAAGGGAGGGAAACACACAGTAAAATGCACGTACCCGAGGTTTGCGTTTTTAAATAGGCAAAATGATGAGTCAATACCATAAAATCACGAAGTGCTAAATTAACGCTCGCAAAAAGTTGGATTTATTTCAGTTTAAGTGTAAGAGCTAATTTACTTTTTACTAATTGACGCAGACCCTCTGTAAATAAATAAATAAATAAACCACTAGCAACTGAAATCAGTTGACATTTGCTCATGACCCCTTAAAAAGTTGCATGCGTGACCAACCCCAATATTTGAGGTAGGATTAAGGTTCGGCGCGAGACAGGACGTGAATTCCCCTGTCGCTGTAATCAAGAGGCACGTGTGTGTATGGCTGCATATGGTTTGCCGCGCAGAATGCGGAGAGTCAACACAGAAGGCCGTCTCACCGTAATTAGGGAAATAAAAGTGGACAGGAGCCACGTCGCTACTCTAATCAGCACCATGGGGTCGGTGGACAGCACTACCGTGTCTAGTCACGCTTAACAAACCGGGGCGCAATCAAAGCATGAAGGATTTGGTCAGTCATTAATAACCTCCCATTTAGGATGCAAACATGTTAATTTTCGATCAAGCGAAAATAATCTAGAGCATGAAAGTTCATTTTAGATTTTGCATAGAAACCAACACTGTTATTAATCTGATCTATCGCGTCTGAAAGTCCAGGGAAAAAATGTTTTGCGTTTCATCTAAAACAACAGAGTCAAACTGCAGAGTCAAAATATCATGCAGACCTCTGTGGGGGAAATCAAATAGATTAATAATAAAAAATCGTTATAATTGCTTTAAAAATAACAGTTCATGGATTTTTGTAATTATGTAAAAAAGTTCGTGATCTAAACTCGAAATTTTAAAGTGCATTAACCTCGAATTCATCTTAAAACTATTTACAGGCAAAGAGGTTTCTGAAATGCGATAAACCGTGAGCCTTGAAAACTATATTTAAATAACAGCAGTTACGCGAATAATTTATTACCTGCTCGCGATCATTAATTTAGGTAGGATATGACCCATCAGTCACGGTCATAAATAAAAGACGATGGTTGCAATAACCAGTACATGACCACATGGTAGAAACTGCAATAAAAGTTGATCTCGCCATTTTTCCGGACTTCTCGGGTTACTGATTCTTTTCAACCTGTCTGGGGGGGTCGGTGAATCATCCATCAGCGTCACGGCTCTGAAGTGCACGCGCTCTGCAATTAAGAACAAGGAGGCATAGAACAAAATATAATTGCTTGTATCTAAAACAAGGTTCATGTGTTTTACGGGGCTCCAGTCATCATGGTGACTTTAACGTTTAGTTTATTTTTCTAATTCATTAATGTATTTATTTAGCGTTTCAATATACAGGACCTGAACTCTAACAGATAACCGATGTGTTAGCTATAGGCTATGTAAGTACCCAACAGTTCGTTTGAAAGCAAATAAATTCGTCACAGGTGCCTATAAATTATGTAATTGAATTAGCTTCACTATCGGCCCAGTAAAGCAGAACGGTGAGTACAAGGGAGTGGCCCCAAGGCTAAAGGCAACGCGACTGGAAAACACGCCGACACGAGCTTTTGTGCTTTACGCACAAATCTGCAAATCAACTACGGACGTCCTGAGACGCACAAGTGCGGCCGCTGATAGACCAATTAAAGAAGCCCAGTTTATAGTTTCCCCGCGTACACACGTCCAGATGTGACCGGTCGCTGTAAAAAAGTTCGAGGAGAGGATAAAGAGCACAAACAGCTTCTAAATGTGGACGAGAAACTTTCTCCCAATTCCCCTTAGCAACACATCACTTCTACCGTAGGAAGAAACACTGTAAGCCAGACGGATGCGCTTAGAAACAAGAGAACAATTTTTAAAAAGTATTTGAAGTTTATTTTAAAACGAATCAAGAATGTAAGATCCAAAAAAAAACTTTAAAGAGGTTATAAAAAGCAGTTACCAAATATGTTAACCACGTGTACAATAAAGTTTAGGCAATTACTCTCATTAATTTACAAATGACGGACATTAGATTCACCATCACTTCAATTAGCGCGTGTTAAATGCTCAGACTTTCTCATGGGGAGTTTGTCTAACTGTGCTTTACTATTTTACGTCCATACCAATGACCAGCAGTTGACATCAGTACTTGAAACAGGTCAAATAACCTCCAAAGATGAATGATATCGTCTTGCCATTTTGTACAGTCTATGGTTTCCTTTTCTGAGCGCTTTCTTCTGAATATTTCTGAATATTTCATAAAGGGGGGGGGGGGTTCTCCGGGTTCGCAACACTTACACACAGCGCTGCAGCACACGGACAGCACAGACTTCCTCTAGCCAACGCAAATTTCTTTTTGCGCTTTTTAATTCTTGTGAAAAAATCACAATCACAGCCGCTGCCGATTTAGACACGATTGATACGTCTCATAGTCATTCGCGGATTATGCTGATTCGTGTGAAGTGTAAACACTGCCGTTTGGTTGCTGACCAAGCAATCGGTATGCAGCTGCACTACGCAACCAAACCATTCGGCACGAGCTACTTTCAATATGTCCCCTTTCATGAACTGTAAATGGTGGTGAACAGCCCACAAATACGCAACTGGTGCTCCACATGAACAAGGCTTTTCAGATTACAATTCACACCGGGAAAATCTGTTGTCAAAATGTATGACAGACCTCCAAAACTAAGTAAATAAAAAGTACTAACTGAAATTTTATAAGGAATGCTATATAGATGTAATTTTTTATAACTAGCAATATCGCCCTGCCATAAGTAATTAAAACAGAACCCCATAATGTTTTAGCATTGTTTTCTCCACCACAATAAATAATAAACTCATTTAAAAACTGTGTTTTATAATTAGCCTGAGAAGACATTTTATTCATTGAGCCTGCCTCACAGCAAACCCAGTCTGTGAACTAAAAGTCTATTATCCAATCAACCAGTCCATCAACTAGCCGCCAGTGTGTGTTAGGTGTGTAGTGTTAGGTGTGTATCAGAGGGCTAGCCCCCAGTGTGTGGTGTGTGTAGTGTTAGGTGTGTATCGGAGGGCTAGCCCCCAGTGTGTGGTGTGTGTAGTGTTAGGTGTGTATCGGAGGGCTAGCCCCCCAGTGTGTGGTGTGTGTAGTGTTGTGGTGGTGTGTGTGTAGTGTGTGTGTATCGGAGGGCTAGCCCCCAGTGTGTGGTGTGTGTGTAGTGTTAGGTGTTAGGTGTGTATCGGAGGGCTAGCCCCAGTGTGTGGTGTGTGTGTGTAGTGTTAGGTGTGTATCGGAGGGCTAGCCCCCAGTGTGTGGTGTGTGTGTAGTGTTAGGTGTGTATCGGAGGGCTAGCCCCCAGTGTGTGTGGTGTGTGTAGTGTTAGGTGTGTATCGGAGGGCTAGCCCCCAGTGTGTGGTGTGTGTAGTGTTAGGTGTGTGTGTATCGGAGGGCTAGCCCCCAGTGTGTGGTGTGTGTAGTGTTAGGTGTGTATCCCAGTGTTAGCCCCCAGTGTGTAGTGTTAGGTGTGTAGGGGTGTGTGTGTGTGTGTAGTGTTAGGTGTGTATCGGAGGGCTAGCCCCCAGTGTGTGGTGTGTGTGTGTGGTGTGTAGTGTTAGGTGTGTATCGGAGGGCTAGCCCCCAGTGTGTGTGTGTGTGTGTGTGTTAGGTGTGTATCGGAGGGCTAGCCCCCAGTGTGTGGTGTGTGTAGTGTTAGGTGTGTATCGGAGGGCTAGCCCCCAGTGTGTGGTGTGTGTGTTAGGTGTTAGGTGGGCTGCCCCCAGTGTGTGGAGGGTGTAGCCCCCCCAGTGTGTGGTGTGTGTGTAGGTGTGTAGTGTTGTGTGGTGTGTGTATGTTAGGAGGGCTAGCCCCCAGTGTGTGGTGTGTAGTGTGTAGTGTTGTGGTGTGTATCGGAGGCTAGCCCCCAGTGTGTGGTGTGTGTGTAGTGTTAGGTGTGTATCGGAGGGCTAGCCCCCAGTGTGTGGTGTGTGTAGTGTTAGGTGTGTATCGGAGGGCTAGCCCCCAGTGTGTGGTGTGTGTGTAGTGTTAGGTGTGTATCGGAGGGCTAGCCCCCAGTGTGTGGTGTGTGTAGTGTTAGTGTTAGGTGTGTATCGGAGGGCTAGCCCCCCAGTGTGTGGTGTGTGTAGTGTTAGGTGTGTATCGGAGGGCTAGCCCCCAGTGTGTGGTGTGTGTAGTGTTAGGTGTGTATCGGAGGGCTAGCCCCCAGTGTGTGGTGTGTGTAGTGTTAGGTGTGTATCGGAGGGCTAGCCCCCAGTGTGTGGTGTGTGTAGTGTTAGGTGTGTATCGGAGGGCTAGCCCCCAGTGTGTGGTGTGTGTAGTGTTAGGTGTGTATCGGGGGGGCTAGCCCCCCCCAGTGTGTGGTGTGTGTGTAGTGTTAGGTGTGTATCGGAGGGCTAGCCCCCAGTGTGTGGTGTGTGTGTAGTGTTAGGTGTGTATCGGAGGGCTAGCCCCCAGTGTGTGGTGTGTGTAGTGTTAGGTGTGTATCGGAGGGCTAGCCCCCAGTGTGTGGTGTGTGTAGTGTTAGGTGTGTATCGGAGGGCTGTGTGTGACCCCTCCCCCTCTGCATCGAGCTCCAGCTGCAGCATCAGTTCCTCCAGTTTGCAGGCTTTGCGCAGCTCATTCTGCTGAATGATGGTGCAGAGGTGCTCCGTCAGCTGCTCCTTCGCCTCCGTCTTCTTGTGCAGATCCAGCTTTGCTGCCACATATTCCGCCTCTGCCTTCTCCAACCGCTTCCTGTCTCGCCAAACAGGGACAGAGCAAGTCAGAGAACTTCAGCTCAAAGTGCTAATAATATGTGAATGTTACATGGGGCCCGTTAGTAAGATGAAACATGACCAGACCAGCTGGTCCTCACTAATGTTTATTCGCTCATAGCCGCTCAGCATACTCCATCTTAGTCCGAAAGAATTAGCAGAGGCATTCACCTCATCACCGTTCAATGATGGATGCAGGGTTCTGCGCAAGATAATGGGGCATACATGTCATCACCCTCGTCTTTCATACCCTTGTGTATATGTTCCAGTGAACAAGCGAAAGCTGATCCATGAGCAAGTTCCGAATCAAACCATAACAGAGCGTGGTCGAACGAAGACAATGAACGGTTTCACAAAAGACCCTCCCACGCCCAAGGTGAAAGAATGCAAGAGTTTGCAACGTCGCAGATAAAATTAACTTGGAGTATGAAGCTCTAGGGGGCAGTATTTCCACCAAATGTTCTTTACAAATGAATACAATGATCACCTATTAAGGTAAAGCCTGCTCCAAATATCACTTGAGCAGTTTTTCAGGTTTTCCTTACACGTAGTGACTATTGTTGAAGAGAATCTGTCAGTAGTCAGATACTCTTCTCAGTACAGAACAGTGATGAAAATGTAAATTCCTACCAAATTCATAACAATGTCTAACAGCATTTTATGTCTTTTCAACAAATCTCCAGGAACTCATCTGAAAATGATGCAGCCACTTCAGCTGCTGTTGGGTGAGAAAGCATACTGATACTGATGCAGAACAGTGGTCACATCTCAAAAGATGCTGTTTTTGCTTCATTCATTCATTCAGAACATAAATACATGATGCAATGGGGGACAACAGACACCACAGGAAGTCAAAAAACAAACAAAGTAAACAAAAAAATGCCAAGAAGTTTGTCCACAGCAACAGACAAACTACTATCAGACAAAAACCCTTCATGAATCCAAGTTAGGACAGTTACCGCAAGAAGTGCTGAATGTGTTTGTGGCATTAACGGCCACAGTTACGGCTGTGATGAGCCTGGCCTGTATCCACGTGTAATCTGACAATGGGATTAAGCAGAGAATGTGTGACAGCTATACATTATGTGCATAATGTAATATAAATCTGGTGTGACTCACTGAGGTTAAAAATCACACCAAACACTGGGCTGAACAGTGCGACGTCGTTAAAGACGAATGCGTTTTAGCTCAGCAATTTTTTTTTGCTTCCTCCATCATGCTAATAACTTCATCGTTCCAGCATGGAGTGTTCATGAGGAAGAATGGGACACGGCACAGAACGAGGAGGGATGAGTTCTGGCAACACCACAAGCTTGAAACTGAGGCTAAAAGACACAAGAAACTCAGGGGTTTGTTACCATGCTGTGGAAAAATCCATGCTGGCCTGCTCTATCAGCTTCCTGAGAATAGCGATGTCATTTGACACAGAATCATCCAGAACTTGAAGCTCCTTCTGGATCTTCTTGAGCTTGATGGCTTCTGCTTGCGTCTGCTTAGACCTGCAGTACAAGGGAATTCAGCTTTTCTGCAACACCCACCCCCTAATTGCACTGTACTTTACAAGAGTTCTATAACCCGTGATCATTATTGCCACAAGTGATGGCAGTAATGATCATGAGATGTTCTTACTTTTCAGCTATGGTCTTAGCAAGGAGGGCTTTACGCTTTTTATTCTTCTCTTCCATCAACCGCTGCTCCCACTGAAGATGCTCTAGACGGGTCTTCTCTCTTCTAGAGAGAGAGGGGAAAAAAAACATAAGCATTACTTTGGGGGGGGGGTACAAGAGTGTGGGTTGGCAACACACGTTTAATTTGTGCTATAAATTGTGCAAGACATTTCAGATGATGACTAATATTAAGTTTCTTACTTTAAAATTAAGGCAGAAAAATGTCTGCCTCGTTTCAAACACTCTCTGGAAAAGCATTAGACTTACTAACAATTCCACTTCCTGTTGGTCCAGTTCCTTCACCATCACAGCCGGCTCTTCTGAGGGTGGCTCTAGGTCAGCCTTGACGATATCTTGCTCCGGCGGTTTCAAACGTTGTTCGGGTGTTTTGCTTGAACACGTAGGAATGGATTCAGGCTGCGGAAGGGGACTGAGCTGTTGGGCTGGTGACAACTGCGAGCCACAAACTTCATTCTGCTTGGCGGCTGCCTGCAAAGCCTTCTCTCGCTGCAGCTGCAGACGGCTCCGGTTTGTGGGAGCTGGTCTCCGACCTCGTCCAAACGAAGTCGGTACCGCATCATCTGTTAGGTTAGGTAAATAATATGTAGATGACGAATGACTTTCTCATGAAACTATCTGTAAAGTGTCCGAAATGCAAAACAATTTTTTGATCTACATACATATGTGTGTGAACGTGCGGAAAAACACGGTTTGGAAATATGAGTTCAAACGAAGCGATATTAGGGAAATGAAAACCTGAACACCAGCACTGGACTTTCTGAACTTACTTGTGTCGCCTTTCTTCTGTATTCTTCGCAGTTCTTCATCTGAAAATCCAGCCCACGAAGCCATTTACACAAAAATATTGACCAACATATATTGTCAATGTGCCCTTTGTTGACAACAACTGTCAACATTTAAAGAAAGAACCGTTTTACAAAAGTGTTCCGCATGTCTGTAAACAAAATCTGTCGATCGCCATCTTTGTGTATAGCCGATGCCACGTTCAAGACCCAACACGGTACTCTCTATAGGTGTCTACAAATATTGCCTGATTTTTCCGAAATAAAAAAGAAGTAAATGGTATTGTTGTCATTTTTACATATACATTCAATATCTATATAATTTTTAATTTGTCGACTTCACAGTACATTTTTAGACATGTATGAATTTTTATATGTATGAAAGTCCAGGTAAACTATAGATGTCAGGCAATATACTGGCAATTACATGGAAGTACCTCAAACGTGCAACGTTGCATTTGGATAACGTCAGGCGTTAACTAGTAGTAGTAGGTTAAGTAGGCTTTTGAAACGATGGACCCATTAATGAATATTTTAATACTTATCTAAATCTCATACTCGTATTTCTCCATATATGTATTACTGTCATTTTATTGCTGAGAATGTCCACTGAAAGTGAGCATGTCTACCAGTCTGTGCTAGTCACTTTTACACACACAGTCAGTTAGTCACTCACTGTTAATTAATTACCCACTCGGCCTCCTCTGAATTTCCCTTCAAGCTCGGGTTGTCTACCAGCTTTCAAGCTCGAGGGTCCAGCATAATATCTTATGTGCTCCCATGACTTCTCTCTTCTGGAGAGAGATCTTAGTTGTTGTTCCTGGGATCTGCTGAAACTCTTCTCCCAGTTTGTGGGACACAGCCCCTAGTTCCACAGGGACCACCGCTGCCTTCATCGTCCACATCTTTCTTAGCTCTCCTCTCAGTTTTTGGTATTTCTCAAGCATGTTCTTTGTTCCTGATGTTGCTACCACAGTGCTTTATCTTCTGCTGCTTATCCATCACTACATCTGGTTGCTTAGGCGTTGCTATTTTGTTAGTCTGTATGTGGACACCGCAGAGGATCTTAGCTCAGTCATTCTCCACCACCTTCAGGGGAGTATTCCACTTGGGCCTTGGAGTTTTCTGGATCTGGGGTCCTTTCTGGTGTGGTAGATCCCAGCCTCTGTAGATCTTGTATTGATATCTTGTTCCTGTGCTCCCATGATGCCCCTGTCTTTCATTCCAGCCGTTTGTAGGATTTTCCAAATCCTCCACTTCCACTATGTGCCGGTGGTACATGCTGTGCAGGTGTTCATCCTCCCATGACGGTTCCTGTTCCTCCTCAGGTTCCTGCAGTCTGAGGAACTCACTAAGTACTTCATCACGTGGGCCCATCTTCCCGACATACTCCTGGATCTTGGTTGTTTCATCCTGGATTGTGGTTCTGATGCTCACTAGTTCTTGGCCTCCCATCTTCTTCTTAGTGTACAGTGTCAGAGTGCTGAGTTTGGGATGAACCCTCTGTGCATTGTGAGGAGTTTCCTTGTGTTGATGTCAGTGGCTTCTGTCTCCTCCTTTGATCAGGTTATTATACCAGCTGGGTATCTGATGGCTGTTAAAGTGTGTGTGTTGACAGTCTTGTTCTACCTGTAACTGATTTCCTTCTAGCCTGTTCATGATTTCCACTTGCCTGTGGGATTCCAAGGTACTTGTAGCTGCCCTCAACATCTGTTATGTTACCTTCTAGTAGTGTGATACCTTCAGTTCTAGGTTCAGCAGGCACAAGGAACACGAACACATTCTCTAATTAGCTTTAAAGATATGTAAAGAAAGCTTTATTTTCTGTTTTTCATATGATGGTAGTTATATCACACAGTGGTTTCTGTATCAAGTTCATTTTAAGGCTAAATGTGTTTGTGTCATAACCAGAACACCAAGAACACCAAATCAGACTGCTGGAGCCAGTGTATAATTCATGTCTTTGTATTACCCTCTTCACCTTTGGCTAGCCATCTTGTTTTGCTTGTAGCCAAAGAGGTTGAAGGTCAGTGAAAACACAAGCCTGATATAAACAGTGCCAAGCAGGCCAACAACAGTGAAATGTCAAGCAGCTGTATCAACTATCACTTTGAAACTCTCAGAGGAAACATCAGGACTTGTGCATGAAAGTGTCAGACGGACTGTGAGGTCTACCTGGTGGCAGGTTTTACAGTTCCAGTTAAATAGACATGTATTATCACATGTATTATTCTAATGGCCTTAGTTCACAAACAAGAAAATATATAAACCATAATGAAAAGTGAATGAATGACATTAGACTCAGGAATAAGTCCATATATTGCCGAATTGTTTACAAATAAAACTGTATTTCTAAGTGTTCTAAGTTTGATTCATTTGAAATGGGTTTTAGTTAGGTTTTAGTGCTGTTAGCTCTCAGGGGCAGTACTGACATTTATCATTTATCTTTTCTGTTTGTAATTGTGTGTTACAAACTTTGTGTTTTGTGTGTCTGATTTTATGTACTTTAGCTATTAAATGTTTTTAAAATGTTATTGAAGACCAACTTTTAGATTAACTTGTATATTTTATGTAAACTTCATCTTTCTATTTAAATTAATAACCTTTACAATTTTGCATTTCAATGTGTGTGAAATGAAAGACGACTCAAATGACCTATCACAGAAGACCCACTGAAATGGAACAAGTAGCTAAACGGGGCATTAACCAGAACAAATGCCATTGACGTGTGCTCTCTGGCCAAGATGAAAAACAACCCACATCCAAAAGTGCTGAGGCTTTATGGCATTTACCAGTGCACCCAGTTCCCGTGGCCACGATTAGCCGCGCTTGTTCGCTAGCACACATCGGGTGAGCTGAGTTTTGCTTGCGGCGAGCTGCTGTGGTCCAATGGCACAGACTCTGCATGGAAACATCCAGGGATGAAGACAGCAAGCTAACCATCTCAGCTTCAAACGCACGTCCAAAGGTAACGTGAAGGCATCAACTCACATTCAGTTACTGAACCAGACCACGGACGCACAAACCTACACTGTAAATAAGTCCTGAGTGAGAAAAAATATTTGAAACTACTGGGTGGCATTTTTTAAAAAGTCCAAACAAACATGAAAGTTTCCATCTGTAAATTACACCCTAGCTCTCCCTGTCCCTCCCAGGAGTGTGACTCCTGAACAGGGTCCAGCCTTTTGAAGCTGCTGCTTCCACCTGCCAATGGCAACACTGTTCCCTGCTTTAAATACTTCACATAAAACATGACTGTTTTCGTAAGATGTTTCCTCGTAATGATCACCCCTTAATTCAAACACATTGGCAGCTGCCTCTGCAGGATTCTATTTGATGTGCTGGCCCTTTTGGCCCTGGAGGTGGTGGGTTGTCATGACAGCATACTTCAACCAGACAGAGAACCGGAAGTAAGGGGTTTCACAACTGAGCTGAACAGATGCTGATCTCTCTCTCTCTCTCTCTCTCTCTAACCCCCCTTCTCTCCCTGATTCAAACTGATGCCAGAATCCACTAATGCCAGAATACGTTCCAGCACACGGAAGTCAATAACACACGTGCCTCAGTCAACCTTCAGCAAGACTTAATGAACTCTGCTAAAAGAATGGATGAAACATCATTGTGGAACTATCTTCTACTGTCTACTATCATTGTGGGGCGACTAAATCAAGATCCACCCCTCTCTCAGAGTCCTTTAAAGGCAGATGCCCATTTTATGTTCATTTTGGGAACCAGATATCTGTGCACCTAAAAAGTGAAGCACCTTTGATAATGAGGATGAATATGAATAATGAGGATGAACATCAACAATGAAGATGAACATCAACAATGAGGATCTCTCCAAGGCAACCTGACTCATGTAATTGTTCATAGCGTGAGGACAAGTGTGGCAGGTGTACCATGTATACAGCCTGTGAGCAGAGTAAATTCTGTGCTTCCAGTGTTCCTGTGTAGAGGGAAGGTAGTTCTACAGTACAGTACCTGGGTGTACTGTCCCCTAGGGAGCAATACACTGATACAAGACAAATATGATATTATGAACAGAGTCATCTATATTAATTTGACCAGTCAGTTTGCCCCTGAGTGCAATAACATACTGCGACCAGTCAAGACTTAATTAAATGGAAAGAGTTTTCTAAGGAAATGGATGACGGCAAAGCCGTAAGATCAACTAGCAGCTCGTCGACAGCCGCAGTTCAGCGCTCGAAAACGAGATAGTATGAAACAGTTCTCATGAACCTAATGTACTGGAGCCTCGTTAATCATATGAGGTGGTTCCCTCGAAGCATAGCAGATAGGAAAACATGATGCATTATGTGCGATACTGCCAGAGGGCATTCCTTTGGCCAAAAGCAACATATTTCCTAAAACACCAGCTGTGTAGTGCAACACAGATCGCTATTTATTGCTTGACTAAAAAGAATTCCCATGTGAAATGTCTTGAATTATGTAAGGAAAAAGGGAGGGGGGTGCGGTTTGTATCTGACAGGCTTTAGGTGGAAATGTTGGCAAGTGGCCCAGATCATTAAGGCCAATCAGACGTGGGCATAACTCAGACATAATTAGGCAGGAGTGAGTCAAGACTCAGCAAGTGTGCACGGTGCCCTTTCTCTGACTCAACACCATCGATAAAAAACACAACTTCACCCAATCAGGCAGGAAACCCGATGGAAAGATAAACATCCAATCCAGGGAGCCGACCTTGAGGCGCAGAGGGCGGAGGTCAGACTGGGGATGATTGGGGGTCGGAGCCGTCCTGCGCGCACGGGTTGAACTCGGGGCAGACGTCACGGCTCGTGCGAGTGCCTGCAGATTTAGCTCCAACGGTATCCGAAGACTCCACCCTCTGCAGAGCAGCGCGCATTCTGTGTGTCTGTGACCCCCAGAGCCGCCCATCTGTGAAGCGTTTGGGCACCCAGACTGAGTCTGCATGACTTCAAGAACTAATGAAAGAAAATGTTTTAGTCACTGTGTGTGTCATGTTCTAATTGTCCCAGACTCAAGGTACTTAGTGAAGTGGAATTCTGAGCCCACGCAGGAATTTGATTAGCCAATCTGTCATATTAAATTCCCCCATTTTCACCATTTTCCTTACTTATTTATTATTTTGCCATTTTCTTATTTTTCATTTTCCTTATCCTTTTTTTTTTTTTTTTTTACTATTTTTCCATTTTTCTATATTTCTCCATATTTGTTCATTTTTCAGCCTTTTTATTTTCCTTTTTAAAATATTTTTCCTATTTATTTATTTACTATTTTCCTATTTTCCCCATTTTCTATTTCCTCTTTTTTACCAATCTTTTTCATTTTGCTTTTATGTTACATTTTTTTAAATTATCTGTATTTTTGGCTGTTTTTCAATTTTTAGATATTTCTTCCTATTTTTGCTTTCTTCTTATTTCTTGTTATTCACCTTTTTTCAGATTCTGGGATTTTTTGGGATATGGGGGCAGCAAAAAAGGACATGCATGTCTAAATCAACACACGGGGGATATAAAAGAAACTACTACAGAGGTTAAGGAACGACAAAGAAGGAGGAATAATGCAACACGAACAGAGGTAACCAAAGGCACAATAAAACACAAACAACAAGATAAAAACCAGGGAAGAATATGCACAGGGACATGAACAAGGAACACCTGGGCATAGAGAACAGGAAGCACTAGAGTGGAGACATAGGGGAGGGGCGTGAGAAGAGGAGTAGAGCCAAAACAAAACAAAAGCACATGGCACAAGAAACACCACGGCGCAAAAAGATGAGACAGTTGAACAAGGCGGGCAACTGTGACAGAAATGTAATCTACAAATAAAGACATTTAATGATGATTTTACAAGGAAGCCAAATTTGAACATACAGCAAAAGTCATATAGTGTATGCTTGTTCCTGTGGGTAATAATGAAGCAAGGACAGACCACAATGCAGTGCTTTTCTCTGCCCAGTCTGCCAATAGTCTGCTAGTCGTCTGTAAAGATGTTCTGCCTGTCTGATGTAAGCTGCTGTTTTCCAATATTTGGGCAAAAGGTTGAACTACAGATTAAAGGTTCATCTGTCCTTGAAGATCCCTGAAAGATGCTTTGGCATTTGTTTTTGGTTTTATTGCTTGTCTGTCTTGTGTGTGTGTGTGTGTGTGTGTGTGTGTACATGCCCCCACATCTGGACATTATCAGTATAGAAACAGATGAGGCAAATGAATACCATTCTTGACTTCCACTGATATGGTAAGCACAAATTCAGGTTCGGAAGCCAAAGATTAATACTATACTATAAATCTTTAGCACTGCAAATCTCTGAATAAGACTATTAATAATTTAATTAGTCTGTTCCAATTCTTCAAATTTGCTATTATAACTAGTAATAGTACCTTACTATTTATCAGTTGATTCATTAAAACTGAACTATATTATTATAAATTATATCATTTTTTCAATCAGAACATTTTCTCAATCTCAGTTCATATACAGCAAGAAAAAGCACACTGCCGATGGTGAAGCGCTTCAGGGACAGGACTAGGTACAGGCCCGCAGAGACGACGTAACTGCTTCAAATTCACCTTCATAAAGCAAGAGGGCATCAGAGAGGTCATCACTCGTGTAAACACAATTAAAGCGCGAGTTGCTGTTTAACCTCAAGCAGACGATGTGAGTGGCTGGAGATCCAGAATGACCATCCCAGCCCCCCCCCCAGCCCCCCCTCCACAGCCCCCCACGCCACAGTCCTGCCTGGGACTCTTTTAAGCCTTTCATATAAATAACTGGGAACATATACTGACATGCAAAATCTCCTTTAAGTGGCTTCATAATTTCCGCTTTTATGTGGTTACTGGGCACTGGTTTACGTTTTAGTTTACATTTTAGTTTACATTTTAGTTTACATTTTAGTTTACGTTTTAGTTTACATTTTAGTTTACGTTTTAGTTTACATTTTAGTTTACATTTTTGCTGCCATTTATTTATGGCATCTATAAAGTTGGCTTTATGTGCTGTTTGTGCCGATTTGTTACATAAAATAAAAAACATTGTTGGTGCTGCTTTGTTTTCTAAATATAACTTTATATTTCAAAAAATGTTTATGGCCAGGATTAATTTTACAGCGCATTAACCTCCCTCCATCCCAAACCAAAGCAAAAGTAAACAAATTTGTATAATTTGTTTATACTCATTTATGCTTATTTCATGCTACACAAAAATTTAGTCTGTTGAAATATTTTACACTCAGTTCACAGTGTTGAGCCTATTTGAGTGACACATTACACTCAGTGCAGTGTTGAGCCTAATAATGAATAATATGTCAAACATTCAATCAGGGTCAGCAGCATGTGAGTGTGTAACTGAGTGTGTAACATGTACACTCATGTTTGACATATTGCACGCTCAGTTCACTAGGACAATGCCCCAGACCAATGGCTGACTTGCATGTCTAATGCTAGAAGAACCAAACCTTCACAATCAGTAACACATATGACATATTCCTAATAATTTGTCTGTAAATGTATATATATTGTATAATAGTTGTGCTTACACACACAAACGTTGCGAATAATTGAATCTCAATTAACCATGGGAACCAGTAACCATGGGAACCAGTAACCATAGGAAGGATAACATGCTACTAGTATTCCTACTTATTCTCTCTCTGACTCTGTCTTTCTCTCTCTCTCTTTCTCTCTTTCAGCAGTCTACTAAAAATGCATTAATGAACATCTGGTCATAATTACTGAAGTGTAACTATCAGCACCATGATACTAACCAGCTCTGATCCCCAGTGAGCAGACCTCTCTCCCTGTCTCTCTCTCTCCCTCTCTCTCTCTCTCTCTCTCTCTCCCTCTCTCTCTCTCTCCCTCTCTCTCTCCCTCTCTCTCTCTCTCTCTCTCTCTCTCTCTCTCTCTCTCTCTCGCTCTCTCTCTCTCTCTCTCTCTCTCTCTCTCTCTCTCTCTCTCTCCCTCTCTCTCTCTCTCTCTCTCTTCCTTTTCACTCCAACATCCACAGCCAGCCCTGGGGCCTAAAATAGTTTATATGGGACTATTTAATGCTTTATTGTAGGAGTAGCTGGCACAGTGAAACCCACTACCACCTACATCATCAGCCTTTGTGCTGGGCCATTCCTGTAAAACATGTTGAGGAAACTTGCAGTGACCAGCTGCAAAGGCTTTTTGAGTGTGTTTTTGTTTACTGTTATTTTGGAAAGATGGAGTATTTAATTCACGTTTCTATATGAAGTTCAGCAATCGTAGTATTATTAAACATATCTTTATAAATCATACTCGAATACATTTTTGTTGCTCGTCTAATGAGTGGTTTATTTTCTAGAAGCACACTGTAAGATGATATTAATTTAACCTGTTTCCTAATCCCTCTGGTACAGAAGTGGCCAACATTATGTTCTGAATTTGTGAAGCTCTGAAAATGCTGTTGCAAAGATTTCATATTTTTATACAGGTGATGTAATTGGTCATACAGGTGATGTGTAGGTTCAGCTCCATCCTGATGTTACTGACCCCCTATCTGCTGATGTTACTGTGGATTTTCCTGACTTGAACTTTATTTAACTGTAATGCAAATACTTTCCATTACATTGAAAATATAGAGATTTCCCCTTTAAATATACACAAAAGATAATATGTAAAAAAGTATCTGTATTATACTACTAAGCTTTGTTTTAATGGATTAGACTGAAAATAAAGTCAGTAGTATTGTGTCTCCTACACCTACTGCCAAGCCTACACCTACTGCCTTGAGCCTGCTTAATCCTTCTTCGAATTTCTACAAAGTCCCTCCTTCCATACACACACCTGTCCTATGTGCTGCGTGCAGAACCATTCACTGATAGGACCGCCTCCACGTAGAGATGTTTCCTGAACAGTTAGTGTAGCAGCATAATGTACAGAGTGATTGTTTATTAGCTAGGTCTGCTTGTTGGCTCATTGTTAGATAACTATTTCAGTGTGAGCTACAAGGATGTAGAAACATTTTAGGTGAAGTGTCATTTTAATACAGGCTTATCTCAGATGTAATTGAGCACTTGAATGAAGAAATAAAAAAAGAAACTTCATCTTACTTTGCTAAAAATACTTTGCACTAATGGGTAGAAATCAGTCAGTATGCTTTGATGTGGAACTCAGCATTTAATCAAAGTGGTTTTCCTCTCGGTTAATAAAGAAAACAACAATTTAGAAATTAGATGTTTTTCAGTGACTCTAACTAGTACAAATTTTAGATACATTTTACAGTATACCAGACTTCAACTAGTACAAACGTAGTAAATTTTTTGGGAGAAGTCATTGCTGTTTTTAAACTCCATAATCCTATATATAACAGTTCACATGGATTTGCATGTGTGTGCATATATCGCATATATGTGTCACACACTGGAATACAGCACACGCTGGGTAACTTTACTGCTTCCATCTACTTTATGAAGGTAATTAAACATTTACAGTTATTTTGTGCTGGTGGAAAGTGCAGCTTGTGTGTTTTGTGGACAGTTTACTGCAGGGAAAGAGATGTTGTTGGCTTTTTATGAGAAGCCACAGGCTTTCTGTGATGTGTCAGGAACAAAAAGGGTGTGAACACACTGCTCTCGTTTGCTCTGCAACTCTGTGTTTCCCCTCTGCCATCTAACTTCATGCCCCAGTGCTGACAGGACTTGAGTCAGGACCCAAACTAAAACACATAAAAGTTTAAAGGCTGCCTTGGGTTAATCTCTTCAGCCATCCCAAACCAGCAGCCCAAATGTACCAATAGCAGAGCCTCCTCAAACCATGGGTGGCCAATCATCTCACAGGCACAAGCAGCCATGACAGGTACATTGTCATCGGGATAGTGGGCACCACACTGGATCCACCGCCAGTCATACTTGAACCTCTGCCAGTTCTCATTACTTGCAGACCTGGGTGACATTGGCCTTGTGTTCTACCACGCTTGTCCTTTTCTAGTTGGACACTCAAGAATTGGGGAAAATGTTCAAAATGTGTTTTTGTTTTAGCTAACATGGCTAGGTGTGGGGGAGGGGAAAGTAAAGGCATCTGTCTTTGTTTTAGCATCAGTTATATATACACAAGGCATGAGTAAGTATGGCAGTTTTCTGTAACGGTCTGGGTAGGACTAATTAGATCCATATCTGTGGCATTGTTTTGGACGATGATCAGTGATTTCTGTGTGTGTCATTCAAGGCCGTTGCAGGTTGTAAAGTTGCTGTGTTTATGGTGATCATTCCAGTTTTGTAGCCATGAAAGCTACAGTGAAGACCCAAAAACAAGCTCAGGAACACCGTCCAAAGTTCACAGTGGTGATTAATGTGCAGTGCATGAATCGATTCACAGTGGTGATTAATGTGCAGTGCATGAATCGATTCACAGTGGTGATTAATGTGCAGTGCATGAATCGATTCACAGTGGTGATTAATGTGCAGTGTATGAATCGATTCACAGTGGTGATTAATGTGCAGTGCATGAATCGATTCACAGTCTCAATGTGCAGGGGGAAAAACAAAAGCAAATAAACTGTTTTTTTTCCATGTCACACTTCCAAACAACACTGCTCCATTCTGAACCAGGGCTGGACTACCTGGAGTACCTACGTGTGCAAATGTCCTGGAATCCCAGTGTACTCTGGTTAATACTAAACCTAACCAGTTCAAACAAGCAGGTGTGTTTGAGAAAGGATGTCATCAAAATGTGTTCATTTTAAAAACTTGCTTCAAGCAGTGAATCCTTGGGCCCTCTATGTATTGTTGACTTGCACAGGCCTTATTGTGGAAAACTATGGTCAGTAAACTTCATGTCTGGCACTGAGTTTTCATCACTTACTGTCAGCTTCTTTAAGACTGACGAGTGAAGAGCAAGATTATGAGAGACAGTTGAAGCCAAAAAAAGCCTCAGCTGTTAGTTATGGGTAAAGTAACTTTTGTTTAGGTAACCGCAGTGCACTAGAGCAGGAAAAGCACTTTGCTTGCACATCTGATGAAGGACGTCTGTCCCACCTGTCCCACCTGTCCCACCTGTCCGTGCTCCGTCCCACCTGTCCCACCTGTCCGTGCTCCATCCGACCTGTCCGTGCTCCGTCCCACCTGTCCCACCTGTCCGTGCTCCGTCCGACCTGTCCGTGCTCCGTCCCACCTGTCCCACCTGTCCGTGCTCCGTCCGACCTGTCCGTGCTCCGTCCCACCTGTCCCACCTGTCCGTGCTCCGTCCGACCTGTCCCACCTGTCCGTGCTCCGTCCCACCACCTGTCCGTGCTCCGTCCGACCTGTCCGTGCTCCGTCCCACCTGTCCCACCTGTCCGTGCTCCGTCCGACCTGTCCGTGCTCCGTCCCACCTGTCCCACCTGTCCCACCTGTCCGTGCTCCGTCCGACCTGTCCGTGCTCCGTCCGACCTGTCCGTGCTCCGTCCCACCTGTCCCACCTGTCCGTGCTCCGTCCGACCTGTCCGACCTGTCCCACCTGTCCGTGCTCCGTCCGACCTGTCCCACCTGTCCGACCTGTCCCACCTGTCCGTGCTCCATCCGACCTGTCCCACCTGTCCGACCTGTCCCACCTGTCCGACCTGTCCCACCTGTCCGACCTGTCCGACCTGTCCCACCTGTCCGACCTGTCCCACCTGTCTGACCTGTCCCACCTGTCCCACCTGTCCGACCTGTCCCACCTGTCTGACCTGTCCCACCTGTCCTGCTCCGTCCGAAAAACATCCTGTACTTTGTACTTCACAAACGTTTTTGATCTCTCTCATCTCTTTGGTTTCTCATATATATAAATATATGAGATATATATATATATATATATATATATATATATATATATATATGATATATATATATATATATATATATATATATATATATGAGATATATATATATATATATATAATTCAATGTAAGTAACTGCAGTGTACTTACAAAAAAAAACGTTTACTGAAATCCACAAAGTTTCCAGAGAAATGGGTCATTTCAGACAGAGATCCTTACATATAGCCAATAAAATGGGTACGCACACACACACATTCACACACTTTTCATGCTCCCTCAGATCCACAGTTCCCACCTCTGTCCCACAGATCCCGAATGAAGGAAGCAACGGGTTTCTGAAGTATTGTGCGAGTGTAAATCCTGTGTGTGTTATCAAACATTTTAGGCTGTTGCGCGAGCTCCACTAAATGAGAGTGCGCATCATTTGTGCCTGTTGGCAGGTACAGAACAAAATCTGTAGAGAACAAACACAGGCGAACAGCCCACAGAGAACCACTGCACAGAAGCAACATTCTCAGGGTCCCAATTTCAGTCTCACTCATGGGCTTTGTGGCAGACAATTTTTAAATGGCAAACTATAACTTCCCATGAGAGGGCAAACTAGAATAGCCCCTGCCGTCCTTTCACCCTCCCACACACACAAACACATCCTCACACCGAATTCTCGCTGGACCCAAGAGCAAGCATTTCATGTTCATGGGAAAATACTAGGAGAGAATGAAGACCCAGTGGACTACAATTAATCTGTAACAGTAACGCTTTCATGATGTACTCGTGCGACAGCAGCGATGGATTATCTCATTACCTCATTGTTGTACAGGAGAATTGTATACAGAAGAATGATGCGTGTAGATAAATGTCGGGGGTGAAAAAAAAACATTTTTACGAACTGCAAACAAGATGAGTTATAGCTGAGACTGTCAATGTCTCTTTTCTGTCAGGCAAGCGTATGTCTCTCAATTGCGCGCGCAAGCGCTCGCGCACGTGCACCCCCTCGCGTCCCCTTTTAACCCACTCAGCAAAAAGTTTCATTTAACGCAGCGTGACGCTGTGAAAAACCGACAACCGTCTGGTTTTCTCATCCTTCCTCTGCCACGAATAGTCAGAGATCACTTCTCTGGTACAGCTTTGTCCGATGGCATCGAACGATGTGCAGTAAAAAAAAAATTTAAGCCCCCTTTAAGGTGGCTGGTCGGCCGTTATTTGAACGGTTTAATATTTTCCACGCCATACGTCCGGACCCTTTTTTTTTTTTTTTTTTTTTTTTTTACAGTTGGCGTCAGAGTGTGCAACAGGTCTGGGAGCAGCCGCTTTGAAGTCTCTGTTGTCTTACCACATCTGCTGGCAAGATGTGCGCGCGGGTGATGTTGCTCTGAGGGGTTATGGAGGTGGAAGCTTGGACGGAGTTGAGTTTGTCGGTATTCCTAACGTCACGTGACAATGAACAACAATTTCTTAAGTCGATCCCGGAGGACGAAGTTCTGTGAGAGCCGTCGTAAAACATAAGTGTCCAGTTTTAGAGTGCTGAGAAGCACAAAGTTGGATTGTTTTAACTGTGAGCTCCGCGTCCCGTTATGTGGTGTCCCGTGTTAAAGTAATTGGTCTGTTCATAAAAGTGAGCTAAATTTTGCTTCTTAATAAATAGGCCTAACTGGAACCAATAAAAGAAAAAAACTTAATTTTTTATTTAAAAAGATGCAACAATCATGGGGTGATGCTAAAATAAGTACTGTTTGTATATGACGTACAAGGTAAGAGGAAAGAGTCACATCAGTGACACGAGTTTGATATTTTAAGTTTTAATGAGAAAATGTCAAGCAACTTGTATTTTAGAGCTTGGATATGAAACAAAATCCTGGATAACTGTCAGCACGGTTTTCCCGCGGCAGTATATCTCTGGTCTTTTTCACACATTCCAAATTTAGTGCCGGGTGAAATAATAAACCAAGTCTGTTTTAAAATTCTGGGTTTGTTCTGTCCAGGTCTTTAAAAACGCTTACCACATCAGACCGAAGGGGAGCCGTAAAGCGCAAGAACCACCTCGCCACAGAACCGTCTGTGGATCGTCAGACATGGTCACTTTCTTCGCCTCCGTAGCCGCAGCTTTGACGCTCGCAAAGCCCGCCTGCCACCGTCGCATCTCTGCAAAATGACGACCAAACCGCCGAGACGGTTTAATCACGAGTTTATGGAGGTGGCCTCAACACAACCAGTATCTGACGCGCCCGCAAGCATTTTCACATTTAATTTGCCAGGGGTGGTTGTCCTAGGAGCGGTTTTCTCTCGTAAAGCTACAGTCCCAATGCCACGCTTTTATCCAGACAACGAGCCATCCATTTGTAACCATTATTAAAATCATATTTTCCAACTTGGATCGTTTACACAAACTCGCAGTGGTCTGTTGTACCAAACGAAACGTTACAAACGTTAGTGTAATGTCACTAAGGTGAGAAACCACTGATGGACAGATATACAAGCTCGTACAATATTCACCAGAAACATTAAAGGTGCCATAGAAAACTAAAACTCGATTTACCTGGGCACTCTACATTGGAGAGTTCGGTACATGGAAGACGGATAAGAACTCTACCGTCACCCTCAAACACTGTTGCCACCTACTTCAAATCACGCATAAGCAAAACATGGTCGATCTATTCCAACAATCCTGTTGCTTATATTTTGCGAACTGAGATCCTACTCAAAAAGATCTTTAGGCTAACAGTGTTGACCCATTACATTGAAGAAATTTTGCTTTAAAGCTTTTAAGACAATAGTCTGTTTATAGTATAGTATTTTAAAGAACATCTGTGATGTTCTATTGTCATACGAGTCTTATTGTCATATAAATCTACAATATAAGATGTATCTTTGTCGACGACTAGTTAATCTGTTAATCTGGTGCAGGCTCAAACATATATGTACGGTTGGAGGTCTAAACGCACGTGCTTCTTGTTTTAAAATTAGCTAAGAACGCTTCTGATCTGTTGACTCTGTGAGCCGTCATGTGACCTTGCCGTAAACCAGCCTATCCGCGCAGAGCTTATCAATTATTCATGAGCCCACCAAAAAAGAAGAAAAAAAGGTCGTTTCATTCCAGGGCTGAATCATAAAGTTGTAAATGACAGTGATCAACCACATCTGAGAGTTTCTCGACCAGACCAAAGTCACATACCTTCTATAAAGACGTCAGAGAACTACTTAATTATTAAAAAAGTACTGAATAAATGCATTTATGCATTCTAGTGCATCTTTAAGAATTAATATATGGGACACTGATTGTAGTCACTGAAGGTCAAGGCAACTTAATAAAATCTTTATTGCAGAAGGAACATTATTTTTTATATATATTATCTATTAGATGATCCTTTTACGTGTTTAAGTCTTACAGGATATGATGGAACAGTTTAGCCTTGGAATGTTTTCTCTGAAACAAAAGATGACTGTGCTGTGTTGTTCATTTCCAGAAACACAGAACGCGTCACCATCCCCTTTGACTCACAGGCTTTGGAAAACAATATTGAATCGCAGGACTAAATGGCTCTGGTGGAAAAATGATTCAAGTGGTCATAAAGGAGTCATATGAGAGTCATTTTGACTCATTACAGTGTGATCTGAAAGGTTAGTGCATTGGATCCAGTTTGAAGAATGGGCCCTCCAGACAGAAAGAAAGAGAGGGGGAGAGAGAGAGAGAGAGAGAGAGAGGGAGAGAGAGAGAGAGAGAGAATGCCTACAGGGTGGTTCCACATGGTTTTAGTACACAACAGAATCAAAATATTTCAACAGCAGTTTCTGTGATGTTTTCTCCACTCCGCTGAATCCAACTGGGTGGCTCTACTGGTAACCTAGGTGCAATGTCATTAAATGAGGTGCGTGTTATAGCAGATTAGGGTGAATTAATGCACACATGCAATTCCCACCCTCTTCATCCAGCACTAGTAGCAGAGTCATTCTGGCCTCAACAGCAGAATGATAGAATGTAAATGTGCACTTTAACACTGGCACCAGTAACATGCCTGCATACTGGTTCTGCTCCAGCTAGCTGCAGGTACATTGGGACGACGTCAGCAGACCCGTAGGGCTTCACTTACCTCATTTACCGTTTGTGCTTCCATGGAGCCAGAGCACCAACACCGCCTCCTCATCACCCCCCCAAACACACGCCCCCCAATCCCAGACGTCTGTCTGCAGTGCACAGCCAATCACTGCCCGCCGTGTCAGGCATGCTCGCCAAATACCCCGATGGTGGAGTCATTGTTTGTGGCATTACCATAATGTTATGTGTTCCTGTACAACCCATCTGATCACACTGGAAAAGTTAGTCTGATACCAAGGTGCTACAGTCCAATTCCTGTTGATGTGTTACTAAGAGTGGCTAAATATTACTTCTTATGGGTTGCAATATTGTCTGTTGGCTATAGCTACTGACTTCACTCCTTTGTCCTTGTTGAAGGTCATTCATAGTGTTCCGTGTAGTCATTGTCAACACTGACGTGATACTCCGTGAAATTCCGTGGCTCTTTGGCCATTAGGCCGATCAAGTTCCACTGTTTTAAGAGGTGAGAAGCTGCCTGTATTTCCACAGTCTCTTGTTCATTCAGCTCCGAGAACATGCTGGACTTCTGGAAGCTTCCTTTTTGCCACTGAGAGTAACCACAAACATTCGTGACTTTTCTGACGGAAAACATTTGCACTTGATTGTACTTATTCCTCTTCACCAGGCCAAATCCTGAAATGAGCATAATTCATGACTCATGGTACTGGAATAGTGACACACAAAACATTCCTTGGCATAAAACCCAAAAAACAATGAGTCGTCTACCCAAATACAAACTGATTGTTTTAAAACTAGACAGGCATGGAAAACATTAACTGTTAACCATTGTACATCAATTTGATTACAGTAATGTCATGTACATATGACAGAGTGAATATATGACGTATAACATTTACACGTTTTAAAATGCGTGCTTCTAAGGCATGGAGCTTCACAATTTCAGAGGGGATCTCGTAGTTCTGTAGCGCACAGCCAGTCCATGAGTCATAACGTGTTATAATTTCATCCAGTAAGGAATGGCACCTATTTGAGCTCCACCAGTGTAAAAAGAAAAGAGTCTGGCACTGTGTGTCAACTCCAAATCACAAAGATTGGCCCGCATCATCATTCTGAGCAAGGCATTCATGACCGTATGTCCCAGGAAACCTGACCTGTGTCCTCTCTCTTGCCAGCAGGGGTTTGATCTGCACTTGAATGGTTCTGTTCCAGCCTGTGGTCTGGATCTGCACAGCTGCAGTAAGTTCAGCTCATGTTATGTATGGTTTAACACCTCCCCCCCTTTTTTTTAAGTTCAAAGGAGAATCCTAGTTTTATCCAACACTTCTGCTATGCACAGAAATATGACTTCTCTGTCACTTTCGGATTTCATTACAGCGCAGAGATATGCTGCAGCCAGTTATTGGGATAATTATTTGTGTCAGTCTAAAAACCCCACTTACCTGTCAGCGCTAGGTTTGACTCTTTTCTGTAGCTTGCCCAATTCACTGCTAATATGACTGGATTTATTAATGTTATTTTTGCTAATGTGGTCCGTTGACTGCCAGGCAGTCAGGAAGGGAAGTGAGGTAGATTAGAGTTGATATTGCGGACTGCCAGCTACGCTAACTAGTTCTGAACGTACGGCCGGACACTTGGCTGTGGTGTGCGCGGGTATCAGCCAGGAACTCAGCCACGGCTTGAGGGCCGTAAAACACGACCTGCAGGAATGCCCTTCATTTCGTGCAACAAGGCTCTTGTGTGAAAGGTCTTAGAAGAGAAACAGCTTAGTTCATGATGTGGCACTGCAGAACGGGTCTGACGTCTGACTGCGTTTCGTGACACGAAGGCTTGGATATATATATTTTTTTAAGTTCTTGACAGACCGTCCATTCATGAGAAGGAGGAACCGCTGGAGCTTTTCAACTCGCGCCGCTGAAAACCTGTCCTCGAGGCGTGCACGAGGAATATTTGAGGTGACTCCGTGATGCTCTTTATGCAGACGCGATCTGACAGGTCTGGGCGCGAGCCAAGGCTGATACAAAAGAGCGTTCTGTCAAAATCCGGAACAATTCCACGGCTCCGTACAAAGACACCATCTGAAAGTGATTTACCTAAACAATGTGGTTTTTCATGGTTGGGGAAACAAAACAAAATACTTTCTAACATTAGTTCGGCTTTTGTAAAAGACTGTGATTACTTTCTATTTCTTTATTATCTTGAGGGTAGAATTGGTTCAATGTTGGAAAGAACATAAATGCTGTGTTTGTGGGGGTTTAATATATTTTTTAAACATCAGCATCTTTGAAAAACAAAGATTATTTGGCACTGTGATAAGAGAAGAATAAATAATCAAAAAGCCCCATATCTTCATATTCCCTTAAAAAATGAAAAAACTCCGCATGTACACGTTTTACATTGTAACTTATGTTTTCAATGATCATCAAATACTTCAGACTCTGCATTTTTGACATAGAAGCCTTCATATTTAAGAACATTCCCCTGGTTTTGTTTGATTTTTTTTCTAACCCTAAACTTAACCCTAACCCTAACTGTAACCCTAACCCTAACCCTAACTGTAACCCTAACCCTAACTCTAGTCCTAACCCTAACCCCAACCCTAACCCTAACCCTCCATCCATTTGCCTCCATCTACATTGACACTTACAAATGAATACAAAAATGAAAGACATATTATGTAAATTAAGCAGAAGAATATTTTTTCTTTTTTTCCAAAAATACAAATAAAATAATCAATGGTACATTTTTTTCTCATTCAGGTGGCAAAAACGCATCAGGGCATTCCAGAGTAGTCCAATAACATGGCAGCAATCGCACGTGTGACATTTCTTCTGCTGGGAGTAAAACTCAAAATACAGTTTTGTTTGGTATAAAGTGTTGTTTATATTAAGGAAAGCTAAAATCCCTGTATCCCCAAAACATAAAAACACTGCAATGAAGTATAAATTACTACCACTCCCTCGAATATTTCATGATCTTACTTCATGTTGTTACATTTCTGTCCCTGTGTCCTTGATCTCAAACAAAAGCAATCTTTTGAATGTTTTGAAATTACACTAAATTAAATTATTTTGAATTGAACTGTTTCAAAGTTGGGACTGGGGTGAATTTTCCTAAACCACAGTAGCCATAAAATCAAGATGTTTGAAGGAGCTCATGTAATCTCACTGCTCTGCGTTTGAGAACACCAGGCCCATCACAGATGGGGCAGAACTGGGTCTCAGCGCATGGCGATCATCCACACGGGCACAATGGTCTCCGGGAAGCCCTCCTGCTTCTGCACCTCCAGTATGGTGAGGCCTGCTGTCTCGATGATGCTCCTCATGATGTCCAGGTGACGGATGACGCTGCTGTCGTCGGGGTCCAGTCTGCAGCCCTGACGCGCCATGTTGTCCTTCAGGATGATGACCCCACTGGGCCTCAAGCCTGCCTGAGCACGTCTCAGGAACTCCATCAGGTCTTTGTCTGTCAGGTGACCTGAGGACAGGGCGGGACCAGGACGGGACCAGCAGGAGACCAGCGCAGGAAGGTGCAGGAAGATGCAATGTAATAGCATTTTCATACAAAGTGTCAAACTTAAATATATGATTCCATTTATATAATTTATTTTTCCATTATTAATAACTCAGTAGGCTTTGGTGTAAATTACGTAAGAAACACACACTGTCCATAGACTTAAATATGTTTAGTTTGCTATTTTATGGTGTGTGTACAGATTTGTAGATTTTATGATTTGTTTTTATTAGCTGCTTATAAAAGTTGAAGGCGAATAAACCGCTGACAATACAAAACACAACAAGCTGCATCCACACATAGTGAAGTATTACTACAGTATTACTACAGCATTACTACAGTATTACTACAGCATTACTACAGTATTACTACAGTATTACTACAGCATTACTACAGTATTACTACAGCATTACTACAGTATTACTACAGCATTACTACAGTATTACTACAGCATATCTACAGTATTACTACAGTATTACTACAGCATTACTACAGTATTACTACAGTATTACTACAGCATATCTACAGTATTACTACAGCATTACTACAGTATTACTACAGCATATCTACAGTATTACTACAGTATTACTACAGCATATCTACAGTATTACTACAGTATTACTACAGCATATCTACAGTATTACTACAGCATTACTACAGTATTACTACAGCATATCTACAGTATTACTACAGTATTACTACAGCATATCTACAGTATTGCTACAGTATTACTACAGCATATCTACAGTATTACTACAGTATTACTACAGCATTACTACAGTATTACTACAGTATTACTACAGCATATCTACAGTATTACTACAGTATTACTACAGCATATCTACAGTATTGCTACAGCATTACTACAGCATTACTACAGTATTACTACAGCATTACTACAGCATTGCTACAGCATTACTACAGCATTACTACAGTATTACTACAGCATTACTACAGCATTACTACAGCATTGCTACAGCATTAATACAGTATTACTACAGCATTACTACAGTATTACTACAGCATTACTACAGCATTACTACAGCATTACTACAGTATTACTACAGCATATCTACAGCATTACTACAGCATTACTACAGCATTACTACAGTATTACTACAGCATTACTACAGTATTACTACAGTATTACTACAGTATTACTACAGCATATCTACAGCATTACTACAGCATTACTGTAGTTAGAATACACACGTAGAACGCAGACGTAGACAAGCACACACATCCAAATGTAGTTAGAATACACACGTAGAACGCAGACGTAGCCCACACGTTTGGATACTCACATGCTACCCACTGCATCCACACAACGTCGTATCTTTTGGGGGGAGGTGTGAAGTCCTGCAAGTTGTAGACGTAGTAGGTCTCCACACGGTCGGCACAGTCACCCAAATAGCACTCGTGTGCGTGAAGAATGAAGTTCTCCATCATGTCCAGCATCTCCAAGGTTTGGAAGACGGGGAATAGGACTCCTTTAGAAACCCGGCCAATCCCACAGCCACAGTCCAGCGCTCGCCTGGAACTGGCCTTCCCTGGACCCTGGCACAAGTGAGCACATACATTTACATTCACACTGTAGTATAAACCACACTGAGTGGAACGTGAGTTTGATAGCAAGGGCTAGAAAATGCATAGCTACTAAAGCCCAGTGATCAGGGGCTATCTGTCCTCATAACATGATATAAAATGACAGATACCATGATGACATAAAATATGCCAGATGAGAAGAGGGGTCACGTGAAGAGGGACCATGTGATGAGGGGTCACGTGAAGATTGGTCACGTGATGAGGGGTCACGTGAACAGGGGTTATCCTTTTAAATCTTTTTTCCTTGTATAACAGCATCTTTAGGGGCTTTAATGTACAAAGTAAATATCTGAGCATTGCTCTGAGCATATCTTTTTCCATATTTATGTGCATTGGTCTGATATTTATGTCAGTGTTATACAGACCCAGATGAACTCAACTATTATATTTGAAATACTGTCAAAATACTATTGTAAAAGTAATGGTTGTGAAGAATCAGTAAATATCATACCACAAATTTTTTCAAGAACTGTCTGGAGTCCTCCAGGTCCAGCTCTGAGAGTTCCACAAAATCTCCCATCATGCCCTCCTCTGACGCTGGCACGTCTTTGTAGAAGTTCTGTGCTCTGTAGTAGAACTGTTTCTCTCCCTTAATGTTTGCACAGGTCACAGCATACAGCTTCACTGTGGAGACATGACAGCACAGACAGAAGTCATGATGCTGTTAAAGGCCTCTGAGGGCTGTACAATGTGGAATCACTATTCTGCAGCTAATTCCTCACAGTCTAAAGGGAGATACAAACCGTAAACGAGGTGTTTGATTGGACAATGTCTGAGGTGACGGGGCTTTGCTGAGGGTTTGTGACATGTCCTGCATTATTTGATCTGATTCTGATCCTGCAGCATGTACTTATAGGACTCACTGTGGACACGAGGTATAAAGCAGCCTGTTCCAGTGTGACCACGAGAGAAGGATGTAGGACATTGTGGAGTGTTACCTTCAACACATCCTAAACATCACACCAAGGCAACAGTAGCACCATCAGCAGAAAACCGGAAACCCCCCCAGACCTCAGGCTGCAGTTCTGCCATTCTGGAGACCAGACTGGCACTGGAGATCAGACTGGAGCTGGAGATCAGACTGGCGCTGGAGACCAGACTGGAGCTGGAGACCAGACTGGAGCTGGAGATCAGACTGGAGCTGGAGACCAGACTGGCGCTGGAGACCAGACTGGCATTATGCACCAGGGGAATTACTGAAATGTGAGGATGGGGTTGTGGAGCACAAAAATAGCAACACACCACAGAGCTACCAGAGAGACGAGGCAGACCGAATCCTTCTGATTGGTTTATTTTGTTTCCTTTTTAAAAACATCTGGACTTACCTGATCTTAGCCTTTGGGTCAGAGGCAGAACTACCAAGTGCAATGAGGAACACTGCAGTAAACCAGCTGTTATTGTTGCATCCAAAAGAAAATATGCCTTTAAACTAAAAATATCAGATGCTTCTTTGTTATGGTGTGTTCAGCATGTGTGTGGGTTCAATCTGCCAGAATCAATTGTTCTTTTCCCTTTGTGAATACAAAATGTTGAATCCAAACATTTCTAAATTCCTTCCAAATACAAACAATAATTCCAAGTACAAAACATCATTTGCTTTGCACTTTAGACTTGGCGTTGCATATCAAAATCAGTTCATATCATGCGGTCGTGCGCACATATGCTGTTATCATAATCCTTGTAAAGTGTCCTTGTAAGTCCTTGTAAAGTGGTTTTGAGTGGGGGAATTTTTTTGCACCTGTTTAACGGCAATAGTCTTGGTCAGAACACTAGAGACTAATAATCAGCAATAACTTCTACTGTTCCTGTCACAAAGCAAATGTTGAGGTTTTCACCTTTAGTGTTCATGAAATCATTTGAAATATTTACTCTCTTTGCCAAGCATAATAATTCTACAGCATAAAAAAAACTACAAATGCATCAAACACACTGGTTGCTTGATGCTTGGAAACAAGCAATTATTTAAATAGCCAGCTGGCTTATCCATTAAGGAACACATTCATGCACTGATGTTTATTTCACATTAGAGATTAGTGAACTTTTACACTGGATCCCATCTTTGTCTGGCACATGTGCCTGGATGAGTCACATCTGTGTAGTAAAGCAGGTGCCCTGAATATGGTCCCCAAGACTGGGACTACAAACGAGAGTTAATACTTCCAGTCATTACACCGGAGATCCTGAGACCCAGCCAGAACCCTGTCCTTACCAAGGTCATTACAGTGCTGTGATCCTGAGACCCAGTGCTTACCGAGGGGGATCTGCTCGAGGGGGGCAGTGATCCCAATACCCAGTGCTTACCGAGGGGGATCTGCTCAAGCATGTACAGGTAGCTGGCGAAGAACTCCTGCCTCAAGATGTTGTGCAGGTCAAAGGACATGCTGTGTCGGCACAGGTCGTTGTCCGTCTTCGCCCACCGCTCCTTGAAAGCCTGGTGTGTCCTGCCAAACTCCATGATGGACATTGATTCGGACATTCTGAGTTGCCGGAATTTGTCTTTTTCTAAAAGCCGTGAAGCGTCCGTGAAGGTGTGAAGCTTCTGTGCATGTGCAATGTGTGTGTGTGTTTACACACAGTGTGTAAGACCTTGGGAAGAGTGCCTAAAGTTCACTCCGTGCTGCTATATCTGTATGGGAGGCTTGGTCGTAACTGATCAGCTGAGAAGGGCTGAGACCTGCAGTGGATCCAGGCCAGCTGCTCCACTGAGGACCCACAGAGGGCTGGTGAAGAGAGGCACAAAGCAGGCAGCACTGCTGACCCCTCTGTCCCACAGTCCCCCACACATCCAGACCTGCATGCCATCCTTCACATGCCATCACGCTCACAAGGGCACCACACATCCCAGCCAGGAGACAGGGGCGCTTCATGTAGTGGCTATTACTGTCAGCAGCAAGGGTTTGTGGGAATGTCAGTGACCTGTGCTTTCATCATGAATGAATTAGCACTCTGACGTTTTGGTGCATCGAACCATGTAGCATATGCACTGTTTTTGCAAAATAAGATGGCCAGTGTTCCAAATCTTGGCCATGATCTAGTCATTGATCTGTACTGCAGATTTATTGATTTATAAATTGATTTAAGGGTCTGCTTACAACAGGAATGCAAATCTGGGAATCTGGTTCGGATCTATTTGAGATTTCTCTGATCCTAGGACTAAATGACACCAAAGCTTCAACAGAAACACTAGAGATCGATTACAGCTTACGAGCTCAGATCATCTAAACATGGTCATTAAACCTTCCAGTGGCACGCTGTTGTTTTGAATGAAAAGATTTCCATGTTCTCAGATTTTGTTGTCTTAGCTCCTGTTGGTCAGATGAGTATCGCCCATATGACCAATCAGGCTTTGACATTTCAGCAAAAATACCAGCAGTCTGCCCTGAAAATTGATGGTTAGTGGTCATGTGACATTCTGCATACCAAACCAGACTGCCTGGAGCAACCAGAGGAGAGTCGCACCAGCCAGTGGAAGTGGGAATCTCCCCCTTTCAGAATAACTAAGACAAATAATGAGTTCAACCTCATTTCATTCCTCAAACAAAACACTTAGAGACTCAGTTCAGAAGGAGTCAAATTCTTGTACATTAAAGATATGACACGTGAACAGTGAAATAAGATCCGTTGTTACTGAGGTCTTGTTACAAAATGCATTAATGTTATAAGATAGATGTGTGATAGAAAAGACAGTTTAAGCGACAAATTAAAATTTCCCGTTTTAAATATAGCTACAAGTTGTGAACCTGTTTGAACCCTTCTCACATTTAACATTCCTCTCGATCTGATTATTATTATATTATTAAATAGGTGTTATTAAATAGGCTAGCTGGTGTTTTAAATCTGCCACTAGATCAAATTTCGATAGAGGGCTGAGTTTAGCCAAGCCTCCTCGCCTACAGGTGGCGATGAAACATGACGGCATTATTTTGCTGCTTTGCATGATGGGAAAATGGTTCCACCCTGGCAACATAAACATCAACATTTGTCAGGGCAACAGAAAGCGATGAACAGTTCAGAAAATTAGCCAGGTCAACAACTCAAAGAATACCTAAAACTGTCGTCACGTATCCCCCGGTTCATGCGAGCGAAAACATGCAAGCAGACGACGTAAGGTTTTTAAAAAAGTGAGTCTGTTACCAGCTGCCTTGATGTTTCTCTTCAAATTATACTGGTTAGAGTTAGCTAGCTAGCCAGCCATCAAGTTTACTAGCTACCGTCTCCTACAAAGGTGCTTGCAAGCGTCAATCGAAGCCGTGGCAGACGTAATAAATGGGGACAGTATTTGGGGCATTAGACTAACTACATGAATGTGTCATGCTCAATAACTAAGGGTCTGGTTTGGAGCTAATTCTAGCTAGTCAGCTAACTATCTAGCTACTGTAGGCAGCAGAAATTAGTCATTCATTTAGCTCTAATATATTACGTCATTCTCGTGAAAGCGCGTGTAATGTGTTTCACTCTGACCTGTTATCAGAAAACCAAGACCCGACTTAAAATGTTAGATTCGGGTGTTGATTCCTAAAAAAGTAAAATAAAATAAAATAATGGAACTACCTAGTTCTGCACTGTGCCTGTTTGTTTTGATATGATGTGTTTAATTGAAACACAGAGATTGTGTGGTTTATTAATAGGTTCGTGTGGTGTTGCGTGATTGCATTTATCGTTTTGGCACTGTTTCGCATGTATCTACTTCTCTCTAATGTCAAATATAGCATTGTGTGCTGGAAAAATTATATTTCATTCCTTGCTCAACGTGGTGAGAATAAATTACAAGAAAGTTGAATTTAATTATTCATTCCACCTGACTGTTGTTACAGCTGGTTGAATGCAAACCTTGTTCGGGTTCTGTTTGTGCTCTTCAGGAAGGTCAAGGCGGGCAGTATAGATGTCCATCCTACCGAGAAGGCGCTTGTTGTCCAGTATGAGGTGGAAGCAACCATTCTGGGGGAACTGGGGGACCCAATGCTTGGTGAACGGAAGTCCTGTCAAAAACTGTGAGCAGCATGTGTAGCACGTCCTTTAATCCTCATCAATAGGGCTGTGCTGTGTTATTGGCTGTCCTGTATAAACACTGTCTACCCCCTCTCTCAGTATTCGTCTGAAAAGCCTTAATGCTAACACGGACATTGGGACATTAGCGCGGAAGGTGGTGGATGAATGCAAGCTCATCTCACCTTCCAAGCTTCCGGAGGTGGAGCAGCTGCTCTTCTACCTGCAGAACCGCAGGTCCCCTGCAGGTAGGAGAGCCGTGGGACGCACACCTCACACAGGAAGGGCCTTTACTTAGGGGATAAGGTGAAGTTAACACAAGCAGAAATCCGTGACCCTTTGGGGCATGTGTGTCTTCACGTGTTGCTAACTCGCTTCCCTCTTCAGAGAAGAGGGAGAAGAAACCGATCAAGCCCAGGGATCCGACTCCCTTCGAGGGGATGGAGGTACGGACGGGGAACCCCGCGGGCTCGCGCCCTGTTTCACGTTGCTGATGCGTTTTCTCCTTTGCATGTTGTGTCAGGTGTTTTTGAACCAAGCTTGAGTTGTGTGATGATGGGACAGTAGATACTGAACATATGTACACTGGATTGGTGTACAGGCACCGTAGCCTTTAGGGTCAGTGCACTGTAGAAAATCCGTGTGAAGCCGATCACTGCAGTCCCGATGGTGCACCAGGCCTCTGAACCACAGGCGGTTGTGCCGTTGCAGCTGGACGAGGAAGCCAACATCAACAACATAGACGACTACGTGGAGCTGCTGTACGAGGACGTACCAGAGAAGATCCGTGGAGCCACCCTGATCCTGCATCTGGCCCGTAACCCTGACAACCTGGAGGAGCTGCTGCAGAATGGTATGTTCAGGTTTTAGGTTGAGCATGGATGCAGATTTGCATGTTAAACATGAGTTCATTCTGGTTTAAGTTGGCTAACATTTGATTATGGAATTTATTTTGTTTGAGACTTTTAAGAGCCATTTAATTATTCGCATTAGAAAAGCTTGTGATGTTTTTATTAAAGTTGGTAGTCTGAAAACGAGTGACTCTTTCAAGCTGTTAAAAAAAACAGCCCTGCCAATCAAAATCAAGCTCCGTTATTCCTGATCAAGCACGCACGCACTGTGAACCCTGTGCACTACTTTCATGTGGGTGCGCAGAGACTATTCGTTTTCATGGAGTGTTTCCCAACCATGTTCTCTTTGTGCATTACAACATCTCTGATGCCCCTCAAAGCAACACGTGTGTCGTACATCGGTGCTGTCGCAATAAATTAGGTCCTCTGTAAAGCTGTCAACGTTCATTATCGTTACTACGCTTAGAAACAGTAATAGCGCTGTAACGGTCCTGGTGGGGCTGCGGGGAGAAGTGGAGGCCCTGGGGCGCATGCCGTGGTCAAGCTGGAACCTCTGCTTCGGGAGGAAGTCTCGTTCCTCGCGTCACAGGAGACGCGACCTCTCCTCTCTCTTCCCAGTGGCCCCTGTCTCCCCAGACCCTCTGGGCATGTGTGGCTTCTCATTTCCGTGGCTGCAACCCCCCCCCCCCCCAACCCCCGGGGGTGTTGCTTTAACCCGTCTTACATCTCATACGTCCTGATCAGCTCACACCCCTCCCAGAGCCCCAGCTTCACTGCTCCGTCCCTCACGCCTCACAACACAACTTTGCCACATCCGTCAAATGGCAATTTTGCGGGGTTTTTAGTTTAAAAAGTCAATTTAGTTGACTTCCTTTTTGGGCTGTCTTGTCAGACTGTCCTGTCAAGCTGTCTTTTCAGGCTGTCCCGTCGAGATGTCCTTTCAGGCTGTGCCATCGAGCTGTCCTTTCAGGCTGTCCCATCGAGCTGTCCTTTCAGGCTGTCCCATCGAGCTGTCCCATCGAGCTGTCCTTTCAGGCTGTCCCACCGAGCTGTCCTTTCAGGCTGTCCCATCGAGCTGTCCTTTCAGGCTGTCCCATCGAGCTGTCCTTTCAGGCTGTCCCACCGAGCTGTCCTTTCAGGCTGTCTCATCAAGCTGTCCTTTCAGGCTGTCTGAGCCCTTTCACCTCTCACTCACAGCTCGCTCATGTTGCTTCCTCTTCTCCTCCTCCAGCTCAGTGGTCAGCCATCTTGCCTTTTGGGGGGGTTTCATGGACATGAAAGGCAGACTTAACTGTCTGGTTGTTACCTTCAATCTGAAACTGCCAGACGGCTCCAAAGGCAAACATGCAGTTATAATGTGGTCCTACAAAGAGAAGCGCAGTGTCTGCGTGTTAGGCCTGCTGGTGTATGAGGTGCAGATGTTGCTAGTTGAAATGCTGAGTGTGCGCTGTTGACTAAGGTGAGTGTAGAGCTCAGGCGGTTCCTTCAGCAGGATTCCTTCCGCTGGTGATGAGTATTTACAACAACACGTGTGCCAAAAGTACCACCTCACGTGAACATTAGATGCTGATCTGTGGGTGCTGCTCCACAGAGACTGTCCTGGGTGCTCTGGCCAGAGTCCTGAGAGAGGACTGGAAGCAGAGTGTGGACCTGGCAACCACAATCATCTACATCTTCTTCTGCTTCTCCAGGTATGACCTGACTACAGCTCTTTCTCTGTCTGTTGGTCTCTCTCTCTTCTTTTTGTCTCTCTTATTTCTCCTGGCTCTCTCTCTTCTTTTCTATCTCTCTTTTTCTGTCTCTAGTCTAAATACTGGAGGCACATTAACAACTTGGAGACTTGTTTTCATTTTCCGAAATAATAGTTTCATCGTAAGTCATCATAATACAGCACGCTGTCCACTGTCGAGACCAGCGTGAGTAGTGGTCTGCGTAGCTCTTGGCTCTGTCCCTGCTCTGTGTGTCTCTGCTGGAGTGTAAAATGGAAACTGGTGCACATCCATCATAGTGGCGGTGCGGGAGTCTGTTCCACCATAGCTGGCATGGCCATGCACGGTCCTGGTCTCGCGGGGGGGCAAACGTGAGTGCTTTTTGCCCCTGCCCCAGCTTCATCCAGTTCCATGGGCTCATCACACACTACAAGATCGGCGCTCTGTGCATGAGCGTCATGGAGCATGAGCTGAAGAGGTACGACCTGTGGCAGGAGGAGCTGCAGAAGAAGAAGAGTGCTGATATCCTTCCCGATCGTTCATTTGGTCAAAGGTCAGAAGGAGTTGGGGTGTCACGGTGAGGTCGCGTGTCTGAGTTGGGTCAGTGGTGAGGGGGGTTCTTTGGTTCAGCTTCCAGTGGAATCGTAGTAAATAATAACAGACACTGTGATCCTGTTGTGGGGGATTAAGTTGGTCAGTACATTACAGTCCTCGCACACACCACCACCTTCCCTTTATTATAAGGGAGTTTTTTTACATCAGTCACATGAAACATCCTTGACATGTCAGACGGGAGGAAGACCCAGAGAACCAGAACCTGAAGAAGGAGTATGAGAAGGCCCTGCAGAAGTACCAGGGCCTGCTGGGGAAACAGGAGCAGCTTCTTCTGGGTAAAGTCGTCTGCACGCGGCCCATAGTGTTGCCGATCGTTGGCTGACGTATTGTTATTTTATTGACCTCTGTGGGGTGCACAGGACTGAGTTACTCTGTTGTGGTGTGTCCGACAGTGGTGTTGTACCTCCTGCTGAACCTGTCTGAGGACACGCGCACCGAACTGAAGATGAGGAACAAGAACATCGTGCACCTTCTGGTGAAGATCCTGGAGCGCGACAACGAGGAACTCCTGGTGCTGGTGGTGTCCTTCCTCAAGAAGCTCAGCATCTTCCTGGAGAACAAGAACGACATGGTGAGGATCAGGCTTTTTTAAAATCCTAATTAAGTTACTGCAATGAATACGATGACATGAAGTCTCTTCATAGACCAGATCCCACAGAGACATTATGGTGTCGCCTTTTTAAAGGCGGCTGGAGACCCCCAGGATCGCGGCAGCTTCGCTCCTGGTCCACAGCAGACCCTGCCCTTCCAGAACCTCACCAGCACTGGCTGGTCCTGGACTCCACTCTCTATCTCTCCTTTTCTGCTCTGCTCAGGATCACTTGGCTTTGATGATGCTTCGCTGAAGGATGCTGAGATAGCAGAGTGATAAGGCAGGGAGGTCGTAGTCTAAGAATGCGCAGCGCACTGGTGACAGACCTTCAGATGGAGCTAATGCATTTTCGCCTGCTGATTCTCAGCATGGTGGCATTCCTCTTCACCCCTGTGCTGCTGCCGTGGTAGTGTTGAAGCCGTAGGCCTGCCTTGGTGGGCCCAGCTGGTGTAGGGGGGGCCCTTGTGTTACCAAGGCGGGCAGAGCCGAGCCACATGGCCCCTGGGCTCCCACTCACAGGGCCCGGTGCGCCGGACACCTGCTGGGACGCATTAAGATCTGCTCATGCCCACCTGGTTGGCCCATTTACACCTGGACCAGGGCTTTGCTTTTGTGTGCATTGTGTGTGTTGTAGCGTTTTCATTCCATTTTTTTTGGTCAGCCACCCTCTGGACTACATACACACACACACACTAACATGCACATGTCACACTTATTCCCTCTCCTTTGTTTCTCTTTTCTAGTGTGGTACAAGTCTTTTATGCCATATGCTTGTTCTTAATGTGTGTGTGTGTGTGTGTGCGCATGCTGTAGGCTGAGACAGACACGGTGGAGAAGCTCGCTAAGCTGGTGCCCTGTGGTCAGGAGGATCTGCTGGCCGTCACCCTGCGTCTCCTCCATAACCTCTCCTTCGACACGGGCCTCAGGGGCAAGATGGTGCAGGCTGGTCTGCTGCCCAAGCTCACCGCCCTGCTAGGTACACGCGTGTGTGTGTGTGTGTGTGTGTCACTGTCATTTCTTTCCTCTCTTTTCATGTAAAATCGTTGCCGTGCCTACTTTTGGAAGGCGTGGTTATATGAGAATTGTGTAATGGTTTGCAAAAGTGTTCACATCACATCAAAAAGCCGGAATGTGACTGGCTGGGTGCGCTGGCTGGACTGTAGCTCTTAGGCGAACCACTTCCTGAGATGAAGCCCAGCATGTGATTGGTCACTGGTCTGTAAACCTTGGCGTGGTTGCATTTGGCACCACTGCGGTATCTTTGGAACAGTCCTGGGGGAAGCGTCATGTGTCCTGCATAATTAATATAATACACTTGGTAAAATAACACACTTACTCCTAAAGCAAATGTTGTTTTTCCAGCACGAGGGGCATCCGGTCTGAGCAGCCTGTGGAGATATGTGGGTTCACCCCCCCACACACACACACACACACACACACACACACACACAGACACTCTCACACCCACACACACACCCTCACATACACATACAGACACTCACTCTCACACCAACACACACACTCTCACACACACATACAGACTCTCACTCTCACTCACGCACACACACTCTTTCACTCTCTCACTCACACACACACACACACACACAGTCTGAACATTGTTCATCTGCGTGCTAAAGCCCACGCCACATTTACCCATCCAACATCGTCTCTGTTTGAAAAACCTTTGGGTGGGGTGTGTGTTTATGAGCCCGGGCGTGTTCAGATGTGTGTGTGTGTGTGTGTGTGTGTGTTTGCTGACCCTGGGCTGGTGCGGCTGCTTAGCTGACAGGAGCTCCCCCATCTCTTATCTCCTCTGAGTGCGTCTGGCGGAGTGAGAAGACCTTAACCCCAGCAGCCCCCGCTGAGGGTCGTGACCCCGCCGATGAGATGAAAGTGAACCTGTGACCCCCCTCACCACAGTGTCTGTATATTATCTCTGGGCTGTGGAGAGGGAGATGACCAGAACACACCCTGCACCTCTATCCTGCAGCACCTCTATGGTGTGTGTGTGTGTGTGTGTGTGTGTGGGTGTGTGTGTGTGCTGACCTGTTTATGAAGTGTGCAGTTCCACCTCAGTGTGGGGATGAAGAGTGGGGATAGGGGTCTCCCTCACACTCATGATGTACATCACAGCGCCCCCTTCAGGCCAGCGCCCTACAGCTGTATAGCAGAGCTGGGTGAGGCCAGCCTTTATCCACTCTGACACCCCACAGTAAACCCCAAATACCCCCACCCCACAGTAAACCCCAAATACCCCCACCCCACAGTAAACCCCAAATACCCCCACCCCACAGTAAACCCCATACAAATACCCCCACCCCACAGTAAACCCCACCCCACAGTAAACCCCAAATACCCCCACCCCACAGTAAACCCCATACAAATACCCCCACCCCACAGTAAACCCCAAATACCCCCCACCCCACAGTAAACCCCATACAAATACCCCCACCCCACAGTAAACCCCATACAAATACCCCCCACCCCACAGTAAACCCCAAACAAATACCCCCCCCCCACAGTAAACCCCAAATACCCCCCACCCCACAGTAAACCCCATACAAATACCCCCACCCCACAGTAAACCCCATAATACCCCAATACCCCCACCCCACAGTAAACCCCCCCCAAATAAACCCCAAATACCCCCCCCCACAGTAAACCCCAAATACCCCCACCCCACAGTAAACCCCAAATACCCCCACCCCACAGTAAACCCCATACAAATACCCCCACCCCACAGTAAACCCCATACAAATACCCCCCACCCCACAGTAAACCCCATACAAATACCCCCACCCCACAGTAAACCCCATACAAATACCCCCACCCCACAGTAAACCCCATACAAATACCCCCCCACCCCACAGTAAACCCCATACTAACACACACAAACTCCCCTCCCACAGTAAACCCCATACAAATACCCCCCACCCCCCACAGTAAACCCCAAAAACCCCCCACCCCCAGCCCACAGTAAACCCCAAACCCCAAAACCCCACACCCCCCACCCCACAGTAAACCCCATACTAACCCCACACCCCCAAACTCCCCCAGCCCACAGTAAACCCCATACTAAAACACACAAACACCCCACAGTAAACCCCAAACCCCCCCAGCCCCACAGTAAACCCCATACTAACACACACAAACTCCCCTCCCATAGTAAACCCCATACAAAATACCCCCTCCCACAGTAAACCCCATACTAACACACACAAACTCCCCTCCCACAGTAAACCCCATACTAACACACACAAACCTCCCCTCCCACAGTAAACCCCATACTAACACACACAAACTCCCCTCCCACAGTAAACCCCATACTAACACACACAAACTCCCCTCCCATAGTAAACCCCATACTAACACACACAAACTCCCCTCCCACAGTAAACCCCATACTAACACACACAAACTCCCCTCCCATAGTAAACCCCATACATACAGTAAACCCAAATACCCCCCCCCCACAGTAAACCCCATACTAACACACACAAACTCCCCTCCCACAGTAAACCCCATACTAACACACACAAACTCCCCTCCCACAGTAAACCCCAAATACCCCCCACCCCACAGTAAACCCCATACTAACACACCCCCCCCTCCCATAGTAAACCCCAAATACCCCCCCTCCCACAGTAAACCCCAAATACCCCCACCCCACAGTAAACCCCAAATACCCCCACCCCCCACCCCACAGTAAACCCCAAATACCCCCCAGCCCACAGTAAACCCCATACTAACACACACAAACTCCCCTCCCATAGTAAACCCCAAATACCCCCCCACCCCACAGTAAACCCCAAATACCCCCCAGCCCACAGTAAACCCCACAGTAACACCCCATACTAACACACACAAACCCCACAGTAAACCCCATACTAACACACACAAACTCCCCTCCCACAGTAAACCCCATACAAATACCCCCACCCCACAGTAAACCCCAAATACCCCACAGTAAACCCCATACTAACAAATACCCCCCACCCCACAGTAAACCCCATACTAACACACACAAACTCCCCTCCCACAGTAAACCCCATACTAACACACAAACTCCCCTCCCACAGTAAACCCCATACTAACACACACCCCACAGTAAACCCCATACACAGTAAACCCCAAATACCCCCCCCCCACACAAACCCCCTACACAACCCACAAAACCCCCCCCCATACAACAAACCCCCAAATAAAACCCCAAAAACCCCCCCCCACAGTAAACCCCAAATACCCCCACCCCACAGTAAACCCCAACTAGTAAACCCCATACAAATACCCCCCACAAACCCAAATCCCCACAGTAAACCCCATACTAACACACACAAACTCCCTCCCCTCCCACAGTAAACCCCATACTAACACACACAAACTCCCCTCCCACAGTAAACCCCATACTAACACACACAAACTCCCCTCCCACAGTAAACCCCATACTAACACACACAAAAACCCCCCCCCACACAAACTCCCACAGTAAACCCCATACTAACACACACAAACTCCCCTCCCACAGTAAACCCCATACTAACACACACAAACTCCCCTCCAAACCCCAAAATACCCCCACCCCACAGTAAACCCCATACTAACACACACAAACTCCCCTCCCACAGTAAACCCCATACTAACACACACAAACTCCCCTCCCACAGTAAACCCCATACTAACACACACAAACTCCCCTCCCACAGTAAACCCCCCATACTAACACACACAAACTCCCCTCCCATAGTAAACCCCATACTAACACACACAAACTCCCCTCCCACAGTAAACCCCATACTAACACACACAAACTCCCCTCCCATAGTAAACCCCATATACCCCCACAAACTCCCCTCCCACAGTAAACCCCATACAGTAAACCCCAAATACCCCCACCCCACAGTAAACCCCATACTAACACACACAAAACCCCACAGTAAACCCCATACTAACACACACAAACTCCCCTCCCACAGTAAACCCCAAACTAATACTACACACACAAACTCCCTCCCACAGTAAACCCCATACTAACACACACAAACTCCCCTCCCACAGTAAACCCCAAATACCCCCCACCCCACAGTAAACCCCAAATACCCCCCACCCCACAGTAAACCCCATACAAATACCCCCCACCCCACAGTAAACCCCAAATACCCCCCAGCCCACAGTAAACCCCATACTAACACACCCCAGCCCACAGTAAACCCCAAATACCCCCCACCCCACAGTAAACCCCATACTAACACACACAGTAAACCCCAAATACCCCACCCCACAGTAAACCCCAAACTAACCCCCCCCCCACAGTAAACCCCATACTAACACACACAAACTCCCCTCCCACAGTAAACCCCAAATACCCCCCACCCCCCAGTAAACCCCATACTAACACACACAAACTCCCCTCCCACAGTAAACCCCAAATACCCCCCAGCCCACAGTAAACCCCATACTAACACACACAAACTCCCCTCCCACAGTAAACCCCACACCCCCACCCCACAAACTCCCCTCCCACAGTAAACCCCATACTAACACACACAAACTCCCCTCCCATAGTAAACCCCAAATACCCCCACCCCACAGTAAACCCCAAATACCCCCACCCCACAGTAAACCCCATTGCTTTGAAGTCTTGTATGTCGTGGCTGTTGGCAGTTTATTTGCAGGCGGCCTCACTCTGGCGTAGCCCCGGGCGGGTGGAGGAGAGGGGGCGGCCTCACTCTGGCGTAGCCCCGGGCGGGTGGAGGAGAGGGGGCGGCCTCACTCTGGCGTAGCCCCGGGTGGGTGGAGGAGAGGGGGCGGCCTCACTCTGGCGTAGCCCCGGGCGGGTGGAGGAGAGGGTGGAGGGTGTTGTAGGCCTTCACACCCCCACCGGGAGGCTCGCCAGACTGCAGCTACAGTGCCGTTCCACTAACCGCCCAAAACTGCAGCAGGGCGTTCTACCAGTGCTACACCCCTCCCCTCTCTCACTCCTCCCCTCTCTCACTCCTCTCCTCCCTCACTCCTCTCCTCCCTCACTCTTCCCCTCCCTCACTCTTCCCCTCCCTCACTCATCCCCTCTCTCACTCTTCCCCTCTCTCACTCCTCCCCTCTCACACCTCCCTTCTCTCACTCTTCCCCTCCCTCACTCCTCCCCTCTCTCTCTTCCCCTCCCCCACTCTTCCCTCCCCCACTCTTCCCCTCTCTCACTCCTCCCCTCCCTCACTCCTCCCCCTCTCACTCCTCCCATCCCTCCCCCTTTTCAGGACTCCAGTAGGGTTCTGGACATTTTTACAGGGGCTGATTCCCTCGGCATGAATCCACGCTAATGTTCTTCCTACCTGCAGAGTGAAGCATAAAGTGTGTGTGTGAGAGTGCACACGTGTGTGTGTGTGCGCATGTGTGTGTACATCTTTCGCTAATGAGAAGCACATGTCCAGTTGCTCTTGCTTAC